>JASSRZ010000053.1:9543672-9564345 GCA_032164315.1 Malacoctenus gilli | reverse complement strand
TGTGTGTGTGTGTGTGTGTATGAGAGAGAGAGAGAGAGAGGGAGAGAGAGAGAGAGAGAGAGAAAGCTCATTAAAAATGTCAGATAAAAACTGTAACTCTGAAAAAAAAAACGTTTGGAGGGTGAAAAACACATCATTTAGTACAAACCACTTTACCATTAAATTTATCAATAAACACACAGCCTCAGTTCCTTGTTATTTCTTTTTTCATCTCGTTTTCACAGTGAATATTCAATCAGCTGTCTAGTTAAGACGAAAACTCACTCTTGAACCTTCACCTCAGTGTTTCAGATCTTGCACAGTTCACTCCGGGTTATGAACACAAAGTTTTCCTGAAAACTACAGAGAAAGGACCCTTAATGACAATTTGAGGAGCTGCTCAGCTGTCAGCAAACGAAGATCTAGCTTTCAGTTTTCATTGATTCCGAGCGGCATGATAGGATTGCTGCACCATTTTATCACGGTTACAAAACGCGGAGCAGCGAGTGTTAAAATGTTTGCAATTTTAGCCCATGAAGTCTTTTTTTTTTTTTTTTCTCCAACTGATTTTGGGCATCCAAATATTGATCTCAGATGTGAGTGTGGTTTTGCCGCAGTGGAAATAAAACGTGCTTAACTGTGTTTCTTTGCCGTGTCCGCAGGTTAGACGGCATACGAGCTGCAGGGATGCAAAAGAGCACAACGGGTAGAGTCCGGAAGGAGCCGCGAACACCACTACGCTGAATCATGCAAAGAAGTAGCGAGGAGAAGAAAAAAAAGAAATACAAAGAGAAACCACATAAGCCTGAGCAAACACAAACATTCACACACACGCAGGGGAAGGGGAAGATGAACACACGCACACTCAGGCAGTACATTAGCCAGAGCATTAGCAGCCGCCGCTCCCGCTCTTGTCTCGGTGAGGGCTAAATCGCGGGGACGCAGAGTGTTACCAAACGCAGCAGTGATTTGTTTTGGGAACGCCACAGCTGTCAGCTCTCGTGGGCCATTCTGAGCGATGACAGCTCGGGTTGGCCAAGGTGACAGCAGCGTTTGCTTGGGGGCCGGCACACTTCAGGTCATGTTTAGCAAAGCTCTGCTCAACCTGATGGCTTGTAAGATCAGATAAATCCACAGTGTCTCCCACGTCCACTTGGACAAACACACCTCCAATGAATGGCAGCCGACGACCGGATGGAGTGACGGCGACAACTGCTGAAGCCTTGATAGCGAAAGTGGAAAAGTCAATCAATGCATGGCTACCTCAGACCCTTTCACTCCAATTGGCATTTCTTTGAGTCAAAGGAAAAAAGCTGTGAGGAGGAAGAAACTTGGGTCTGAATGCAGAATAACAGTGTCCCTCAGAGTTTCAAAAGGCAAGTTTTGACGTAAGTGTTTTTATCCTCTGGCTCACACATTTAAAAAAAAAAATCTATTGGCTGTCTAACCTTGAGATATTCTTCCCTTTCTGCATTGCTCTGATAGAGGTATTGAATGTCTTCACCTCTCACCTTTGGAGACAAACCGAGCGGCTTTAAAGACACAGCATCTTTGCTCCTCCTCTCCCTGCTCTTCTTCTCTCGAGGCCACTGACACATTCAATTGTATAGCCCGGTCTATAAGACAGGCTCCCTCTCAGAGCCACATAAAATACAAAAGGAGTCATTTATTCACCGAGACATATTCCTCCTATTCCGATTCCTCGTTTTTTCCAGCCAGTGCGGTCGGTGAAATAACGGGGTCAGTGTACAGCGCGCATCGGTCAGCAGCTCCCATTTGAGATGCGAACCTATTGGTAGGTCAGAGGATGCAGTCAAAGAAAGCGGGCTATACCAAATCAGCGGCCGGGGCAGAGCTGCCATCGCTCAAGTGTTGCATTTGAGGCCGCCCGTTTCCACCTCTGTTTCCATTTTCAAAGTCCGGCGGCGCCGACAATGACGAGCTCTCGACTGAAAGAGCAGCACGTGAACCACACCTTGCTGATGCATTCACCAAGAAAAACTGCTGTTACGGGCCAAGACATTCATCTCCGAATTTTTCTTCTCATTTCCAAAAATTTAATTTCATCTGAAGCACTCAGAGGCTGATTCCAGCTTCTTATACGGAAAAATTTGATAATTTTCTTTGTCATTACCTGAAGCTCTTGGCGCTTTGAAAAGCGTGTTGGACAAAAACACTATTTAAGACGTCACCTTGGACTCCCAAAGGTTGCAAAAGGTATTTTCTCCATAATTTTTCAGGCTGTACTTTGATGAGCAGATTCCTAAATGGTAAAAAAATAATTAGTTGCTGTCTCAGTATGACGCATTTCCAAACAAAGCTGAAATATCTTTCATGTAAAAAAAGGGGAGGCAGTAATATCGGGTACAGATACATCAGACTTTAGACAAAAACAGCCTAATTTGTATGATTACATATCACCAGATGTAAATGAGAGGAGATATTGCATGTGATTTGATTAGATTTACTCTAAGTGCAGCTCCCGTTCGTGCATAACTGAGAGTCGAGTTCGTTAGTGCAACTTTTCATTCGGGGTGATAATGCACGTCCAAAATTCAGATGGTAATCTTGCAGCAGGGAGCTGCACGGAGACACCACACCGGGTTTCTCAGGAAGCATTAAGAATTTCATTAAGCAGGTCTGTGTGGATGCGGCGTGAGCGCGTGGCTCGGATTGCACCCAAAGACACGGTAAATGGTGCCTTAAATTTAACAAAAACAATGATCAGTGGAGGGTAAAACAACAGCAGGGCACGGAGGAGGGAAGGGAAAGACAGAGACAGAGGGAGACACACAGTGAGTTAGGGGAGAGAGAGAGAGAGGTCTAATCAGATTTATTGCTTCAACAGACTCACAGACATACTGAGTTAGTAGTTAGGTAGAGAAGAGGAGCTTTTATGGAGTGTGCTTTGACCTCTAAGCTCTTTGCTTGCCTAATTGGCTTGTTTAATTTCAGCATGTCCAATTCCCTCCAGTCAAAGACCCCTTTTCCAGAGGAACCAATCATGAGCTACCCCAACCACGGTACACAAACACCCCGCAAAATGCCCTCTCCAGTGTTCAGTCTGGCTTGTGTTTCGGCAGGAGAGAGCTACTCGAGTTCACCCTCCACGTTCAGACCACTGGCAGGACCAAAACCTGACTCCTTCTCCCACGTGAGCACAGCCTTGATTTATAGCGCTTCTCTTTTTTTCCCCCCTTTCCAAACATACACTTGACACAAGATGGGAAAGTAAGGTGAAATGAACTTGTCAAACAATCAACTATAGAGGGAGAGCGGCAGCGACTTTTGTGTCTCATCCAAAGCATTAGTAGTCTCACCAAGGCTACAGAAACTAAAGCCTGCTTTCAGGATGTCACACAGTAGGAAAAAAAAAAGCTTTTCATCCCCCTCTATGAAATTCTACTGCAAGGAGAGAAAAAAAAGCAAGGAAAAAGTCATCAGGAGGCAGGCTGACAGTCTGCGAGCGCTTATTTGTGGTCAGAGACGATTGTTTCAGTAAAGCATGCCACCAGAGCTCCGAGTCCCTGTCACCCTTCTGAGGACAAATCAAAAGTGACTGTCCTCCTTAACCCCTCCTTTTCTTTGAGCACACACACACACAACACTGAAGAGCCCCGTTCCCCCTCGAAACACGCACGCACCCTGTCCCCCCCCCCCCAAATACACAAGCACACGCAAGGAGCTAAAAACACCCACGTTCACACGCTTAGCAGAGCCGTCATGGCATCACACCCGGTTTGTCCTGGTCACATCACAGCAAAGTCACTTTAGGCCCAGCCAGACAACTAAGGAGATGAGACGTGTGATGGAGTGAGAGAATGGGGCTTCCTCCTCCTTGTGTTCCTCCTAATGCAGCCTGTCCCTCCGAGCTACTTCGCTGCCTCCTTGACCAGGCAGGACCAAGGGGAGACGGAGTGCAAGGTCCTTCTGGATCAGAGGCAGAGCGAAGCTTTGTTTGTACGCGGGCTTGAGCACGGAGCTGTTCACAGCGGGGCCGATGCTGTGATCTCGCAGCGTATTCTCACATCGCGCTGGATGAAGATGTTACAACATGTGAAACATCTCCACGTAGGGTGATAATACATGATTGCACAACATATTTTAGCAAATAAAACTCTCTGCAAGTACAGTTTGTCGTCGGTGTTCTCATTAGCATTCTTGTCGCCAGGTACAAGCTTTAACTGCCTCCTTCATGTGGTATGTATCCGCTATCAAGGCAGTTTCATACGCTTGCAGTCGTATTTATTTTGAATTAAGGGATTTTCAGTTGGTCAGGGGAAATTATCATTAAGTGGCCAGTGTGCTGCTCGCAAAACTGCCACCCTCAGCTAATCACTCCACATTCAAATTGTGGCCCTCTGCTCCACAAATGTAACAATTTCTGCTCATTATTTGATAAAATGAGTTCAGCATGTCAAACTGAGGGAACACACGGAGTTCACACAACCTCCCATTTGAGTTGTCAAATGAAGAAAAAAAATAAACCCATTAATACATAAAAAAAACACAGTGATGGAAAATTAACAGAATGACTTAAACTTAGAGGGAATACTTTTTTTTTTCAAAATGATTCTGCAAATCAGCAACGTAGTTTTTGTTTCTGAGGAGCGATCATTAGATTTTCAGGAACTCACCAAACATACAACTTGTTTTTAATCAAACAGTTGGATGGATGGTGAACCGTTCCTCGTGGAAAAACTCTCTAAAATAAAAAAACGAATACATATCGCTGTGGTGATAGACAACAACGATTACTGAACAGCAGCTGTGGACAGTGTTGTAAAGCCATTCAAGAGTCGAATGCTTGAGGTGGAGGTGTGGAGTCAGTGAACGCTAAAGAAGCGGCAAAAAAATGTTACACTCGTTCACAACTTGTTTACTCAAACAAGAAAAACGATCAGTAAAATATCTATTGAATGCTCTCTCAGGTTTGGGACAAACGCACATAACGCTCATAAAGCTTTTCACCCTGTTTTTCTCAAGAGTTTGACTCTAGCACGAGGCCGCGATAAGCCTCTCTCATCTTCACTCACTGAAAGACGATCAGTCAGCTTCATTTTCAACATGAAAGAGACCCTATATAAGTGACAATTTTTCTCTTTTGAACATCTCCATCCATGTCTCGGCATTATCTTTGAAAATCAGCGGGGGCGGGGTGGGGGGTTGCAACACAAACTGGCCACAGATTGAAGAAGTGAAGGATCGTAGGACGGTCAGAGGAGGGGACGTACAGGCAGGAGTCGGTAGACAAAGAGCTGCCACGCGACGTTGTTGAACATCCCAGCTTTATTTTGCAGCTATGGCCATTTCGGCTTGAAAGGAAGCATATTTTTGAGCATCCCCAGAGGCGAGTCTGCAGGGATGCAGGTGGAAAAAGGTTGGCAGCTGCTGGTCTGTGGCAAAGACGATCAATTGAAAACATATAATGTAAAAAACTTTAAAAACAAACTAAGAAATTATGCAGCTTCTTGACTTTTTGACACCAGACACTGCTAAACATTGATGTAACAATTCATTTGATTGCGAGCGTCGGATTTTCTATGCATTCGCAGGAAAAGGTGTGTGTTGAAAAACAACTCCAAACGGAGGCCGGAAGAAGAATAAAACGGGTATTCAGCTGGACAACAGAGGCAGTGTTCCTCTAACACACAGCGGCGTGGCAGAGGGCAGCCGTAACTTTCCAGAGTCAATCTACAGCTTTCAACTGAAACAAAACATGAAAGTTTTCAATTAGATCCCAAGGTTCTGATTTTGAATATAAACCTGACTGAGTGATAAATGTTACAGATGATCACCAAACACTTGAAAATATGTGGCCCGTGAAAGGTCGTTTTGTACGAGGGTTGAGGACACGCAGAGCTGAAGCAAGGTAAAAAGTCAAAAGAGAGAAAAGAAGCAAGAAAAAAAAAAGAGCTGAATGAAGGTGATGAAGAACAGTGAAAGGCAGAGAGAAAAAGAGATAGAGCACAATCATAGACGCAGCGAGGCTCGAATGATAGAGATGGAAGATAGAAAGAGGGGGAGACAGGAAGAGATGGGAGAGTGACTCAGGCAGCCAATATTTTTTAAACAGCTTTGCTTCCACTCAACTGGGCATCAAGGCCATTATCCCGGGGTTAATCCCCAATCCGACGGAGCTGGCAGCCTTCCGGGACAAGCCAGGGTGGCAGTCCATCAACAAGGCAGGCACGGACAAAAATAACACACACATACTCAAACACATGCACACGACACACCGCCAGACGCAGGCAGGAAAAACATGCAAGCTGCAATTAGAAAAAAAATAATAACAAAACAAAGCTATCAGCTGTAAATGGCGGGTTCAGAGCGTCTTTGTCCTACATTGGTTGGTAGGAGACCGTCGCTTGTGTTTGTCTCATTTTATCTGCGTCTGACTTCTTAATATCTCCTTGTGCATTTTTGGTGCTGTCAGTTTCCCTTGTTTCTTTTATCACACACCCTCCATCTGTCCACCTTTATTTTCTCCACCTTCCCCACCAGCTCTAATCATGCCACATTTTGCACCTCCACCTCACTCTCCCTTTCTCCGTCCGCTCTCTGTTTCGCTGGCCGGCGTCCAAGGAGCCAAGGTGGAGGAAGAGATTGACTCAAAGAAGGATAGCCATGTCATGTGGAGAGGGACCAAAGAGGATCCAGGAGGCTTAGGGAGACTTAGCGCTACTCCCTTCATCCCTTGCTCTTCCCTCCTCAGTCCCACCCTGCGCGCTCTGCTCGAAAACAATACCTGGACCCTCCTTCTATGCACCTGAAGGCTCCTGCGCAGCGCCGACACGTTCTCTGTGATACGGCCAGAAGATCTTGGCCTGCTAAGCCTCCGGTCCAGTTCCAGTCACAGCTGCGCGGACGTCGGCCGCTCCACAGCTTCTTCCCCTCCCCCCCCCCCCCCTTCCCTCGCCATCATGTCCTCTCGCCTTCAGCCACACAGGTGTTAAGCTTGGATTGATCTTATGTAAATCCAACCATAGTAAGGATCATCCCAGAGTGACCGAAAAAGAGATGTGTCTCAAAGAGCCTGTTGTTCATGCCATTTAGCCTTAACGCTATTGGCAGGGGTTCAGCTTCACCTCAAGTTCCTCCAGTGACCTACAAACTGTCTGTGGTGATACTAATTGACATATCAAGTGTGAGATTACATCGGACCACCTAGCCGCCCCTCCACCCCCATCCCCACCCCACCCCCACCCCCACCTTCCCTTACTTTTGTGTATGCTTGAATGCAAGTGTGTAGTTTCTGGGCTATCTCTCTCTCTCGGCCCCTAAGCCTGCTATGTCTCCCATGGTAACTCCCTGACTGACGACCCGGGGCTTAGCCTAAATTCTCTCTCTATTAAAAGCTGTGAAATGCAAATAATGAAACATCTCATTACCACTGTCGGAGAACCCAAAATGAAAGGGCGGGGGGCGGGGGGAGCGAGAGAGGGAAGGAGAGGCAGGGAAGGAGGGGGGTGACTGTAAAACAACGAAAGAGGGCTATCCAGGGAGGGGGGGGAAGGTGAGAGGGCAGGGAGAAAGGAGCGAGCGCTGGAAATAAAGGAGTGGAACGAGTGGGGGGAGAGAATGGGAAAGCGGAAAAAGGGAGGACGTGAAAAGGGGTGCGAGGATGGGAGCCGATAGCCAGACAGCGAGTCTTTTGTTTGATACATGTTACCATTAACATAGAGCGCAGCCAGGACCAGCCAAAGCAGCGAGATGAGCTGTTCAGTTATTTGTTACGAGTGTCACGAACCAGCAAACTCACCTGCGCTGAAACCTTTAATTCATCATTTCAGATTATCAGTGAAATGTTCAGGTAAAGAAATATCTGACCTGCCTTTATTTTGTGCGTCTGTGTGTATAACTTTATTATGCCTCAATTTGTAGTCACCAAAATTGACAGATTCTGTTCTGATAGTTCTCAATAATCACAAACCAAAAATATGCAGCTTTACTCAATCGTCAGTAAACTGCACCACCGACGTATTGCACAGAAGTGGAAAATGATCACCGCGTGATGTCCTAATTTGGTGTTGCAGATTGGAGGAGAGTGACCGTACTCGTGAGCTGGAGAGTCTCATCATGACCACGTCAAGGTGCGGTCACCTGGTGTAAGCCCTCCTTCAGTTGAAACGCTGCAAGGTTTGGCCGTTTCATCCGCTGACGTACCCCCCCACCCCCATCCACCCACACCCCCACTGTTCTCATGAGGGAACACGAGGAGGAGGAGTTTCAAGGTGTGACATTGTCTAATAGCAGGATTAGATCCTGACTTCTGGGAACTCTGTGTATTGTGTAACAGGGTGTTTTTTTCTGCTCACAGATGGGTCACAGATGCACCCTTTTTCTTTTGTTCCTGCTTTCTTAACCAAGGAAAATAGTGTACAAACTGCGATGGAGAACTGGTGAATTGCCAATGTTCATAAAAAGTCACTCTGTGCCTCTTTAGAAAGCGACTTGCTGGGATATTTCGAATCATTACCGCTGAACATGACACCTTGTGAGCTCTACAATCACTGTAAGACAAGGAAAGTAAAGTGTCAGATATCGTTTATTTACAAAGAAACTGTGGCCGGATAATCATCCAAACGTAGGATTGCAGCAATGACTGGGAGTAGAGTACCTAAATAGTGTAATCCTTCCTACCAGGGGGGCCAAGCTGTGACCATGAAGAATTTAATAGAATTAAGCCACTAATTTAATTAACTAACTGCCCCTCTCTTGACTTAAGAGTATTTACTTAACACGCTTGCATTTGATATTTTTTACTGAAACCTACATGAGCTAATTTAGTATCTGCAACAAATGAGTTAAAACGACCTTCCTTCTCACATCGCCTCTAAAAACCAAGATTTTATCGATCTTATCTCTTGTCTGATTAAAAAGAAATTTACACATTTTAAATCTTTTCTGGCAAGGAGACTGAAAGAACTCATTTGGATGCAAGCTGCAGGGTTTTCCTCCGTTATGAGGTCCTGGCAGCGATGTCGAATGATGGCATGAACGAGACTGAGCATCGAGGTGTTTCCCAAAGGTGTTTAGCGGCAGTGCGCTCGCGCCTTTGTGTCTGTAAATTTGTTCTTCCACATCAAAAATGTCTTCTTGTATGCTTTGACCCGAAGCTGCCGAGTAAATGTGTGTAAAATCCCACATAAATCTTGTCGGAAGACAATCCCAGAATAACTGAACAGAAGTCCACACACGACACTTTGCATCTTTTTGGTACTTTAAAGACGATAAATCCTAGTTAGGGAGGAAAAGACTACCTTGAGAGATTAATTGTTTTGTTTATGTGATCATCCAATTTCAGTCATTTTGACTTGACTACCATTGAGTCTGACTACAAAAAAGAAAAAAAAAAAGAAGAAACAATTAAAATCTTCAAATTCATAAGCAAAAAAAGCAATATTTTCTTATTACAAGCCTTGTGCTCTAAAAACTTTAATTCAGTGTAATGTCTCTAATTTGTAGTCATTTGGCAGTGCTCAGTTGTGTTTTGAAAAGTAGCAAATGGTGCTGAAGTGAGGATGATGACAACGTAAGGCCACAGACAGGCTCCCAACTCACACTGAACACTGACTGTACCCTAATCTCTTTTTTTCTCTCTCTGTCTCACTATGTGTGTGTGTGTGTGTGTGCGTGTGCGTGTGTGTGTGTGTGTGTGTGTGTGTGTGTGTGTGTGTGTGTGTGTGTGTGTGTGTGTTTGTGCGTACGTGTGCGTGTCTGTATTCGTGTATTTGTGTCCAGAGCCGCTCATAGGTCTTAACACAAAACCTGCCACAGCAAAAAAGCAACCTGTCACGACTCAGCGAGACACGACTGTACATGACTGTACCACAAAGAACACAAGCAGCCTGTTCCCGAGCTGTTAAAACAGTGACTGCAGCCACCAGCTCCAAAGGTCTCAGACAAGAACACACAAATACACTAACACGCAAACACACGCACGTGCACACACACACGCGCGCGCGCACGCACGCACACACACACACTCACACTTGCGCACACGCGCTCACACACACACACAGAGAGGGAACAATCTGAGGGATATTGCAAAAAAAATGGGTTAAAAGATGGAGTAAAAAAAAAACTACCTGTCCTTGAGGAATAGATGTCTGAAGCATCTGACGACTGGAGGCTAATTGTTGTTTGGTAAATTGTGTGGTTTCTGCATGTGCAATTGAATGACTGAGCGACGGTGACTCACTGCTGGTGGCCAGTCGCTATCTGGTGCCGAGGCGGGTGTCCAGAGAGTGTGTCTGTGTGCGCAAGGGTAACTTGGTGTGACTGTCGCGCTGTCAGACAGCAAACAGAGGCATCTTTCTCAAATCCACACTGGGCCGCGGCTTACAATGAGCTCATGCAAAGAGGGGAGCAAAAAAGCCGGAGCTTAAGTGTGTACTCACAAGTTCAACAGGCACACCCTGCATCCCCCCTGAGCAAATATTAAGACGGAGACTTTACTCCCAGCTAATCTAATTCACAAATACTAAAGAGCACACACAGAAAAAGAAGACAAAAAATGTTCCGATATCAACTGAGCTTTCAACGTACAACATTCACTTATAACCGGCTAAAAAAAAACACACACAACCGAGTGTACAACAACTGAGCAGCACAGTGATTTACATATAGATGGAGGAGCGTTTATAAAAACACATTTGTATATAATAGCCGGAGGCTGTGTTGTCACTCATCAAGCTGATCAAAAAGCAGCTACTATACAACACTGATGAATCTTGGAGCGCTTTTGCAAATCTGTCCTTCAACGGCAGGAAAAAAAGGAGGTGAGATAAAGGGAGAGGAATCAAGGGGAGAGGAGCAGAGCATCTAAATATAGAGAGACTCGCATTTTGGAGTCAGAAAAGAGACAGTGAAGGGTAAGAAAGAGGGAGGGAGACGGGAGATGCAAGAGGAAAAGAGGGAAGGCAAGAGAGACGGGGAACAAATAAGGAAAACGGTAGAGATGGCGGTACAAAAAAAAAGAGTAGCGTTTGGTTGCTCGAGAAAAAAAAGAGACAGAAAACGAAACAGAATCTGGAAGAAGTATCAGCGTAGTGAGAGATCGATGGTTGCACAGCCTCAGTGGGTTTCTCATCCACTGTTGGAGTTGCTCACTAGACTTGTGGCCAAGTAAACATGGAGGAGACTCAATTTAGTCCACGAGACCCAAAAGTTCAATACAACGAACAGCGCATCACTACAGGTGTTCATCAATACACGGCGTCGATACTGAGAGAGTCCACTCCCTCAGTGATCTTTTCAGCAGCTTACAACAAACTGGCCACAGTGCTTGTTTTCGACCAAATTCAAATCGTCTACAGTGAGCTTGTTGGAAAAAAACCCCAACATTCAAACTACTCCTCTTCAGTGTTTCTTTGGCTAAGTTCTGATTGGCTGCCCGTGAGTGAATAGCAGTTTGATATTCTGTCTATTCCAGAGCCACTGGCAGCAAAACTCATTGAAAGCAAACTTAAGGTCAAATTTCAACTCGGGCTTCCAGAGAAGTGACTTTGGGAAGGACATTTGCATGGTCGCCTCGAGCCGCGCAGCTCCGGGCGGCCGTGTCCTCTGTGATTGACGAGCAGCGAGGTTTGATCAGACAAATGCCTCACCTGGACCCACACTCCTGTCCTCAAATCTCCCCTCCTGTAGTCCCCCTCCTCCTTATCTGTCTGCCTTTTCACTCAGAAAGTGTTTACTTGGATGGGCTTTGACGTTTGACTGTCACCTGTTGACTAACATGAACGGCTGCCATGGCTCGCAGGCTTTTTGGAAGTATCGCTGATTCCCGCCCCACCCCCAACCCCCACCCCCCCGACAGCAACGGAAAGAACTGCAAATGCATGTGCAGAAGTGGCAAAGCCAGACATAAGAGACACAATGTGAGCGGGAGAGACAAAAGGACCACTGTGTAAACTCCCATGATGGCGCTCGCCATCGCAGAGGACAACACCCACTTCGGAAAACCTAATTTTGAAGAAGTCACACATTCCCACATTGTGAGGCAGTGCCAGTATCAGGTGTCTGTCCAAACCACCAACCACCAATCAACTGCCACCCCCTTCGTGACACACCAGCGCACACACCAAAACAACCAGGAGGGGGGAGGTGAGATAGAAGACAGGATGGAGGGAGGGAGGGAGACAGAGAGGGGTGCGGGGGTGAAAAAGAGAGAGTAAAACGAAGAGGGCATGGGTAAGAGGCAGCCGGAGACAAAGGCAGGCAGAATGACAATGAGTGAAAAGAGGAAGAGTGGGGGGAAAAAGAAAATAGAGAGAACGGCATGAGGCAAAAAATGAATTTCCTGCTTGCCGTGTAGATTCTCTGAATCAGGAACTGAACTAAAAAAGTCCAATTTCATTGCGTATTGAACTCACTTCAAGATATAAATGTGGACGCTTGCTTAAATGAGTTTGACTTGAGTGTAACGTTGGAAAAAGCAGTTGGGGGGTGGGGGGTGGGATTGCCCCTAGCCACTGAGAAGGGGGATGTGAACCTACTCACTTCTGTTTGCGTTTGGATCGGCTCTCACCTCTCCTGTTCATAAAGGGAACTAAACCGACACAAAAGAGCTCATAAAATGTCCGGCAACAATGACAGTGCTCCACATTTCTCACCAAGTTCACGTAATCATACACAAAGGATCATTTTTTAGCGCTGAAAGAGCTTTCATAATACATTTCCAAATCCAAATAACCCCTCCTAACCTAACATAAAAACTTATTCCAAGTTGGGCGGCTCATTCTGACAGCTACAACGGCATCAGACCGGCAAAAATGTTTGTATTTTTAGGAGAAAGCTTGACCCTGCCTGTGTTGTGAACTGTTGCATTAAAGGGATGTATAAATATGAGCCGGGGTCATGGGGAAGGATAAAAATGAGAAAGGGAACAGCGAGAGGGTAAAAATGAGCGAAGGAGTAGAGGAAGGGTAAAAATGAGAAATGGAGTAGGGGAGGCCACAGGAGGCACCTGGCCCACTTACAGCAGAGGAGGGGGTGGTGGTGGAGGAGGAGGAGGAGGAGCAGGAAGGAGGAGGAGAGGTGGAAGATTAAGGAGTGGGAGGAAAAAAGAAAAGGAGAAGGTGGAGGAAGAGGATGAAGCAGAGGGAGAGGGTGAGGAGAACGGGGAGGCCTGGAGAAAAAGAGAGGGAGAGGGTGGGTGGGAGAGGGAGAGGGAGAGGGAGGGAGAGACAGCTGGGACGGAGCTGGGGAGCGCAGGGAGGGCGAAGGCTGGGGTGAAGTAAAGGAACGTGGAAAAGGTGAGGAGAGAAAAAGGATGTGAGATGAGCAGGCAAAGGAGGGGGGGGAGAAATAACAGATGAAATAATGGGATGGGGGAGAAGGGCACAGAGGGAGGTGAGAGCAAGGGAGACGGAGAGAGAGGAAGGAGGAGGTGGGGGTTGGAGAAGAAGAGGTGGCCCTGCGAGGCTGAGAAAGGAGGTGGTGTATGCATGAGCGGGATGAGTGTGTGCGTGTGTCTCTTTGTGCGTGTGGGTGTCTAAAATTATGACGAAAAACTAACACCTCACCCAAAGTATGAATAACCGACCACAACAGGCCAATGTAGGTTCAATCTCTTCTCCCAGCACATTCGAGCAGCCTGCCTATACCACTAATATCCCACTAATACCACCCACAGTCCTCGCTCCACCTCACATCAATGAATATTTCATGTCCTGATGGCACTTTTAAAGCAAAAACTAATTAGCAAATCCAAGTTGATCTGGCATTAGTCATATCAGGCCAATTAAAAGCCCAGTCCTACTGTACATGTTAATGGCAGCGAAGTGGAATAATTGTATGTTGAGCAGGGGAGAGAATGTTAAACAGGCCTTGTTAGCAGCACTTTAGCACTCTAGCCTGAGTCCATGGCTGGATTACAAAACTCTACAAAGCCGAATAATGTTCATCAGAAACACGCACACATGGAGAGACGCACACACACGCACGCACGCACACACACACGCACACGCACTCACATTTTTTGAAAGCGTCAAATAAAAAACTCCATCCATTAATTAGAGTGTCGCCATCAATTCCATGGGGTCAGGTCTGATACTTATAGCAAAAGAAGGGAACTAGTTCCAGGGAAAATGATGGTTTTATGCCTCAGTAATAATATTAAACAGGGATCCAAATATTGGCAGGAGCTCACAGGTCAGATGTTATGCAGTATTAGTGGGAGAAAACCGTTGCCTGTTCCACACACTGTTTCTGCGGTCAGGGCCAGTCAACATAAGGTTGCCGAGTCCATATTTGTGTGGTATCGGAGCAGAGAAAAAGGTGCTGGTTTGTGTTTGAGTCTTTCCAACCTTCTCAGCGTGTGTGTGTGTGTGTATGAGTGTGCATATGTGCGTGTGTGTGTGTGGTTTTTTTTATACGCAGGAGTTTAGATTGAGACAGACAGCACTGACACACACAGACTAAACTGTACCGCACAAAAAAGCGACAGAATAACAAGGGCTCGAGCTCTTTTGGAGTGGATGTCTGTTTCATCACCCCCCCCATTCCCTCTCCTTCACGTCCCCTCTTTTCCTTCCTCGCTCTGCCTCCCCCTGTCTCGTTCTCTCACCTGAGCTTTGATATGGAAATCTCTCACCAGCCAGAGCCCGAGGCTAGTTGACTGTTTCTAAAGATGTATTTGCTCAAAGCCGCTCAATTTCTCATCAAATGCTCACACTGTGTGTATAAAAGACAAACTCTTTCACTGGGAAAATAACAACTAACAACCACGTACTTATACGAGGGCTTCAGCAGTCTGCAAACCCCAGACTCCAACAAAGAGGCTTTTTTGCCAAACCAAACCTTCAAGTTTTTAATAGCTTCTATAAATTTGACTAAAAAGATGGCGACCTTTCTGCAAAAGTGGAGAGCTGAGGACACCAAGTATCTTGTCGATAGTTGTTCAAGTGATGTGTGCGCCTGTGTGGACGGCTCTTTCTCACCGGTTTACCGTCTCTGTCCTACCAGGTAATTATGCTGCTTAAGCAGCACTGAGCCAAATAAAGCAATGAGTGGAGCCATTCACAGACAAACGAAACAATCTGCACAACATTCAGGAAAAAAAAAAGTGAATTTACTGAGGTCTGTTTGAGAAGATGAATATTTGATGTAAAAAGATACAAATCATGTGAACAACAATAATCCGTCCCATGTCAGCTCATTACGAGAGAGCACTTGAAAAAGCGCTCTTGTGTGAATCATTATCTCACAAATCAATGAGATCTTTGTTAAAAAAAAAAAA
This sequence comes from Malacoctenus gilli, assembly GCA_032164315.1. Classification (NCBI taxonomy): domain Eukaryota; kingdom Metazoa; phylum Chordata; class Actinopteri; order Blenniiformes; family Labrisomidae; genus Malacoctenus; species Malacoctenus gilli. The sequence continues at coordinate 9,549,122 of JASSRZ010000053.1, read as the reverse complement.
AAAGAAGAAGCCTTTTTTTGCTTTTCTAACATTTTTATGTCTTCACTCCTGCCAACAGAAAAGTTTTGGCCCCGAGAAACCTCAAACCCAAAGGTGACTTCACAACATTTGTGATAGGAAATAAATAAAAGATGAAGCTTTGGAAATATAAGCGGGCGTTATTGTTAACCGCTCTGTAGAAAGACTGTAAGAATTTGAAAGCTGATATCATTTATATATTTTTTCCTTTGTTATGTTTTCATTACCAACAGACAGAAAGCTAATTGAAAAAATAATACGTGCACGCTATCTTGGTGGCTTGCATTACCTGACGTGCAAAAACAACTGCCATTCTCACTTCACTTGTTGCCGTTTTGTTTTGACAGCAACTGAACAAGTGAAAACGTACAGAATATTAAACTAACAATTAGGAGAGCAGCAATGACAGAAAAAGTGAGCGGGACGGATTAGTTTTCATGACGGCCCGACAGCGGACACTGATGCAAATGATCAAGAATGTAGGAAAAAATGTCCTGAATTCCAGTAAATGACTCATGATGCTGCAACATGATGATGATGATGATGATGATTGTGATGATAATGGTGATGATGATGAGGTACAAGGTTGGGAAGAATCATTCTTCACCACAATCATGGCTTTGAAAAAAAGTAAAACACACGCTTGTGAAAGAACATGAAGCGAGATCCCTGATCTGTTTTCCCAAGAATGGGTGATCCAAAAGGTGTTTTGCAATATCAGCAGCTACAAAAAAAGGTCTTAGTTTGTTTAAGATGTTACGATATTTAGGGACAGCTAAATCCCAATTTACTTTGAGAGTTTTGATTTTTTTTTCACATTCAGAACAATGGAACAAATGCAAAAAACCTCTTGATTCAAACGCAAGAGACAGATAAAAAAGGGAGCGATGATTGTTTCCGTTGACACTCCTATTGCACACACTCACAAAAATACACACACGCACACACACACACACACCACACCACACCACACACACACTCGCACACCCATGAAATATTAACACCCTACTGAAAGGAGAAGTGAGGTGGGGGAGTGTATCTCTATATGTGTGTGTGGGTGTGTGGTCTGGGGAGGGGACAGCTTAAACTCACCTGTCCTCTCTGCTGGGGGGAGGACAAGCATGTTAGATCAGTGGATAGGGGAGCCAGCTGTTACACACACACACGCGCGCGCGCACGCACACACACACACACACACACACACACACACACACACACACACACACACACACACACACACACACACACACACAGCCCCATGGGGATTAAGAACACCTGTATTCAGCACTGCACAATGAGCTATAGAAGCTGTTAAGCTAAAGGGCCTTGGGAGTTATTAGGGGATGGGGGATGGAGCTGGTTCAGATCCGGGCGGCTAATGTGTGCCAAGCGGTCTTAAAACACACACAAAAAAGATCTGAGGATGACAATACTGATGGAAGAGATGTCAGACAGAGTTTTCTGAGAACTCCGGAGAGCTGCACTGTGCCATGAGAGACATGTACACGCGAGTGTAAATGGTTCATTTTGTAGTGTGTAAGCCAAACAGGTGTTCCCATTAACAAGTGAGCTCCGAGGGACGGTCAGGATGAGAGGACTGGCGGAGAGTGATGGGGACGGGGAGATGAATGGAGTACGAGGTTGCAAACAGGGAACAAACGTGTCTTTGCGGAGTACTTGGCCTCCTTCTCTATTTCTGGGCAACTTACCGTAAATGAAACAAACTGACTGTATTATCAGATTGTCCGCCTAAACACACACACACACACTGCTGTGCGGGTGTAATACACGACATCCCCAGGGTTTGTGTAGCTGAAGTCGACTAACCTGCTACCACACAGTTCAGCCCACAAACCTGCATGGGAGCAGTGAACACCACCTACACAACTGCAGGCTTATACGCATACGTACACTCCTCCACGCACGCATGTACACACAAACTCTTTCACACGCACGCACACACACACACACACACACACAGGAGGCAAGCTAGACTGCCACCCAAACTGAGCCCCTCCGTCTCATTTTCTCACCCTCTTTTCACACCCTGCCACACCTTCACTGTTTCCCACAAACATTCAAACTCTGCAGCCGCGTGTGGATAGTATTGAGTGTAACAATCTGCACCTCCTTCCACAAACACTGCAGAAAACTTTCGGTTTCAACCCAGAAAAAGTAAATCTCACTCGCCCCCTATTTGTTTAATCAACATCAAGCAACCATTCATGAGCGATAGTGTTCGTGGAAAGTGCTTCAAATCCTGCTTTGCAATCCCACAAGCACACTAGCAGCTAATATTTTTTCCATCTTTTCGGCCGATCTCGCCTACACTCCTCCTCCACTCCTCCTCGTAGCTGTTGTCTTGGTCTGTATTATATTTTCCCCGTGGAACACACAGATGGAGGCACAGACGCACATATACACTCACACACTGACGTCCACTGTTCTTCTAATGATAACTCTGCGCGGCCCCACCTTAAGGGAGGCGAGCTGGGTAGGACAGTGTGCGTGTGTGTGTGTGTGGGGGTGGGGGGGGGGCACCGATGCCCACCGACACAAAGCATTCCGGGAGATGGACCACGCTGAAAATGACAGTGTAAATGTTTCAAAATATTGTCAAGGACGGTGAGCGTTTGACGCAGACAATGGAGCTCACGCTTCTGGATGAAGACTCAGAACCAAATACATGAAAGGATACACACGCGAGTGAGTGAGTGAGTGAGTGAGTGAGCAAACACACACACACACTTGCGAGCGTGCACGCGCGCGGGCACGCACAAACACACACAAGTCTACAGTAATTGAATTACCGAATAAAAGACTTTGGAGGGTTTATCATATCAAGTGCCAACCCTTAACTCAGTAGTAGGAAGGACAAAACAACCAGACAAATCCAGGGAGGCCTAAGACAATTTGGAAAAATGGCTTGATGGTCTCTTAATCCCAGAGATCCAGTTAGTTGATGTCAAACAGAGGAAAAGGCCTAGATCTAACTGGCAGCACACGCAGTTGCACCCCAGGGCCAAGAGGGTCCAATTTAAACAGAAGTTTGAAAAATGTATGCTGTGCATCGTGAAACTGGTAAAGTTTCCCTTATATTTGTTTGCTTCGGCTCAGAGCTTTATTAGCAACTTCAATACATTTTTCTCAGCATTGTCCCTCTGTCCATCCCCTGATCAGCGACCAGCGGCTCTGATCTGCCTGCGGCAGGTTTACATGACATAAGAAGGTGTAACAATCAGAAAAATCACCTGAGAGGAAATTCCCAGTTTCTTGGTAGTTCTCTTCCGGTAAACAAAAAAAAAAGTTTGGAAATCCCAGTTTTGACACTCGTGTAATTGCCCGGTGCGGATGCACCAGCCCCCCTGCCGCCACTTTCGCTGCGCACTTGCAGCGCGCTCACCTGGCCGAACAGGAGGTGGCACGGCGGCGAGGGCGCACGCCGCCGCGATCACGCCGCGAAACCATGTGGGGGGGGGGGGGGTTCAGCCCCCAACCCCCACCCCCACCCCCCTGCGCGTGGTAAGCATGGCAGAAAATGGAGGAAGACGGAACTGACCGGTTTGAGAGGGCAGACACAGACAGCAGACACACGCACACACAGCACAGGAGACAGACTGGGAAGCGGCGAGAGAGAGAGAGGAGGGGGTGTGGGGGGGGTGGGGGACGCTTTCAGCGTCAGTCGCCAATAAAACAGAAAAAAAACCCACTTGACGCCACTCTGCGCAACTCTCAACGTGGATCAGATGATGATCAACTGTGTCCTAACAATTACTAAAAAAGAAAAAAAAAATACCCAGCAGCACCATCTGCAAAAAAAAAATCCCCCCCTCTCTGTCTTGTCTGGTACTCGGGGGTTGGGTGTTGACGCAGCAGAAATTTCCAGCTGGAGAAATCCCCCTTTTGGAGGTTAATCGAGGGGAGAAGGCGGCGGGTTTAAGCCCTTGTCTTCCAGGCTCTGAGCGCTTTCATTTTGAATCCCCTCCAGACGGCTGCACGGAGCATCGCTCGTAATTTCTGTGGCACGATATGTGTGCATGACAACCCCCCCTCCCCACCCCCCACCCTCCAGCCAGTGTTGGCGGTGGGCTGTCACACTGTTGAAGAAACTTTGCAAATACCCCCAGAATCCGCCCGGCTTTCTTTCTCTTTTTTTTTGGTTCTTTCTTTCTTTCTTTTTCTTCAAAATTAAAGTCCATCAGTTGAGAGTCTACGAATCCTAACGGGAAATAATGGACGAGTCTGCAACACCTTCGAGACATCCCTCAAAGTGTTCAGAAGATGACATTCATTGAAAAAAATAGCACCACGCGAACTGCGCGCTGCTGACGAGATATCTGCCGAAAAAGTAGACGATCCCCCCCCCCCAAAAAAATACACGAGGAACACTAATTCCTTCAAATTCAACAGTTTGGCTACACATCGAAAAGTGGATTTTTTTTTCTTTCTTCTTTTGTCTGTTTGTGTTTCGTGATTTGCGCAACGCACGGGCGCGCGTATCCCGTCAAGGGATGACAGCTTCTCCAAATATCAACAAGCGCTATAGACAGCTGGCTGTCACGTATGGAACAGGTAGGCGTACTTTCAGACTGTCGTGCTGCTCACTTGCTCGGGTATGTTGCTGTCAAAATACACTCATGCCGCGGCGATCATGATGCCGATGGACTGGGATAAATAATATATATTAAAAAAAGCAGTGAGATCGAACAACACAGACAGACAGACGGGCCTTCGTACTGTATAGCTTCTTTCCCCCCCCCCCCCTCCTCGATGGCAAGAAACCAGTGCCACGATCGCGAAGAGTTGCATTGTGTCATGTCTCCACAACCTGCGCGCCCACCAACTATCAGCTGTAGACGCGACGTCTCTCCGCGAGGCAGAAAACTAATTGTAGACACGGGGGGAGAGCGGCGGAGATCCCGGCTCTCTCTGTCCGCCGCCTCCTGAGCGGACCTGTTAGCAGGCGAGCGGGGCTGAACGCAGCCCTCACCGGAGACAGCGAGGAAGTCAGACATACCTGTTACCCCATGGGGTCTGGGGTGGACGCGGTGTCGGTCCTTCGGAGTGCAATGTGGTGTGACAGCCCGGGAGAAGAAAGGAGGGGATGTCCAGAGCACCGGGTACTGTCCTCCCTCTCCTCTGCGTGCTCTCTGTAAGTGTTATTCCCCGATTTCTCCAACTCCCCGCTCTTCTTCCTCCACAGCCCCTTTTTCTTTCTCTCTTTCCCTCCCCTGCTTTTCCGTGTCTTGGTATCAGGAGCCTCCCCCTCCTCTGTGCATGTCTATCTCTCTCTCTCTCTATTCCTCTCTCTCTCTCATTCTCCCCCTACACACACTCTCCATGTCCCCGTATCTCCTCTCTCTCTCTCTCTCTCTCTCTCTCTCTCTCTCTCTCTCTCTCTCTCTCTCTCTCTCTCTCTCTCCCTCTGTCTC
>JASSRZ010000053.1:9507614-9529444 GCA_032164315.1 Malacoctenus gilli | reverse complement strand
CACACACACACACACACACACACACACACACACACACACACACACACACACACACACACACACACACACAAACCTTCAAGCTTGTCTCTGTCTAACCTCAGTCAAACTACAAAACTTCAACAACTCTAAACGCAGTGGATTAAATTTGGGGGACTTGATTTCCATCCGATAGACATGTTCCCATTATGTCACACACATGCACAAAGGCACCTGCAAAACACACATGCACACACATACATGCGCTTAGTGCAACAATAATTCCCCAAAAGTTGATTTTGTTGATTGATTTATTGATAATTATAAATAAGACAGTAAAAATGACATCAGGCCGATGACAGAAACGAGCACACTTCCGCCTTCAGCATAAAAGTCATTGTGCAGTATAATATAGTGTCCGAGGTTACCGTGGTGACCTCTGTCATCCCCGGTGCACATAATGTTTCCTTGGTGACCGGGTTTTAATCTCCCCACGGAGGGCTGGATCCCAATCTGACCCCTCACCCAAATGAAAGAAAGGTCAGAGGGGTCACACACTCCTCCAGCTCATTTCGTATGCGACCGCTCCCTCCTCTGAAAGGACGCCGGCGAAATCAGTTTACACGAGGCAGCACAAGGCCGGTGTGAATACATTTGGTCGCAGCACAATCGCCCTGATGCGATTAATGTTAATGCAAAGCGGACTAAAGGCTCGGTTTGAGGTGGCAGCGAAACAACAACAAAAAAATCACAAAGGCTACAGCTCTTCATTGTCCGCTAATTATAGTCCGAGGTGCAACAGAGCACATCCTGTGAGGTTTTTATTACCACATCGATGTCCAAAAGAAATCACCGTCTGGTCGATGACATAAAAACGCAGTTATTCTAAACACAAATGTAGGATGAAATCTGACACAATTGCCCCTCATATTTTTTCACAAATATGATTTTCTTGCATTATTTGCCTTTAATATGCACACAATATGAACAGTTCTCTTCTCATCTTCGTGGGCAGATGTGGAGATGAAAAACAGGAAATAAAAGCAGCAACGTCTGTAAGCATCGATGTGAATCAAGTTCAGAAAGATCTGGACTGGATCCATAAAAGTATTTGCGGTATTTTTTATTTATTTTTTTTTTTGTGCCCGTGAGTTGCAGATTGAGTTGCAGATTCGTCTCAGGAACGAGGTCCGGTTATCAAAGCTTGACGCTTTCTTCCCTTCGTTAAAGCGTGCACACGCCACACTCCAGAAAACATCACAAAGTTGGTCTGAAAAGCTTAATTTCCGAAATGTCCTTCCTGCGGTTGAAAGCTCGCTGTTCAATTTCAAATAAAAAAAGAAAAAAGAAAAAAATTCTGATGTGTTTAGCAGTTCAGAAGTGAAGGAGAACAAACACGAGCAGATGCAACATGCACTTAATCTTCAGGCCCGAAACAGCAGAGAGGCTGTTTTCTTGAGAATGAGATGAACCCAAAGCTTCAGTCAGTTAGAAACACTGCACAATATCATGTTTATGACCATTAAAGAGGCAAAAGCTATATAATCTCTGTCCTTTTGATACCAGACCACAAAGAAAAATCTGATTTATTCAATTTGATTCACCTGATGTTATTTCAGAAAAAAGTCATATTTTCATTAGTTACAGACTTGTCAGATTTTTTTTTTTCAAATGAGATGACTTGGTAGGTGTTACTCTAAAAGTGTTGGGAAAAATACAACAAATGAGTGTAAGAGTAAACAAAGTAAAAGTTTTCTTCAGTCACATTGTTAAATGAAAATGTTCAGGATTAGAGTCCCAATCTATATACTCAAAGTCCCTTCATCCGTTATTCCTGTTGCACACCATTAAAATAATTTTGAAAATGTCGAACATGTTTGATAAAAAAATAGCTATGTGAAACATATTTTGCTATTTATTTTAGTAAATTTGTTAATTTTATACACGAAACGAACAATATTTGGTGCCGCTTCTCTTTCTTCACGTTGACATGTTAAAGCCTATTACTCCAAACTAACAACTGTAAGTCCTTTTTTCTACACTCCGATTCGATTTGATTAACTATACATATTGATTGACTATTGGCACTTATTTACCTTACTTGTTTATGTCGCATAAACAGTCATCTGAAGAACATTAATGTGAAGAACTTTGAACTGTTTCGGCGCGTTATGTTCAGAGGAGACGAGCCTGCAGTCTGTCACTCACTGGGTAAATATCATTAAACAGAAACAGCTGTCCTCCACTGACAACAGTCGTATTAAACAGTGAAATAAAACTATAATGTGAGAGGAACGTTTTTTTGTTTTTTTTTTATTCAAACATTGTTCACCCAAACACTTCCAGGATGAATTAGCCTCCATGCAGCTCGTAAAAGCGAGTCACCAAACAGAGGAGTCGGATGCTTTATGTTACAGATTAAAATCTGAATTAACAAAGTAATTTCCACAGGCCGTTGTCAGCCCGGTCTGTTTGGTAAATGTGTGTGTTGCTCCCTCTACTGGTTAAAAGGCAGGCGTTTGAATGTGAACTGTGATATCTGGAGACTCTAGTTGACCCTTTATTATTTAATTTATCCAAACTAATGCTGTTTATAAATAGGAAAGTAGTCGCTTTTTTGCACAGTACTGAAATATTGAACTCGACGTGTTATAAGTTCGATGGGAAAACTGGTAATGTCTTGAGTTTAAGTGATGAAATGAAAAAATATTCTTCACTCTCAGGATCGATTATTCAAAACCAAAAGGCCAGCTGTGTGCGTGCGAGTCTGAACTGAAATGATTTTCCAACTCATCAGGTTTATGACCCTTTTTTAAAGAAAATTTTCTCTTTGATGTTCTTCGTTAAGTTCTTGCTGAGGCGAGATAGCGTTTCATGGGCTGACGAACCTGAGATTGAGCCTGAAATCACCATTCTCAGGTCGGACAGTCCTCGAAAGAACCACTCAGGAGTTAAAGCGCGACCGGACGTCTCGTTCGGGCGCCCCTGGGAGCCTCCGTACGCCGCAGCCGTGCTGATGATGAACAATAACAGCTCGTCCAAAAAAAAAACAAGACTGGAAAAGCAAAAAGAAGCATGATTTCCATAAATTTTTGTGACATCTATTGTCATTGCTACATCCCTCTGTGATCATTTTGATGCAAGAAAAACCTTTAAGTGCCTGCATCTTCACATCTGTTGTTTCAAATGTGTCACATGAAAAAAAATGTCTACTCATGTTTGGACATTGTATGAATAAAGTTCCAAACAACGCCACATTTCTCTTTTTCAACGCGCACTCTGTTTGCATAATCCTTTCAGGTTTTGGCGCCAAACGTAATTTCTGGCTTGCTCCATCAAATTGCCTTTATCCACACAACAGTGCTTTATATTCATTCTGACCCCCCCAGATTGACAAGAAAGCAATTTGTGTGTGAATTTAAAGAATGCAGATGTTTCTCCTGCAATTTCAGGAGAAGAGTGGTTTCAGGTTGCTGAAAAAGTCCTCGCGAGCAGCGCCCTTTAAACCACGTATCAGGGCCCCCCCAGTTGTGCACGTTTCCCTCGCTGGTAAAAAAAGTCCGAGCAGAATACGTGAAGATTAACACCACATCTGGCTTGCCTGTTAGCTAACTTGCACTGAAACCACTCAGAGAGCAATTAAACACTCAGCCGTCCCAGCTTAATGCACAAACTGCATCTCGTGCTAAAAACATCTAAATCACCCTGGCTCGACTTTATGGGGATGGTCCGGTCTCTCTGAATTTTTACTCTGATGATAAACTATGCAGATGGAGCGCGCAGAAGGACGAGCAGAGAGAGAGAGAGAGAGAGAGAGAGAGCGAGATAGAGATAGAGAGAAGGAAGGGGAGACAGGGAAAGACAATACTTTTACCCTCTTCAACAGTCTAATCTAAACCCTCTTCACATGATTCAGAAATACTTCATCGTCTGAATAATTCATCCTCTGCTATCTGCATTAAGCTGCGTCTCCGCGCTGGCCTGCTCGCACCATCTCTTCACATTTGCAGTCCAGGCACACTCAGTGCCAGATTGCACATTAACCAAAGAAAACAACCCTAAAAAACATTTCCTCAACTGCTATTGTCATAATGGAGCTCTGTGGTAAGTCGGTGGAGTCTGGTTCTATCTCTACACCTCCGCTCGGCGTACTCCTCCTTACCCACATGGCAGACCCTGTGACTCCTCAGACCCAGCCGAGGCAGACAGGGAGGCGGTCGTCTTCGCGCCGCGCCGGGACCTGAAAGGAGGCGCGCAGGAGCAGTGAGCAACCTGAGGAGTCAAACGCCGGGTGACAGGAGGAGGATGAAAAAGAAACAGGTCGCCGAGTTATAACGGCCACTCCTGCTGCCTTCACCAAGCTGTGACCTCATCGTGCTCTGTGCTACCAATGGGGATGCAATTCTCACTCACACACGCAATTACGCACACACACACACGAGCACAAACACACACACAGCACCTTCCTGTTTGTCAGTGCTGGTGGTAAACTTTCCACTGTCATTCAAGGGCAGATGAGTTTTAGTGCATTTTTCTCACCTGACACACAAAATACTTGTGCAGTTTACTGCAAAAACTGTCATGACAGATGACAACACTGTTTTGCAGGAAGTTGGGTTTTTTGTTATATTGCATATTGAAGCCAGTTTGTGCACATTAGCTCATTACACCGTCCTAATAAAACAGACAGCGGTTTTTAAGACAAGCAGGGAAATAAAAGCCTTCAAATGTGTGACAGCTGCATATTGATGAGCAGAACAAGAAAAATGCTGCTGCTGGCTGAGCCTCCTGATATTCTTAGCTCACGCATGTCTCTCGACTGTCCCCCCCCTCCTGCCCCCCCCCACCCCCACCCCTTCCCTCACACCTCCTCCCGCACAAAACGATGCCTCTTGCGCATCAACATCAGCCCAGTGGGCCACTGGTTTGTAATTGTCCATCAGGCTCATGGAGCGCATGTCAATCATGCTTTACCGTGACTGATGTCTTGACAGCTGTCAGAGTGATAATTATGGAAAGTGATGGAAGATACCAAGGTTACTTTCCATGAGAAGAGGACAACCACAATATCCTTCCTGTTCGTTTTCAAAGAGAAGCTAATGTGTGTGTCTGTCGGCGAAATGCTTGATAAACATAAAAATATGCACGAAATTCAGACGCACTTTGAGGCCCTTTTTTTGATCACTTTTTACGAAATGTTTTGTTGGGTGCTGCTTGAGTCTTGAAGTAGAGAATGAGAAAGGAAACGACGCACACGGCGCACAAATTAAAGTCTCTATTGCACTTTTAATAAACTTTAAAAAAAAAAAAAAAAAACAACATGCAGATGTGGTCATCCCAGAATGAACAGCAAGGCGGCAAACACAACTGATATGAGGAGAGTGACCTTATGACGAATGTGTTCAGCAGCACGTTACACTTTACAGTAACAGGTGTCTGTGTGGAAAAGGGAAACGAGCCCACAGCGGCAGATAAATATTTTGCTCACGTCGACGTGAACGCTGAAACTCCACGAAATCTTGATCCTTTCACAATGTCGAAGGACAACCTGGCGACTTGTTCTTCAAAATTAATCGTCACTTTTATTGACGGTGAATCACCGCATTGTTTTCGTTGTCGCGCTTCATCGCAGGGCCGTCTGTTGTCCTTTAGTGTTCAAATCTGGTGTTCGGTAAATCTCACAGTAATCAGCACAGGATACTTGTTGATAAAAGACTGTCGCACATAAATCCAGATATGCATTGAGATACATAATGCCAAAGCCACAATGTGCAATGTTACTATTTGTACACCTAAGAAAGCATCTTTCAGATTTGTTTTGCAAATACTGAGAAAACATCAAATAAATTAAAAAAAGTACCAAGTACTTGTGAACTTGAAGAGGATAAACGTCACAATCATCCATTCACAAAAGGAACTATCGAAACAACTTATTGTGATGTATTGATCGAAAAGTCCAAATGTGGGGGTTTTTGGAGTGCAGCTTCAGCTCTGACATCCTCAGATTCATCAACAAGGCAACATTAAGAGGCACAATCCTAAAACAACCCCGTCTCATTCATAGAAACAAGGCCAGCGGATAAAAAAATATATCAGGCACTCTCCGGGACACTCTTTGACCCGTGGACTCAAGAGTTCTGGTGTCAACAACTCCTCGGACAGTTTTCCCTCAGAGGCAGGCGTCGCGACACTTAATCTGTGTTCGCTTAACGCAGATGACCCAATTCAACAGCAGCAAAACGAGGCATGACTTGCCTGGTGCCTGGTCAGGCCCATCCATAGTGGAAAACTATGCAAATGAAGCACATTCTGCATAAATATACACCACGAGTACACACTTAACGCGGTATAATGAAAACGCGGGTTTCAACATCCTTTTTAAACGGGTGAGGTCAGCATGCACAGTGAAGGAGAAGGCTGAACCAGAGAGCTAAAAAAAAAAAAAAAGAGACAGATACACCTACACATTTTCCGATTGAATGGTCCTTCAGAAAGCGCTCATGGCGATGGAAGTTGAGCAACTCAAGTTCATGTTCCGATTTTACTTTTCGTGAAAGTTGTGAGCAAGGTGCGTGGCAAAAAATAACCGTGCGAGCTCGACTCCTTTTTTCTTTTTTCTTCTTCCGTTTTTCTTCTGCGTCACGCGCAAATTCACATTCAGTTGTGTCGTTTCCACAGTACACGGCTTAAGGCGAGAGAAGTCTTGTCCAAAAGGCGTCTGCAGATTTCAGATCGATTGTCACGTTCAAAACCATAAAAATAAAAACAACTAAACATCAGGCTGTACAAATAAAACATTGTCAGACTCTATGACACTTTTTTTTTTTTTTTGCAACAACACGAGTTTAAACAGTAGCGATGTCAATTTTTAACAAGGTGACCGGATATTTGCAGTCTTTTGCTTGTCTGGGACATTGTTTGGCATTTGTTTATTGTTTGGCCCTCAACGGGTGAGCGCTGCGGCCAAACAGACGGACAGAACTGTCTTCACGATGTCCTCATATTGTCCACATAGGGGCCCTGAACTACCCAATAGGTGGGCACAATGCCAAGACTTTACTCAGCAACTGGGCTCATCCATCTCGTCATCGCTCCAGTCAAGGGGCGCATCGGTCCCAAAGTATCGATCCCCAAAGTTTCCTACAAGGAGCAAACACAAACGGCAACCAAAAAAGTTATTGCAGTTCTGATGTTCCATCAAATCCACCATTAATTCCAATGAATTGGAATGGCCCCCCCCTTATAAGGGAGGCCTTGCCTTTGGCATGCCCCCCCTTAATAAGATGCGGAATAAGTATGGGGAATAGTAATAAGGGAGGCCTTGCCTTTGGCATGGCCCCCCTTAATAAGATGTGGAATAAGTATGGGGAATAGTAATAAGGGAGGCCCTGCCTTTGGCATGGCCCCCCCTTAACTAGAAAATTTCTGAAGAAATTTCGAAAGTCGGGGCCACTCTGCGTCATCGGCTACTGCCTGTGTAATTTTTTTTTTTTTTTTAGTTTATAATTTTTTAAAACATATTTATTTTATTTATTTGTTTTATTGTATTTTTGTATATTGTTTTTATTTACTTATCTTCTTTTTTATATTTTATTTGTATTTTTTCTTTTTTTAATAATTTTTTACACAACAGAACAAAAGACAGGCCAGCTCGACCTCTGATTGGCTGACCTTAGTCTGTGTCTGTGTGTGCGTGAGTGTGTATTTGACCCAACTGTCACCGACTGCCAAACACAGAATGTAAAATTTGAGCACATCACACTCCTCGAACTCCTGCGGACTGCGATTGAACAGTAAAAGCTAATTGAAAAGTTCTTGAACCATGAGCGCCACGAGGGATTGCCGCCCAACCTAGTCGTTTTTTCCCCCCGCTACCCTACCCCCCCCCGTTAATTTTTTATGGCAGTTTGAAAATAAGGTGCATTTTCGGAGCGCACGGCAAAATCTGTCCTTCTCTCCCATACTTTATAATGGGATCTGGGTGGGACTCTATTGTTTGGAGCCCCATAGCTCAAACACCGTGAGGCCCAGCTCAACAACAGTCATGTCACATGAAAGAGGAGACCCACTGCTACGTTTTGAGCCATTACTTGTCACCGATAAACCTACGGTTTGCCCGTGAGAGGAAAAAGTTTGTGATTTCTTTGTGTTAACGTCTCCTCTCAAAGCTAGAGTGGATGATGTCATGGCTAGATTGAGAGACAAAATCGGTGTTTTTCGCGTTTTTACCAAAACATCAACAGCAATTGTGGCCAAACCGTACTTGTGGCTTCAATATGTCAGAGTCCCATCTTTTGTGACCGGCTCAATCGTGGAATGGTGTTTCTGCGAGGTTTTGAGGCTGAGTTATGAAGCCTCGAAGCGGGCTGGGTTTTTGCCCCGTTTTTCAGCCTCCCCATTCATGTCAATGGGAAAAAAGCGCCCGCTTTTTCGCCGTTTACTCGGGAACGCCATGACTTCAGCGCTGGAAAAATACACGCACACTTCACCCAATCAATCCGCACATGCGTGCCGATTTTGGTACGTTACGTCGCTAGTTACGTGCCAAAAACTGAGCGGAAGAAGGAGAACTATCATATAGCTGCGGAAAAAGTATGGACAATAACAAGAAGGGAGGCTCTGCCTTTGGCATGGCTCCCCTTAATTCAAGCTAAGGAATGTCTCCATTTCTTTGAGGGAGGACTCACCGATGCCGGGTATGATGTGAAAGAGGTCGTTGACTTTCTTGTCGACCGCTGTGGTGATGATCTTCACCTGGGGGAACGCGTATGCCACTGAATGGACTCCCATTTCAGCCATGAGCAAAGAAACCAGAAGGATCTTGTCTTCCTGAACATCGTGATCCTGTAAATTAAAACACACACACACATGCACGTGAGAGCAGACTCCACGTGGACCCCGGGCTGTGGCGAGTGTCAACAATGAGGCGCACCCACCAGGAGGACCCGTACCGCCATCATGGCGGCGGCTCCCGTGGACACGGTGCAGTCCATCAGGATGACGTGATCCTCACTGATGTCCTTCGGCAGACGCAGGTAATGAAGCTGAAAATATGCCAAAGAAGGATGTCAGGTAACGCAGAAATTCAACATGTATCCTTAGGAACTCGTTTCTTTGCAAGTCAAGTCTTCAAAGCCCACACTGCGAATAAACTACACTCTCCCCAACAAAGGCAGGAGCCTTCAAAGTAAAAGCTGAAGACAGTTTTCCAGGTTTTCAAGAGAAAGTCTTGCATCTTGGCAGCACCTCCTGGGTGACCCTGGACCCGAAGGTTGGGAAACACTGAAGTTTGACGCAGCTTTAGGAGCTACTTGGACCTTCAGTGTGTATGCAAAAATAAGACGCCTTTTTTTATAACACAGAATTTGTATGCAACCACTTTGAATAATTTAAATGACTTAATGAGTTATTGATAAACTTCCTCAGTGTTTTAAATTGAAAGTTTTTCCCGCTGAGAGCATGAAAGTAAGTGCAGGGCAATCGCAGTGAGGACATGTGCTCCCGCAGCCGGATGCTGTGCTGTGCTGTGCTACACTTATCAAGTGTAAACTCTACAACTCGTCTGTCATTAATTCAGTTCAGCACCTCTGGTTCTCCAGTGTCCTGGTTGGTCTGGATGAGGATTTTGCCGATGCGGACGTCTTTGCAGACGGCCCTCAGAGCCGGCTCCATGGTCTCCCCGGCTCGCAGGATGGACACGCCTGTGATCTGGAAGCAAACAAAGAGGAGAGCAAAAAAAAAAAAAAAAAAAATCAAGCGAGGTTAATTGCATCAGTTTTGGGCGCAGGCGAAATTCTTCCGAATAGTTTTTAACGCAAGAAAAAAAAAAGAAGAAGGAAAAAAAACAAAAAAAACCCACAAGTGTGGGGAAGATGGCAGGACGTAAATGGAGTTCACTCACCCTCTTCCCGTGAAAAGCTCTGCCTTCATAATCCTCTCCCTGGGGGGTCTGGACTACGTGGACCTGAGATAGTATTAAAAATCATAACAGCGTGAGCACAGTGCTGAGCACACTGGAAGCACCGACAATGAAGGACCAACTCCAGAGTGTCTTGTACATTCTGATCACGAAGGTATTGAAACTTTCCATTGTGGCAGCTTAAAAAAAAATGCCATTCTCATGTTGCATGTTGCCAGTACAGTATGTTCATCTCTGTCTCCTCGTCTGTTTAGCCAATACGAGCTCTTTTTTTCTATTCATCTTCATCTTTTCATACTCATGTTGCAATTTCAAGGCCACACGCTGCTCGGTATCTCCCTCGCATGTGTCTCGTGCTTTTCCCTCTCCTGCACCGCTCCGACTGCACTCAGGTATCTAATGGCTCGACTTAATACAACAGATTAAGGAATCCTCCTGCAGTGCTATAAATTCATTAACAGTGCATCTTGGTATTTGCAACCTGTGAGGGCAGAAAGGAGAGCGCCCGCTCGATCAGCAGCCGCATCAACCTCTTGGAGTAGAAGATAAACTCATCTCGGCTGGTTTCCTTGTTCCTGCGCGGGGAGGAGAAGTGGGGGTTAATACATGCGGCAGCCGTGTCACGCGGCACTGCTGCGTGTTAATGGAACAAACCTGGCTTCTTAACATTTACCTGATAATGGTGTGCATGCCCCTGACTTGGGGTGTGCTCTCCAGAACGCTGAGGGTCTGGGGGAGGGGTTGGGCCTGGTGTGCAGAAGCGAGGGCTGCCCTGTAACCACGGCAACAAATAGTAGTGCGGGGGCGGCACAGGGTGAGAGCAGCAGAAGGAGGAAAGATGGATAGATATATGAATACAATGCATATGAATACGAGTGCAAATAAAAGACTTGTTTCGACACGTGTGCACACGTGCAGGTCGACACGCAGGTGTGCCCATGTGCACTGTATGCACACACACAGGAAACACGGACGCAGATGTACATGCAAAAGAGGACAAAATGATTTTTAGAGGAGTAGTTGGCGCAAACTTGAGAAAAGCAGTGTAACCACCGTCACGCAGTAGTTGGAAGGGAAAAAAAACAGCAGACACACAAACGGCAGCGCACACAGTGGCAGTGTTGAGTATGTCAGTGGAAAACCGCACAGAGACCATGATAATGGAAAAGAAGGTCAAGAAAAAAAAAATCAATTATTTTCTTCTACATGAAACAGATTGAAAATAAGAGACAATTTATTCTCGAAATAAATGTGCAGGGAGGGTTTTTTTTTTCCATAATAGGTCTCCTCTGGTCATAATTCACCAAGCTAACACAAATAAATATTAGTTTCCAATTTAGTTAGCCAAGGTCTGCCTTGGATGCTAGAACAAAAAAACACACTGTTGCAACTACTCAGTGACAGAGTCAAGACTTTGACTCTACGGAGGCTAAAATATCACTGAGATACACATCAGCCGGATGCAAAAATAAAAGACAGAAATCATAGCAAATCTGCTCACATATCCCAGCGAAGTTTCCTCTATTGGGGAGAATTTGTCGACGTGACACAACAGTAACAACGGAGGGGACACAGAAGGACGAAACACAACAGATAAGAGGAGGAAAAATGAGACACGGCATCAGGTGAATGAAGGGATGGAGGGAAATTCATCAGACACAGTCAAAAGTGTGACAGCCGAGGACTGAAATGTTTCCAAAGTTTCTGGAAACACACTTATCTGCCGGCGAAAGCTTTGTTTTCGAAACTACAAGTAGCCTTTAGTGGGTCATCATTCAAGTGCAGATACCAATGATTTTAGAGACACAAATTCTCATCGCAGTCAAAGTTTTGGACAAGATTACAGACACATCCGACCTGTGTATGCGTGGGAGGTGCACGAGCGAGCGTGCGGCTGTCACTCTTTCACCGTGTAGAACAGTGGAGGTTGGTATTTCAGCTCACAGGCCCCAGCACATCCTGTGTCTAAAGACAGACACCAAGCTCGCTTCCTGTCTCTCTCTCTCCGTCTCAGAGACCGTGGCCGACATTCAATGGAAAAACTCAGCGCTTTGTAGTAGGGTATTGGAAACTTTCTCTGTGGCTGAGGTATGCGATCGTCAACAATAGCTGTAGCGAGAGCTTCCTCTCTCTCGCTTTCTGTTACAGTCACTCTCCCTCTGATTCTTGCTGCCGCTGAAAGGAGGGGTCAGCGACTTGACTCATTGGTGTATTTTTAGACACAGAAGGCAGGAAGAGTGTGAGTTGTCATTTCTCTAAAAGGTAGAGTGAGGGAAAACCAACGTCTTTACATTAAACGCTGGCTGCGCCACACTCCACGCAAACTTTTTCATCTCGGCGTCACTTTCAAATGCAGATGGCAGCTTCCAAAGAGCTTTTATTTTTGACTTCATTCCACGCTGGTATGAACCAGAGCTTCACATGCTTAGTGCACAGTTTCACACTTGTTTTAGACGGATCGCTAATAAGCTGTGTTTGCTTTCCAGATACAAGAGTGCCGCCTGGTGACGTGTGACTGCAGCCAGCAGATAAGAGGAAGGCAGAGGCTGGTTTTGCTGGAGGTTGTCCCCCCCCCCCTCAGTTTTTCCACTCTCTCCCAGTAAGAAGCCGGAGCGGTCAGGACATTGGGCAGATGTTGAGGAGAGAATGACAGACACGATGGAGGCCACTCTACCTGACGCTGAGCTCGCGCTGTGAGCCGTGGAGGAATTGGGGAGGTGGAGGGGAAGTGGTGGAGGAGACAGTGAGAGAGGAGTCCATCAGCAGCTTGTGTGTTACTGTGTAGGTGTGTGTGTGTGCTTGTGTGGAGTGGTAACACAAAGGACAATATTCCAGGGTAACATAAAATCACTTTTGTGAGTAAAAATTGTCGCTTGGAGAAGTAAAAAGTTTGCGAGCAAACTGAACTCCTGAACAACAGGGGCAGGATTTCTGTCCATGTTTCTTTAGCATGGCATGAGTTTGCAATCACTCAATGTGTTACCGCAACACACAATACAACAAATGACATCAGAATAAATGTTGGGAAAATTAATATGCTTACGATGAATGAAAACTCCTGATAATGTGAAGTGAAAACACACTTTGTTCACTTCAAATACAAACTGTCCCTTTTCTGTTCATCAATAAAGATAAAGATATCAGGTTATGTCAATCCCAAACACTGTATGTGCATTTTCTTGAAGTGATTGGGTAACTCTTTGTTAAGAGCGGGCACATAAGAAAATTTACAAAGTTCATAATATCAACACAGGTTTTCTTTTGACCGAGGTCTTTTTTCTAAATGTTCAAACCCAAGTGTGATCTTTACAGTTTGAGCCTTTTAACCGAGGTCATCGAAAGTTACTTAGTGTGCTCTCTGTTAAAACAGCAACACACATAAAATGCTGATGCCCAAAAAAGAATCACTCAGAGGACTCGGCCTTTGGAGCTGATGCTTCTGCTGCTCACAAGTGGAACTAATTGCTTGTAATTTGTACAGAGCCAGAATCAAAATGTGTTATGCACTCACTGTTTGTTTTGAGCTGAATAATAATAAAAAATCAAACTTGCAGTTCATTAATTCCCCTTCAAATTAGGTATTTCTTGAAAACGATGCAATGACTTTTACTTCCACTAGAGGGAGTAGTCTTCTTTGCAATTACAAGCTTGCATCTGCAGCCCTTTGATTTCAGACCAGTTCACTGAAATAGTTTGCAATCTCTTTTCTGAATAACGATAACAAAACAAACAGTTGTTCTTTATCTTTTTACTCCAATCTTGAGTACTTTGTGTATGTGTGGACCTAAAGTCTTTCGTACCTCCTCCAGCTGACTGTGAACATGCTGCACGATCAAATCGATGGCCACCATGTTACCGCCACCTGACAACGGCGAGGACAGAAGAACAGAAACAAGCAAGTTTTATATGGAGGTTTGATTCAGTTTTAAAGCAATAAAAAGAAAAACAATTTACCGAGAGTGAAATGCATTCGACTGCACGGTGGTGTATTAAAAGAGTCCTAACATTTTGCTGTAGTTATGTCATGGCAGTTATGTAACAGTAGACGTGAACACATGTAAATGTTAGTATGCACACACCACGTGGCACCACGATATCCGCCAGCCGCATGGTGGGCTCGATGTACTGCTCGAAGGCGGGCTTGACAAACTTGTTG
The DNA here is from genome assembly GCA_032164315.1 of Malacoctenus gilli. NCBI lineage: Eukaryota > Metazoa > Chordata > Actinopteri > Blenniiformes > Labrisomidae > Malacoctenus > Malacoctenus gilli. Next base: position 9,515,393 of record JASSRZ010000053.1, on the reverse strand, counting down.
TACTGCTTGATGACTCCCTCAATGTCGCGGCCCCTCTCTGTGATGTCCCTCCGCAGACGCCGCACCAGCCGGATGTCAGAGTCTGTGTCCACAAAGATCTTCATGTCCAGCAACTGGCAGGAAAAAATAAAAAAAACGTCTCACAGCTTTGCATCACACATTCGCACGACGGTGACATAACAAAAACAGTGGAGTAAATTTACACGACTCTAACTATTTTTAGCTGTTTTATGGGCTTTGTTTACTCAGGTCGAAAATTTGACTTGCCAAATGCTTGAAGAATGCCAAACAACAACTACCGTATTTTCCGCACTATAAGGTGCACCTAAAAAAACCTCCAATTTTCTCAAAAGCTGACAGCATGCCTTATAATCCAGTGCGCCTTATATATGGACTAATATTGAGCCACAACAGGTCTCGCAACTACGGTAAGCAGCCGCCGACTTCAAGCGCGCGGTTCATGCTGGGATATATGACTGCACGGGGTGTGCCATTTCATTTCCATTTGTGTGTTTATGTAAAGATCCCAAAAGGGCTCCTGTTAAGAGACACGCGTACGACGCAGAGTTTAAACTCAAGGCGATCGGTCACGCAGTAGAACACGGGAATAGAGCAGCAGCGAGAGAATTTAACATTAGAGAATCAATGGTGCGGAAGTGGAGGAAGCAACAAGATGACCAGCGCCAAGGAAAGAAAACTGTTAATTCATTTTGGGAGTGAACGGAGTTGTCAGAACACTGGTTTATAATCTATTAATAAAGTTTGACTGACCTATCTGACCGTTTTGTTGACATTCCCTTTAGCGCAGCTCCATCTAATGGATGCATGAAGTAACCCCAGCCTCTTCTGTAGCGTCTATTCTATGCACCTTATAATGCGGTGCGCCTTATAGTACGGAAAATATGGTAATGTAAAAATATATTGCTTTTCCGAGAATACAATAAGCATTTATGGGCACAAGTCTTAATCTGCAACTACAATTCTAGTCTGTATTGAATAGAAACACTTCCTGATGCGTTTACTTGGTAACACAGCGAAACTGTTGAAAAAAGAAAAGACTGAACAATTTTTCAAGGTTGCAAAAATAAAAGATGCCCGAGATTGTGTTGGGAGCAAAATGAGAATTTCATCTTACCTGGAGCAGCTGCTTGTCTGCAAAGGCCATGATCCCCTCAAAGATGATAACGCTTGCTCCGTATACTGTTTTCTGTGGTGGACACGTGACACGGAGAAAAATGGCATTATGGTTAAATATATGTCTGTATGACAAAGAAAACAACAACTGCAGTTGTTCAGTTAATTTGGTGAAGTAACTGCAGTTCGTAAAGAGGACACTGTCCAATGCACTTGTGTGTATTAGCAAATGTAACCAATGTGTTAACAAATAACAGGAACTGGTAAAATTAATCCTTCTACTTGGTGGAATTTGCCGTCTACTTTTAGCCTCCAAATATAATAAAATGTACTTTGTGAAAGTCCCTTTATACATCTTTCTGCACTGAGTGTGTTTTTTGAACCTGAGATTATACTTGAACGTACCACCAAGTGGGCAATTTCTAATAATGTTCTCGGGTGCCTTCAGGTTAATTCATCCAATTTAGAACAAGACACAGCAGCTGTTAAGCGTACACCAGATTGCAGCAACATGCTGCGGGGAAAGATAGCTATTTTGATACGAGCAAAGTTAGCATCAAGTTCATACTTTGACTGAGAATTTGTGAAAACGAGATTGAAAGACTGCAGAATTCCTTACCTCAATGCCTGATACTGTTTAGAATACTTTTCGAAAGACATCAGCTTAACACATATGCTTTCGTTTTTGTTTCTTTTGTTTTCTTTTGTTTGTTTTTGGACCCCAAAAAAATTAAGGTCTCCAGAATGACCATCAAGACACAGTCGCTCATTTCCCCACTTGTACCTTGCTTTACTGCATATCTCTCCAACTGTTATCAACCAACTACATGCAGTGTGTTGTTTGTCATGCATCTCTGTAATTGAAGCTATGTTCAGCCAGTAGGGAGCCTTGCTCTCAAGTTTTCTAAACTTCTCTTTATATAGTGTTTATCAATTGAAGATGTGTCACGACAGACTGCAGAATTCCAGCATCCTGAGAAGTGAGAGGCTCCTCCCAAAACAAGTCAGAAAAACAACGAGAGCGAGATTAAATTGCATTGAGGTAATCAAGGAACGGGGATTATATGCTCTAACCCTGACATGCAACTCCTAATCTTCCCATCGCAGTACGATTCATGTGTATGTGTGCACTCATGCTCACCCATTCCTTTTGCCTCCCGTGCGTTGTGAAGTCATACACGGGGATTTTCACACTCTTTCCCTGCTTGAGTTTGCGCAGGGTGTGTGTCAGCAAATCAAAGTCGAAGGCATCGGGGTGGTCGAAGTTGTAGTCGTTGCTGGCTGCCAGGACCTGCTGCTCCGATGACAGGACCTGCAGATCGGCACAACATTGGTATCGCAATGACTTCACAGCCCGCCCAGCAGTGGCGGCGGCAGTGTTACATTTCAACGCAACATGATTTAGAGCAAATAATACTTCAAAAGTCTCTCTCGCCAACTTTTGCTTGGACAAGTGTGAAAACTTCTGCAGATCCAAACTGGAAAAACAGAATGAATCGCTCTCCCAAACGTGAGTGCCACACAACCGAGCATTGGCTAAATCGTTGGCCCATAGTTGACATAAGCTTGTGTAAAAACACTTAGGCAGAGATCACTCTTCAAGAGCAGGGCCTAAATTTAGGAGGGCATCATGTGCCACTGTGACGTCTGGACCAGGTGGTGCATGTGTGTGTATGTGAGTGTGTGCGCGCACGGCGAGGGGTGGTCAAGCATTAAAACCCAAGACGAGGTATTTGGCAGTTTATGAACAGCAACCCACCCCACCCCCAAGTCCCTTGATTACACACTCAATATGATAAACGGATGCTACGAGCTCTGTGCAGGCTGAGAGCGCCTCCAACTGAGAAAGAGTAGATATCAGTGTAAAAACACAGGCGATGCCTGTTCTGAGCTAGGGAGCTCACTGGCACTCGCTGAAGGCCACAGCGGCACTGGTCACTGGTAAATCCCTCCCACTCTGCACAGTCTGAAGTGCCGCTGTCAGATTTTGACAGGATTACGCAACCAGAGAGTGGGTGGCGGCATAGAGGGGCAGGAAGAATGGCTCTTCCTTGATTGCTTGCCACCACTTCCCCAACCCCCCCCTAATTTTTTCCGCACTGTGACTCCCTTTCAAAATATGAGCCTTGCTATTTTTTTATTCCATCCGTCTCTTTTCTTTTCAGTCTCCCCCTCTGGGATCTAAAGGAAATCCCATTTTCTCTCCGTCCCCTGCACTCAATGTTTCTCTTTTCTACTCGTCTTTCAGGTCACTGGGAGGTTAGTAGCCAATGAAAACACAGATAAAGCGACACTGAAAGTATCTTGTATTCATCGCCTGATTTCATTAGAGTAAAACACACCAAAAACACGAAGAATGCACAAGACACGCCAACACATCTGAATTTAGACAAACCAAAAGGAATATGACAGAAATGTGCTATTAGCAGTGTACACACAATATCAACAAACGCAACAGATGACTAATGGACAAGCATACCTTGTAAAAAGAGTCCATGGACAACAGAACAACCCACGGTACGTCCAAGGCCTCGATGATTTTCCTGGCTACAGTTGTCTTTCCTGAAGCGCTGCCTCCACACAGACCTGTCACGGATAATTGATTAGAAAGATGACAACCCACGAGTGTGTGCACGTTTAATTACGATCGTGTCATTTTGAAATACCTTCACTTGGTGCAGACAAACTTGCACCGGCTTGACTGACGGTGAAGGCTCAGTTTGCTCCAGGTCAATTATTACAATGCAGCGAGCCAAAAAAACAAACACTTCTTCCACATGAATAAACCCGTTAGCGACACTGAGGGTTTTTTTTGTTTTTGTTTTTTCTTTCTCACGGCAAACCTTTTTTTTTTTTTTAGGTACAAAGTTTCTTGGTTACTATAGCAGACCCAGCTCTGAGTCACTTATACAGTCGAAACTGATAGAATCAGCCTGTTTGTACTTGTTGATGATAAAGTGTTGTCACTGTTTAGCCTAAACACACTTAACTGAAACTTAACAAAAGCCTCAATTCTTCAGATCTGACTGTGTTAGGAGTTTTAGTGGACTCAGAAGATGTCAGTGTTGAGACTCTGTGTTGTTTCCTACCAATGACGAAGGCGTCCTTCGACTGTGTTCCATGCTCGTTGTACCACGGCGGCCGGCCGGCGGTGTAGATGGTTCGCTTGGACGTGCGAAGGAGCGGGGGCTCCGACTTGCACTGGCTGGTGGTTCGTTTTCGAGGTGAGAGGCCGGTGGTGACTGAGGGGAGAAGGCGGTCCAGTGATCCCTCTCCTCCTCCACTGTAGACAAACAGAAGCACAAAACAAAATCGAGTTATTGTTGTGGATCAAAGGGACAAAGCGTATCTCTTGGTTTACACTGCAAAGGATGTTTCCTCAAAATACAAAAAAAGTTGGAACACCGCTGATCTTGCAGTCGAAACTTTGACGAGTTGCTTCAGCTTTTTCTTTTCTCTCTGTTCGAGCACTCAAATTCCAAAAAGCTACATGTTGAAAATGAGAAACTAAATAATGTCTTGTGATTACAACACTGGTACGCAATTGATTATATACCAAACGACACCGCAAAGTTAAAAGAGAAGTATGACACAATGGTGAAAGCTTTGTTCATTTGTTTCTTCATCCGCACAGTGGGGTGTGTTAACTGAGGCAATAAAACAACAATATATGGCGACAATGACACAGACATAATTTAAACCACATGATTATAATCTTAAGCATGTCATCACAGACCCGCTCAACAGTCTGTCACCATCAGTCTACTGTGGCATCGCGTGCATACAGGCATCATTCTGGGATGAAACCACTGAATGGATGCACAACTGAGAAAGTGAGGTGGCCCAGTTCGCTCACAGTGAACAAGGACTGAGGCAGTATTGCAGTATTCCCCCTCTTGCCAGGGGTTAATGTTTGGTTTCCAACGTATTCAACCACTGAACTTTGTCCACTTCTGTGGTGTTCAACACCTGCAAGTATCAAAGTACATCCAGGTCATGCATCTGCTTTTTGTTCTCATCCTGAAAGTGAGTGTCCGAAAGGGGGATTATTGATTGGCTTTCTTTGCTGCTCGTTTCTACTGATTTAAAAGAGCTAGAGGTGGATGAATGCAAGGACGCTGCTGCGCTTAAGCTGCAGGACAGACAGTGTTATTTTGGTTTATGCGTCCATAATGGACTTTGGGATTGTCTTCATGGCCCAAAAAAACACCAGACTTTCCGAATGTCCTTGTCAGTCTGCACACAGAGTTGGACCGAGTGTTGTTGTGGAGCGACGACACAATTGACAGCCTTCCAGCCCGTCTGCCTGCCAGCACCTGAAACTTATTTAGCACGACTCCCTGACTGGTCCCGCTGAACTCCTGCACCTGAAAATTCATCTCTACAGCAGCACCTGTGGTCTTAGGGATCTGCACCTTCTTTTCAGCAGTGACTCACTGGCACACTCACAATCTGGTCGACATGTTGTGCAACTAACTTCGAACTAACTTGGACCAAGTGTCCTGTTAGGCAATAAACGGCAGGGAAATCGAGCCTTATAAACAAATGACAACCACCTAATTCAAAACAAGCAGTAGGCGAGGCCACGAGTGACTTTGCATGGATTTTTCAAGCTATGCAGGACACAGAAACTCCACGGATGGCCATACAGAGACATTTATGCAACACACAGTGCGAATGTTTAGTGTTTCAACACCATAAAGTTTCCTCTACCGGCTTTTGTAACATCTCCTCTACTGGTGTGACGTGCCTGCTTATACTGTCACTAAATGCATCGCACGGCGAGCAATAGCTTCGTTTTGTGACATTACAAAAAATAAAGCCAAAGAGGAAGACTTATTAGCATTCAGTTCAGGGTAGTGGTTGATTAGGATTCAGAGCAGACAAATAGAACATGTCCAGAGAACTGGTTCCCCACATTGCTGACTATCCTCCCAAGCATTCGGTGCTCCTCAAACACCTGCTTCATTTACCTGCTCAAACTTAGGCTAACAAAACAAAGTGTTACATCCAAGAAACGTCTTATTAAAAGCTATTCAAACAAGTGTATTCATGCCAAAACAATACTGCCTGTCTGTTGTCCCATCATGATTTTGCTCACCAGGTAACAGTTGCTAGCAACACTTACTGCATTATGCGAGCTATCCACACTTCATCTAGTGAAGGCTGTAAGAGACCAGAAGCCATAACTGCAGCGTAGGAAGACTGTGACTGTCTGAGATGCTCCTCTGTTTAGCTGTTACCCAGTCAACTGGCTGCTTCCACATCTTTTGTTTTTCCAGGTCGTCTATCTCCCCCAGGTGGAGTGTCACGGGGTCAGAAGCCAAACAAACAAGAGAGAGCAAAGATTTATCTTATCACAGTTACCTGCACTCGAAAGGGAGCCAGGACTGGTAGAGCACACCGAGCATGCGCGAGAAAACATCCGTCGTCAGGGCTGGGTTATCAGTTAAAACCAAACCTTGGTGCCATAAAAGATTAGCTGAGTCGACAGTGCTGAATCATGCTCTTGTTCAGCTGCATGACTCGCTGTCCCGGCTGCTCCCAAGAAACAGAACATACTCTCCATAAATGCTACTTTATGAGACTTCAAGGCTGACGAGAGGTTGCAGTGAACCTGATGGAGCGGACATTGGAGCCATCTGAGCCTGGTGGTCAGCGGTGGTCAACGATATTATTAGCAGAAACAAGGCAAGGTGTCATAGCGTTATGTGGCGAGCGGTTTCTATTGCGCTGAAATCTTTGATTAGAATTTTTCAGTGGCTATTCATAAACAAAATACTCAGACAATCACTTTGTATTTTGTTCACTGAGTCCCGTTGTCATTCACGCAAATACATATCACTTTAAGACAGATGCAAAACTTCCCCAAGTATGACAACAGAAACCTCAAAGCTGGGTGGAGCGTGAGACTGAAGTTGATACAACCCAAGAACAACCGGACATATTTATGCATAAAAGAGCAAAATGGAAAACATGCTGTCAACTAGCACACCTAACAAAAAAAGTGGGGAAAAAAGTTAAAGTGAAGAAATAGACAAAAGTCACTTACCTGCCATCAGATCTCAGTGTCCAGCAGCCAGATATTCTAGCTCCTGAGTAAGCTGGTAGAGAGTTCATTGTGGTAGAAAAGTATGTGTGTACTCCACAAGTTGTGTTTTAATACTTCCAACAGGTATACTCAGTACATGTGTACACACTCGCGCACAACAACGAACTTAATAGCGCTCCACTCTGGCGCAACACATCCAGAGAGAGGCTGAGACAGAGACAGAGTTTGGGAAGTACAGAGGGGCATCAGCTGAGGTAAGAAACGAAACTTTAAACATCTGTTTAGCTTTCGGTTTCTTCCATCCTCTCAGGAGTGTGAGAGAGAAGGCACTGCAGCTTTGTGGAGGGAGTGCACTCGGTGTGAAACGACAGCACTGCTTTTCCCTCCTCTTTCGCTCGCTCTCTGCTCCGCCCCTTCAGCCGTCCAGCCAACAAACGTAAGAGGATAACCTACCCTCCAGATTATGTTCATTAGGTGGTATTAATAGTAGCAGGTTCAAGCCAGACCCTCTCACTCCAGGCACACACACACACACACACACACACACACACACACACACACACACACACACACACACACACACACACACACAC
>JASSRZ010000053.1:9486359-9507250 GCA_032164315.1 Malacoctenus gilli | reverse complement strand
CACACACACACACACACACACACACACACACACACACACACACACACACACACACACACACACACACAAATGCACAGCAAAGTCCCCGCCCTGACTTCACTCACAGTGAAGTCTTGGGAATAAACAGCATGATGAAACCCAACACTACCTCTACTATCAGCTGACAGGCTGAGGAGCAGCCCTGGGCAACACACACACACAAATAGGCACATCCTTGCACGCCTCCCAGGCCACAACTTGTACAGACAAACAAATCGTTATTCTCAGAGTTCAGAGGAGAGGAACTAATTGTTTCCCAGTGTGTAAAAAAAAAGACAAACCCCAAAAATTTGCCGGGGTCGCACTTAAAAATCCGCCCTGCTTGTAAGAATTTGTGCATTAAACCAATAATTAAAGCAGAGCCAAATATTTGAAGAGGGGGCTCGGTGTGACCTCATTTGTACTCGTATTTACTTCCTTGTTGAAATGACGGAGGAGGAACACAAGGGAAGTCAGTGTTGTCTCCAGTCTCTCTCTGTGGCTGGGACTGTCGTGGCTGCTTTCGACTGCAGTTAGGAGCAGCTGCACAGCAAGAAAGCCCCATCGAAACAAGAAGCCTGTCTTGGTTGCTATGCCAAACATTCATCCAGTTCTCTGCGGCGACCAGGCCGCAAAGCAGAGTTTGAGGACGGCTGATCCCAAGGCGTCAGCACACTACTAAAAACTGTTCAACAATTCAAACACCATACCTAAGTCTTGAACTCGTTTCCTCACAGCAATAACTTGATAATCAAACAGGCTATTGAAAACTGTGACCTAAGTCAAAATTTTAAAGTCGATTAAAGTTATTGAAGTAAACATACGAGTAATAAAATGCTACGAAAGTAACTGGAATACACCTACAAACACTGCAGCTACATATTAACAAGAAAGTTTCAGTTTCTATTTGTTCACAGAGATTAAAAAAAGGGACCCAACTTTCTGTGACATTTTCAGGTTGTATGTTTTGTGAGCAAACATTCACAGACTTCGCAAACAAGACATGAAACTTTACTTTCTTAAAAGATTTCCTCTGAAACTGTAGTCTGAAACTGTAGTTTCAGAGATACTGGAAAACAAGTACACGACACTGCACGTGAATACACCAATGCAGTAACACCCTCTTGTGGCTTCGCTCGGTACAAAAACTGGAGGCGGATTTAATACAAAGAGCTGCTGAACTGGGTCAACATTGTAACGTGTTAGACTCAGAAAAGAGTCACCTAAATAAAATGTCAGTTTATCCTGTAACTTTGTATATTCTGTGACTATGTGTCTCTTGTATTGGAAAAGGGAAAAGATAGAAAAGTTACTAAAAGGCAGCACACTTTGTGCCATCCGGGAAACAACCCATGCCATGCTTCTCTTCCTTGCTGAGATAAGAGCTATCAGTCAATAATATATCTGCTTGAGGAGCTCGAATGACTTGTCTTGCGTTACATCCATCACCCGTACACAATTACGACCTGTTTGTTAATTTCTTCTTTTTTTAAAAAAAATCATATTTGGTGACATTTTTCAGCCTGAAAATATTCTCCAGGTTTTAATTCTGGGAAGATCTGAAGAAATTAGGGGAATTAAAGCGGGGTTAGCTTCACATTAGTCTGTGAAGCATCCACAGTAAATTGGCTATTATTACGTAATTACATCAGTTATTACGGATACGTGTTACTTTTATATAATGTACAGGACTGGGTGGACATACAGTGCCGACAGGTCGTGTTTCCGTGAAGATGCTAATCCAGAAAAAAAATTAATACCACAATATAGAAATGTTTTTTTTGTATTAAACGCTCTCCAAGTTAAAACGTCAAACTCTTGGCTTGATACCTGTTCGAGACAGAGGAAGTTTTCTCCTCGCTGTCCATCTTTGAGCGTCTTTCTTCCATGCTAACGGCAGACATTGCTACTCTGTTGACAATCATATGTTGAGGGTTGGTTCAGTCAACGACTGCATGATGGGATATGTAGGCGAACGCACCGACATATTCTTACTGCTGGCGCCGCGTCGTTGCCACCGGTGGACTTCAAGACCCACAATGCAACAGTTCCATTTTTTGGTGATGGACAGTTGGAACAGTATCATACTCGTACTGGGCCTTTCCCAAAACTGGTAATGGCTGAGGTTCAACAAGGCCACGTGTGCCTCTGAATACTGTGTTTTATCATTGCATAGGTACTTCATTAGATGTGAACTCGTATTTATAGACAATAGATATTGTTTAACTAGAGTACATAATATGTAGTGTGTATGTATATAGTTATATTTATACATTAGAACAATAAAAGGCAGCATGGAAATGGGAACTCATAAATGACACCAGACAGTCCAAAGTACAAAGTGTTTAGTTATGTCACAAAATTTCTAAAACACTTAAAATACTGACACTAAAGATAGAACTGTCAAGAATAGATATTTTTCCAGTTTTAAGAAAACATTTTTTCTGCCTGCAACTCCAACATGAAGATGAGTTTTACCGTGTATTGCACTGTCATTTTATTGTATTCAAATATGAGAAGGATTTGCATAACTCAAAGACGTTGGATTTAAATCTTCCACTGTGGCTCAAAAGGTTGCCGTCCAGTCTGGAGGTTGGTAGTTAAAAAGAAGCACTTACCGCTCCTCTTGACTTGAGGTTGTATCGCAGTGAATAACTACACATGAGATACAGGTTTAGTCAACAAACCTTTATTAATTAGTTTAGGGATACTAATGCACAGGTAATACAACAAGTTTGGGAGAAAATTGTAACAGTTCAGACTCAAAGGAGGTGTTGGTTCCTCTGACGTTAGGTACTATACAGCTTCATTTCAGGTATGGAAATCTCCAGTACATCATTAGTCTCATCTCATCTGTTACCTATATATCATAAACAGTTATAAGCTACAACATCATGTCTTAAAAGTTTCACCACGACGGCTCAGGCAACAGAGCCGGATGCCAGTTCCTGCTTTTGAATTAGGTAGCATACAAAACGAACCACTGTTCAAATAAAAGGGTAAAATTCATCGGCTGCCCAAGGGAGGGGGGGGGGCGGTGTCTCGAAGGATGAACCTTGATTTTGGAAATAACATTGCTGACAAAGGGAAGACACTTGAGCCTGCTGTTTCCCCAGGTACAAAAGTCACACCACACACAGTCCAGGTAACTAGAAAGCTCCAACAACACTCCTATTTCGATCCTATTTCATTGTTCAATAAGTGCACTAAATACAGAAACAAACACACATACATATGTCTTGTTGTTCCATATTGAGTCGATAATAGTAGAGGACTCCTTCAATGTGTTTGCCATCATGTTACTGAAAAAAGCTCATTTGGGTGCATCATCAAAATGGGTAAAATAACAGTGTATGCCAACACACAGGCCTACAATGTTTCTTGTGGTCTACAAATTTGAAACCTGTTTTTTCTCCGTTGTTTCGATTTCATAGTATGTATAAAGCATTTTCAAAGCAAACAAATAAAAGTAGGGGAGTGAAATAAAAAGATATACAATTTTGAGAATACACAATATCAAAATATTAGCAAGCCAACAAAAATCAGCTAAATATGGTGTATTGCTGTACTCTCTAAACATGTTGCAGTCAGCTCACACTGCGGGATAGATATGTGTTCTCCACATCATAGGAAGACAGATAGTAAAGGGTGTGATAAAATATAAAATACCCACTGTTAAAAGCAGTGCTAAACTATCATATTGCAACACCAAAGCTCGTCAGGTAAACACAGTCAGTGTGACGTTATCAATGAAACGAGTAACAAGCAGCTGATGAACTGATTCTGTGCGACATCCTAACACTCAACCAAAGTGTTACCATTTCTGACATCCACTCATGACAAAGGTGCTAACTGTTTTAATATGCACACGCACATGCATAAACACGCACGCACACACATTCACACGCACACACACACACACACACACAAGGTCTGGACAACTCCTTTTGAAAAGGTCCAAGGACCAATCAGTGCTCGTCTAATTTATCCTCTCCATTAACTGACCCCATATTAGAGATAAAGGTCCGTCCCACTGAACAGGGCCACATGCATAATCATCGCCACCTGAATACGCTCCATCAGTTGATTAGTGATAGAGGAATTCAGACTAAATCTTTGCTTTACATTTGAAAAGAAAAATCATTGCACACAGATTTCTACACTGAGTGATTTTTGTAAATGTTCTGCCGACATCAGTGCTTAAATCTCATGATGACATTTTGGTGCAAAATTCAGGGGACGTGCCAGTAAGGAGAGCCTGGTGGGGTGAGTCTGTGGACTTCAGTGAGTTGTTTCTGGTTCTTAAGGAAGAGTGGCAGGTAAAGCACCCTTAGTATCTGACCAGGATCATCTCACCTCACCATTTCATCCAAAGCTATCAGCAACGCAACTCGTTTACACGACAGAATACAAAATAGAACTATGACATGTATTTTTTCTTCTGCATGTTAACCATTATTTTTGTGGACATAAACTGCAAGTATAAATCCAATCATGGAGTTTCCATTTGCTCCAATTGTTAATATAAATGTGAATTCAAGTATCTACATTCAGTGAAAATAATCTCTGATCTTTTAGATCTGAAATGCAATTTTATACTTTTTAATAGTTATTTTCTTATTTATATCTGAAGCTAATCTCTCATTTAGCGCCAGAGCGGCCGAAAGCTTCAAATAGACCCGGTATGGCTTTGAGGGGTGAGGTGTAATTGCACGGTTGTTCACCGCGTGGCTCATTCCCCGTGTAAGGAACAAATTCAGTTTTTCATCAGAGTAAAATATTCCCACTCCTGTACCAGACAGCCACTAGGTTAGGTTCGATACTCCTGGAGTGCAAAAATACAAGAGGGGAGGAGGAACGGGGTGAAGGGTTAAAGTGCAAGGCAATAACTTTGAGCGCCCATGAATTATTTCATATACATTATTATATCTGAATCTTCATTTCCAGGTTTTTTTCTTTAAAGTTTAATAAAAGACTTTTCATCTTCAACCTCTCTACAAAAGATAGTATTTTTATTCTCTCCTTAGTTTTTTTTTTTTTCATTCAAGCTTAAGCAGTAGCCTCAATACGGCCTCCTTTATGATGGTGTCACATCATTTGATTGTGCTGCAATGGTGCAACAAGCTTCACACAAAATCGTCCTTCAAATATTCAGCTTTGCCCTTTTTAAGAACGCCTCAACCACTTTGTTGTTCAGGCAGAAAAATATCTCATTACTCAGAATTGTAACTCATTCTTTAAAAAATCAAATTTCAAAGAACCACTTTTGGGATATTCTGCTAATCAAATTCAGTGTAAAAGAACTGTTGTAAAAAAAAAAAAAACAAACAAAAAAGTTTTAGATAATTATGGTTGTCAAAGCAGATACCTTTCACTGTCACGTGAAAACAACAAATGTCACTGAAATGACAGAAAAAAGACTGATACATGGTTAACGACCGACTGACATTTTAGCTTATATGACATCTGCTTACGTGAAACAATAAAATAAACAAAGCAAAAGTGAAACCAGGAAGTAATCTAAAACAACATTGCACGACAGCACACACTGCAAAAGTTCTGACCGCTCATGATCCAACTGGTCGTGTCAGGCTTGAAAATGACAGATGGCATCATTGCTTTGAGTATATAGATATATAGATATAGATATTGTTTATGTACACAGTACAGTATATCTGTGGAAAACATGTGAAAACACTAGTTATCATTGAATGACTTCACCATGCTAATAGAATATCCTTTTTAAAACCTCTCAAACACAACACTAATCTTGCAGAGAAAATTACTCTCCATTTGTTTGGACTACTACCTCTCTTCTTAAAAATCGCTATCCGTGTTAGGGTCGGGATTTTATCTCTGATTACTACTGACACCCCTGCTGTGAGTACAGAAACTGAAACGTGTGCCTTGAAAAGCAGACAAAAGTGGAATGGAGAAATAAAACTCTACTTGCTTGAGTATTGTTTAAAACAGTACACACATTAACTTTCCAGACCAAGATCTGAAGACTGCACTGGATGTTCCACTCTGTGATAGTTGCTTCGGCTTTCTTCTCAGTGCCAAGTCCTTGCAGAGTCAGAAAGGTCTTTTAGCCTCCAGGCGAAACATTTACATGAAGCATCCTCTCCAGCTCCTGGGTCGACGAAAAGCAGAGCTATTCTAACAACGACAACCTCTTGGGTTTGCTTCGTCTGGCGACGGATGGGATGGGCGGTGTGTCTGAGCCTGAATCATCACTGTCTGACGGGTCAGCAATCCGGGTTGGGGACTGTGCTCGACCCAAGGAAGGGGTCCCAGCAGGGGCGAAGTTTTGACTAGTGGCAAGTGCTTCAGTTTTCGTGAGATGAGGCTCATCCATGAGGAGGCGCTCCTTTGGTTTGCGGCCTCTTTTCTTACCAGTGGTGGCCCCGTTTCTCACCTCGACTTTGACGCCGTTGTTGTCCGGCACTTTACTTTTGCTACTCGAGACAACCTGAGGGGTTGCAGCACGAAACCAGTTCTATAGAAAGAGAGAAAAAAAAATGGAGACATGGAAAAGAAGCAGGTCCATGTATAACTTTACTATGGTGACCAAAGAGAATGATCACATCAAGACAAAACCTGACAACTTCCTTCGTTTTATCAAATAACTCACTTTTGAGACAGTGAGTTGTTTGATAAATAATTTATTGTGAAGAAAATGTGTTACTTGTATTGTTTTCGTACAGAAATGTTTGGTATGATGATCCTTCATAAACCTGATTTTAGACTTTTGCTAACTGAAGCAAAATAGGTCAAGCCGGGGCCAGCTGCATGGCATAAAGTCAGGTCAGACCCCTGCTAACACCCTTCCTGCCACCTGCCACCCCTCTGCAACTCCCAGGCAGCTAAATACATATTGAGACAACAGAGGGAGTTCACCTTAAATAATTCACTCAAATTTGCATCCTGTAAGTCACTCTGTGACCAGCTTCTCACATTAACCTAACCTCTGGTGCTGGTTTTAGTACCTGTAGAGTTTTTTTTCTTAGTTAGTGGGATCAATTATCAAGGGAAATACACAACCTCTGTCAGTGAGTCTATGAGCAGCAAGATTGCGCGTAATCAGGATCCTTTTAAATACTCCTTGTAAAGTGTGTGTGCTCAGAGACCCACCTGCGAGTGTGTCTTGCTAATGTGGTACTTGACGCCACTTTCGGAGCTAAACTCCTTCTGACAGATGAGACAGGTGTACTTTCCCAGTTCACCGCCGCCCTGATCCACAAACAAAGAAAAACCCAAATGTGTTTGTATATGCATAAAAACAAACATGACTGATACAATCGATAGACAACAATATACTTTGGACCTTTCCATCAGCTCTGTGCATGCTTGAATCTTACTCTTGAGTGAAAACAAAAGCATTTCAGTCTGTTTTTTTTGTTCCTTTCTTTTCTATTTTTTTCCAAAGTGACACAGCTGGTTGAGGGTTGTGTTGCAGGTGTTGCTTTGTACCTGGCTGCAGTTGGCAAGGTGGGCTTTCAGTCCCGACACACTGGAGTAAACAGCTTCACAGTTCTAAGACAAAGCCGAAACAACAACAAGTTTAAGTCATGTCGCGTTCCCTGGGAATCTACTTCATTTTGATCACTTCAGAGATGAGCGTTCGGGAAAAGCATCGAATTATTGTTGTTTCATTTTTATGTTCCTACTTCATTTTTGCAGCAGATGAAGCCTTTTTCTTTGACTTGGTTCTTCCACTCCTCGAGTAGCTCTGGACTGAAGTTGGGGAGTCCTGGACGAGTGTAGTTTAACTGCATAACAGGCAATATTTTTCATTAAAATTATGGACTGATAGTTTAGAATTACACGTATAAGAACAGCTCATGTCAGTGATAATTTTGTGTATTGTGTGAGTGTGATGTATCCACTCTGCTCACCCTCTTGCTGTCAGGCACCAGGTCATCCTTGATCCGGCGCTTGGTGCCCCAGTCTTTGGCCAGCTCGTCCTCGGCTATCTCCTGCAGGTGGAACACGGCCACCTGAGCTGACCGCCGCCTCACCCTGCCACTGGGGGTCCTTTCAAAGTCCTCACCCTGGCTGTTTGCCTGTGCTGTTCTCTCTTTGTCTCGCTCCCTCTCCCTTTCCCGGTTTCTCTCTCTCGCTTCTCGGTCCTTTTCCCAGGCTTCTCGGCTCTTCTCCCTCTGCTGGCTGGACGGTGCTTTCTCTTGCCAGTCCTTCCTCTCAGGATGGCTTTGCTCCTTATTGCCTCCTGATGGAAACTCAGTTATCACCTACAGGAGCAGTCAGAAACTTTGGTGAGTGGAAAATGTAGGGTCGACGATGAACTCCACAAGGAATAAATTGTTTTGCGAGATTATCTTACCCTCTCTTTGCCAGTGTTGTTGTTGGTGTCAGTGGCATTGTCCTTGTTGCTGTTGGTGGTGGCTGTGGCTGTCGTGGTGGTGATGTTCGGGGAGTGCTCAGTGCGCACATGGTAGTCTCTGCCAGCCTTGGAGCGGTAGTTTTTTCCACAGTGCTGGCACAGAAACACAAGCTTGTCATCGTCAGAAAACTCTCCTCCACAAAGCCTCTGGTGATACTGATGGCCTATCGGACTGGAAAAGTGAGCTGAACAGCCGCGTGCATGACTGTATGTGTGTGTGTGTGTGTGTGTGTGTGTGTGTGTGTGTGTGTGTGTGTGTGTGTGTGTGTGTGTGTGTGTGTGTACACAGAATTGTTTTTGCAATCAACTGACACCAGTAACAGAAATAGGACAGAATGAAAACAAACATTCAGCAGGAAACTGGGTAAGTGGATCAAAGAGTTGGCTCAATGGAACATTGTTCCTGCATTAGGTGAATGTTTGTATACAAGGTGTCACAAAATACAACCCATGTTGCAGCTGAACTCTCCATGCTATCGATTTAATTCTTCACAGCTTGGGAGCGCAGACACGAACAAACAACACATAATTTCAAATGTCTTGGATCAAGTAGGAAAAGACATTTTGCATCATGATTTATTCGGAGGCAAAATTGATCAAAACGGTATCAGACAAATATCGCAGGAAACTTAATTTCAATAATCATCCGCAGAGAAAAGTCAATTTCATCTGTGAATTTCATCTGTAATCTCGCCACTTCTGGCAGGAAGCTGACCACGAGATGTCCTGACATTGTGAATGAAGTGAGAGATTCTGTCAGAAGATAGGGTCGTTTGGTCTTTTGATTGAGCTCCAATAAACATGTTGTTTGAGCTCGAGACTGGAACTCTTCAGTGCTTCATTTTTATTGTTTCTGCTTCTCGGAGATGTAAACGTTTTCGTACTTTTTTCTCTCCTTATTGTGAATTATTTGCAGTGACAGGGGTTGCCAGTTTGCCTGACAGCCTGTATATTACTTTGAGGCTACTATTAAAAAAAAGACAGAGAAAATATGAGGAAGATGTTCATTTGTTCAGTGTGAAGACGTGCCACTATGCAGAGTCAATTTTTCACAGTTCCTTCTCTCCCTCTCTGGCTTTTGCACTCCACTGTGAGTAATGGGGAACAGAGTGTTGATGTGGTTTTGGGCAACATGTCAAAAACAAGGCATGAGGGGGGAAGAGAGAGAGGGGCGGGCAGCAGTAAAATGAAGCAGAACACACAAAATAGGAAAAGGGAGAGGGAGAAAAAAAACCCCACTTAAACGAGGAGAGAAATCGGACTGAAAAGTTGGGACGGATGAATGGAAAATGATGGACATGGGAATGGAAGAGTAGAATAAAAGTAAGACAGGAACAGAGAGAGGAACAAGGGAAGAATGAAGAAGTGCATACCTCACTAGGACACTTGATTCGTCCCATCTGTTTGAGCACTCGACGCAGCCTTTCTCTCTCGTCGTGCTCACTGCCCGTCTGGCCTTCGCTCCCTGAGGGCTGAGAGGGAACAAACACACCGTCGCATAAGCGCGTGCCGCCACAACACCTCCCACTCCCTCAAGACTAAAAAAAAAAACATGCAATGAAAATGTGTTTTCCATCTCTGATGTTCACACTGTGCCAGAATCATTAAACGGTTTCATGGCGAGGCTGCTACTCAAGGCATGTTTATGACAACTGTCAAACTCGTGTTTTCACTCAAGTGTTAGCTGGTGCCAAACCCCAGCCAAGACCAGGACAACAGATGGCAGGGGCTGCTGGGGAGAAGAATGGAGAGCAGGGGACTAGTGGGAGCCCGGACCTGCTGTGGGATCCCGGTGGAACAAACCTTCACGTGTTTTCTCGTGTGTTAACACATAGGGATGAGTGGAACACAGTGAGCTTTCTCCAAAGGTAAAAGGAAGAGGAGATACCACGAGAGCACATCAATCGTCCTCGCTTGTGCAAGCAAAAGCCTGCAGGCGAGAGAACAGACAGCAGCTCAGCCTCTGATTTCCACTGGCAGGAAAGGAGGAGAGGAAGCCCATGAAACTGCATCAGCATGTATTCTTAATGCCTCTATCAGAGCCGGAGCAAAAGAGCAAGTGCAGGAGAGGCAGTGTGAGAACAGGCAGCGCCGTCAGAGTGGCAACGTCAAGGTCAGCCTCAGTGGGCGACCCCTGTCCTTCTGTCAGCCTGCTGTGTTTTCCTACGTTGCACTGAGGTCATGTGACCACCCTGACAAAACACTGGACACAAAGGTCAGCGCAAAGTCCAAATTCTGCAAAACTTCTCAACAGAACTGCTTATTTGAGATAATGGAACCATTAAGAGCTCCTACAAAAAAAAACCCACGAGGAACAAAATTACAAAAAACTTCTGTTCTTACAACTGGATCACAGTGTCATACAAAAATACACTTCTTTTATCCTAATGTTTTAGGTCATTTAGGTGATCCTTACTATCTGCTCCTGGCTTGAAATTTCCTGCTGCTTTCCTGAATAGAAAGCATTAGTTCCCTGTGACACTGCTCAAACTGGCCAACGATTAAAGCTTTCTTTACTCAGCACCAACTCGAGCCAAACGCACAAACACCAACACAGAACGAGGAAGAGCACTTGACTGTGTAGCCGTTGAGCACAGATGACGTGACTTTTCCTGAACCTAACACCACCTCACCTGACCTGGCATGACCCAACCAGAACTCAACTAAAATCGATACTTTTTATCCTCCAACCAGTACCGACGTGCATGTGAGATTCCAAATGGATCACTCAAAGAATTACAGTCTGTACAGAATTCACCAAAAAATCTCTGCAGTCAGTCGCCCCGAGACACTCTGTAGGAAGATACAATTACCTAACTCGAGACTTTTCTAATCTAAACAAAAAAGCGAATATTCAGGAGCTTCTGCAACCAACATTTAGCCCATGTAAGCTCTTTTCCCTTTCTGGCCTCGAATGAGTTCTGAGGACAAATGGGTTCAGTCTGAAGACACTGCCCTTTATTAGCATTACACAGCCAGTTCCTCCACATAAATACACATGTACAAGTTCATTTAAGTCTCGTAATATAACATGACAAGACGTGCTGCCTGTAGATTCATTAAACTTTGATGACACTTTCTTAAAACAGGCGGCATTAAATTATTCAGCAATCTTCATAGCAGTACCATGACTCTAATGCAGGAGTATCATGATAATATCTTAATGACACTCTCTGTTGTCAGGGTGAAGACAGCGGCACAAAGAAATGTGAGGGCTTCAGGAAGGAGAAAACCAAAGAATACCACTTCAAATGTGCCATCTTTCACAAAGTCCAGACATCAAACTCTCAGAGAAAGCCTCATCAGCTGACGCTGAATCTGAACAGCTTCAAGGCAGAAGCAAAGAGAGGTATTTTTAGACTGGATGTAGGTGTATATTCATTGAAATGGGCACATGTAGATGAAGAGGTGTCAACATATATCAGACACTAGGAAAAATGACTCAAAGGTCAGACTATAGAAGATTCTACGCCTGATCATTCACTGAAAGAACGTAATATTTTGGTGCGAGCGCTAACAAATGCAGCAGATCGCAGCAGATTGATGGCCGTGAAACACCATTGTTGTGACCATCCAATAAACAGTGCAGGTTAAAGGGTAAAGATCAGTCAGAAAGACAGCAAAAAGCCAGAGGACACTCCAAAGAAAGTCTGAGAAATGACAGGACGTGCGTGCGTACCTTGGTGCTGTGTTCAGCCATGGTGTGATAGTTGAGGCCGGCTTTTGACCTGAACTGTTTGTGGCACTGCTGGCACTTCAGGGCGTCCTGGAGCTGCACGGGTTAAAGGCCAAACACAGGATCAAATGCGTTTCTCACCCGAAGGACACTAACAAACATCTCACTCCTGTTGCCTTTGCTCTTTATTGGTGTCATCATTATCGTAACATTTCATCTGTAATCCAATGGAGTTTTTCTTCAGTGTGCAATTCTGGCTTCAATTAAGGACAGAGAACACATCAGGACTCTTCAGGAAGCCTGAAAATCCAATTTAACACACCGTGTTCTTTGTAGTCGACTTCTCTCCTTGCCTCAGTATTGATTTGGAGGCGGAGGTGTTTTGATGGTGTGTGACGCGGTCGTAATGTGGTGATTCTGTCACTGCTTAACAGCAGACTGTCACTTTAATAGAGTCACACAGGCTAGTGTGGGCTAAAGGGCATTTAAAATGGTTGGGGGAAGACATCTCTGCATCACTTCTTCTGGACCTGAATATACTGTAGACAAACAACCTTCACCCTGATGATACCTCCTGCAATCTTGAGCAATAAGAATCATTTGGAAACATGTGCTTTTAAGAGACAACGGAGGAGGATAATACACAAAAAACAGGTTACAATTACAGCACTGATACCTGGTAGTATTTCTACTGTCTTCCAATCAATGTCTTTACAGTAAAAGGTCCCCAGACTCTGCACAATGGGGTCTCTCGGGGGGAGGTATCTAATAACGCTGTCGTCAAAGTTATAATTTGCCCACCCTTCCACCCTCTTCTGTCTCCATTTTCCCAACACAAGGGTCACAGGATATCAGCAGCAACTTCCACTGACCTTCTGACAGATCTCCATATGTTTCTTGAGACCGTGGATTGTTTTTCTGGTGACGATAGAGCAGGTGGGACACACCACCTCCCCTCGCTCTGAGATTGCTCGCTGCCACTGAGTGTCAGTGACAGTACCTGCAAACCATAATGAACACAATATACGTATGTCAGTTTGCCAATTGGAATACGTTGTTCTAGGTGCTTGCAACTGAGCTACTTTGCCTTCCAAGTTTTCCTCCATGTTTGTGTAAGGAAGCAATGATGTAGGTGGAAAAGTCAGTTGTGTAATCGGAGAAAATAACAAAATATGAGAAGTATATTGACTAGTAACATGACTAAAAACTGTGCAGCTTTTGGGTGAGTCATTTTGGGTGACAGCGATGCGCACCGGAGCTCGTTGTGGCTGGCTCTTTCTTGGAAGACTGACTTGAAGTAGGTCTCCTCTGATGGTCCTCATTGAACCCACTTCCCTCTGGTCTCTTCACACGGCCTGCCTTCAGCTTCTCCTCCACTTTAGTCATACCTGCAAGTCAAAAGTGCACACACAAATATGCAGTTACTGCACTATTTTCCTCAAGGTATCGCAGGTAATGTATTCAGGGTAAAGTGAAAGATCCAGGCAGACGGCGACAGGACAGATGTAGGACAATGCTGAATAAGAAGGAGGCACTAAAAAAAGGACATTTGATACCGAGTATAAAATAAAGAAGGAAGCTAGAAATGAAAAAAAACGTTGTTGTGAGCTATACTGGATCGATGACAGACTGACTGAAATAGAGCAAGAGCGGGCAGCGAGTTCTGCAAACTGCAGATGAATTGTTTGACAAGCCATGATAAGTGGTTTACAGCCCTGCGTGTGCTATGTGAGTCACTGAGCATTTTCAGTATGTGAATGAGACAGCGAGAGAGAGTGTGTGGTTGGAAAAAGCTGCTGTGCCTGAGTGTGTGTGTGTGCGCGTGTGCCTGTGTGTGTGTGTGTGTTTTGTTATTCGTATGTGTCACTGATTCATTTAGCCAGATAAGAAACATCCCTACAGTTGCCACATTAGCACTGTTGAAAGAGCAGACTCATTGATCAGCAGGAGCAGGGGGCATTCACCAACACTTGCATAACCAATCACACAATGTGACAGAATATTTGTGTCTGTGCCCAGAAGCCACAGCCACCATCCCTGATTTTTTTTTCCCAGCTGAGGGGATATTAGTCCTCTAAAGAACTGCCTTGTTAAGTATATTGTCACGGTTCTCCATCAGCAAATAAATGTAATGTTTAATCATTTTTTTTCTTTTAAGTAGACAGGCATGAGATCACTTCACAAGGCTTGTCTTTCAAGACATTTTTAATGATTATTTGTTGTTTAAATGTGACAACGAGCATTTACCTTTCAGTCCAAATGTTCCAGATATAGATGGCTGTTCTCCAGTAAATTTCTTGGGTGTTTTCTGCTTCCGTCCTGGCTCAAGAGGAAAACATTTCAAGGACTGGTCAAATACAAACACATACTGGGAATATGGAGCCCCTCTTGAAAGATACGCAGTATTCTTACTGTGCCGCATTCTCTCTGGGTCTTCGTCAGGGAAAGAAGAGGGAATGCTGCCCCCCTCGCTTTCACTCCCCCCAGCATCAGAGGATGTGCTTTGAGAGTGCTGGGACAGCGGCTGGACGGGCTGGTGAATCTGCTGCGAAGGCTGACTGTGGCTGTGCTGTTTCCTCTCGCTCCTCTGGTGAGCGAGCTCACCGTTCTGAGAGGGCGTGGACACCTCGTGGGTCTTTTTCACCTTAAAAAACACCGGAGACGGGGGACTGTTCTCCATGGGTCTAAAAGGACAGACAGTTTTGGGCAGTCAGCGTTATGAAGACACTCACACCGAAATGTGGGTCAGCATGGATGGGAGTTTAATAAGCTGTGAATCCTGGTAACCTTTTCTTGATGCTGGACTTGACAGGAGCCTTTTGAAGCTTAAGCTGCTCTTCCTTGGGCTCCATGCTAACTCTGTCTGGGTGGTTCCACCGCTTGTGCTTCTGCAGGCGCACCTTTGTGGCAAACACTGCCTCACAGTAGGGACAGCCATGACTCAGCTTCTCAGCTACGGTGGCCTGAATACAGACATGAGGAGAGGGGATTTACAGTCAGCTTTCTCTCCCTACGCACAGTCTGGTGACAGTGGGTAGCTTACTAAAAGCCTTCAGTTGACTAATCATCAGCTTATTTTTTTTTCTTTTTTCAAAAGGATGTTTAAATATCACTGAATAGTCATAGTGTGAGCATTAATTCTCTATACTACAATGACCTCTCGCTGAGATGTTTTCCCAACTACTTAGCTGTGATCTGCGGTTGATGTGTTCGTCAAAGGGAGAAATAGTAATATAACAGAAAAGAGCAGAGGCTAGTGACTCACCCCCTGGCAGCGTTGATAGTGGTACTTGACGCCATAGATGCTGGGAAACTCTAACCAGCAGCCTGAACACGGGCAT
This sequence comes from Malacoctenus gilli, assembly GCA_032164315.1. Taxonomy (NCBI): domain Eukaryota; kingdom Metazoa; phylum Chordata; class Actinopteri; order Blenniiformes; family Labrisomidae; genus Malacoctenus; species Malacoctenus gilli. The sequence goes on along the minus strand of JASSRZ010000053.1, from coordinate 9,491,811 downwards.
TTAACTCTGGAGCGACGCTTAAACTCTTCTTTCCATTGAACTATCAAATGGGCCTGCTCAGGGGTGAGGGAGAGAGAGTTGAATGCATGCGAACTCTACGACTAGATGTATAGTCTACGTAATGAAGGCCGCGTCGAACGCCCGACTCATCGCCGAGAGAGATACTCACAGGGATGCTTCTCAGTTCCTGAACTTCTGCTTTTGGACGGCCTTTCCTCTTCCCTTCTGGTGGCTCGTCACACACCGGACCTGGCAAAAAATGGAGAAACAACACATCTGAGTGAGAAGGCGAGCACTGTTAGCTGCGGAGGTGTGCAGCCTTTCTTAGAGGGACTTTTCTCATTTCTGAATTTGACAAAACTGTTGGGACCAACACCTACAGTCACCAAAATACCCAGTCACCAAGAGAGCTTTTTATTTATTTTGGTTTTGTACATGCAAGATTTTTGTCCAAGATGAGTAAACAGTGAAGCAACAATATTAGGACTCGGTGTAAAAAAAGAAAAGAAAAATCCGTTACCTCGTGGTATCACAAGAGCATGTGTTTAGTGTGGACATACGTTGTGCATTGCAGTGAGAGAAACGCAAGTGTGGGCAAAGGCCGCATGTTGAGCCAAATAGATCAGCTATAAATCGCTGGTGCCTGTGTGAACCTCTGACACAGCAGACTGCAGACCGACCGCCTCAGCTCTGCCTGTGCTCTCTATCGCTCCCTCCCTCCATCCCTCATATTGCCGCTTTCCTCCTTCCTCACCTCGTGTCTCGCTCCCTCACATCACTTTCCTCTCGCTGCCCACACCCTTCCCAATCTTTCTCTATGGTTCCATTGCCTCGTTATTGCTCTCTTTTCCGCTACAATTAAAGCTCTGCATTATCAGCGCGGCACTCTGTTTTCTCCCTGCGCTGCTACTTGAGCAAGAAAGAGAGAGAAAAATGGAGAGAGTGCGTGAGGAAAAGTCGGGGGTGACAAAGGAGGAAGAGCACAGCCAAGGATGTTGAGGAGAGAGAATTGCAGAGGCGGATGATCCTGACCACGCATAATGCTGAATGACAGGGTGGCGGGTAGCTGTATCTTCGGTTCAGAGTGATATACCTTTACGCGTGTCCTCGTCTCCCTTGCATTGATCTGGGATAGACCAGAAAGCAGCAGAAACAAGGCGACGAGGAGATGGCACCAGCGCTGTGCAGTCTTATCAGATTTAGAAAATGTCAAAAAAACACTGCTTCAAGTAGACATGATGGGCTTTTGTTCTGGAGTGGGATGCAGCAGTGGTTTTGCTCGACTCTGTTTCACTCGCCCATGCTGAGGAACATGAGATTGAGTCTGCCAGCTGCCTTCTTCGCCTGCAAACTCATTGACACGCAGACGATGCACACGTCTAATGCTGCCCAATTGTAGCAGGTACCAAACCGGCTCCGAGTACTCTGTGTGCCTTCCAGGATTATGAAAAAAAATAGGTGGATTATTTTCCATCAGATTAATGAAGTGACTCACCACCATCTTCACTCATCATGTGAAACTAGCTCTTACTGGCAACAGCACGAGCCTCTCTCTTCATCAGTGATGTTAATGTGTATGAGAAATACTGCAAGCCTAACCTACCATGACCTCCCCTTCTCATTTGTCTCCATGTTTTATGACACAGTATCAGGTTTCAGCTTTCTCCTTCATTTGTCTTCCTTTAGCGTCTGAGGTGAAAACACACAAACATGTGCTGACAGATTCTATATAATCTTTTACATCAGACCCACAATAACAAGGTAGAAAAAAAAGCCCAAAGTGAACAAGGTGGAATGAGAAAACAGCACAGCATCACTGGCTGTGTTTGGGAATAGTTCATGACACAAGGTGTAAAACACACACATTAAAGCATAGGCCAACACACAAACAAGTACACAAAACCATTACCAGTGTGGGAGCATATAGTGTGTGCATGGATATGAGTGTATTAATATTCTCCAGGCGACAGAGCATTTCTCTATTAGCCGTCTGGGTAGCAGCTGGAGAGGTGATGCAGTCGGCGCTACAGCTCTTGTGCTGAGGAGGAAATTGAGCATGCATTCTAATTCCTGTCTTAGAAAATAAAGGTCTTGTAAAAGAAAGGCATAATTAATGAATTCTGCTCTTGGGAAAGATATGTTCTTGTTGCTATGGGAATAGGATCCACTTGTCTTAGTTACCACTATCAGAGGCCTCTTTACAGCAGAACAATTAGGCCTGCATACAGGAGGCTCCAATGCAGACAGGCAACACAACACACGGGACAAGGCAGCACATATGCTGAGGTCAGACGCAACACTCTTTAGGTGTGCGGTCTTGAAACACAAAATGTGTTCATATCTTTTACTTCACTTTGCTTGAGTGGATGTGGGTAACACGCTGGCGCTCAGACGCTCCAGCAATCACAGCCATTGTCTTGGTATGAAACAAAGCAGATCCATTGTGTGAAATCTAAAGCCCGGCTCTCCGGCGCGGGCCATGGGGATAAAACAGCTGTTCAGCTAATGTCAGAGTGTGACTCGCTCCCAGCTGTCTGCAACTGTTGCTGCACAGTGGTTAACACAGAGCATAAAAGAGACGAGAAATAGAGACAAAAAGAGAAGCGATAGGAAGGGGGGTGAAGAGAGGAGACTGAAAGAGAAAAGATTACATGAAAAAGGAAGAGAAGAGAAGGGAAGAGATGAAATGAAATGAATGAAAAGAGAAGAGAGGAGAGAAGAGAAGAGAAGAGAGGCAGGACCCAGGAGTGCTGGCAGCTGTCTAATGATCTCAAATAACCTCGGCGTTCTCCTAGCTACGCCTGCAACTGCTCTCCCTGAGTGCAAGGGTTCACACATTACACCCCCCCCCCGCCCCCACCCCACCACCCCCCACCCGAAACACACGCACATAAACACACACACAAAGGCACATACACAGAACAGTCATTTGTTTTCCTTGACGAACGCACACACAGAAGCCTTTGTCTGTGTCGGCACAGTAGGTTTTACACATACTGTAGTTTAGAGAGACAACACGCAAATACAAACACTGCTCACACCACGGCACTCCAATGGAAGGACTGCTCAGTCGCACTGCTTCCTCAATCTGGACTGGCAACAGATGGAGAAACGATAACACCTCAACTCGGCACACAAAAAGTACGACTGTCACCTGCACGTCTCTGCTAATTTTTTTGTCACAGCGGAGTCACTCCTGGATTTTTGCATCTTCTGTTTTTGTACTTGCTCTAAACTTATCTGCTGTGCTTTTACTTTTAGTTCTTCAAAACGTTTCCTTATTCGCACACACAGCTCAGCTGTGGCCAATTTCTTATACGCGCACACACACACACACACACACACACACACACACACACACACACACACACACACACACACACACGCACACGCACACGCACACGCACACACACACACACATACACACGCTAAACTTCTCATATTCCTACTTGCTGTTTTTTCATCCGTTGTTCTCATTTCCTCCCTTCCTTTATCATCTTACTCTCTCTCACCCTCTCACACAGATGCACGGTTTAACTTATACCTCCATATACACACCTCCTTTTGAAGACGTCCCCATGTTCCCTCCCAGTTGGGCCAGAGTCCAGACAGTGAGAAAGTCAGAGCAGTGATGTGCAGCAGGACCGGAGCAGCCTCACGACCCAGACACTGACTAAATGAAAGAAAACCAGACTCTCATAGTCTCTCTCTCTCTCTCTCTCTCTCACTCGCTCTCTCTCTCTTTCTCTCTCTCTCTCTCTCTCTTTCCCCCCAGTCTTTGTTTTCTGACTGCCTTCTCTCTCTCTCTTTCTGCCCTCCCTCTCTACCCTTTTTTGTTTCTCTGTCAGCTTGTCATTTACATAAAATACAAACACCTGTTGATACGTTGTGGGAGAGTGACCATCTCAAAAGATGTCAGTCATTCTACAGTAGTAATCTTCATTGAAAGGGAAGTGACACAGGAAATTTTAACACCATAGGATTAGGATAAAGATCTGCATTTAGTAGCTGTGAAACCATTTACAATGACTAATAAAAAATCCCAAAAGGAAAACACCTAAAAAAAATCACATTAAAAGCAATATTGTTTCTGGCTTTTAGGCTTATACGGGGCACGATATATTCATTTCAAGGACAGCTCCTTTACCCTCTACTCGTTATTTTACCCAATTTTCAAACATATGTCTGGAGGATAAAAATAGGCCTTTATATTTATGTGGCTAATTTATTCTAAAGTAGGTCGATGCATGCCACTGTACTTGGTTCGAAATGCATCACAATTATTCCTGCTCTGAATCCAGTGTTTCGTTTTGTGTAACAGCTGAAAAAGGTCGAAACATGTCTCTAATTTAGTTCATGCAAAACAAACTAAAAAATAGACATTTAGCAAAGACAAAGTCTTAGATTAGTTAACATCCTGCATTATTCCCGTTTGAACTTGAGATGTAGTTTGTGGCTGGAGACCAAACTGATCATACAAAAACAGCTTTTTGGGGTTTAACGGGTGCAAAGATTTAGGGTGTCTGTGTCATGAGTAAAAACACTCAGTGACCACCTAATTTTGGACTCTTAAGACAACAAAATATGAGCTTAGCTAGTTTTTTTCGATTACTATTTTCATCATTATTCTTTCTTTTGCACAATGACTTTCCACCCTCTATGGCACAATAAGACACTGAGTTTTAGATTACATGTTGTGCTTAAAATCTTTGATAGTACCAGTTTGCATTGTGACGATAGACTGGTCAATGCTGCCATTAGAGGGTAACAAAGCTCGGAATCTATAAAGTGCTCGTCTTTTATGGATCTATTTGTTCAGCATGTGATGTAGTCGTTAGAGTCTATTTATTAGTTTGTACTAGTCCGAGGTCTAAGTGATAAACAGCCTGAGATTGGCAAATCCTCTAATGACACATCTTTAAATGAGCACCTAATGAAATATAACAAGCACCTTAAAGGAAAACAGCCATCCATGCCCTCAGTCGCCCACAGTGCACAGAGAATCACTTTGTGTTCCAGACCAGGGCTCACCACACAGACGTGCAGCAGACTATCAGTTTACTAGCACGGCTATCCCACACGTAAAGCTGCCAAATCAAAGAAAAGACCTCGAGCTTGAGATTCCTGCTACATAATCTGGTGACTCATGGTACCTTGACAGCTTCGTCAGACCTGTATTGATTTTACAGCCTTCCACATCAACGGCGTGCTTTATTTCATTGGAAATCTGATGTATTGCCTGATGCCCATTTGGCCTCCAGCCAAAAATGTGTTCAGTGACGTCCAATCACAACAGCTTTGCATGACTGGCCACATATGTGACCAGTGAATTCCTGGAGGGTGATGCCGAGCTGACAAAAGGAAATGAATTAAGTTACAATACACACACACACACACACACACACACACACACACACACACACACACACACACACACACACACACACACACA
>JASSRZ010000053.1:9470393-9486259 GCA_032164315.1 Malacoctenus gilli | reverse complement strand
CACACACACACACACACACACACACACACACACACACACACACACACACACACACACACACACACACACACCATAACTGCTTTTAATCTACACAAACTATAAGGCATTCCATCACCCCCCACACCCGCCCACACACAGACACTTCTCCTATAAACACACTCACACACATGGACATTTTCACTTATGTTATTGCACAGGCAATGAGATATTTTCTAACCCTTCACCTATGCTCTGGATGGCTGGCTTTTGGTCGGGGGGTATTTCTGTGAAGTCATTTGTGAGTGTGAGAGGTGTACCTGGTGAATTAATGACTGTTCTGCCTTGTCGAGCGCACGGCTCCAGCTGAGCCCAACACGCGCGGAGCCAACAGCGCCCACATAAATTACATTTATCGCTCTATTATTATTACTCAGCCTGGCAGGCCAACAAACTGACACCGCGATTATGCATTCTCGACAGAAAGCCCTCAACAACCTGGACTCTCCTTCACAAACTCATAATTTATATTAGTTTCACTCCAAAATGATCCGTCGGGTTTTTTCCCTCTATATATAAATATTTTATTTGCTCCCCTTTTTGTAACCAGCAGGCCGGTCGGAATTAGCGTAAATTAAATGATGACAGAAAACACATTGGGGGGGTTTCTTCGCGGTCACTACCTCATAAAATCACCAGGTTGTGCACTCATTCATGGCAAATTAAGCATGTGAAACTATTCCGAACACGCGTTTGATTATTTGCAGCGAAAATGTGCAATTAGGTTAAAAAAAAAGAAGAAGAAAGAAATAAAAATGTTGCCACCAGCATTTTGGCAGGAATCATTTGAAAAGCACTGTCAGCTATAAGTCCGCAACAATAAATCGGACCGATACAAACCCTCATAATGGCCTTGTCTGTCTGCAGTCGGAAAATAATACGGAGGTGGTTTGTTTTTGTTGAAGGAAAGGGTTATTAAAATATCCAACATAACTTAAATTTTGCTGACAGTTTGAACCCGCTGGAGTTTCTAACGAAAGACAGATTTTGTTCGAGTGTTAAATGATATTTTTCTGGCCTTTCCATCGCTTTATTAATGCATTTTAAATTGATTTCAGCAGTTCGTTTCATTCCTAATAAACTATTCCGACTGTGGCAACTTTCACGGTCCAGCAACCTGGTTTAAACCAACTAATATTAGGAATGAAGTTTGTCAAAACGTTGGTAGAAAAACCTCACTGGATTATTGCAAAATAAAAGACGCGCGCAGTGAATCACGGCCGTGGACAGGTAGGTTTGTTTGATGGACGCGCACTCACCACCACGAAGAGTCCACCCGCGGCGTCACCAGCAGCAGCAGCAACAGACACGCACAATAAATCCTGGAGCTGGCACCCGGGTTCTGGCACGAAGGTGGCCGGGATGAGAGCCTGGCTCCCGGCGAACCACAGCGCTGAACCCGAGCTGCCCGGAGGCTAAGAATCTTGTTTAACCCCAGCATGGCGCTTCCTGTGAGTGGTGTCTCCCAGAGATCTCTCCCCCTCAAAATTAATAATAAAAAAATAAGTTCTTGAGGGAAATTCCTGATTGGAAAGAGAAGAGTTCAGGTATGAATTCAGGTGTGCACCCCGCAGCGGAGAGGCCTCATTATCCAGTGTGTGGCTCCATGTTGCGCGGCTGTCAGCAGCAGGGTGAGGAGCGCGTTTTTGGTGCCATGTGCGCCCCAAAAAGTCCTCTGTTCTGGCTGCCGACGGGAGGTTTACCTGACGAGGGGAGCAACAAGTGTCGCCTGTACCGTGAGTCCTCCCAAAAAGACTTATCCTTAGTTCATGCAGAGTTCAAATGTTGCCCCCCTCCCAAAAAGGAGAAAAGAAAAGATGGAGCCAAAGGCCGCTGGATGAGAGCCTGCGGTTCGATCGTCTCGGTGACTCTGCTGGGTCGGATGCTCTCGCCGGACCTCTCCTTTATTAGTGCTCCATGGACAGAGCCCGAGCGGGGAGGGAAAGAGGGAGAGAGAGAGAGAGTGGGGGGGAGAGGCGAGGGAGGGAGGGAGGGCTCGCTGCTGACAGCTCCTCTCTCTCATTGGGCAGAGGCAGGGGTTACAGGGTTTGACTAGGAGGGAGATATTAAAAAGGGATGGATGCGGGAAGGTGCGCTCCTGTGGGCGCCCGCTGTGGGGGTGAGAGGTGATACTGGTGCTGATGTGGAGCCCGAGTTCAACTGCGAACCACACACAGGAGTTATTATAAATAATGATGGTGCCTTTTTATTTATTTATTTTACAACCTCGAGAATCCAATTAATTGGCCCAAAATGTGTCCTGTGTGTGTGTTTGCATGTCAAAGCCTGTGTACAGAACCAAAAAGCTGACAAATTTAACAGATAAGTTTATTATTTACCCAACCCTCAATAATGCATGCCAGAGATGACTATGAAGATCAACTTATCCTTAGAGAATAATAGAAACATGACGATTGTGCTTTTTGCCTCTGGCTAAATGTGCCTGCATCGCTCTGTTTTTCACAGCGATCATTAGTAGCCTATCATAAAATACATCATAATCTTCATCTCCGCATGTAAACCTTCAAACAAGTGAAAGTCAGGAGAAAAAAATAGGGAATGTAGGACTGGAAGAACAGAGCCAAATCGTCCAGCGGAACAGCACTATGGCTTAAATATGAACCACATGTGAGAGAGAGAGAGAGTGCTGAGACAGCGCTGGAATAGAGCACCCACACACACGCACGCACGCACGCAGGCACGCGCACACACGCACATACATGACGGTCCTCAGCAGAACCATCCTCTCACCTGCATTGTCTGGTTGTGGGTCGTCGTGTTGCCTTCAGGTGCTCCTCCATCGCCACATTTCGGGTGTTTTTCAGTGTGTTTTAGTGGCTCCTGACAGACCAAACTGAGACTTTCACCAAACAGGAATCCCTTCTTGACTTGCTGAGAGAAACCAACACAGTTTTATGAGTGTAGAGTTGAGCCTCTGCGAGTTTGTGATCTTAGACTGAGAGCTGCACAGTTGATTCAGCTGACCTCATTAATACGAACAAACAAGTAAACAAATCAGGAAAATCCCGGTCGGAATTGAAACTATTAGAATTAGCAGCAGTTGTTGCAAAGTGCGATTTCATCAAAAGCTTGAGAAAACAGCTCCAGTGTTTATGCCAAAGCCGCTGTTAAAGCTAAGCTCCTTTCAGAGACATTTGTGTTTGTGCTTAGAGCCGACCATGCAGCTCCTGCTGTCAGAGCGAGACGCGACTTCAGCGTTTCCAGAGACGGTCGCCGAGCAGAGCGGGCCCAGGTTTGGGGAGAGACCACACGGTGGGGTGAAGATCTGGTGAACATTTGTGCATCTCAGCTCAGCTGACGATGTTCTGTTCAATCAAAAGGAATTAGCGAAGCACACACATGTCTGAGCTATGCTTTCTCTCCCGGGTCTGTGGTCCTGGAACGAGATTTCTCCGTCTCTCTGTTTCCCTCCCAGCCTGTGAACTTGACCCCAGCTTTCTCTTCATAAACAATAACAGAGTCGAGTGCCTCCTCATCAGTCGGAGGGGGGAAAAGTTTGCTGTGATGTACAGTGTCCAATATGGCAACCGTCTCCCGAGAGGAAAAGTACTGACAGGGGTCACTCGCCGCGTTTTCAGACTGCGCCGGGTTGATGGAGGGATAAAGGTGAGATTTACAGAGGCAGGGGTTTTGAACTAATCCAAATGATTTTTGTGCTGATACATTATAATTACTCTGGATTATTTCTGCTGGGAAACGTCAATGTCGCGACAAAAAAAAGGGGGGGGGGGCTGAATAAACTTGGACCTCTGTCGAGGCATGTCCTCGAGGAGGGAGAGAAGGACCAATGACCCAGTGTTGCTCTTCCTGTTGTGATGAGCAGCACAGAACCGATATCTCATGTTTTGGGGGTTAATTTTTAATTGTGTCTCTGATTCACGTTGACGTGTAACTTTGGCGCTTTTGCAGCAGCATGTTCCGTTGCCGAGAGGATCGATGAGACCAAACCACAGCGTCTGTTTCGACAATCCTGCAGCATCAATGCTTGGAGCTAAAGAAAGGTCACAATACAACAGACCCCCTAAAAATAAACAGCCCCCCAGGGACAGATGGGTCGTGGTGTGTGTCTGTGCATATGCATGCAGGTCAAACCAACATCAGTGATAATTTATTGTCCTGTAATTTTAGATCTGCCGACAAGGGAAGGACTGCTTTGGGCAGACGCGGCTGCGCTGGAACTCTGAAGGCTTCTGAAGCGTCTGGCGAGCTCACAGAGAGGATGTCAGAGCGTGATCTCAACCACCACCCCACCCCACACCTCTTCCCTCCCGCGGGGGGGCAGGAGGTGCAACTGACACCAACGGCACGCCGAGAAAGTTTTGTGCTCTGTCACAGGTGCTCAGAGTGCCCACACAGACACTCACACACTTACATAAAGATCCATTACTCGTGCTTGTACCCTCGTGTTATGTCATGTTGGCCCGGACGGGGCTAAGCTACGCATACTTGTGAGAATTTCTTTCTTTATCCTCAGAATAGCCTGTCAGTGGGTTTTATTGCTCCCGTGAACCGACACAGTGCCCACACATTTGCTCACGATATCTCCCCTAATGCAATGGAATGGCCTCAGGCAGCCTCAAATAAGTTTTCATGTTCAAGTCTGCTCATGCGTGAACAGACGCCGACAGCAAGAGGCACAAGCTGAGGCTGTGACAGAAGGGCAGGTGACACAGATAGCAACAAATGGATACGCAGGCCAGCGCGGCCTCGCTGACGCCTGACACATCGGAGGCACTGAGACGATGACACACGCAGACGGAAATAATCACACATATAGAACCTGAAGACGCGTCACTGCGTAATCTGACTTTTTGGGATGCTGCCTGTCGTATTTACTGAAATCCAACAAACATTCAAACTGTCAGATGTTTCGAAAACGTACCTTCAGGGATGCTGGCTGGTCTCACAGCTGAGACGATGTCCTCGCGCCCTCTAAGTGAAACTGAGTTTGTGCTGAGTTGTTTCCTGTCTGAGTGGGGAACTGTCTGCGTGACGTACGCCGCAGGTCATGGGCATGCTGGTCACATGGTGGCTAGCTGAGGTAGCATGGTGAGTAAGTCAAGTAATCCCTGTCAAATCTCCTGTCACACTCTTGCATGGAGTTCAGATTAAGTCAGCATCCTAAAATAGATGGAAATCACACCCTTTATGGCTGGAAATCATTTGTTTTGTGTGACTGATTCAGTTGGTGAAATGTCACACCGGCAGTTTATTCTTATGTTGGGGTTTGAAACAGACGAGTCTGCACCAGACTGTGGCTTTCAACACGGCCAACACGAAATTACACAGATCTACCGCAGCAGCCAAGCACAGATGTTTCCCCGAACCCACGACGAGACTCAATCTGACCCGAGACCAGCTGACGCGACTCGACTCGACCAAAACGTTCTCTGTAATGAAAATGTGTACACCAGTAAATCCACTGACGTATTGTGCCTCAGATAAAAACACGTGTTGAGTCAATTTTAACGTAATTACGTCTTGCTGATTTGAAGTGCTCAGTCGTGATGTGCAGCTTTTGACAATGAATTCTGACCACAAATCAGCCAAACGTGCTCCTTGTATTGCAGCCATTCAGCTTCCATGTTATTGGAGAGTTCCTTTAGACATGTCTGAACATACCAAAGATATAAAGGATAAAAAAAAAAACTATCACTTTAAATGTAGTTTGAAGTAACAAATATGATCCGATTGCTTTCATTTTCTTGGTTGGTCTGCAGTGTGATAAGGTCAGTGCGTCAGAAACCCCGGTGAGGCTGCAGCACCGGCGAGGAGACAAACAGCGTGATGGACGTTTTTCTTCTGCAGAGAGAGTTGCGAGGGTTTGCCTGGCGATTCGAGTTGAATTCCTGCGCGCAGGCCATTGTGGCCCTTTGGCAAAAGGATGAGTGAAGCGGGCTTGGAGTTAGTGGGAGAGGTCTCTCCACGCCCTGAGTGATGAGAGCAAGGTTTAACCGGCTGCAGGTGCGCCCCAGTCAGGCGGGCAGGGTCTTTGAAGTGTGAGCCAACTGGGACCACAGCCCATCTCTGACCAGCAGCCAGGACAGACACATTCGCTTTCAATTAACACTCTCCTTTCTTTCTCAATCGCTGCTCTTTGGCTTTTTGCTCCTATTTTCAGTGCTAATCTGTGTAAATGTTCACAAGACACAAGTTGACAACTTTCGGCAAGTGTTTGTTGTTACAAATGAGTGGCAGCTCCCAGTGAGCTGATGAATCCTTGGAAGTCAAACATTTGGATGAAATTCAGTTTGCCTGCTGTTGAGGTGTGAGTTTGTGCGTCCGACTGTTGCCTCACTTCTCACTCACGCGTCATGCGTCTCCTGGCCACGTCCGGCATCCAGAGAACGAGGAGTCCTGTGAAACTCTGATTTATGGTTTCTCCTTTATCTTTATGTGATGAAATCATGGATCTCGTCACTCTCACGCCCTGTCATCTAAACAGGATACATCATGTCTTTAGTGCTGCTGCACAGGCGAGCAGAGTCACACCGGCTTAATTACCGGACAGACAAGCGCTGCAGAATGTGTGGTTCACTGGCTGGTTTCAATCGAACATGCATGCACATACCAGCATGTATGTACACATGCATGTGCACATCTCATTAAAGAGAGTGAAAATCAGGAATAAATGGCTGTTTCAATGGTAAGCTCCCTGTAGGCAGATACATCTGGCTCCTGTTAGCCACAAGCGTATAAAAATCAAATACAGTTTAGTCTCAGACACACACACACACACACACACACACACACACACACACACACACACACACACACACACACACACACATACGCGCGCGCACGCGCGTGTGTATAATTTTTCTACTGCATAAGCATGCACACGTGGGAAATGCATGCGTTTCTGCAACGAGCTTCAGCAGTGTTGAATAGCAAGAGAGACAATGCCTGCTCCAGACTGTTTGTAGTGCCATCCCTATGGGCAGTGACTCACCAAACTCAAACTCTCTCTCCTTTCGTATTTCCCTGTACTCTCTATCATCTGCCATTCTCATGCCTGCCAAATAAAGGTGTGACCAAGATGACAAAGGACTCTCCTCAAAAAGAGATACAGCATCAGCCTGCGAAAAGCAACAGAACTCAGTTGCTACCCAGAAAACAAAACATTCTCCGGTCTATAGATCTTTATTGATTTTATCTTTCAGTAATTCACCAATTTGGTATACTCAAAAGGTGGTGGTGTTGGTGGAGAATATAAGAAACATGAGACGTGAGAGGAGTGAGGATGGGTAGCCGGGGGAGCAGATGGGGACAGGGCGAAAGAGGTTGTGGGGTGGGAAAAGAAAGTGGCAGGAACAGTGAGGTTGAGTCACTGCTGCTGATATTCCTGCCTAATGAGAGAGACCAGATAGAGACGAGGAGTTTGACGACAGAGAAAATGGAAAGAAATGACAGTTATGTGTGGCGAATTGGACAACAAACGAGTGAGAGAAAGTGTGAGAAAGCAGCAGATCAAGAGGAAAAGTGAGAGACTGATGATGCTGAAGCAGATATATGGGGGTCAGCAGATGGCGACTGTGGGCCTGTAATGAAGGTCCTGCTGTCAGGCTCGAGGAGTGTCATTTGAGAACGCACATGCCTGTGCGCACACACACACTCACACATACACACACACAGACAAAAACATGTAAACATAAACAAAAACAAACAGCACAAACCAGCGTATTATCCTTCACACATTTCCACAAGCATACAACTTCTCCTCCCATATTTATTTCCTCTTCTATCACACTTATCCTTCACTCTCTGGTCATGTTTATGGCGGCAGAAGCAGCAGTGCTGCACCCACATCCTCTGAAAATTGCGTCTTTGGTGAAAATGCTCGTCTGGAGTCTGGAAAAGGATTGCGAAACTGTCTTTGAAGAAGGAGGAAAATTATTTGTAGACAACAAGACCACATGTAAATTCATATTGGTTAATAAAAATACTCCGATTAACCAGATCAGTATGTAGAATCTGTCACATATGTAATGGTTTTTGTTAAATATCAATAAGAATCCAGTCAATCCTAATTTAGAAAAATGTAAAAGTTCAGACCTCATTTTTTGTGTGACATAAAATTGACTTTGAATAAGAACTTCAGGTGTTTTGGAACTCTGAAGTCTCTAGAAAACAGTTCTAAATCTTTTGATTTGCAAATATCAGACCACAGTAAACTGTTATTAATCCTTCATTCAATTGTGAGGATGTGTCTGCTGAGACACTGAAAACAAAAACGAAAGTGAAGTTTTTAAAAATTCTACAATCACACTCCTAATCACAAGTCACACACGCACACACGCACACGCACACACACACACACACACACACACACAAACACACACACACACACACACACACACGGTCAACGTAGCTGGAAAGTACAAGAATTTTCCAGCCCTGTTCGGCGGTAACAGTGAGTTATTTGTGACTCGCTGCCCCACCAGATAAAGATCAGTCGAAATTACCAGGTGTTATATGATCACTGCAGAGGCAGGTGCAGCTCGCCAGCTCTGCATCAGAGCAGCCCCTCAAATAATAACTCATTTCAACGCATGATTAGGAGGAAGTTTATCGGCGGGGAACAAGTTGATTTGCAGATTGTGACATTCAGGAGGGATTAATTTTTCTCGTTTTAAAAGCAGTTTGCGAACAAACTAAGGCTGCAGTTGGTGTAGCCGGTGTACTATCTTATTATCCAGCTGAAGATCAAGTCAGACAAGCTGATCCTGCTACCAGTATTACTGTGAATCTCCAGTGAAGACATGAGAGCCGTCACCTATTTCTTCAGGCTAAATTTAAAATGATGAAAACAAAACAAGATTTAAGGTCTGAGACTGGGTGTCAACACTACACAGTATATTGTATGTATTTTTTTTCTTTCCTTTTATATATCAAGCAATTATTTTGATTTACTTTGTTATTTCTTGGGTGAACAAATTTTCTAAGATACATTTGCCAACTCGGAAGTAAGACAACAAATGGGTTTTAGGACATTATTTTAATATTCCAGCTCTAGACCAGTCGAATTTACTTAAACACTTTGTTTAGACTTACACTCATGGAAAATATTCAAAATTCCAGCATTAATATTTACATATTTTTTGGAAATAGTGTTAGGGAAAATAAAATGTTGTTTCATTGTGAAATCTTTCTCCTTGAACCACATTTTATAATGGTGCCATTTATAGTCATGTTGTTCACAGACAAAACCTTTTGCAACAATTCTTCACCAACAGAGACAACAAAGGAAAATGTTGTTTTTAAGAAGGTGTGTTTAATGTCCAGTATAGTGCACAAAATTTTGTATTTATCAAGATTAGAAAAATTAAATTTCATGGTGCACAGAAAAATCATTATAAATGTTGCGCAAAGCTTGGTTCAAAGACACACACAGCACAAGTCACCCTGAGGGCCCAAATCTTTTGCTGTGAGTTGTTTGGTGTGGCAAGATGACAACTCAACCACAACACTCTGGGAAAGCCCAGAAACCTCCTTTTAAGGTTTAGCCTTCTTTTAAAAATAAGCATGAAAGGATTTTAGCAAAACCACTCGCCGCAACAAGAAGATTCAAGTCTGACAGGATTTCTGCACTGTTACATCATGCAAAACGTCTGTCTGGGAGACAACAGAACCCTACCAGTCCAGCCTGTCAATGAACAAGTGGTAAAAAAAACCACGAGTGACGAGTGTGAAGTGAGGAGAAAATCACGTGCTGGCTTTTTATTGGTTGACACTGAGCAGAATAAACACATAAAGTTGTTGTCACTAAAAACCTCCAAAAGGAACCTTAGATCTTCCATTAATAGACAAGTTAGTGTGAGGGACTGTTAACAACACTGTAGGATTCCTTGACACCCTCATGGCTAGAAAGCTGCTTGAGTTAAACATGAGAGACAATTTGGGAAAACTTATTCCTTTTATTTTTTTTAACAGTGAAACATCCGCTATAATTTCCAAGAAAATTGTTTTATTTCTAAACAGTGCAATGAGTTTTCCTAATGCCTCTTTGGCTAAAAGTTTCCCTTAATGACGCTGTGCGTTCCTTGGAAAAACCACATGATCACATAAAACTCTGTCCAGAGTTGCCAGTTAAACTCAGATAATGTGAGTCAGGGAAACATTCGGACAGAGCAAAGAGATTTGACTGTAATGTGAAATGCACGGTTTTGCATTATGCAAACAGAATCGGTCCAGAAACCAGAGTAAAGAAACACAGCTGTGCCATATCAGTGACATGAATTCAATCACTGAACAGCATCCCTGAGAAGTCGTTCATTAATGGAAGTCAATGTAGTTCAACTGTAGAGTAAGAAAGCGAAACAGACGCACAGAAACACTCCGGTCTGAAATTACCGAAGAAAGTCCCATAAAATCCAAAAGTAATCCATCATCCATGACAGTATTACATTAACACATACACACTCGTGCTCACGATCATCAGGGCTACTCATTAGACGAGCTAAACCAAGTGTTCCTGTCGGTTCGAGTTTTGAAATTCAAAACCGCCAAAGCAAAGCCCACCAAGCGTGTTTCCCTGATTGATTTATAAACTGCTCTCGTTTATTGAGTAATAAAGTGTAAAAGAAATCTATAAAACATGGAGAAATCAGCCAATCAAAGGGGACCACTGTCTCCTGCCACAATAAATACTTCAGGAGTAACGATTTAGCAGCTGGCAAGCGTGTGTATAATGGAAAAGTTGGACAACATAGCATTAGCTGGTGCTATAGTGCTAAGTATCAGAAAACTGATCCTGCATGCAAGCACCCTCCCAAGCATGAAAATCCAACCTACAAGATTCAAGAGTAACACAGAAAACTAAACTGCAGCACCTTGTCCACTGTCCGTGCACTGTGTGTCTGGGAAAGAGAGGCTATTTTGTAGCAACCAAAACAACTGGGTCATATTAGAGGAGGCCCAGTTTTCCAAGCCTGCCTGACGCTATTAACAAAGTCATGATGATCTGTTGGTTATTGGATTGAAAAATAATTCCCAGCCTGGCTCTCCCCTTCCAAAATCTTCCATCTCTATCCAGATGGCTCGAGGTTTCACTCATGTCAATGCTTGGCAATACGTATTTGTTTGGTTTTCTCACTGAAAGGCAGTCTAAGGAAAAATGTTGTAGTTTCCAGGTCCTTCTGTGGTGAGAGGGGTAGAATTACACTGGGGCTGGCTGGAACCATTGATTCCTAGAAGAATATAGTCCATTCAAAAAAGCTGAGGAGACCCTTGAAACTGTGGCATGCTAATCAAATCCTTAACAAACAACACTGACGGTTTTAGCAGCTACATTCGAAATACATGTCTCAAGCCAAGGCTAAGCCATTGGAAGATAAAGACAAACGTGCAACAACACAAAGACAAACAGTCTGAGCATGTTGTATTGTGAGCAAACAGTTCGGATTCTTAACTTTGCATCACCGCATTGAAATCCTCCTTGAAATATTTGTGGCGTAAGGTTGGTTTGTACAATCAAATACGACAACCACACAGTTTTCATGTACCAAGGGTGTGGCTGTGTGTCACTCACTGTGTTTATTGTTTTCGGGGCTTGGCATGGTGCGGACGAGCTCCTGGGGATGCCCATGCTTCGAGGTTCGACCCCTTGGCAGCCCCGCTGAGGACAGCTTCATAAGCCTGGGGCCACTTGGGTTCTCCATGCCTGCCGTGGTGGACGGGGAGATACAAAAACACAGGAGAGAAAGGCGGCTCAGGGCAATATCAGGACACTCGCTGCTGCTCGCACCAACACCAGAAGCTGTCCCTCCACGAGCCGCCTGTGATGAAGCTCTCTTCTTGTTCTCTAATGCAGTCGCTTGATGTTGGTCATTGGTGATATTGGAGTGGAGGTTATCAGAGTGGAGGCACACACATCATCTGTAGTCGTAATGAGGGTGTGACCTTCCATGTTTCATTTCAAAATCAATACTCTCACGTACACGCCAACTTCATGCTCTTCCCATTAGACGAAAGGGTGAGTTAAAGAGACACGACAGAAACAAAGCTCTATATCCTGGGCCACTTTGCGGTCGCAATATTGTAAAAATCCACCCGGCGATACGTTGCTCGATCGGGTCACATGGTCAACGGACAAGTTTTCTGCTTTATGAGAGAGCTCGTCCGCGTTTGTTGACTGCTGGATCGATTACATAACACAGTGTATCAGTCCTGAACAAATGTCGTGCCATCATCAGTGCATGTCAGATCCAGGCGCCCTGTGCTTAAAACCCCATTCTCCTTCAGCGTGGGACAGTCTAATGAATGGAAGCTGACAATCGCTAATTATGCTAAGTGGTACTGATTGCAATCCAACATGCTTTCTCTTAGCACACATTCATGTCATTCGCCTAATGAATTGCTACAGCGCACAAAGGGTCACTCAGTGGGGGCCCTCTCAGTGTCCGTTTACATGCCGTATTTTGCACCGTTTACCAAGCAATAATTGCTCATCTCTCACCGTGGTAATGTACTCGCTGTTTGCTGTAAAGTCTTGCTGAGATTAACTTGAAACTACATGACTGGCTTGATGCAAGTTGTTGAAATTCTGCATGTCAACACAGGACATCTTTAATTTCCTGTGTAAGATTTTAAAAAGCAAAGATTAGTTTGAAGGCAACACATGACTTCATACAGTCGTCCTCTTTACAGTTATTGTAGGACTACTGGGAGCTGGAGTCAGGAAATAAAACTCAAATCTGAGAGTGTAGTTACAGACAGGAAGTGCAGGAGGTGACATATTATAGCTGACAATTCATACTAAATATATTCCTGTCCCGTTTAACTGCTTAAACAAACCGAAACGAAGGCTACGCCATGTGATTGTTGGCAATGCTTAAGTGTTGTTGTTTTGTACCAGTCAAGCTGCTTAGGATTCGGTTGAATTGCGTAATAAAGCAGATGAACGTAATGCAGTGCACATGTCCGTGGAACATGAAGAGGTCAGATCGACAAATTTCGACTTGACCTAACATTGAAATGGCTCTTTCGGCCAAGGTATATTGGCCCTCTACTGCCATCACCTCTGAAGGCTGTTCCATACATCTTATTCTCTCATCATATGGGTCAGACTGATGCAACATGAAAGCCATCCTCCAAAATGTATTTTTTGGAGGGTTTCACAGGGTTATAAGAGGATTCAAGTAATTTTAACCAAATATGGGATTTGGCAAACTCAATTGCAGCATCAAAATGATCAATTATTTTGAAAAAATGTCCAAAATCTCTAATATGCACTTGTGAGACTTACTGTGTCCTGTCACAACATGTTAAACCTTAAAGTGACCTATTATTCTGGATATAGGTGGACACTTTTCAGCAAGGGGTGTTTGGGAAGCCACTAAAAACAAGAAGCTGCTGACGACACAGCAACTTTATTGCCATACATTTAGCCAGACACAACAAAACCTGGTGACACCCACTCACATCTCCTAACACAATCTGCTGACAAAACAACCTGGAAATAAAGTCTTTTAGCGGTGCACGTGGCACGCTGCCATGCTGTGTTTGTCAACTATTGCAACATCCAGACTTTCCCCATTTGATCGTGGCTCAGATAAAACTGTGCCCCCCTTTTACTTTCCTCACCCACCCACCCTGCCACCCTCTTTCGCCGGCCACACCTACCTGAACTGTCGGGCAGTCACCCAGCGCCAGGGCGGCCGGGTGGCCCCGGGTCACCCACGTGAGGGAGGGAGGGAGGGAGGGAGGTTGAAGGGGTCAGGAGACAGGCACCTAAGTGGGCGGTTTTTTTTCTTCTTCTTCCTCCCTCACCGACGTTATGTTACATGGCAGTTCACACCTGCTGTGCGGTCAGCCTGAGGTTGGGGGGGCCTGAGAGGAAGCGGACAGTCGTCACCGTCGTCCTGTGCCCCCCTCTCCGCAGACGACGGGCGAAAAAGAGCCGGACGGGAGAGAAGTCACAATTCCGTCTGCACATGAAAAGAAATCCAGGATAGTTTCACCTTACTGCCAGCTTCCATCCACCGTGTGCCCCCCTCCTTTCCTGCATTAATATGTCCACCACGAGGCACTTCTCCAACCTCTGTCTTCTCAAACACTCCAGAAATATCGGAAATAGCCAGGAAAGATAGGAAGGTCCCCGACTCCAGGAGGAAAAATATTAGAATACGGGATGGTTTATATAGGCAGTGAAGCAAAATGGCGACTTTATTACGAAGGAGGAGTAAAAAAAAAAAATCCTTGCGCTGGCTGGAGCTAAAGGGAGGCACAAAAATATGTTTAGTGCAGTAATTTCGACGGCTGCGAGACTGTCGGTAAGAGTAAAAAGAAAACGAAGCGACGGCGAACACGCAGAAAAACGCCAAATCTCGGTCGGTTCCGCTTCCCTCCTCGGTTCCTTACCTCGGGATTATTTCGCTTTTTTATACGGACATTATCTCGGCGGCCGTGTACAGTATTACAGTAATGTGTGTTGGGTCATGCGCGTATCCACTCCACCTTTGACAGTTGCAGCCAACAGTCCTGAGGCAACTTGCAAACTCTCGCGTTATTATTATTATCCAGTATCCAGCGGGATAAATTGTAAGCTTTCTGGCTGATAAAGTCGCTGCAAAAAAAACACCGGCCAGTCGCGGCACTTCTCCGACGTAACGGCGCTCGCTCCTGACGAGAAAGGGGGGGGGGGAAGAGGGTCAGGGCTTAAATTCCTGATATCAAGCCTCCGTTAAGTATTTTTCTTTCTCTCTCTCTCTCTGTCGCTCTGCTTTTTTAATCTAGTCGCGGCTGAACGTCCTCCCCACGCCGTCCTCCAGCCCACAGCAGCGCCACCAAATCACACAAACAGAATGATTTCAGTCCAGTGTGCCGGGCTCTGCTAGTTGTCACAGGCCGGTGCTGTAGTCAGACACTGCAAGTAGCTCGCTCTCTCTCTCCCCCCCTCCAAAAAAAAAACCTCTGGAATAACAAGTCTGCTTAAAATCTGCTAAAGCTGCCAAGTGCGGAGCGAAAAAGGCTCCGCACAACAGCTGCGTGTAATACAGTTGATACATAATTTAACATGCAAACCAGGCTCCCCTTATTATTCTTCTAGTCAGGCGTTCCCAAATTTCAAGGTCAATATTCATAGTCTATTAATCCTTTGCGTGTAGAAGAAAGTGCAGATTCCCATAGTGTATACAATATTGTGTCAGTATCTGGTGTAGCTGCAAGCTGACAACAGAGGAAACGCGTCCACAAACGGTTCCCTGTTTAAGACAGCTAATAATAAACGCTTCACATATGGTGTGAACCCACATCTTCTCTTCTCTCACAGCCGAATAAATGAATCATTCATGGCATCATCGCCACCTCACTCAGTTTGAGTAAAAACAACAGAGGGTCCCTCTGAGTCTTTGATTGGTGCCAGTCATCATGACCCAATATTTCCCATTAGTGGAAATCATCTGAAACCATGATGTAATTTGATGTGCAAATACAGTGCTCATCTGCGTCGCTAGAGGGTGCCAGAGATTCATTTTTGGACGTTTAAGATGGTGGAGACATTAAAAACAAGTTTTGAAAATTAGCTTTTGAAAACTTTTTTGTTGAAGTTATCATCTAAAATACATGATATCATAATCAAGATTTAGAGAAAGGTGTTAGACATTTTAGTCTATTTGCTATGAGTTCGAAAATTACTGAAAAAATAATCGAGTTTGAGGGATACAAAAGGTGTTTTTTATGCATTTGCACTCTGACACTGAAATTGATATTTTTTGGATATGTTTTCTGGAAGAGACTTCAAAAACATTGTGAAACTTATTCACTATTTTTAGTAACAATGTGCACATGAGGCTACAAATCAATCTCTT
>JASSRZ010000053.1:9453846-9467939 GCA_032164315.1 Malacoctenus gilli | reverse complement strand
GCAAAAAAACCCCAGTCAAGACTGCATCATAATCAGTTTATTCCAAAAAGACAGCTGTCATCATTGTCCACATTGTACGCCGTTGTAGCTGTGAAGCAGATAAACTTTCTTTCTCCTACCTTTTTTTTTTTGCATTTTAAACATTTCATCGATCAAAATAAACGAAAAGTTGATATTTACAGTACATCAGGAAATCTAAAAATAATACAGTGTTTTCTCCCTTTTAACAGTCAGTCACTCACATTACCCAGACTCCCTTTCAGAACACAGACAGGAAGGATGTTGGAAGGAGAAATTCTCATTGGAGGAAGGTTGTTTCTTTTTATTTCATCTCATTTATTTATCTATGTGACTTAAGCATCACCTTCATACATATCTGTCTTCCGCTGCTTGCATTGACATCAAAGGTTCTGGCTTCAGTCACAGTGGGAATGTGCCGCTTTAGTAGCTGTCACAATATCTGGACTTCTGAGCATATGAAAAACTCTGTTTCACACCAGGGACAAAAAAACAGGACACGATCCAACGGAGGCTCGTCCTTTCTCTCCGTCCCTGTTTGCCGGTGACGACGTAAAGCACACAGAAGCAAAACGTAAAGTACTGCTACAAATTCTGCCTTGAACTGGCCGGATCCTGCCATCCCTCAGCAGACATTCTCACCCTGCGTCGCAACTCCGTAGAAAAGATTCCCCAGTATCCACCTCAGATGTTGCAAAGTTCCCCCCGGGCTACGAACATTGAAATTATTGCTTGTTCAAGCATCAACAGCCAGTGATTATCACACTTCCTCTGTGAAATCCCCTCCATGAATAAAGACTAAGGTACTGTTACAGTATACACAGATCAAAGTGTATGTTACTCTACAACTCTCGTACTGTATACGTTATAGTTCTAACTTCTCACGGACATACTGCAGAAAAGTCAACATACAAAAAGGAGGGTTTGCTGTGGGAGCGACATTCCGCCTGGAGTGTTTCTGTTGAGTCTCCAAGCCAGCGAAATCTGAAACTGAAGTCCTGAGAGGGAAATGCGGAGTGACGTGTGGGTGAACAATTGATTATACAGGCATTAGTCAAATGCATTCAAGACCAAGTCTAATTTTCTTTTCAGCAGGCCCAGGGTTGTGGTTTCACGGGGGCATTAGGATTGACGGGACGTTTCCGTCACCTCAGCATCGTGGGGGGTAGCCGTGTCGCATGTAAATGTGTGTTTACGCCACGAGGATAACCCATACGTTTCAGGTAAGCTGGGTTCAAGGGGTTGATTCGCCATGAAACCGGGATCGTTGCGCGGCGAGGATTGCGAATCCCGTTTGTGGGAAAGCTCGAGTCGGGAATAAGCCCGGGCCCGTTGTTGTGGTTCAATTCTAATGAGAAAAGAGACGAGAAGAGTTGCCATGATCAAGCATAAACCAGTGTCAAGCCCGCATCAGCACCAGGATTGAGACCCCCCCCCCCATCTTATCGTTATGTTACAGTGGGTGCCCCCGCCCTGAGCGGGGCTTTTTGTCTCTGCCTCGGTGTCTGGAAACCAGATTGGCTGTGGTAAATGGGAATCCTCCAGACTCGTTGGCATGTCGTCTATAGGCTCGCCCTCTCGCCTTTCACTTGTTGATTCTCCGCTCGCATATCTGAAGACAGCAGCTCTTCCATGGCTCCTAGAGACGCATTGTGACAGGGGATGAGGGAGAGGGCTGCCAAATGGATCCAGGGATGAGCTAAGAGAAATTTCCAAAAGAGGCTGAAGAGAAGAAAAGAGAGAGAGGGGCGGGGGGGGAGTTACATCATTAGGATTCACAGAGCAGAGGTGAAAGTGCAACAATTGTTTGTTTCTTCATCACAGTCTTTTGTTAACTCCGTGAATGGTCAAAAACACATTCATCCTTTGTTTGCTTTCTCCTAATCCACTATCAAGTTGTTTGTCTTGGTTGCTTAGTCTCTGCCGCCGTGGTAACGCAAGCAACTCGCACAGAAGTGAACTTTGTTTTACCCCCCCAAGGACGTTTTGTTTTCAAAAAGCCAGTCAAGTGCAAATTGGTTTACAAATGGACACGTCACAATTTAAAACATTCAAACTTCCAGCCAGAGCATCAGAGTCGCAAACATTTGCTGTGTGCGAACCACAAAAAGAAAACGGTGCAAAATGCAGTTGATTTAATCGCGTTGTGTCGCCGTGCTTATAATAACGGGCTTGAGTTATGAGCATCATTGTGAGGGCTGATGACGAAAAGACTAAATTTACCCATTTCAAAGTAGTGAACTTCACCAGACAGAGTTGTTTGATACTTGTGATCCATTGAGTTTTCTCGCTGGTTCCTTTTTTTTTTCCCCAGAAAGGAGCATCAGATGGGTCAGCGGTTGCTCAATGACCGTCGAGCAGACGGACCTAATGTCCGCGTGCTATTAACCAGCACAGCTGACCTTTAATTCTGTAACGTGATGCACTCCATCACAGAGCAACAACCTCCTCAAGAACCACTAATTTAGAATAGATCACTGGTGGACTCAATGTAATTTATAGTGACAGAAGGTAGTTAGAAAGTGACACAGACGCAGTGGTATTGAATGGGAAATAAAAAGCAAAATAAAGTTTAAAAAAAAGGTGATCTGTTATTAGAAAAAAGTGCGTTTATTGAGATATAATTTCCGAAAGCCCTCAGGTTTGTTGTCACGGCAATATGAAGCCCTTTTTCTCACACTCATTATCTCTTTATCAAAACAGCAGATGCGACCAGGTGGTTTTCTTGTCACCTATCCAGTTTGTCTATCCTGAAATGACTCGAGTGTAGACTTTCCTCCAGCAGATTGTTGGCATTTGAGCTGTAATCCCTCCTCTCCCGCGAGCCAGAGAACGTGCGGCACCTGTCCCCCCGGCACTGACAGATGTAACGTGGCACCGGCGTGAACCTGAACCAGGAAGCGGCGGAAAGGGGCCGCGCAGAGAGGGGAGGCAGGAATGGAGGAGGCCTATGATATGACTGGAGGCTCGCACGGACCAAAAAGGAGAGGCGCTCCACCAACAGAAATTCTTTTAAATGAGCTCCCCACGGAG
The DNA here is from genome assembly GCA_032164315.1 of Malacoctenus gilli. Classification (NCBI taxonomy): domain Eukaryota; kingdom Metazoa; phylum Chordata; class Actinopteri; order Blenniiformes; family Labrisomidae; genus Malacoctenus; species Malacoctenus gilli. The sequence goes on along the minus strand of JASSRZ010000053.1, from coordinate 9,464,888 downwards.
CTGTCAGAGCCTAGGTGGTGCAGGGGAGGAGAGGCAGACGGGGTAGAGAGGGACGAAGCGGAATCGGGTGAAATTTGTGCAGAGGAGAAACGACATGTTCCCGCTTCTTTTTTCTGCCCGTCATGCTCCGAGTTTAATTCACATTCTAATTCGGCGCTACAGTTCAGCCCGCTGGCTCCACACGCAGCGCAGAGGGGAGCTTCAGCGAGGGATGGGCGACATCACAGAAGACCTTCAGAGTTTAAAAGGTTACAGAAATGTCCAACGGAAAGTTGGAGCCAAATTTTAGCTTTTGGTTGGAATAGTAAGCTCTTTGTAGAGTCTTCAATTTCAGGTAATGCCCTCAGATTTAAGAAAAAAAAAGACAGTTGCACACAGAGTAACTTTGACAAAAGTTTGACATGTTAAGGTGGAAGGAGTTACTGTCAGTTTATTGTGAACTTATACCAACAACCGGCAGCATTAAAAAAAAAGGAGGGCACATCTCTCACTGGGCTCTGAGCTGAATCCTCCTTCTGAAAGCTTTCCAGCCTCTCTACAACCTCTCATTGGTTCACTTCACCACAGGAGAACTAAAAACATGAAGCGCACCTTACAGCCTGTCAGCCCAGCCTACTGAGAACACATAAAGATACTGTAAATGTTTAGATAAACAAAAACAAACACAAGATTGATGCACACGTACCGCGATGGAAAATCGTCGCCGAGCGCGGCAGAGTTTCAGCAACAAAAGATGATAAACACACTGCTGCACAGTTGGATGGCAGTACATATGCATTTGCATTTAACTTTGATGCACAGATTCAAGTCTCCACTCTGTTTTCAGCTGGAAGGGGGCAATGTCACCATGTGTTTTTTTTTCAAATATTTACCGGTTGAAGGTTTGAAAAGTAGACGTGGAAAGTTTTTTTTCTGTACTTTGTTTCAGTTGCACTCAATCCGAAAGTTTGTTGGTTTGAAGGTAATCCAAAGATGTTTGTATCAAGGGTAAGGACATGCAGAAATTCTGCTGTTTATGACCAAACAATTAAAAATAACGAGACCAATTTCATATCGAAAGGTTTATTGCTGGAAGCATCAGATTTTAAAGGGATCTGGGGGAAAGCTTCCTTCTTTGTGGGTTGTCAACTTCGAATGGTCCCCTCAATTGATGTTTGTTGTGGTAAAATCAGTAAAACTGGTGAGAGGCACCTCGCAAACCACCTTCAAGTGCAAGAGGCATTAAAGTCCTCTGTTCAGTCCGGAAGGGGGAAAAGCGGTCTTGCGAGTCTTTGAAGAGATCATGCGCAGCACAGAGCCCGAGGACAGGCCGCCGGTACAGAAACGAAACAACAAAACCAAAGACGTCGGCACAGTTAACCTCAAAAGCACACTGACATCTTAGTCTTCCTCTTGCTCGGAGGGGCAGAGGGGCGCAAAAGACAGATTACACGAGAAAACTCGCTGCTGGAGCAGAGAGAGGCCGAGTCACCGCGGCACAATCAATGTCTCGTCTTCGTCTGCATTTCGGCGGTTGCGAAGCAGGTCCTCTGTCAGATTTCCGTCAGTGTCAAGTGAGAATCAAGACCGCCCCGAGGACATTATCGGAGTTTCTCTCTTTTTTTTCTTCGTCGCACTTCAGCAAGCTCCCTCCAACGTCATGTAGGAATTTATAGACCCGCTTTGACAGGCTGAGTAGTCCTGGTGAGCCAGCTGACCTTTATGTGCAAAATTGATGGAGTGCCCTTTAACATCGATCAAATTCAGTTGTTCAATCCTGATGCTAAAATGATTCCATTTACTAATCAACTTGCCAGTATTGCATTGAAAGATTCCTCTCACACACATTTCAGGCTCAAACTCCATAGAGCAAAATTAGGGCTTTCTCGTGACAAATGCGCTTTAAAATCAGCTTGAGTGAAAAACCGACACAAGATGTTTTAGCACTTTAAAATTTAACCCCCAAAAAAGTCATGTGCTTTTTAATGAAGCTCACAAACCAACAACAAATCAGTCTTTTTTTTTTTTTAACTTTTGTCAAAACATATCAGAAAATGCACTGCAATAAAACGAATTTCAAGAAAGTAAAAAAAAAGCCTGTATCAAGAAAATAAGTCTTATTTTTTGTCCAAAAAAAGAAAATTAATCTTGACAAGCATGTTTTGCATGAGTAAAATAATCTGACTTTAAGAAAGTATGGCTCACTTTTTCTTGACAAGATATTCCAGCTACTTTTGAGCTGGAATAAACCAAAAACAGGGTATAGAAATGTTTCACAATAAAATCCAATGCAACAACAAGATTATTTGTCTCATTTTAAGAGCAAGACCATCTGTACAACTTCAAAATTTAAGAATGCAAAAAAAAAAAAAGAATGGGCATGATGGCATGGTGGTTTGCGCTCTCGAAACACAGCAAGAAGGTCCTGGGTTCGTGCCCAGGTGGGGGCCTTTCTGTGTGGAGTTGGCATGTTCTTCCTGTGCATGCGTGAGTTCTCTCTGGGAACTCTGGTTTCCTCCCACAGTCCAAGAACACAAAAAGGGGTCAACTGGAGACTCTACTTACTTGAATTTAGATTTTCAGCCTTGTTTTAAGACCCATTTTAGTTTGTCAGAGGTGAGAGGTTTGTGCTTATTTTAAGAATTCTTGTCAAGTAAAAAAAGCTTACCCCATTGGCAGATTTTTTTGCTTAATACAAGATAAATTGACTGGATGTTTTGCTTCTTTCTATTAGGCCAGTTTTTGCAGTGTGTAGTTTGGTGTCGACCTGCAGATTGCATACAGGCTCCTCCGTCTGGATCAGCAGTGGTCTCACCGTCTTTACTGTCAGTATTGGTAAATTAGAGCGATGACCCCTCATCAACATGTTATATTTCACTCACTCACTTACAGTGTGCTTTTATTCGACTAAACTGGGCTGAAGTGCGGCACCGTAGCCAGTGAAAACAACCGCTATCAAAAGCAGGCTTTCCCTCCATGTCCCTTCATCAACCTCTTTATCCATCTAATTTCTTTATCTGTGGTTTGTGAATTTCATCCCAGGTATTTGTGTGTTATCTGTTGCACATCTCACCTCAGACTGCAGCTCTCTGCACTCCACTTTATTGCACAGCAGTCCTCTTCGTCTCCTCTCTCCCTATTTAAATCTGGCCTCAGGTATTTAGCGCGCTCTCCTCTTCCCGTTTAATTCCGCACCACAACTCACTGTTGGCTGCTACTTCTCCGAGGGAGTTTGGAGGAGACTGTGAGGGCTCTTGGGAAAGTTTGAAACTCACTGAGGAGAGAGTTTCGCAAGCCCTGTGTGAATAACGTGAGAACCTTGTCAAGGCGGCGCCATCAGGGCGACCATCAGAGAAAAACTCACATCGCATTCGGCTTGTTTTGTATTTTCATCTCCCTCCCTCAAAAGTTATTGTGGGATCAATATTTAATTTTTGGTGAATCCACTGGAGATGAATCGGAGCTGGCAGACGGTATGACGGCTCCACTAAATCACATCAGAATTTGACGTGTACAAGGCGAATTATTCAGGGAGGATCGCTGGTCGTGTGCGTGAAGTATTGTGAGCGAGGCACGAGTGCCGATACTTAATGTGCACGTTCACGGCGCGAGGGATGCCTCTTTCTTTGTTGCCGCATCCATTTCATCACCACCAGGTCTCTTCACACTTATCGCCCCCATCCAGTGCAGAAACATCAGCATCTTTTCCCCTCAACCTCATCAACCCCCCTTTTTTTCCCTCCACGGCGGGGAATGTCACCGCGGTGCTCGCGGCCAACGCGAGCCTTTCCATCGAGCCAATGACGAAGATATTTCCCTGAAAACCCATAAAAATTTCAGCCTCCTGCTGCCGGAGGAAAACTCCCCCCAAAAAGGGCGAAGGATCCGAATCCGAGCCGTGGCTGGCTGCACAAAAATTTCACGGTGAATCGCTCGGCCGTTGTTGGGATGTTTCATTTAGGTGTCAAGTGGAGAGCAGAGTGACAGACTGACGGACACCGTCGTCCCAAGAGCAACGTGGCGAATACACCGAGCCGTGCGAAGCCCGTGGCTGAGAGGATGACAATACACCACAAGGTTTTCACTCATCGTCTGACACCAGGCTCTTTGTTGTGCCTTGTTCACCTTCAGAGCCGTGCTGATCGAGCCTCCGAGGCTGTCGCACTTAAACTTCGGGACTCTTTTTGTGCTCTCTTGCAGTGGGGCTGATTCTGTGGACTCATTTAAAAGGCAGGTGGGGGGTCTTCATCCTGACTTAGGGGCCTGTGCAGTCATATTCTGCATGTGTCTCTTTCAAGTTTTTCTGCTAAGATGCAATCCTCATGTTTAACCTATTTAACAGTCTGCTCATCCATTGGGTGGAGCAAATTAGGGAAACTTTGAAGTGCTTTAAAAAAAAATATTTGAATCTTGACTGGTAAAACCTCCTAAAAAATATTCAATTATTCATTTATACCATTTGAATAAAACAAATTTTGCCAAAATAAACCCTTAAAAACGTATCCTTTTATCGTCCCTTCTGCAAAAACAGAGAAAAACAAAATTTTATCTCCAAACTCTGTTGGAGAAAAGAGGAATAAATGTTTCTCTAAATGAAATAAAAAATAATTTTCGGTTTTGTTTCAGTCAGAATCTGTCATGAAAATCAAGCGAGTAAAATAAAATGAAACTAAGAAGAGTGTCATTCATTTGCTCCAAAAAAAAGGGTGAATTCTAAGTTTTTGTTTTTCACTGCATGGCTTTTGTCCATGAAAAGCATCTTGTTAGAAAATGTCCTTTTGCCCCTCAATGTCCTGTTTGCTCTCCACTATCAATAATAAAAGCCATAAATGAGCACCTGCATGAACACACTCCATCAGTTTTTAACTCGCATTAACAGACCCATCAGCCCATTTGTCTGCTGAAGTTTCGCGCAGTGTCAGCTTCTGCAGATAATGACAAGGTTGTCATTGAACAACAACTGTTTTCGGAGGTTGGAGAGAAGACCTGCACCTTTCGCCTCTCATCAGCCACCTTCTCGCCACCTCGCGACACTCCTCATTTCAGCGAAAAACACCGAGACCTGCCCGATTATCACTCCTTCCAAGGGTTCCCACCTCGTCCTCCGCTCGTCACCTCTGGATCGCCTCCAGCCCTGTGAAGCTCAGGTGTTTTATGAGGTCACCAAATTAGCTTGGCCTTTGAGCTTCGAGTCAGAGCCTGCTGAACTGGTAAATTACATTTGCATTGCTCAGTTAATAGAAGTGTCTACAAGCAATTTAATTCTTTCTCCTTACCAATCAGTTGCATTAATGCATCCCCTCAATTTAAAACTAATTCCCTTCAGTTGATTGGCATTAAAGCACTTTTACTGTGACGTAACTGTGGTTAATTAGATGAAATGTTTGGTTACGAGACAGAGGAAGTGGCTTGTATGTGTTATTGTGATCAACCGTTGCCTACAGTGACTTCAAGTATTTTGTTCTTGTGTTTGTATTTACTGTATTTGAAAAAGGTCCCAGATTCCTGTCTGGAGGGGGCCTTTTAATGCAGGTGCAGCTTGCATGTATGGAACAGGAGGATGTCCAAAACCAAAGAATAAAGGTTAGTGAAGAGCATATCTGATGAGACTTTGAGAGCATGAACTGCAAGAGATCTTTTCCATTCATTTTCTTGATTGTGAGAGCTGATTATAAGAGTCCTTAAATTTAAGGCTCATAGTGATTGGTTCATGACAAAAAAAGAAATAAAAAGCCCTTGAGCCTGATTCGACAGTCCAAAGATCTTGGAGCATGGAAATCATTGAGGTTTATGTTCATTTTGTTCGATTAGGTTTTGTGGCTGCATTCTGCTTTCTTTGATTTTAACAATAAATCAACCGTTAAATTCTTCTGCGAATCTCTTCTTGTGCTTTCATGCCAAACTACAGAAGAAGAGTCTTATTGTGGTTCTGTTTCGATGCTGCAGAGCTCCTCTCATTCGAGGTTTGTGCTCAGCCAGGATGCTGCTGCTGCTGCTGAATATAGGTCATGATCTTGAAGATTATATTGCCCAAAGGAAACCTGAGCGAAATAGCTGCAAGGTACGCATGCATTGGAGTCGGAATACGGATTTATGAGGCAAGAGAAAATACTGCATTTTTTTTTTTTTTTTGATAAACTGAACTTTGATGATTGAAGTTCAATAACACTTTTGGATGTTGTTTCCTTTGACCAATATGTCGTGTTTACCCAGGTCATTAAAGAAAAGCATTTGCGACAAGACCTGTAAATTGATGTGCTCTGTGGAAACGACCAGACTTAAAATACAGTTGGACATGACAAAGGGACGTTTTATTTCTTTCTGAGTCACCGCTGTCGATGCTTTTAAAAAGAACCGACTACCTCTAACAATCACCCAAACAGCAACAACATCTTTGTGAGAAGAAAGCCACATCACCCATAGTGCATTCAGCAGTGATTGACTGGGCCAGTTTATTGATGGCTGGATAATAAGTGTTTACCCAAGTCATCATCCAGACACTGTGCAGCGAATCAAGCGCTCCCATCGATAAAACTCCTTCGCCACAAACAATTGCTCTTGTATGCCCATCACCACGTATGTCACAGCAGCATGCGTGGCCCCCCACTGCTTCTAACCCATTTAACCAAACTGCACTCTTGGGTTTATCAGAGTCCCTTTACCTCAGTCACATAAAACGCACACAAACACACACAAGTTTAAGGCACAACTATGTCCATGGACAAATAGCAGTGTGGTGACTTGCGCAGAAGAAACTTGCTACTTACTTCTACTAAGGAGCTGCAGGTTGCGCACTTCTTCTCGGACCTGCAGCTGGAGGACTTGTTGGAGGACCTCCTGCCTCAGCGTTTCCTGGACGATTCCCATCCTCTCCAGCTTTTCTCCGTTCAAACGCAGTAATGCTCTTCCTGCAAGGGGTGGGGTGGTGGGGGGGAGATGACAAAAGGGTTAAATGTCTTTGCTAATTCATGTGAATCACAAAGATCTCAAAGATCTATCTCTCCAGCATTCGTCCGTGTTAACTTCTGGTGTTAAAACATATGAAGAGGGAACTTTAGGTGGCCAACAAAAGTGCAGACGGAGGTTTGATTTATATCTCTTGACTTGTTGATTGAAAATACGATTCACTTCAATCAGTGAGGTGTTTATTTCCTGGTTAGCACTCAGACCCTCCATTAACAGAGCTGGCACAGCCAGGAATTACTCGGGCTGGCTGTTTTCCGTGGTTGAGTTTTACTACAGTTTTTTGCAGTTAACCCCAGGGACACACCCACACATTTAACATACCATTACCCACAGTAAACAGCTTTTACAGCCGAGCTGCACGCACAAAAAACACAGAGGCGATACACATGAAAAAAAAAAAAAAAAACCCTCCTCGAGGCAAAAGCAGGTTCAGGTAAGAGAGCCACGTCCTTCACCGGTGTAAGAAAAAGCCGAATCCATCATACCCGCAGCAGCCCTGCACGACACCCAAATCATAATTAGACTCATTACTCATGCAGCCCCCTCTCCATATCAAACTATTCATTCCCATTTCCGTGCTCTGCACACTGGCTTTTGTGCATCTGGGGAGCTCTGTGGTGGAAAAGTGTTGCAGGTGATGTATGCACGTGAGTATGTACGGTGTACACTTCATCGAAAGAGTGCACAGGCTCGCTCTTTGTTTCCATCAGTCTTCGTCATTCAGATTATGACTGGTTTTTTTTTATGTACCCAAAGCAGCGAGTGAGTCCATCTGTGGGATGAGAAAAGGAAAGAAGGTAAAGGTGACCACAATAAAAGAGGAGGGCCACCAAATGGAAAATGAAAAGAGAATTAGTGTCCAAAGTCCTCTGTTCTGATTCTGGGTCCATAAAATATAAATACCCTTAATAGAAAGTCCATAGTCATATTTTATAACGCTGGCTTTATCCTGGATAACAGATTTTTTTTGTGTGATAGCGCCCGAGACTTATGTAGGTCTGTTCTGACCCTCAGAGGACATTGGTCTGGTTAAGTGCTTCGAAAGCCCCTCCGAAAAGTCAAAAAGCAACATTATCTTCAATCGCTTAAAGCCTGATTGCTTTCAGCCGACCACAAGTCCGATTAATGTGTCTATTTTCGGTCATGCTATCTTTTTTGCTGTCTACTACTTGGTTGAGAAAGCTTCACCGCCCGTGAACACAAAGATGTCTGAGCATCAGCTCAGCGTTACTCTGTTCCACGCAGCTCAAATTCTGCTTTTAATAAATTACACAAATGAAAAACTTTGTTCTTGGAATGTGTAAATTGTGCCCTTTCTTGTCATCATGGCTACATTTTTCGTCCTTTCATCAGTTATGATTGGAACAGGTCTGGCTGACAGGGGGGCTGCGGTCCCCCAATTGGTGAAAAGTTTGGTCCTTCACATAATGTTGATCTTGTAGCAGTCACACGTCTGTCTGGTTATGTAGCAAAAAAGTCCAGTTTTTGAGGACAGCACTGGAAAACTAGTCCTTACTTTGGCCAAGTTTTTTTTTAACATTAACATGGATATAAAATTGAGTAAAATGGTTTTCGGTAGAAAACGCGTCGTTGGAGTTGACTGATTGCCGTTTTGTAGGGAGCTGACGGGCTGCTGAACATTATATCGGAAAGCTGCAATAATTATGTTTTTCCCCCTCACAGCTCTTTCAGATATGATATATAGCTCGGACGGAAACTAGACGAGCCAAATGAGGGGAAAAAAACTGTCATCCAGCCTGAGCCCTTTATCCAGATGGGCTGAAATAATATACACAATAGTTACCTGGAGTGTGGGCATGGCTCCACTCCCTGGGAGAAAAAAAAATCCATGAGAAACCAGTCAGCTTTTATAACAGTTGAATGGCTGGTGTGTGTGTGTGCGTGTGTGTGTTGTTTAAAGATAGATGATTGCTTCTCCTCAGTGTTCAGGTGCTCCCAGTTTCCAGCAAACACAGTCAAACAGCCCATTTGTGTGTGCGCTGCTGTCTGGAGGATACAACAATAATTTTACATTTATTTTGTGCTCAGTTCCTGGATTCCTTTTCTGTGTAGGGGCGCACGCGCACACACACACACACACACACACACACACACACACACACACACTCAGACTTCTGTCTGAGTGCACATACTCGTCAACCTCTTCACCCCTTCTCCTCTAAAGCCCTCCAGTGTGTGCCTGCCAACAGCGGAACCAGTGTGTCCTAGAAAATCCACTGCCCTTGTGCGTGTGTGTGTGTGTGTGTGTGTGTGTATGTGTGCGCGCGCGCGCGTGTGTGTGTGTACACAAATGAGACAAAGCAGATGAATGGAGCTCAAATCAATTCCCCTCAGACAGACTTAATACAGCTCCTAATAATTGCCTGCAGATAGGGAAAGTATGCTGTCAAAAGGAGAAAAGAGACACAAAAACAAAAGCAGTTTCAATGGGGATCGCTTTTCTCAATTTGGCTTCAAAATAAATTGCTTATTAACAATGTCTGTGGGCAAATGGGAAGCAATTCTGCCTTGGCTAGGACAATAATGACTCTTAAAACAGCCCGAAAAGCAACCCAAGAGGGATGGAGATAAAGACTTCCTTATTGAGGAACAACCTTTATTTTAAACCTTTGATAGTACAGCGGTCCAGTTCCCCCGTGGACTACATGCAATGTGACAGGCTTGTACAAACAGTGGCACCAAGGTTAAGTGTGCAGCCCTGTGGCCAAATTTGCCCGTTAACCATTAGTCACTTCACTCTTTGCGTGGGCTACTGTACAAGGTCTCTAAGTCTCCATCCTTTATTTCACACTTGGTATAAAAGCGTCCTCTGACGCAAAAAAAAAAAGGTAAACGAAGGCGGGTTTGAAAACAGCAGCTGCAACCCGGCCGTATCTCAGCATCTGGAGGAGGTCCAGGTTATTCTGTGATCAGATTTCAATCTGTGAATCATGCAGCACATGAGAGAAGCAGCACATCGGCGGAGGACAGCGGGTATCAGTTTACTGGCTGCACACCTGCTGACCCCCCGCACCGTTTCCTCAACACAACGTGGGCAGAATGCAGCAAAGCAATGATGCACAAAATAAAATCGCCTGGTGTGAATGATGGGCATGAGATCAGGAGTCATTATACAGCGAGCTCATCGCCATTCAGGTCAGATGTTCGAAGCAAGGGTAAAACAGGGCTCCTGTCGCTAAATCACAGGCGCGTCTTCTGCAGTCGCAAAGGAAGCAGTCAGAAGAGAAGAATCCTTGACTTTAAACGACACCGTCGAACTTCTGGATGAGGGCTTGATTAATTTTAAAAGAAGACATCATGTCACTGCTGCCACCCCGCTTCAGTCGACACGGCTCTCTCTGACGTTTTCTTTCCACTCTCAAGCAAAAGGTGAAAATCAGATGCAGCGCAGTTTCAGCTGTTCATTTATATTTTTCTTTGCCATTAAAATGTGATCAAGCGTCTGAAATAATGTTAATCCACATCATCATCACCGTCATCATCAAACACATCATACGATGATATACATGAAAATGTACAATTTCATCAAGAAAAAGAATTTCAGCACAAACTGAATGCAAACTTCACTGTGAAGGGAACACTGACTTCCTCAGACAGCTTGTTCCACTGCTGTGCCTCCGACTGAGAGGCTGAGGAAGATACATTTACTTGTGGGTCATTGAACAAATATGATACAGACAGAGGAGCCGTTTCTCAACTGTGAATGAAAACCCACATCTTTCACAAAAGGCAGAGAAAATTTGTATGTGGACCATTCAGAGCTGCAAGTCTTTGATGTTGACCCTGTGCATCGGCTACAAAAACACACACTCACCCCGAACATTTGCACAACAAAACACAGGTGCTAATTATCACCACAGCCACCGGAGAATGAAACCCAGCTGGACGCCAGCAAGTGAATACATAGGAATAATTGGATCTGAGCATCTCTCTCTGTGTCTCGGTTTGAGACGACAGAAATAAAAATGATCAAATCAGAGCTGCTGCATTGTTAACCCTAAAGACTGTGTGTGTGTGTGTGTGTGTGTGTGTGTGTGTGTGTGTGTGTGTGTGTGTGTGTGTGTGTGTGTGTGTGT
>JASSRZ010000053.1:9438657-9453334 GCA_032164315.1 Malacoctenus gilli | reverse complement strand
GTGTGTGTGTGTGTGTGTGTGTGTGTGTGTGTGTGTGTGTGTGTGTGTGTGTGTGTGTGTGTGTGTGTGTGATGGCTGGCCCTACGGCAGCAATCTGTTCTCTGTGAGAAACCCAAAAAGAAACTGTTCTACCGTCTGGCCTTTTTGAGACTGTGTGTGTGCGCGTGAGTGAGTGTGCGTGCGTGAGTGCGCGTGCGTGCGTGCGTACATGCGCGCGTGCATGCGTGCAAGCACCTGCATGCACCTGTGTGGGCTCGGTAACAAATAAACGTGTGTGAAAGCGTTGTTTGAACTCGAAACACGATAACCCAACAATTTTTCCGCAGCTTTGCTTTCTTCTCCAAAAATAGGCTGCGCTCCTTTCGTTACCTCACTTGAATGCCTTTTAAATCTCCTTTGCGGAGATTTGAGTGTAAACCTGTTTCCAGCTGAAAAAGCTAAGCCGTGGAACCACAAACCCAAAAATAAAACTTGTGTGTGATTTGTTAAGCCTTTTTATGGCATCGCTCTGCAATGTCTTAGTCCAAGCAAGCGGAGAACAGCAGAGGCCAGCGAACGAGGCCTCAGGACATCAACAGCCATTTCTGACTTGACAGGGTCCCACCTGGGTGAGTTCTGTTTGTTTTACACTGATGCTTTTCAACAAGAACTGCTGTAGAGAGCATCACGGCGTGGCCCGTACCTGTGATGGCGTGATGGGAGAAGGCCTCTACATAGGTTAGGTAGTTGTGGGGACAGTGTTTCTTAAGCCACTTGCAGACATCCTGCTGAGTCCACAGCACCACAGGTTTGGACAGGCAGGACAGCGTCGGACTGGTGTGATACACAGTGAAGGCTTCACCGGGACGCAACTGAAACACACAAACATAAGACAATGTTAATGACTGAATAACACAACCACAACATGCTTATCATTTCTGGAATCAAAAATGTTGTTATCATCATGGGAGACGTTTAAAGTGTTGATCCATCTTGATGGGTTAGAACGATATCTTTGGTGGACATCTGTCGTTGATAGGTGGAGAGATAGATCTTTATATTGCATTGTCCAATGAAAAGCAGTTTCCTGAAAGCCACCAAGTCGAAGTCCTGTCTGATTGTAACTGTATATCTGCACAATTTTGAGTCGGAGGCAGCACTTTAAAACATTTGGCATGTATTCAAAACTGTTTCTCAAAATGTTTGATTCCTTGATTCCTAGGAAGTATTCACCAAAAAAGGGACAAGAGGCACTTTGAATCACTGCATGCAGGAAGTATTTGGTCAACAGTCATGTTGAGGGTCAAAAAAACATTCGAGGCTGTAGTACGTTGCCTTCCAATGCCAGAGTTGGTGGTTCACTCCCTTCATTTCTGCCTCATTCAGGTCATCTTTCAGAAAATCACCACGTTAGTTCACATTTGATTGCATATCTTGACCCTGAGACAATCGGTCAACATTTTTCCCTCCCGAGACCACTTTATGAGTGTTACCGACCACTTTAGCCTGGAAACACCCACTAAAGCTGCCCTCTTGATGTGTCCTGACCTACTCGTCTATCTCAGTTTGGCTTTTATCTCCGTCGGTCCCATCACTCCTCCTGGCCATTTTTCTCCTTCCAACACATCAACATTGACGCTGAGACATTCTCATAACGGCTGATTCTTTCCCCCATCACTGCTGCAGAGTTCTTCCCAACACAAGTAAGTATTAGAATATACTGCCTGTAACGATGCGGTCTTATTAAGGAGGTGCATGCGTGCATTTGTGTTTTAATTCCCTGAAGTGCGACATGATGCAATTTGGGAAATTGCTTCTTTATTGCCTTTTCCCCCCTTTCAAATAAACACCTTGTAATTGCTTCAGCTCACTTAAATATGCAGCATGCAGGATTTTCTCATTAATGTGAAATTAGCCGGGATGATGCATTTTGATGCTGCGGTTTGCAATAAAAACCCCTTTTGGGATTAAAGAAAACCACGCACAAGGAAATTTACAGAGTGCAACTACAGTCATGTGATGACAGGGAGCTCATACTGCGGTATCGCCTGGAGTGGCACTTATCTTGTGCGAGCCAACGGCATGCAGTTGACCTTTGACCTTCGGTAATTTGACAAGCTAATGATCTTGCGGGGAAGCCATGCAATTCACAAAATGAGCTCCGGCAGATCCCTGGGGGGGCATCGGGGGTTATTCAGGTTCGCAGGCATCGAGGCGCACGCGGGTGATCAACCAGTGTGTCAGCTTACAAATCTGATCTGGAGAACGTAACGCATTATCATGTTATCATGTCCCCCCCCCCCCTCATGTTATGGGGGGGGGGATTCAACTGCACTCGTTTTCTAATCGGAGATGTGAGGCGGTGTTGATTGGAAATTTACAAAAAGGTTATGTGGGTAGAACACACAAGCGTCTCCTCGCCTCCTCTTGTGTGACTGACTCTCGCTGTCGAAATCCACCCATTCATGCTCAGACTGAGCCAAATCCGCAACAATGGTTTTGGCTGATTTTCAACAGAAACACACAGAGCCGCTGCCAGACGTTTCCGTCCATAACTGACTGCTTTCAAAGGGATAATGCACGCTGAAATGTCATTCACATAAACTCACACACGTGCAGATTCCTATTTACTGCTCGCCTGGATGATTTATTGTTGATTACCCACAAAACCTGCTTGCAGAACACCTCAGAATCTTTCAGGCATGAGTTCATAACTTGTTACGTCTTTGTGTGCTGCTGTAATGAGTTTTCACGCTGCCAGTTTAAGCACTAACCAACCCTATCAACCTGTAGCTGGTCCAGAGCTGAGTGCGTTCTTGCTTAGTTGGTCCCGAAGTCGAAACAACTGCGTTTCTTCACTCCGGTGTGTTTATTTGTTTCCTAATTACACACCGCTACCCCGGCTCAGTGGAACGCTGCTGCCGTTTTAGGATCCAAAATTTATCATCCACCAATCAGTGATGAGGACCGAGGTGAGAGAGGTGTGAAAATGCTCTCTCATGAGGATGATTGAAGGTAAACAAGGAACAAAGCTGCTTTTGTTTGTTTTCATTGAACAGCCGCAATGTCCTCCAGCTTTTGTGCTGCAAGCTGATTGAATTCATCTACTATTTTCAGCACAAATTGTCATTGTTCCTTAAATAATGCAGTGAGAGGACTGCAAGTTGGTGGTAATCATTAATATGATTATATATATTATACAATGTAATGTATAAGTATGGTAGAGACAGGAAAAGAAGTAGGAGTTTTGTGTAGATTAAATCCAAATTGATAAGATGTGCCCCCCCCCCACCCATAACAGGACAGAACATGAAGGTTACAATTTTGAAATACATCTTCGCTGGAGGACAATTTGAGTTGCTGTCGATGATACGACGGGACGTCACTTTACATCCGGTACGCGGATAACGTTATCGCGAGTTTGTGACTTGCTGGAGAAACTAGTTGCAAACAACAGTCCACATTTTGAACAGGAAACCGACCGTGTATGAGACTGTGACCAGTTTTTTTTTATGGAGATGAGCAGCATCCCAATTTACTAAACAAAAAGGAGATATGTAAAATTACAATGCGATGATTAATTAAGAACGGGCAATTATTTTGTGCGAGGTGATCTTAACGGAAAACACACAGGCGGCTGCACTTATGAATGCAGAGAAGCACAAAACACAGATTTCCCTGCTGAGCTCCTGAACCCCAAACTTTCAAACATGAATCAGCAGCGCTACAGAGAGCAGAGCGAGGAAATCAGCAGGCGGATTCATAAAAATCCAGGGAGCCGTTTGTTTGAAGAAATGAATTTTAATTAATAGAGTACATAAGCTCCCAAAAAAAAATTGGTCCCGAAAATCTGTAATAATTTATCTTTAATAATGATGGAGCAGCAGAGGGACTGACTCATTACATAAGGAATGAAACGCACTTCAGATCCACTGAGGGATCATTAGGTACCATAACAAATCTGGGAAATAGATACGAGCCGGTCCTGTGAATGCCAGAGTTGTAACAATTAATGATCAGATTTCTCATATATTTATTTCTTTCCCTGCAGCGGGCGTGTGCAAAAAAGGGAGATGAAAGAAAGATGACCGACGGATAAAAAGGAGCGGGAAAGATAAGAAAAAAAATAAAATGACAAAAAGAGAGGAGACAGTGAGCTGCGGAGCAGTGGAGTCTTTGGCTGAGTAATGGCCTTCATCATCAAAACGCCAGACAGAAGGGAAATGGAATGATAGCTTCCCATCATCCCTCCGTCTCTCCTCTTCCTCCCTCGCTTTTCTCGCTTCGTTTGTTGGCCATCCATCAGACTATATCTCCTCTGGCCAGTTCTCCCTCATTCCTGTTCACCCTTTACTACCTCCCTGCTCCTCCGGAGACCTACTTCTGTCCAGCTGGAGGAGGTCCCTCATTTGTTACACACAGAGGAGGATGGGGGGGGGTGGGATATGGAGCTGGAGGGGCTGAAGAGGGTATAAGCAAGGTGGACGTTTTATATGGAACGGGAGTCTAATGAGGGATTAAAGACAGATGGGAGGACAAAAAAAGAAGCCAATATTGCCTAAAAAAGACTCACTGAAATGTTTTATTCAACATCATTTGTTCTGCTCTTGTATTATCCAATAATGCCATCTAAATACGAAACTGAGCTTCTTTTTTTTTTTTTGTTCTTTTAACTATGTTGGAAATTAAGTGGTCACACTGGCATAACTCGAAAAACCTTCTGTTTAAATACATCAGAGAGACCAGAATTGAGTTGCCACTGTTTCCCAGAGCAATATTAAGGTAATTTAGAAACAATCTTCCCTGGATGAAGCAGTCGAACGCCGCTTTCAAAAGCCACACCGTTAAATAGAAATGTCTGCTGCAGACTGCAACCAGCATCCCGTAACAACTGGAAAGCAGGTTGGGAGAAAAAAAATAACCCACACTTTTCAGGATAAAACCAGCAGCCACTGACTCCAGAATGAATGCAGAGTGATTTCAAAGTGAGCTTGAAAAATAGTGAAAGTTCTCCTTCTTAGGGTGAGGCTGAAGTGATGTTCAGCACAGTAACAAGCCCACGAAGGAGCAACTTGAGAAGAAGGAGCCAGTTCGAAGCTGAAAATGTACAAGGGGGGGGGGGGATTTAAAACATGCAGATTGTGCAATAAAGAAACTCTCGTAGAAAATCTTCCGGCTTGAGGAAATTTGCAAGAGAGAGAAGTAAGCAATTCTTGGTGAGTGGAAATGCTAAATTATTCCCTTTATTTTTAATTTAAGTCATGATTTTATATTCCGTGCAAACCAACGCAGGGCTAACAGACAGATAAGTTCAATAAAACAGCGAGCTTTAAGTTTTTCTATGCGTTCGACGGGTTCATTGTTCGCGTTGTCCCGTCTGTCGATTTGTTTCTCTGCTCTTTCACATCCTTTTCCCATCCCAGCGCCACGCTCGGAGTTTTTGTCAGCACGTCGCTATTGATCATTCTGTTTGTATCCTCGAACAGCTCATTTGTCCTTCCCTGCTTACTTTGTTCTATCATGTTTTCCCATACCGCCTCTACTCGCTCCTCATAAATTGGATCCTCTGCCCGTCTGACACCCTCGCCCTCCCTTCCCCCGTCCTCCTTTTTTCCTCTTGTCGCCGCTTCAATCTTTCTCCTGCCTGGACAAGTGCGCTGAGACACTTTTGACCGTTTATGTGCCTGTGCCCGAGTGTGTATGTGTGTGTGAAGCCGAATCGAAGGATTAGCTGAAAGTCAGGGGAGCGTGGGGAATCCTTAAAGCTCGGTCTTTGTGACCGATACCACCTCTCTTCCGATGACTGCCTCCGTGTCTGCACATCCAGACTCTGCTTGAGATTGAGCAGTGGCGCTACGCCAATTAGCAATAAAAAAAAAACGCAAAAGGGAGGGTGCGCACGGCAACATGTTCCCATCTGAATGAGTAAGTCGATGCTTTAAGGTGCCGGTCTCGTGCCGTATCTCACACGAGGCCATCGCTCTCTGCTCTGTGTCGTCTCTTACGAACACGTTTTTTTCTATTCTGCTCCTCCCGTCTTCTCCAGACGCTAATCCAGCAAGTCTTCCTGTCCTCCATCCATGGTATCTTTCTCCGGCTTTTCATCTTTTGTCTCACAGTCGGTTCTACAGACTCAGACACAAAAACCTTGATTTCTCCTCCGTATCACACTTCTTTATAAGTCTCACCTTTCCCTCACCCTTTCTCCGGCATTTATCTTCCATGTGCACCCATGCTCGCTCTAACCTTGTACATTTTTTGTGTTTGAGTGGGTCCCTGTGATTAAATGTTTCCCGCGAGTGCCCACTCGACTGCTCCTGTCCGTGCGAGGAACTTAGTGGGAGTGCGCAAACTGTCACCCTCTGACAGGGCGGTGCAGCGCTCTGCCTTTGGTTGTCCTCGGGACCGAGCGAGTGTGAATGTCTCGCACTCATGCAAATATGAGCGTCTCTCAGTAGGGAGGACACAGAGCCAGATGGGGCTCTCGCAAAGCTATCTATTTAGCATGAGTTCAACATGCGTCTCTGACAGTGCAGCAAAACGCAGAACGGGAGATCAAGGACATCACGGACTGAAGCCCCGAGAGCAAAAAGCTCCCTTTTTCGTTCTGTGTTGCTGCATTGTGAAGCAACCAGCTCACACCTGGACATCACCAAAGCAGCCCAGTCACTTTGCTCAGCAAAGCTGACAACAGAGCAAACACGCTGATGACACGGACAAAGGAAATGGGGCTCTGCTGTTGCTGCTGCTGCTGCTCTCAAATTGAAAAAATACAACTCTAAATCTGGACACAGAGCTCCTTTGAAAGGTGCCAAATAGCTGTATGAATATGTGTTGTTGGAACAATTAACACTATTAACAGAATTACAGGTGTAGAAGTGAAAGAGTGAGACCTTTAAAAGCACTAAACGAGAAATAAATTCATACTAAAAAAAAAACCCAACCACTCTACGTCTTTCTGAAAACATTATTTCAATGACTGAAGATAATATAACTTTACATTTGTAAACTCTAACTTTGTGCTCCCAACTTTTTGCTTGTAAGATTTAAAGAACATGAAACATACCAACAATATTTGTAAGCGTTTCCAACCATGAAACACAGAACATAAAGTTCCCTTGATAATTTCTATGCGTTTTCTTTCCTCCACCCCTTTGTGTCGCTGCCAGCTTCGACGTTCAGCCACTGTGCTCGATAATGAGGAAGGGGGGATGAAATAATCAACGGACTGGTCTTTTTTTATTCGCCCACCCAGCATGGCGAATTAGCGAAGAGGAGCTTCACTTCCTGTAACAGGCTCGGGCGCAGCTTCAGAAAGAGGAGGCGCGGCGGCCGCTGCGACTCCCCAAATTGCGTCTCTGTTATTCCAGCGATTCCCCGGCCTCATCTAAAGGTTCGCCCGCAGGCTGTGTGTCAGACGGCAAAATGAGCCACCCACAGACCCCTCCCTCCGCCCCATCTGGCTCCCTAAACAGCCGCCAAATCAAAAAAGGCACAGACGGTGTGTCAACTACACAATAACTCATTATTTAGGAAAACGGCTTTTAGCTTATAGGTCTGCATAAAGGTCCACCCGGAGTAACGAGAGAAACGAGTCTCTGATCTCTGTTCTGATAAGCTGTTCAGGCTGTCATCGAGTCACCCGCTGGTGTTTGGTGACATTATTTCATCTGTTTGCAGAACAAATCTGCTGGTTTGGAGTCATTTTTCTACATTTCTTCATGGTGCGTTCAAGGGACAGTTTCCTTTTGATTGTGTCTTTTATGTAATATTTGAAGCAACATCCTTAAAATGTCACCCCAAAAAATAAATCAGGCTTCTTAGTTCACAAAGTAACAATCTAAAAAAAAGAGGGAAGTCCTTTTCTGTGATAATTATGGCCTCAGGTTGGAAACGCAGGAAAAAACATCTGCGATGAAGAACTAAAATAGTATTTCAAGGAGCTGTTTTTGTTTGTCATGAGTTGCAAGATGAAACTATGAACAACAAACAAAACAAGCTTGAGATATGTCAGTGTATGTCTAATAAATATAACCTATGCTGACATTTTACATTTCGCGTCTGACAAAAGGAAGAATGACCTTTTCGGATAAATTCTATTTTTGAGATGCGTCTTTAAATATCACAGAAGTTTCTGTGTTGCCGCCCCGCTGTCACTGTGTCTTGTCTGTCCCCTGACGGGGGGGTTTGCATAGCGATGCATAATGCTTCGTGTCATCTTGTTGAAACAGGAAAAGGAGGATTCCCAGCGGTCCCACCTTATATACAGAGTCTGAGCTGTGTTTCACTTAACTGGCTTCCTCATTATAGCTGATGTGTGCACAAGCAGTGTAATGAAGAATAATCTAATCATCACCCCTGAGAGAACTGGCCACACAATCCATACAATGCACACACACACACACGCACGCGCGTTTATGTGCTGAGGTCTCGTGCCATAGATGCAATAACGGACACTGCAACGCACTGGGAATGCACGGACCCACAAATATACATCTGGGGAGCTGGACACCACTCCCATTCCTTGAATAATGCAGAAAGAGGCTTGTTGCCACAAGGAAGTGATAAGCCTTATTTCTCATGGTATAGCGGAGGTTTAATTATCCAGTCTCTGTGTAATCACATGGAAACAGCTTCCCACTCGTCTTTTATTAAGCCTTTTATAGCTGCTTTGGCTGAGGGGGCACTCTTTTATGAATTATTGAGCAAATTTTGCAATGCGCGCGTACGTCTTATAGCTTCACAGCCGCAAACTTTCTTTAAAGTCCGGCAGAGATGAATTGAATGACCTCTGCCAGCCTATCTGGTCGCTTCCATTTGAAGTGTAGAAGAAAGAAGGAGAGGATGCTGTTGTGTCATTGGCTGGTTTAGGTCAAACATGGGCAGAATGCCTTAAAATAGATCCCCCCCCTCCTCCTCCTCCTCCTCCTCCTCTTTGTTTTTTCTTGTGTGTTCCTGCACAGATGGGATTCAGTTTTGTACAAAGCGTTGCGTGGAAGTGAATGATGCTCGGGCTGCTGTGCTTACATTAGACTGCTGAGCCGCTGAGCCGCCACACAGGCGTTCCTCACCCACCACCCGGCCCTGAAATGATCTCACGTCGCGTTGCTCTCAGTTCAAAAAGAAAAGTGTTGCTGCGCTTTAGGTTGAAAACATCTGTGGATTTAATTCCACTCCAACTCCTTTTCGCGATGCAGTTTCCACTGCGCGAGTGAGGGTTTCGTTTTTTCTGTGCAGTACGGGTTTACTCTGACTGTACAATCGCTGTTACATCACAATGCAATGAGGTAACGCTTCTACTACTTCCACATTATATAACCGGCGTCTCTCCGGTGGCATCAGCCGCGCACGCAGGTAAAACCAGCAAACACGCTGTACAAGATAAAACAATTAAAGTTACTTACACCTCTGAGGTTTGGCGTCTGGAAGAGACGCAGCGCTGATGGACATGTTCTCTCTGATGACAGCGGGTTGTCTGACTGTACATGTGTTTCTTCCCCTTCACAGTTTCTTCGCCCACGTACAGTGGAGTTGCAGGTTTGAGAATACTTTATGAGTTATAGTAACTCACTGGACCAAGTTATGGCAGTACTTTAACACTCTCCTTCAAAAAACTGCTTTCATTTTTTGTAAAATTGGGAAAAAAATGACAATACTATCTTTTAAATTCATTTTAGGCTAGGTTTATGGAGCAATAGGTCGTTTTAGGTCTATTTTAAGTATAATTGCATCTTTGTGTCAATATGTTTCAAATTAAAATTGCTTCTCATTTCACATTTTATTGCTCAGTAGCTGAAATTCTCCCCTCGAAAAAAAAAAAAAGTTGAAAATTTTTGCAAAACACTTCACAGGAATTTTTCTTACCAGCAAAAAAAAATATATGAGACTTTTTCTGGGCCAGTCATTCAAAATGTAATTAAGTTGTGTGAAATTTAAATCATATGGTAGTCATAGTACGTCAAAATCCTTAAGAGACACACCAACCCCTTTTGATTCCTTTTGCAATGAGTAGGTCATTGAAACTAAGTTTACATGGAGTAACTTTGTCTCTCCTGAAGTGTTTGATATGACTTTACAAAAACAGGTCTGAGTTAAACCAACTTCACTATCTGCCATGTGAATCTCTCAAAGCGCTGAATTTCCACCTCTGGCTGAGTAGCCCCCTTGTCGCCCCTGACGGAGCTGGTGTGCCCGGTGAATGCCCTCGATCAGTAGCAACTTCGGGTTCAGTTGTCTTGCCCAAAGGCCTTTCTGCGTGTTGACGGCAGGAACTGGAGGTCAAACCTCCGACTCAAGTGAGAGACGACGACTCGGTCGGCCACCTGAGCCACAGTCACCCCAAGTCTGCTCCCACTGTGCGGAGGCGCAGCTGGAAGTCGTTCAAACGCATTGAAAACACCCCTCTCGCGTGACGTCGTCCGTCGATGCGGGTAGACGTCTCACTACCTGGATGCCCTCTGTGCCGGGCTGCTGCAGCAGTTTGACGGTGCGCGTGTGTGCTGTCTTCTGGCCGCGGCCATCGTGCCAGGTCAGGTTGCTGCCTCCGGCGCGACGCGGCAGCTGGTAGCTCAGCTCCTCAGCAGACACCGTGTGCTCCAGGGAGGCACGGCAAAAACTGAAGCTGGACGCCGCTGCGAGGAGAAGGAAAAGAGAAAGGCAGAGAGCGAGACAGAGAGATGAGACAGCGATAAGGACTCGCAGTCGATCGCATTCTTCAGGACGCTTTTCAAAGTGTGAATTGAGCAACAGGAACCCCCCCCAAAAAATCTGGATAAATGACTGATAATCCTCAAAGGGCTTAACAGGCTGCATTCACTCCAGATTACATGCTTTGTGGACTGACTGCGACAGCCATGAACAGATGGATGTTTTGTTGATGGTGGTGAGCAACAGCGCTACTCTACAGCAATCTCCAATTATGCTGAGTGCATATTCACAGAGGCAGCCTATGATTTCTGGAGCAGCGCCCCCGTCGCAAGATTAATCCTTGATTATTTAAATCCTGCATCATGAATATTAGATTTCTTCCCGTTTTCCGCCTGTTTTGTTCTGGATTCTCTCTCTCTCTCTCTCTCTCTCTCTCTCCCTCTCTCCCATCTCGTCCTCCCAGTCGTGAGAAAGCGAGGCAGGCAAGTTGTCAGCTTGGGGTCAGACTACAGTCCTGTGACAGCCACAGGGCATCTTCTGCGGATCACATCAAGTTGAAAGGGCTACTGTACTGCGCCGGGTCATGTGTAGCCGTGGATTTGTTTCAAAGGGGCAGACACGCAGCCTTTGCCCCATTTACATAAGCGCAAATTCATGTGATGTAATGTGAATAATAAAAGAGGAGAGCGGACAGCAGAAGGGAAGGGAAAAAGGTCAAGTGAATGTTTGCGAGCGAGAGAATGATAGAAAAAAAATAAACTTGAATAATGTGCAATTTATGAATGATGAAAGTAATCTGAAATGCATTTATTTTGGCTCCAAGAAACTTGTTAACACACACAGCTAGAATGAAGGACAGAAAACAAAGTGGTGCTGGGTGGAAGAAGATGAAGACGAGAGTAATTAATAATTGCAGCAACATTTTGGGGGCTAAATGTTTAATTCAACAACTACCCAGGGATAGGGAGATTAGACTCTATCATCTTGTCCCTTTTAAAAACATACTTATAACTCCAGAGATCCAAGTAAGAGTTCCTAAATACTCATATTACAATCTTCTAGGAGGTTTTTTTTTGTAATTTGAGTAATTTGCTCCATCTTCAAGTTCATGTCTAAGCAAGGAATCTACTTCTTCTATGTCTGCTCATGAAAATGCGATTATCAGAATGAAAATACTTCTGGTTTGTTCATCCCTGGCATCATCCAGCAGAGTCTTGTGTGTTAAACGCACTACCACCAACAACTGATGAGACATCAGCTTACTTCGCATCTGCAAGAAAATCCAAGGCTGTTTTTTTTTTTTAAACTGCATTTTCAGCAGCTTTTTTCCCCTCAAAATGTCTGACATCAGGAGGAGTTCTCCTTTTGATCTCTGATTTTGTCAGCGCTTGTAATCGCAGCCACTGACATGCAGGCAGACCTGCCGATGATGGAGCTAAAAGCGGAACAAGGCATAAAAAATGTTGCATTCATTACTTTTTAATAGGAAAAAGTCACTTTGCGGGAGAACAATGTCACAGTGTTCTTTGAGGGGAAGTACGCCTCATTCCTCACTACATGGATGACTTCATGTCTCTCGCACCATTCGCCCCAGAGAACAGGTTTAAAATCAGACTACACCGACCGTTTAAACGACCAAAGTCCTGCAGATGTGTTCATTCAATTTGTCTTGCACTTATCCACACATTAAGTTATACTGTGTCGTCTTTTTTTCGAGTGTCCCACAAAAAGAACAGGAAGAAGGAACAGGAAATAAGTGAGGAGACGCCGCTCCCATCAAGATGAAAACTCCAGATTTTTGTCGCCAACAAGTGGAAACAAGCCTTTCATTCCAATTCTATAATTGTGTGTAAGACCACTGAGACCATATTGGTGACGCCTGAGGATTGTGGGAAACACCTGGTTGCAGCCGAGAGGAGCTGGAGATGGAAAAAAACATTTTCTCAACATAAAAGTCTGTTCAAGTGAGCGGTGGTGAATGCAGAGTTCACACAACCATGATGGACCAATGTGGGGGGGGGGGGGGGGGAGAAAAGGTGGCAATGAAAAAGAAGAAAAGCCTGTCAGGGATCACTGATGTGTAACCTTTCCAGCCTTCCTTCCTTCCTTCCTTCACACACTGCTTCTCTCTCCCTCTCTCTCTCTGCACTCGTCCCTCCCGCCTTCCTCATTTCTATACGTTTTCCCCTTTTATGGCTTCTTAGGCAGCATCCTTTTTCGTTGCGCATCATTTTCCCCCCTCTTTCTCTCAGCCTTTTCTCGGTCTTTTTCTGGCTGTCAGGTCCTAGGGGTCGTTGGGACAAACCAAGCCCTATCCTTATGTAATTACTGCCAGTCAGACTGAGGAGGCGGAGACAGGAGGAAGGAACATGGGAAGCAAAGCGCCTTGCAACCCTAAAGACCTGCCAATCTCGCCCAAAAAAAAAGAGGCCGGAAAAAAAGCGCAAAAAGCCAGAGAGAGACAGATAGCTGGAGAGAATGAGACAGGCTGTAAATTAGCATTGAATCCATGCAAACCAATTAAAGCGCTTGAAGGTAACAGAGCTCAGAAAGAAGTCACGTTAATCGACCACGAAACAACTTCATTTCACAAGCTGTTGAAGACAAAGCTTCCCAGTTATTAGGCAGCGAACGTACACTTTATCGACATCACTTTCACATGAAAAAGTGCAGGATAATGACTCCCCTCTTCCATCGAAATTTCAATCTGTGTCACACTGTCAGACCTCGCCACCTTGAGCGGTCGTAAAACGAAGACAAAGTGCTCATTCTGCAAACTTTAATGGACTTGGTTGGCTTAACCTCCTGGCGCAGGATACAGCAGAGAATTTAAAATCTGCCAGAGACGATTAAATATCCATACCTAAGTGATGGGGGTTCTACTCAAAGGAGATAGCCACATACACTGATCGGCTGTGACATTAGGACCCCCGACAGGTGACACAACGAACACCCAATAACTCTTTCTGATGGCGCTTCTCGATGGGTGGGCCATATTAGGCCCAGGAGTACCAACTGGGAGTGCAAGGCTTTGCATGCCTGAGGTCGTGCAAATAAACCTGTACATTAAAAAAAAAAAAATCCAACTCTTTCTGGAGTAGAGAGCAGACATAGACAGCTGTCTTTTGCCTTTATCATCCCCCAGACACAGTGTCTGAGTGTTTCTTGGTGGTAATGGGGTAAGGTGTGTGTGTGTGGGGGTGTGGGGTGTGGGGGGGGTTGCTCCAAGAGTAGCCCGAGGTGACAAGAGCCAAATTGTGACAACTTCACACCCATCCTGTGGGATGTATCAGGACGGTAGTGGTCAGTGTCTACCAAAACTGGTCCAAGCCAGGCTGACTTGTGAGGTCTGATAAGAAAAAGGAGCTCAAACTGCTGCATCTTCCACGGTGTTGCTGGTGTAACCGGGTGCAGAAAGGGGGCTTCCAGTAAATCGGGAAGCTGGTCCTAATGTTCTGGCTGACAGTTATTTGCCTTTGCTGGTTTTCTCTTTTTTTGGGAAACAAATGCAAATGCGCTATATTTAATGTTGTGTGTGAAAGCTCTCTATATCCATGCGATCTCGTGTGATTACCGTTCAGCCGGAGGGATTATCGGTCACCTTTCCTTGTCTGTCCCAACATGTTTCTGATGGGCCGGAAAAAAACACCCTTCCTCCGCTGTCCTATTTGTCACTATCTGGTGTTGCATTATCTCGGGCTGCCCTTGCTGGTGACTTTTTATCACCTCCCAGTTGAGGGAGGGGCGAGAAGACGAGGGGATGATAAAAGGTGAATTGTGGGAGGCAGGATGGGAAGAGGAACGGCATGATGTGTGTCGTGTGAGTGGGTTGATGAAAAAGGAATTAGATATCGGATGATAGAGTGGGATTTTTTTTCCCAATGCTCAGGAAACTGTACCCAAAGCCTCACGTACAGAGTGGGGAGGGGGGAATAACAGTTGTGGTAAATGTGCCGAAATCAAGGGCAAAGTGTCAGACAGGTGTGTGTGTGTGTGTGTGTGTGTGTGTGTGTGTGTGTGTGTGTGTGTGTGTGTGTGTGTGTGTGTGTGT
>JASSRZ010000053.1:9418361-9438557 GCA_032164315.1 Malacoctenus gilli | reverse complement strand
GTGTGTGTGTGTGTGTGTGTGTGTGTGTGTGTGTGTGTGTGTGTGTGTGTGTGTGTGTGTGTGTGTGCGTGTGCGTCCGCGTGCACGCAGAGGGTAGGTAGGTCAATACGACTCAGACCAGTGAAGTGTAACCTCATATCACCTCCCCTTGACTGAGCAGCATATCTGCTGTGCAGAGCGGCTGCTAAATCTCGGAGGTATTCCCTTTTGAAAAGGTAATTAAGCTCTTAGGTAAGGCACCCGGGAAGGTCGTTCCAAGCCAAATCCCTCAGTAGATTAAGATGGCATCACCTAACATTACTCATTTGACTCCAAAAGGGAGCATCTAAATTAGCCCATGGGTGCTATTTCGCTGTGTGGGCTCTTTGTAGAAGTTGGGAGGGTTGGGTTTTTTTTGTAACCTTGGGTGGAACTTCGGGGTCCATGCGTGCAGGAGTTTGCTTCATCCCCCTTGCATAAGGAATGAGTGAGTAGTCTGGGGATCCACCCTATTTGAGGCGCCACAAAGAGTGTTACATGGTGCATTTGAGGAGCATAATATTGGCATCATCTCCCCGCGCCGTCATGCACCGCTCATTTACTTCGAGATAACATTTTCTATTTGCAGTCCAAGTTTTATATTGAACAGGATCGAAAAAAAAACCCCATCCCGGTCACCCTCATTTCCTTGTAATCTTCAAGGTGGTGAACCTCCATCATACAGCGATTTCATGCCTGTAAAACACATTAAACCTGGAGTCCTAAATATAGCATGGAACAGGCCAATGCTGCCACCTCCACAAGTACATTTACCAATGATCCCGATTTGTTGCTCCCAAAGTGTGTGGGGGTAAAGCGAGGCGCTGTTTACAACTCTTCCACCCCACCAGGCCCAGATTTAACCCCAGGAATGAGCCATGAAATTACTCTATTTTAAAGAGCAGAAGAAGAATCTGGTTGCGGCTTTAAAAATAAATATAAAAAAAACCCAGGACCCCAGGGGCTTTTCCCATGATGCATTGCAGCCTATTATCCACTCTGACATGAGACATTGTAGCAGGGGCTGAGGTTTACCTCTCACAAATGATCAGTGTCATGGGAACACGCAAACAGGGAAATGGCAGTAAACAATAGACGTGCACAGCACAGGCCCAGGCTCTCATCGGGACATAGGGGGAAAAGAACGGGCGCTGAATCTGTGCGTATGACCGTGTGCATTAGGGATGCCGACACATGCATGGATGTGGTGCATAATGGGAGCGCGCAGACCAGCAATATTCACACATCCCTGCAGCTCCTGTCTGCATTTGTTTGGTCCAGTGGACGTGAACAGAAAGCAGCGCAAGAGATGCAGGAGTGTGGATGGCGGTTTCGGTGTCCGGATGAAACCAAAGGAGCGCCGCGAACGTGCAGGGTCACCCCAGAAAGCAGGTGGGGTTGGCAATTCTGCCACGACCGAGCAGGCGGGAGTTAACACTTCCCTCCGAGGAACTACAGAGGTTCCCGTAAGGAAATGACCAAGCCGACCTTGTCGGGCTCTGAGGACAGGATGACTTTGGTTCCCTAACCGGAGCCACCACCAAAGCACTCTTCCCCAGAGACGGACAGAGCTATCGATTAGCCATCACCGTGTCAGAGAACATACATCTACGGATCGCTTTAGATAAACAGAGACAGGCACGCAACACAGACACGGTGCACCAAACTCGTCTCGTTGGGGCCACCGCCTGTCATATCCACTTCTGTTCAAAGAAACGCGCTGCATGTTTCACACGGGACGAATGAGAGGAAGAATGACACAGAAAAATTGGTGGGACAGGGAGGTCAGACACTGTCGTGACATCTTGAGGAGACGCGGTAATGTCAAGAGAAGAGGCAAAATGATGAGTCACGAAACAGAAGAGTATCATTTGAAGAAGAGCTTTCAAACGACTTGTGTCTGATCGTGAAGAAAGTCGAAGGTTGAAGGAGTGAACGGCAGAGTTTACATGATCGTGTTGTTTCCCCCCCCCTTTACAGCCAAGCCTGCCTATGATGATACGAGGGGACCGATTAGATCTTTCCGACGATCAATAATCCGGAGTGAATGTCAGGGGACGAGCGATAGGGGAGGAAGGACATCGAGGAGGAGATGGGGGTGAGTAAAATGATGGGAGGTGTGATCAGGCTTGACAAAACCCGGGAACAGACAAGATCAATGAGAACCTCTGCACGCACACTTCTTCCCCCTCCTCTGGGTTTGAGGAGCAGTCTGAGTGTGTGATTCATGCAAATATTCAAGCTGAAATGTTGCATCATAAAAAGAAGTCATTTCCATGCACATATTCGAAAAGAAAGTACCACTCCTAACTCTGGCAAAATCTTACATTCGTATGATTAAAGCGAATGGACGCTCAACTAGGTTAAAAAAAGTTAAATCGACAGTTACACTTTCAGTTCCTTTTCCTTCGAAGCAACTGCAGCAGCAAACTTTATTCAGGCTAAACTGGTGAGTCAGTTCAACAAGTACTCAAGTGACGGTGCAAATTCCCAACGACAGACCACAAGAGAGGCCACAGACGCAGAGAGACAGTCCCACTATTCTAAGTAATCACATATACATGCCCGGGCTTCTCATTACGTATTCAAATGTATTCCGAATACAATTAGGCAAACTGACATTAAAAATGTGCATTTTAATGTACGAAGAGTTTACCAGAGAAACGAGAGGAATAGACTAAAAGCAGCACAGCTTCCACTCGACGCTGAACACCATTGTTCCCCGTTTGTCTTCACCACTTTCACGTTGCATTAGATCCCACAGTGTAATTTCCAACCCTGACACAGCAAACACCCCCCTTTTTCTTGACAGAAAGAAAAGCCTGGAAAAAAAATCCCTCAATACATCGCAGAACAACCGTACAGCTCTGCAAAGTCGAGCCTGAAAGTAAAACCTGCCCGCCAAACTGAAGGTGTCGTCCTTGTAAGAGTGAAATTTACATGAGAGGTGGTTTTGCTTGTATGCTATGTACCAGAGTGACCCTGAAACAACACTCCCATCCACATATGGAGGAGTAACATAAGCTCCAGCAGGCAACTGTATGCATGAACAATCTATAATATAATCTTCAAGGGCATTTTTCTGCCATGTGTATGTGTGTGTACATGTAATATCATGAGATATTGAGTCATTTTTCTACAGTCCCGTGGAATTGGTGATGTAATCGTGTGATCCGTCCCTGCACACGCACGGCCACCCGTGCGTTTATCATTCAGATCACATCACATGCTTTGACAAATTGATCCGAATTTGCCTGATTAGCACCTCCTAATGAATTGAGGCGGACGGGACAAAGCATGAAAGGGGAAAACGGCGTGGAAAAGGTCAAGCCGGCGGATGATAACTCAATGTACATGTTCAAAATGTTCAACATTCAGAGGCAGCGGAGGCCAAAATGAGACTTTCACTCTTCCCGGATAAAATTTCACACTTTCCAGCCTCTGAATTTTTCGCTTCAGTCGTTTTGAGAGCAGTAAAATTGAGAGAATAACAGCATTATGTTGTTGTTGCATGTTTGATAACAGTCATTTGAGCTGTCACAGAAAAATAACACGCTGTTCTTCAGGCTTCCAATCTCGCTGCATGCGGCAGTCAAAAACGACTTCACAGTTTGTCTGTCATGCAGTCAGCCCTCATCCGTATTCTCCTGGAAAGAGGCTGAAATAGGGTTGGAAATGAAATGACATAACTTCTCAGTTTAGACACGACTCGCTTTTAAAATATTCAGTGTTTGTTTACAGCCGTTCCCGTGAGTGCGAGAATATATTCTCTCTACGTGGATTAACGGATGTTTGGAAACAAAATATAAAAAGCCTGAAATACCTTCATTTTTCTTCAAACTTAGCTCCACGTCCTTGATAAAAGCAGGAGGAAAAGGGTAATTTAACAGGTTATTATGGGTGGGGGAAAAACCTGAGCATTCATTCCAATATCATAACATTATCTTTTGATTTCAAGAGCAATTTGAGCCAATTGTTTGGAACCAGGAGCCAGATGGTCCGTTAATGAACTTTTAAGTGAATCAAAAAAAAAAAAAACAAGACTAACAGGTTTTACAATTATCTTTTTTTTCTCCTTTTTTTTTTGAAACACTGAAATTTAAAAAAAAAGGGGAGAAAGTATCTCGCTTGTTCCCGCTTCAGTCGTACCTTCAGTGATAACCTGAATGGCCGCCCGGCAGGGGTCCGCCACGCTGTGTCGGCTGATCATTGCTGAATCCTCCCTTCATACCGTCACAATAAAACACCTCTCGTCCGTCCACGGAGAGGATCCGTAACTTCCCGCAGTGATCCGAGTGAAGTCTGAGGACACTACATGCACACACTGGCCTGCAATGATGACGGTGAACCACACTTGTTTCTGATTGTCACATGTGGCCCAGAAATCAATGCTGTGCACTCACACTGCAGCCTGGTGAGTGTGTTAAGTGTGTTATGTGGACTGGGGAAGGGGGGTGGGGGGGTGGGGCAGTGCTCAATACTTTATTGAATGTCCTTAAAACACAACCGTCGCACAAGTACCCTACTTTGTTTGCTCTGTATGTCGGCACTGGCGGACCTCTGTGACAGATTAGCAAGGAAATGTCTGCCCGGCGTAGCGTGCTAAGAACAACAAGTCGATATCAGAGAATGTGCAAGCGCGCATACACACACACAGATTTGCATAAATAAACACAAAGGTTATTGAACACCGAGGAGCTTGCAAACAGCCGAGTGAATAAACGACCATTGCGAGAGGGGGGGCTTGGGGGGGGGGTTAGTTGATAATCTGCACTGCACTGTCCCCTGCACACACACAAAGGGAGCAGGATGAGGGGATAAAAAAGAGATGAAGAGGAATAAAAAAAAAAGATGGCTTAGAGAGTGGATGGAGAGCTGGTGGGAAAAAAAAGGGATAAAAGTCGGTGCTGTGCAGAAGACGAGAGGTAAACACAGAGGGAGAGAGTGAAAAAGCACAGCGGAAAGAAAAGAGAAATGTGCCAATGAATCTGAAGTGGAGATCGGCAGGCAGAAAGTGAAAATGGCAGACGGAGAATTTGTAGATTCGGAAGCAGCGTGAATGATTAGAGACTTCCGCAGTGGCAGCGGTGATGATGGCGGCACTATTTCTGTCAGCCAACTGGAATATAACTCAGAGCTCTGAAGTTTCTAAAGTTTGTTGCACTCCTGCGCGACGTGATCCGGGAGGCTTCCAGTAATCTTTCCTGGAGGGGAAGGAGCAGAGAAGAAAGGTGGCAAGGAGATGCAAAGGTTGTGGCAGGGGGCCCGCACGGAAAGGCCCCGCCGACAAGGCCACGGAGACACCTGAGAGGAGGAATCGGCAACGCCGCCGCCGGCGAGGAAGCATCAAACAGAGACGTAGAATCTTTCTGGTCTGTTTCCTCTGCACATAATCTCAACAAGCGACAGAAGACGTAGACGCGTCGGTATGGGCTTCATCTTTTTAAACGTTTTTATAATAGGTGAGATTTCACCAGCAGCTGCAGCAGGTGTCTTCTGAGGGAGCGTGAGTGCTATGTGGGCACGATACAGGCAGCGGCGCTGGCTACGGGGCCTGCTGGAGCTCGCTTGTTTTCGGTCTCGCAGCGAGACAAATTAGCTCACACCTGGGGGCACTCACCAGCTCTCCTTGTCTCACTATCCAGCCCCCGAAAGTCCCACCTGTCTCGGTGAGTCTGTGAGCACCATGCTGTGCTGATTGGGGGTCTGTGTCTCTCAGCTTAATTGCCATGTTATCAGCTCCACTCCTGCACTGCCACTTCGCCCAGGCCTTTCAGTCAGATGGACATGCCAATTACCGCTGCTCCAAACACACACACATACGCACACACCCATACACACACACACACACACACACACACACACACACACGTTCTCGCTCACGTGCGGGATTTCCTGAGGCTGCGATGTCAGGCAACGCAGCCGACAGCTGCTGGTATAAAGAAGGCAGTTTTGGGGGAACAATCAAAGCTCATTGTGGAGTTTAGGCACAAGTTGCAGACAAACAAAGTCATCAGAACACAAAGTCGAAGCAGGAGCTTCTTGTCCCGGCCAAAAGATCCCTCGGGAACCTTTCTGCTGCCTGTGCTCTTCTATTGCTTAACTCAAGAACACACACACACACTCGCTCCTACCGTCCTCATATTAAAATGCTTTTCTTAATCTCACTCTTCCTTGGAAATACTTTTCAGCAATTTTGAAGTCTGGCTCCAGAGTCACACTCATTCCTCATCCATCTTTTTTTTTTTTTACCACTTAATCCAACTTAGTTCCTGTGGATGAGAACCGCAGAAACAAGACTACTAAAATACAGCAGACAAGGAAGATGCCAAATGAAAGTCATCAGGCTCAGACTCAATCCAGGATAGCAGATGTGTAATTGAGGACATTGACTGGATTACATTTGCTTTCGCCAAACCGGAAGCCTAAAGTTTTGAGTTAAACTTTGGAATAACTTGAAGTAAAAATCGCAGCGTAACTGTTTTATTGTGACTTTAAGTATTTCAGTGAACAATTAGAACCACAACAAATGAACCATTAAGGAGGAAACTCGGCAACTTGAGCACCTACTGACACTGAACCGCAAAATTGTACATAAACGAGGTTTCCAGTGATTGTTTTTGTCCTGATGCACAGCAAATACGCCTCGATAAAGCCACCAAAAGGGACTGAGCCTCCAATCAGAACATTATTAGGTAAGCGCTCACAAAACAATCTTTTACAGTGACGCTTCTACTCATTTTCTGTGACTAATGAATCACAGAGCTCCATCAGTGTCAGCTTTACAAATACTTATCGCTTCTCTATTGATAACTTCCCCAAATGTTGACTTCTAATGATGCCAGATGTTGCACAGTGAAGCACAGACTGCTCAGGGCTTTTCTCAGACACCCTCCAATTAATCAACCTTCGCCCGTGTGTGCCTGTGTGTGTGTGTGTGTTTGCTCTTTAACGCTGACACTGGCACTTGTCGCGGCGTCTGTCACTGTGGTTTTCGCAATTGTGTTCGAACATCGCAACGCCAAACTAGCTGTAGTTCCTCCTCTCTTTTCCACTCCACTGAACCATCCCCTTATTATCACCCAGCTACTCAGACGTCGCAGACGATCACACACGCTGACACACAAACGGAGGCTCGCTAATTTTCCCTGAGATACACCATGTT
Source organism: Malacoctenus gilli (assembly GCA_032164315.1). NCBI lineage: Eukaryota > Metazoa > Chordata > Actinopteri > Blenniiformes > Labrisomidae > Malacoctenus > Malacoctenus gilli. Next base: position 9,431,374 of record JASSRZ010000053.1, on the reverse strand, counting down.
AACAATGGGGCATTATTGTGAGCATGCCGCTTTCACACTCGCTTTATTCTCTCGCTTTGCATGAGACATTTGAAACAAACGTCTAAGCTATGAAATCGTCTTGTATGATTGCAGTATATGATGAAGAACGACTGTCAGGTTAGCTCAGAAATGTACTTGAAGAGAACTCCAATTGATACTTTACTCCTTACACAGTTAGGAGTTATCAAAGCTCTTACACATCTCCTTGCGATCCGTCCTCAGAGTCACTTCCATTGACTGAACTCACCGAGTTTCCTACTCGACTGGCTACATGACTTGAGTCAGTTTTTCCTCTCAGCTGTAAATTTTTTTCCTTGCACAGCTTGTGACTCAGCCCGCCAGTGAAAAATGTGCAGAGTGCACTTAAGTGCAAGAAAAAAAAAAAACACCACCCATGGAAATGTGGCCCGAGCTGTGTCTGTCTGTGTGTGCGTTTTTCTTCCTCCAAGACGCAAAGCCTGCAGAGCACCAGTGACCTGATATGTAGGGCGAGACTGAACCACTGGGATGACAGCTTAGAGCCCGCCCCCACTAACTCTGACTGACAGCCCCGTAACCTCAGCTGCCTCCCGCGACAATAGTTTGGTCGTGTCTCCACTTCAACGTCTGTCATTCCTAGTTTAACGTAACAGCTATTTCTGGAATGGAGTTCTATAGAAGCATCATAACAGGGCTGCAGGACCAGACCACGTGAAGTGGAACGGGAGGAAAAGATGTTTTCAGGGATTAAGTCTTTTAATGCGACTTCGGCAATCTGATGTCTGGCGTGCCTCAGAGCGACTGTCAAATTCGGTTTTACATCTTCGCAGGTGCTCTTACAAAGTCAAGACCTACATTTGAGTGACTGCCGCTCCAGGAAGCTTCTGTCTTTCAGTCCCACAGCCTCCCTGGCCAAAACAGCACTCAGGCGATCACATCCGGCTGCCTCTATCTCCCACTCTTATGGGACAAATCCATCCTAATCTACGGATAACGGACAACCGCCGCATGTCTCAGTGGATTAAAACTAAATCAGGTCAAAAGGGTGCAGACACTCAGGAGGGTTATTGTACACAAAGAGCACGCGGACCCGCACACAGGGTTCCCACGATTGAATGCAAAGGAAGCTAAATGAAAAACCGAAACGGCCAAAAAAACACAAGAAAATGAGACATAGAAATGAGAAATGGAAAATGACACAACTTTTCGGCTCTGATTTGAAAAGCGCGTTGAATCGGCCTGAGATTCTATTTCAGCAACCGATTGAAATATATGTTTCTTTTTTGCAAAATCTGACCTGCAGATGTCAAATGCGGATAGCAACTTTGGCATTAAAGCCCTAAACTCTTTCTGTGAATGAATCATTGAACAGGAAGCTGGGAAGGGGCCCACGAGGTAGCAAGTTCCATTCAGGCTAAAAATGAACTCTTCTCCTTCAGCCTGCAGGACATTTTTCTAAGCTGCGGCACAAAAAGTCACTACTTATTTTCGATAGAAGGAAGAAAATCAGATTGCATGTACACGCAAACATGTACACGTCAGATTAAACCACTGACAAAAATCCTCTTTGTTTGAGCATGCTATAAATATCTGCAATATGTATTTCGCTGTGGCGTGAGGCACTTTTTGATAGTGCCATATGGCTTTTGCATCAGCGAGAGCCTCCCCTGGGCTCTGAGCGTGGGAGGGAAAGAGGGGAAAAGTTTGTGATGTGAAAATGTCACATGTTCAATGAGCACGCAAAGAATTGTGGGACTGATGTGACTGAGAACGAGCTGTTTTTAATGCAACTCAAGAGAGATGCCGGCGAGAAAATGACAAGACGGAACAGACAGACCGGAAGGTTGCGGATAAAATCGAAGCGGAGAGGAAAATGTATTTTTAAATGAGGAAAAACACACAACAAATGCCAGAGCTGTTTGAGAAAACATATGAGGCACGTCACTTGGAGGGGTTAAAGAGGCAGAGCAACGAGCTCCGTTTGAACAACTCCTCCTCCTGCTTACTTGGGCTGCCATGCTGACACTTGGGTGCCTATTGGCATGGGAAATTGAGGGCCCATTTGAGCAGCAGGGTGACAGCTGACGGAGTCCATATACCGTCAGAACCGTATATTCATAGGAACTTTTTTTCAATAATGCCCATCAGGAAGCAGAGCAGAAAAAAGGAAAGCAAAAGACGGGGAAAAATGCAGGAAAATCAGTAAGAAGAACAAGAACTCCAACAGAATGTGAAGCATATGGAGGGATGACGACAAAAAACTTGAAATACGGTCTCGAAGAGGGAGAAGAAAGAGAACGAGTCTGATAAGAGGGGAAGACTAAAAGCAAAATTGATTTCTATTTTTGGAAGACGCCCGTGCGATGGATGGAACGAGTCCAACGCATGTTCAATTTCAAAGTCCCACAAACACATGAGCAGACAGTTTAATCTATGCATAGAAACTTCATGGCACGCAGATGAAACCTGCCACAGATCATGCTACTAGATTGCTGGCAGTAATGTAATTGCTTTTCGAGTGGATGAACGTGACTCGAGCTCCCGAACCGTGCAAGGATGTATGCCTTGTTAGGGTGGAGCCGGAGCCATTAGCCATTTGGTTTAATGGACAATCTGCACCACGGGCCTCAGTGACCCCCCCCGGCACTCGGGAGGAGGAGCGGGCCAACCTATTAACAAAGAGTGAAAAGCTCCAAGCTTACCCGATCACACGAGGCCACACTTAATTAGACTGTTTGTTTAGCAAACTCTAATGGGAAGGAGAGCGAGTGGGGGAAGAGGTTGACTGCTCTCCTTGAAACTGCGGGCTGAAAGACATCCGGCCAACGACGACGCGGCGAGGACGGAGAGATAGATGAGGGGAACGCGGCCCCGTCGCGTTTGCGGCCGTCTCATTTTCTTGGGACAGATGGTAATGATGAGCATGACAATACTCGCAAACGGCGAATCGAGTAATTACATCTCCTCTGCCTCAATTATGGTTGAAAATAAAACTACAATGAAGCTTCATTTGAATGGCCCAAAACACTGATTTGAATGATTAAGCGTGTGAGCCATACAGAGAAAAGGACAGAGAGACAGTTAGTGAGTTTATAGGTTATGAGTCAGTGAAAACTGTGTGAAACATGAAGGAGACAACCTCTGTATGAAATTAGACGTAATTAGCTCCATCCTTCAGAAAAATTACATCTCTCCTTTTCTTGTGTCCTCGCACCCTTTCAGCTCCTCTTCCTTGATCTGGCTCAGTGTGGAGAAGGCTAATTAAAGGAGAGGAATTGGATATGGGCCTGTGCACACTCTAATACAGGAACAGAAAGGAATAAGGGGGTACAAGATGTAGGAGGTGGGGGCATTAAAAACTGGAATGAGGACAAGGACGGTGGATCAAACAAAAAAGAGGCCTTGTCCTTTTGAAAGCACCAGTACCAGAGCACAAGGCGGACTGAATGAGAGGGTAATATCATGACATGTTGAATACACCACAGTCAGCTTCTATTCACTCGCTGCTCGTGGATACTGGAGGCTTCTGAAGGCTTCTCCAACTCATCAATCTCCTAAAGGCCAATAAAATCCGACCAGGAATGTTCATCTACTAAATTATCAAGCGTCCATCCATGTCCCGCGCTCATGGGTCACAGGTTAAACCAGTTGGTGGTCAGTGTGATGGGACCACTTGACGAATCCATTTAATCAATAACTCATCGGAAGAGTGTGTCAGTCGACTGCTACTCGGTACTGGATGTGCGAGTCTGACCCTGCGGGTGGAAAAGTAACCTTGTATCCACAATGGTAGCCACAAAAATTCAGATTCTGCTCAGATTGATTGATGAGATGATGGAATGGATGTCGACCCTAAGGCTGTGTGTCTTTTCTCCAGTGCGTGTCAGGTCAATGGGTCATCCGAAAGCGGTGAAGGGGGGATTTTGAACTGAAACCTTGAAACCATCTCAGCTGGGTCGAGTGCGAGGCCAAAACCCTGACCGTCCTTTCAGCAGTCAGCCTGCTTTAGACAGCTTGAATGAAAACTAATGTCAAGTTCTGTGGTGCAATTGTTTTCCTCTAGAACAAAGATACAATGAATGATTGTCAATAATCAAAGATAATTATGCATTTGGAAGTTCTCGCCTGAATTTGATGAAGAAAAGGTTCTATGTTCATTCATAATACCTGATTCAAACGTATCATAGATTCGCACTTACTGAGGCTCCCCTCCATTGAGGACCTTTGTAACATGTCAGGCACACTAATTTGCAGTATTTTTAAATGATTAAACTGGCAACTTGTTACTTATCAGGCTGCTGTGGCTCCTGTACTCTGCTCAGGAAGGTTCATACATGCCAGAGGAAATTATACCCCAAACTAAGTCCCACCAGAAAGCAATGAGAAAAATAAATCTTTCCGTGGTCGGAGCAACTTATGAATTTTGTTCCAGGGAAATTATTACTGTAATGTGTTTCAGGGATTCCTTTTAACATTAGCAGTTTACAGAAACTCGTCCCTCTCTGCCTGCTTTCCCCCTCAGTTCACTTTGTCTTCACCGCGCTCTCAGTGAGAGTCTAAAATCCACGAGCTCAGGCCAGGTGCAGCAGCAGAGCAGTGGTGGATCACAGAGTTGATGATGGATGACTGGAGAGAGAGAGTGTGTGTGCTGAGTGCGCGCGCGCGTGTGTGTGCGTGTGTGTGTGTGTGTGTGTGTGTGTGTGTGTGTGTGTGTGTGTGTGTGTGTGTGCGCTTTACAATGACTGACACACTCCCTGCTGTGAGGAAGCAGAAGGGGATGATGGACAGGAGGGAAAGGTTAACAGCCAGCAAGCCTCCTGTCACGCAGACGCACATAAAATCGCGATACAGTACTTTATATCCCCACTGAGTAACTGGAACTTGGTTGAGTGATGTGCCATTACCATATTAGCGAACTGGAGCCCAAAGCACATTTGGCTCCAACACCAAATGCACCAAATGGATGTTGTTTCCAGCAGGGGTCCCAACAAACACCAGGAAAAACAACAAAGGGTGTGTTTGCTTGGTTAAAGCCAACACTCCTCCTCCCCCATCGTCCCACCAACCGGGGTCCTGCCTCCCCCCTCTGCTTCATCTGCATGTGCACAAGCACAATTGTGGACCGAAACAAATGTATATATTCACATGTAACAATCACACTGTGCTGCTACAGAAATGATGGACAGGGACAATGCTTTTGCAGATGGTTGAACATCAACTGTGTGAGGAAAAAGCTGTACAGAATAGGGTTAATTGTGGCATGTACGGCGAACAAAACCACGGATCATTCACCTTGACAGATTGTGTGTTTGGGCAATGAATGTGCATCCTGTCAGTGCTCTTCTGCGTGCTTTTGAAATGACAGCGAACCAACTGCTTGGTTGTGATTTCTTGCTTTTGTCAGTGTGCTTTAAGGAGGCAATTCTTATAGTATCCTCCAATAAATGTATCTTTCCTCTCATACTCTCTTCCCACTTGGGTGTCGAGCGTGAAGGCAGCAAACCGACGCCATCAACCCTCCCACAGTGGACTCTCTGCTGACATTCGCAGTGATAGACGTGGGGGCTGAGATAAATAAATGGGCTGTTTTTAGACTCAGATTCAGCTGTGAGCCTGTCTCCACGTGAGCCTGTTCGGCTGGTGGTGAACATGGCTTGCAATCTTTTTGTGCGTGCATATGTCGATGCATCCTATACGGATGGATGGCAGCCACCCTGGCACGCTCTGCAGAGGTCTTCGAGGGATAGTTGGCCGCTGAGCTTAGCCGGGCTTGCATCTCGGGATCACAGACCCCAGGTCGCCCCCTCTGTGTCTATGTGAGCGAGGATGAAAACACGCTGCGCTCACCTCTGGAAAAAAAGAAAAAGGCACCTGAACAAAGTCTCCTGAAGAACACGGCGGCTCTGTAGCATCATTTGAATGGCTGCTTATCTCGGATGTGACAATACAGCCACATGTCCTGTTCGATTAAAGCGAGCGTCTGATGAATTTCATCCTGTCACAATTGCCAAACACGGAGAACATAATTACAGAGCGTGACTGGCTCTGCAGCAGGCGGCAACAAGGAGAAAGAATGTAATTCTGTCAGCATTTTACAGGAGTATGAGGTAAAATATGTATTATAGCATTCAAACTGCAAATCTCCCCTTGTAATTGAAAGTGTCACATGTCGGTAGCTGGCTGGCTATCCAACAATAACACTGAAACTGCCTGACAGATAGAAATCAGTGCAAATATTGAAAGATGGCAAGAAAAATACGGAAAGCTCCCATTAACCAAATTCACCGGGTCAAAAATGGAGGTCTGGATGTTCTCGGTTACCACGTATTCATTTCAGAAAACAGAATTTCTAAACAACAAAAAGCGATTCAGAAATTTTTAACATTGCTGGATCTTTTTCATCAAGATATCTGAGCTTTTAGATGCATGAGAGGGTTATAAAGGAAAAGATTCCCCACATAGTCACCCTTTCCGCTGGTCATGTGTTCAGCTCTGTATGCGTCTTCAAGCAGTGCTCCAGTCTTCTCGGACCAACACTCATTAAAGTTTAAGTGGCCCTGCACACTGTCAGGGTGGCATTGATGCCCAGGGCTGCGGGTAAATTAATGATGCTTAAGTAAACTATGGATTAATTATAGATAGTACAATGTGTCACGAGGCTTATATGCATATCTGACTGAGCCTCTTACCTGCAGCCATGCTAATGAAGCCCTAACCTGCATCAGGAGACAAGGGACAGATGGAAAAACACACTTGGCACTGCACTGCTGCTCTCACACACATTATTGCCCTTGAGCAGAGAGAAGCTCTGATTAGACTTCGCTTAAGTTGGTTAGCCAGAAGCGAACGCCAACCAGCCAAGTGCAGGGAGGAGAAAGCAGCAGGACAACAACAACAAGGATGGCACAAACAACTCGAGAAACACTGAGGAGCGTTTCATGCGAAGCATAATGATGACAAACTTGTTTTTATCCCCCAAATTCTTGGACAAACGATAAAGACAGCGTTGCAGCCTTTAAAACAGACATGTATTAATATTTGAATGAGCATAAAATATGACAACGTTGGTGGAAATCTCGGTTTATCGCAGAAATTTGAAGTTTTGGGGGAATCCTGTGAAAATCAGAAAAGTAACCTACTCTGATGCTCAAATGATATTTTTTTCACTCAAATGAACCAGTAGTTTCCTTAAAGTGCTCTAATTGTTTATCTTTGAGAGAATACATATAAGTAATAAAGCATAAGTACAATAATCGTGTCCATAATCCCAACATGCCTGATGTCAAGTAATATCTCCTTTATGCTGATGCTCTTTTTGTTTCTTTCAGACACTGATCACACGTCTTGTAAAACACACACCGGGCTTTTCCAGGAGGTTTGTGCTCGTGAGGGAATTTGAGTTGCATTGTAGCTTCAGTCCCGTTTCATTTCTTTTTAAGCATGAATGCAAAACAAAAGAGAGAAGAACAAAGAAAGCTGCTTCATTGTTCCCAGCCCGGTAATTTACCCAGGTGAGCCAGGTGCTGCGTGACAAATATAGACTCGCGCAGTACAAACAGACCACCGGCACATAAGGCGCTGACAGATATTGTTCACTTTTGGCGGTGCTGAATATGAAAAGGCTCCGAGGAACACGCTGCTGCTAAGCTGCACTTTGTGAATGCGAACGTCATTCATAAGTTTGGGAGCGAAATCCACGCACACACCGGACGGAGCAGAGGGCATCACATTCACTGACACACTGTTAACTTTGCTGGGAAATATAAAGACTCATTCTCATTACACCACTCTCAGCATCAATTCTCATGAATACATTTATTATGACGACAATGGTCGAGGATTTCTACATTGCTCATAAATAGGCACAACATATCTACTGTGAACACAGGCTACAGCTGCGACTTGAAAAAAACAAAGACAGAAAACATGAAGTACCGTAATATCACAGCACGCTCGCGGGCATTTCTCCCAGTAAGCAAACGTCTAAGACACTTTCTGGGTCCGGTTCTTGTGTTTCGGTGGAAGACAGAGTGAGCGGCGGTCTTACCGTCCACAGCCATGCTCGGTCTCAGCGTGTATCTCTCCGTGGTGTCAACAGGACTCTCCCATTCTTCACCCAGACGGATAAAACGCAGGCTTGCTGTGAGTGTGCGCGAGGATAAAGAGCGTGTCTTGCCCCCTCTAACCTGCTAGGTCTCGTACATGGACACTGTTCTGACGCGCCGAGAGAAGAGAGAGGGGGGGGGGGGGTTAAAAGCTTATATTACACTCCCGCTGCTCCTTTGTCGGTCCACGGCCATTTGTTGTGTCCGGGACGCCCGGGACCAGTCCGATATGAAACTGCTGCTGCTGCTGCTGCTGCTGCTACCGCTCCAGAGTCTCCGCCCCCCTTCTCCGTACCTGACCGCCGGGAGACAAAAGGTCATTACGCCGCGACACCAGCTGTTATCGGATACAGGCTGGATACTCTCTCTCTCTCTCTCTCTCTCTCTCTCTCTCTCTCTCTCTCTCTCTCTCTCTCTCTCTGCACGCTTGCACAGTAGTCTTTTTTGCCATATTTCTTCAGAAAATCAGTCACATTTTGTCATTTCCAGCCCACCTAACAACACCACAATCTACACTAATGCCAATGTCAAGTTCCTCTACTTCACCTCTTACAACGACAATTGATTTTTTTTTTTTATTATTTTTTGGTGTCAGGTGTATTGGTGAGATTGCTGCAGTCACATGAAAGTGTGCCCACTGACAAAAGGAGCCACACAAAGCCAGGCGAGGCACGTTTATTTATCAGACACAATGCGATTCATGCTGCTCGACAAGAGCACTGCATTATGCTGAAACAAAACGGCACTAGAAGATTGAAAACCCGTTCAAATCATCAAAAATGAAGCCTCAATAGGGAGACTGTAGATTAGGAGGAGACCATTAGAGTAGGTGCATTTAAAGTATGAGACAAACGCAACATAAAGCCATAGCATACAAATACAGTGAATTGTTGCTGCAGATGATCCTGACAAAGAGGTGCAGAGCTGCATAACTGGTGAGTTACAGTACGCAGTCCTGATTTAAATGAGCAGCTCAGTTTTGAATCCCACGTTTCTGGACTGTCAAAGGAAACCAGCTCATGCGAAACATGCAGACTCTACATAGAAACGTCTTACAAGTGTTCAAATCAAGACTGAAATCTACTGGGGACTTTCGGAGTTGCTCTGGTAACAGGCAGATCAACCAGCCAACCAACAAACGCGGGTGAAAAACACCACCTCCTTGGTGGAGGTGCCAACAGTAGTTTCAGCCACAGTATCTATCAGTGGAAGGCTCTCCCCTGGGATCTATAATTTTTCCACTTTTAATAGCACAACTCCTCAGGTGAGCTAAGGGGTAATTACTTATGGTGTGTTATGACTTTTTGGTTCTGATAAAATTTCACTTACCAGCGAGCTAAGAGCAACATTAATCAGGGCAGAGAGCACAAGCCTCGTACTTCTCCCCCCAAACATCTTCCATTTAATGGGAGTCTGGGCTGTCTTATGCTTGGGTTTGACTGAAAACAAAGAAGCCTCCTGAGAATACCCCTACAAAGCCTTCCTATACTGTATACTGTCAGCAAAGAAAATTACATACTGTGTGCCTTTTTTCTTTTTTCTGTTGTTTGCAAACTCTCAGGCACAAACTATTTCACTGAACTCAATGTTGCTTTTCTCTGCCAAGAAGAGAAATCAGAGGGAATCCACTGACTCAAACTAACACAAACAAGCAGGCATGAATGCATGAATATAGCAAGTAAGCCAAATGGAAGGCTACCAAAGCATATCAGCACCTTTCTGTATGAACTCTAAAGATCCTACAGAGTTCACAGATTATGTGTTATGTTTGTTTATTCAAATGCTACAAAACCCCAGAAGAAATCCGAGGGGAAAAAAACAACTATTTATCCGCCGTATCGCTCCATCCAAGTGCTTAAGCCAAAACAGGAAAACAGTCTATTACAGCGCTAACACAGAGAGTCACACCATCACCCACATATACGAGCTATCGAGAGTTGTAAATGCACATCACAATCAACCACAGGGTCCATTAGGATTGTGGGAGGAAGCTGTGCCTGAAAAAAAGCCCACAGGCTGAGGAAGCATGTCCATTACACTGCCAGTTGATAAATGATGGGTTCTTTGTTTTTACTCCATTTGTCCGATCGTCTTTCTGTCCGTCCGTCCAGGAGAATTGTTCTCATCACATTTGGATACAATTGGAGGCGATTGAGATTTGGTGGTGATACGATCAACCAGTGATGTAAAATGATAAAAGAAGTCATCACTGTGGCTTGTTGTAGGAGCGCGTGTATTTATTTGGTTGTACTTTAAACCGCAATCGGCCTGCGGAACCTGACTCAACTTACTCAAGGATCAGAAATCAACGCTCTTATTAGACCTTTTGATCGATGCTGATTCCAAATATTGTGGGGGTTCTTTTGTTTTCCACTCTCAAACTGTAAAATCTGCCGTCAGAAGGTTTTTCTTGTCAAACCCTAAAAAGCTCCCTTCAGACACAACACAGCTGTTGGCTGCTGAATGTTTTGTGTAAGCTCCGTTTGTATGTGTGGGTAATAAAGAAAAACCAGCGCACATTGTTGCTCTGATCCACACACACAAAAAAAAAAAAGTCTTTGCATGTAGCGGGAGGAAAACTTGAGGTGGAGCGGCATGAGCAGTGAAGCCCTAAAACAGTCCTCCCCTGTAGACACTCGCGCCAGCTCCTATTTGCCCATCAAACAACCGAGCTTCACTTCAAAGCCGAGAATATGGGAGCAAGTTGTGAACATGACTTTGTCAATGTAATCTCACAGCACACCCATCTAATTGATTCCGCTGGCATTCAGAAGCAAGTAGTCTGCGCGGCACCAGTGTTTTTGTGGAACAGTGAAGAGATATATCTCTGAAAGACTCCGTCTCTCTCTCTCTCTCTCTCTCTGTCTGTCTTTCTCTCTCTCTCTCTCTCTCTCTCTCTCTCTCTCGCTCTCTCGCTCTCTCTCGCTCTCGCTCTCGCTCTCAGTGTGAGAAGATGAAGGCCCTCCCAAAAGCCCGGGCACTGGATCATCAAAGGCTGAGCAACAAGGAACAAAGGATGAGCTGGTCCATCAGGGCTTCACCACAATGCACGCTGATTGGGATTGAGAGCACTACACACACACACACAAACGCATGCACACAACCGCGCACGCACACGCACACACACGCGCACGTGAAGCCTACTCATACTTTCAGACAGAGAGCTTAATTTAGAAGTGTGCTTCCGTGCCTGCCTGTAAGGACATTTTGTCGAGTAAAAAATTGAGCAGCCGGAGCTTGTATCTTTAATTTAGAAGGTGGTCAGTGTGGTGAATATTAAAGAGATTGGACCTGCGGGGATCGTGGGGTGAGACTCGCAGAGCAGCCGTCCACAGGGATTTCCAGGTGATAGAAATGCCGCAGCTGAAGGACGAGCGACTCTGGTGGAAAAATGTTTGTACAGCAGTGTTTGCGGGAGCAGGTAAACAAGAGGTAATAGCAGCTCAGGGGTACCGAAAAATGTTCATGTTTATTTATATTCTTTGTGGGAAATTCATCATTTGATTGAGTTTTTTGCTTGTTTTTTTTTTTAGCTGAGGCGTGTGTTCTGCCAGATACGCAGTGTGTTTCCTCTGCGTAACCTTTGCATTACAACACATAAAATATCCACCATATGATGGCATCAATCTTTAACTGACAGTGTTGCACCATCACATATGGCCTGTCCTCGTGTTGCTTTTTTTTCTCATTGGTCAGTGAAAACCTGCATATGTATGCGCTGCGAATACAGACACACATACAGAGACCATTCAGTTGTCTACTTTCTTGTAAAAAAAGACCTGAGAAACCAAAACAAAAGAAAACAAGAGAAGAGAAAACATTATGCTCCTGCTGGTAACAGCCAGATTGTCACTGATAATATGATGAAAAAACCCGAGTGTCTTGGGCTTATGCTCGAGCTCTCTTCAAAGACTGAGAGGGAAGGGGAGCACTTGCCCAAGAGACACAGAGAAGCTATTGATACTGGAGTGTGGCGTCAGCCTTGCCAAAGCTGGTGTCATGGTGAATGGGTGTCCCTGAGTGGCAAAGAGGAATAACGCTGCCAAATAGAACAGAAAAAAGGAAAAAGAAAGGAGTGTTTGAGGGAAGACCGGATAAACCTTGGGTGCTTCGAAATGCTCGGAAAACAAAACAGATTCAAAGAGGTTGGGTTTCAATAAAACATAAGAGTTCCTTTCTTTCTGTGCTTAATCTGATCTGAAAGGGAAGCGCTCTTTCAGGTAGACGTGAAAGCAATCTAATGAATTCCCATAGGAAGCTATTTACTCTGCTGAGATGAGCGCAGATGATAGAGAGGAATCCACTTTATAGTGTTAAGTTGTGGCCCTGAGCTGTTTTCCTAATCACAGACCTCAGGGAGTTTTTGGTGATTCTGTGTGCATATTGTAGACAGGCCTCCTTTGAAAAAAGCCATGTCCCCTCGCTGGATTTTTCTTTTCCACCATGTGCACCAAGAGATGACAGAACCTATTTGAGAGATATATTCCCTTTGCCACTCCCTGATCGTCTCCTCTTGGCCTCCTGCTTTACATGCTGTTTGCGCACGTGTGTGTGCATGCGTGTGTGTGTGTGTGCATGCGTGTGTATGTGTGTGCATGCGTGTGTGTGCGTATGTACATGTGTAATATATTTGTGACTATGTGAGTGTGTTTGCATGTATATGTTTGCAAATGTGTGCAGGGGAAGGAGGGAGGGATGGTAAAGGGAGGGGAGTGTAACTCTCATTCCTCTCATTCTTTGGTTGTGACCTCACTGTTATGCAAATTTCAGAGTAACAATGTCTGAATCCAAGTGCTGCCACAAACTCTCCCTGCCGAACACAAACACACTTCGTCTATCTATCTATCTATCTATCTATCTATCTATCTATCTATCTATCTATCTATCTATCTATCTATCTATCTATCT
>JASSRZ010000053.1:9407347-9417582 GCA_032164315.1 Malacoctenus gilli | reverse complement strand
ATCTATCTATCTATCTATCTATCTATCTATCTCTCTATCTATCTATCTATCTATCTATCTATCTATCTATCTATCTAACAAATGTATTGCAATATTGTAAATCAATGAATTTTCAGCATCCTATATGGTCAGTATTGTTAGTTGAGTGAATAGCAAGCTCAGATTGGTTTTTATAGCTCTCCACAGTCATTTATAAAGACATGTCGCGATATTTTGTATCAGCCTCGTAGCGTCACAGTAATTACAGCATGTTAACACGAATGCTTACGGAGTGAGTGCAACACAGTGTGTTGGCCAGATGGATTTTAATTTTCTCACTGACACAGGCAGTACGGTGAACACAGAGGGGTCACTGAGGATTCAGTGAAGGAAGTCAGTCAGCCACTGGGCAGCTGCGACACATGCTTTTGTTTTTAAAGCAAGTGGTGACCTTCAGCTAAATGCCAGACTTGCCAACACGTCTTTGAATTTTAGAAAAAGGAAAGATCCAGTGACAATGATTGTGAACATGGTGGATGATTCGAGGTAATCAAAAGAAAACATGCTTGGATCCTATAAGTCTTCATTTATAACAAGAACCCATCTTACCTGTTATAGTCATTGATTTCCACTTTACTGTCTGGCTATTTATTTGTGTCTAATTGACGGGGATAGTGGATGTAGCCACACTCTGTTAGCTTTGAGCTAGTTCTCATCCGTCATCAGTGGGCAATTAAACTGGAAATATTTCTTTTGATAAGAGACACTGTTGGTGACAAAAAAGGGAAAGAAGGTTCAAGTCACAACAATGTTAACACCAAAACCAGCCCTACAATTTGCTCCGTCAAATCCCCCCTTTTCTCAACATTTCGCTGTTGTCCCTACTTGTTAAAACTGAACCAGGCGGTCATGTGATATCCTCCTTCACAAAAGACAGTGACCAGAAAAACAGAACAGCATCATGATCTGATTTTCTCTGTGTCTAAATAACCTGGCTGTCTCCGTGAGACACACAGGTCAGCAGAGCGGCATCAGTCAATAATCTCATTTATCCGCTCCCCCATCGGCGATACAGATCAACTCCACTTTGGATCATGTTGGCTGTCAGACTTGCAAAGTGAAAATAAGATAGACCTGGTAGCTACGAGGGCACGCCGTGTGCTTCTCTGGGACTAAAACGAAATGCAGACAAGGAGGCGTGTAGCGCCGCAGCAGAGGGATGCTGTGACATCGAGGGTGAAGATTACAGCTGGAGATCACATCAACCAATCATTCTGATTGAGTTTAATGAAGCTGTGTGTGCATTTGTAAGTCTGCGCTACAGAAGTTTTCACAGCCAGAGTCTCAGTAATCCTGGTGCTGCAAAAGAAGACAAGTGGAAAATAGCAGGAGCCTTCATCCAGCCATTAGTCCAATGAATAACTTCCACTGACCTGAAATACACATATGAGGTGTCAACGCATTGGTATTCACGGCACAAAGTCAACTTTCTTTCTCTTCCTTGTACAGTGTTTGAGATCTGAACCAGGACTAATTATTGGAGTGTCCTTATTTAAAAGCTTTGTTGTTGCAAAAGCCTCAGACGATCAATGAGTTTCAATTTTAACATCTGTTGCCAAAAACAACTCCAGATCACTTCTGTGAAAGGAATTCCCTGGCAGGAATTGACTCTTGTCCTCTCGCAAGGACACTTTTCTTTGTTTCAAAGCAATATGCTGTTGGTAATCAGCGCTAAATAAATCATTAATCCTCCCCGGACATTCTCCTCTGTATGAAATCAGGCGTTATGCAAGTAGACTGCTTTCAACTAACAGATTGTAATTGACTTTAGCATGTGTGTGTAATGTTGAAAAACGAGGATGTCCATGTGTTGTTGTTTTTTTCTCCCCAGCAATTTTCTCATTGTTTTGTGAAAAATAATGAGGGAGAATTAACTCACAATGCAGCCCAGGCGGCATGAATGATGTGTCGGTGTTGCTTTGTGTGTGGAGGTGTGTATTTTTAGGAGGTGCATTAAACGTATCAATAAACCTGTCATGTTGACATATCTCCTCCCAAGCGTCGTTCCAGCAAATCACAGCCGTCTTTCAATCAGCAGACCATAAACGGGACATGATGCTATTCACGGGGACGTTTAATCTTTTAATTTTTACTATCTCACTGTCGACGGCTCAACCCACCAAGGTTTCATATAAACGTTCAGCATCACACGATAGGCATCTGCCGTGACACATTGTCCGGTCGTCCTCTGCTCCTATCCAGTGTCATATGCATTAAGTAAACAGATCGAATGGAGTCCTGCAACCATGCGAACTGGCTCACACATGAATGGATAAACATGCAAGAACACGCATATTGCTCCAGTCTTGCATGGAAATCTACTCTTTCAGAGTCACAGCAGCTCTGCTCTCATTCCACTTGTTTAGTGCATGCTGAATCTGACCACTTATACATTGCCTCCGACATCACTCTGTCACCTTAATGCGGATGCAAGTTTTAGTTTGATGGCCGCTAAACGAGTCACGATTTGAAACAGGACCTTAATAATTTAAATATCGACACCTAGTTTACAGATCAGCAGATCACAAACTTTTTCAAGTATATTAAACAAACCTGATGCTTAACTAAACTAACAAAATATACTAAATATCACACCTTGGACTGGGATCTTGACTCTGCTCAGCCCCTTGATAAACATGCAGTGTGGTTTTCCCCGCTGTCCGGAGAAGATTGAAGTGATATGAACTTCCTGTAGGTGCAAGAAAAATTAACTGACCATGACAAACCTCATAGAGAGAGATGGAAGGAAGAACATGTGTTAAGCCATGAAAAGATTTATCACCTGGGTTTGTCAAAAAAATAAATGAATACGGGGGTCTTCAGAAGGTCATAGCTTACTCACACATGAACAAACGCAGCCTACATTTAGAGGTAATGATCTTTAAATGGAGGATTTAATATTTGGTTTATTAGCCATACACTTTATGAGAAATTGCTTTAAATTCTCTTTCTGGAATAAACTTTTGTCCTAAAAGGGAGAGCATTAAACCCTTGTATTTTTCTGATTTCATTGCCTTGCCCTTGCTAATAAAACAAAGGATGAGAATTCAAGCACCTCATTCCACTGATTTATATGATTATAACAATCATTAAAATGAAATTAAACCATCATTTAAGTAATTGTAATCATTCAAAGGGCTTAGCAATGGGTGGATAAAATCAAGGCTTGAGTTACGCTTCATGTATAAATTGGTTCTCAGCCTCGCAAGCCATATATCTTCTAATATGTCTCACAGTCCATTTTCATCATAACATCTTCTCTCCCAGGAGTGAAATAATGTCTGCCCTTCAGGCGATGTAAATGAAGAAAAATGTAAAGGCCCGAGCTGCGGCTCAGACCGCGGATGGGTGAAGTTAAATGTGATTGAAACTAATTGATGCATGGCCTCACTTCATCTCATGGGGTAGAACCCAGAAATGTCATGTTAGAGCGTAATTACCTCCTTTCTTTGCCCTCTCATGCTTTATGTTTAATTGTAGCGCGGACAGTATGGATGTTTTTTACCTACGACAAGTTAATGCTGACGTTTCTGTCAGTATCGCGATGACGTCTTTCAAGATATACAGGAGCTCAACTGACTCAGCATGTTCATATGTTTGTTGTTAAGTTTGTTTTAAAATATCAGCCTGAGCGCCACAGTTTGTTTTGACTGGTGGGATCATCACCTATATCTGCCTTCTGCCATGATCACGGTCATGTGGAGTTGGAGCATATCCCAGGTGACACTGGAGGAAATGTAAGGAATACAAATGTGGTCTGTCACCAGGCTCAAACACAGAAAGAGAATAACTCATACACACATTTGAATTTCCAGACAGGTTTATAGCCAATCAGCTGATCTGCTCGTTGTTTTGGTTGCAGGAGAGATACCTACACAAATACAAGGACAGCTGGCAAACTCCACCCAGTCAGGTCAAACAAAGAGGTTCAAACCTTGACCTCTCTGTACTGAGAGTGAAAACAAATGAGTTGTGATGCCATGTGTTTAGTGTGGATAATCAATTGAGTGTCCAAAGTAACCATGCATTGCTTCTATCACCTCCTTGAAAAAAGACTCCAAAATAGTTCAAAACGACAATAATAGTGTGTAAGAATCCTATTGGGATTAATGTAACTCATTTTGAATGGGTGCATCGGTATGGCGGAAGTTCTATTATTCAGGTTGTAGCGCCCTCACATGGATGCAGTCGGAATAAAAGGCAGCAGGCAACAAGAAACATTGTAAGTCTCCCAAAACTAATTTCAAACAATACCGTCACACAGCAAGATGCATGGAACTGGTATGGTACAATACGACCTTTTAAAAGATGAGTCAAACTGAAATCTTGACGTAAGAGAAAATGAGAAGTATCCATCCGGGCCTGTTGGGGGCGCTGTCAGAATCTTCAGGGGACACTTCAAACAGGACGGACCGACCGGATGCACTGCTGTTGTTTATCCGCCAGCAAGCGGCTGTCCTCGTCGTGTGAGAAACGATGGCCAGTTCTGGAGCGAAACAGGGGCCTAAAATTGTCTCCAAGTCGTCGGCGGGCGGCGGCGGGGCGGCGGGGGGCAGCGGCGGCCCCCCGATCATGCCGCTCGCCTCCCCGCTGATGGGGAAAAAGAAGAAGCCGTTCCTGGGGATGCCCGCGCCGCTGGGATACGTGCCCGGTCTCGGAAGAGGGTGAGCTAACGCTAACAAGCTAGCCGAACTCACTTACATTGGACACAGTTGAGATAAATATTCAACAACGTACTTTTCACCTGCTCTGATTAACGATTTTGCATGTTTAACTGGGCTATTTTGGTTAACTGCAACAATAAACTTTGTAATTACTTGCTGCCGCATCGTTTTTATTTGGTTTGTTTTTCCCTCTAATATCAACTGGTGATATCTGCAGGAAGGTAGCTCTCCCGTTCTCCTCGCCCATGATCACAAGTAACTTCCTTGCGGTTTCATATAAATTTGTACTTTTGTAGATTAGATAAGATTATTCTCTCCACACAGTTTTGTTTTCATACTTCGAATGTATTGCCTTGACATATTTTTGCCTTTTTCCTTTTTGCAACCGAGTTTGCATCTTTTATTTGAAAGAGAAACATACGTAAAAGTTTATTATACGGTTGCTATATTATCTGTAATTTAAAGACATTCCATTGTCAACATTTTACTACATGGCGCCTTTTAACGCAACATCCATATTGATGTATTTCTTCCAGTGCCACTGGTTTTACTACCCGATCTGATATCGGTCCTGCTCGGGATGCCAATGATCCGGTGGATGACCGCCATGCACCTCCAGGGAAAAGGACGGTCGGCGACCAAATGAAAAAGAACCAGGATGATGACGATGAAGATCTGAATGACACCAACTATGATGAGGTGCCAAAACTTTATTTATCTCACGCTTCTGATTACCGGTATCTTTATTTTTGTTGTGGGTTACATTCCCATGTATGATGTGTGTACTTCCTGGTCATAATGTGGGGCTTTTTGTCTCTTTCTTGTAGTTTAATGGTTATGCTGGAAGCTTGTTCTCCAGCGGACCCTACGAGAAAGATGATGAAGAAGCTGATGCGATATATGCAGCCCTGGACAAGAGGATGGATGAGAGACGCAAAGAAAGAAGGTTACTGATTCTTTCTACCAACTTCTCAAAATCAACCTTCTTTATATGTTAAAGGCAAACTGCTTTGTGTGGATCTAATATTGCATAGGGTTGTTTTTTTGATTGTTGTCGCTGTGTTTACAGAGAGCTGAGAGAAAAGGAGGAAATTGAGAAATACCGTATGGAGCGACCAAAAATCCAGCAGCAGTTTTCTGATCTCAAGGTAAAGAACTGCAAATGATACACCCCTCAGATCCAGTCATTGCCCTGGGTGAAACATGACCTCGAAACACTCTGTGTCTCCTCATTGTACTCTGAATATATTTCTTTGGATACCGACATCCACTATTTGGGATCTTTAGACTGTGAGTTAGTTGTAAATGAATATTACTTTCCCAGGCTGTGAGCAATAGATTATCCTCTATCTTTCTAGATTTCTATCTTTCTGGTGGCTGTGATGTGTCTCTAAAATGGTAGTAATACAAAAGTATTATTATATGCTGTCTGAATAGTTTAATGGGTACAAAAACTGGTTAAACAGAACGTGAGTGTGCATGTTCCCATGGCAAGCTCACATTGACGTGACAGGTGTGCAGCAGTCACCATCGTGTTAAACAGCATCCAACACTTCAGGGGTTACACAGCAGTGTAGATTGTCCCAGCATGGTTTGAGCTAATTAAAGCCCCCTTAAAAAAGTGTGGTGACTGTGAGGTATAAAAGCACCGCTGCGACAGTTCGTGATGTGTCAACACAGTGGTGTGCTGTCGGTGCAAACTGTGTGAGTGATGGTTGGGGTTCAGCTTGGGACGCTGTTCCAGCGAGACTGACACAGCCTGAGAGGCCCCTGTGGTTTTGCAGCATGTCTGCTGAGAAGAAAAGCAGCCCTTTTGTCTCGGTCATCCATTTCTTTGCTTATGTATGAGCAGGTGTGCAGTTATTCTATTCAGTCCAGCTGGTGACATGTGTCGAAAAACACCTTGTATGCTTGTCAGTCTGAAAGCATGAAGGCTGAAAATCAAATGTGGTCCACTGACAACAGGAAACAATGAATGTAAAAGTGATGCCATGGATAAAGCAATGGAGCTGCTCTGCTGAGTCCTGTGATGCTGAGACCTCTGCTTTCACTCTGGTGCTGACTGTACAGAGTTGGTGGCGGGGAGGGTGACCTTCATGGTAGTTTGAGCTTGATAGCTCGCTTTGTGATGGTTGGTGTGGGCTTGGTTTGTGAAAGCTGCTCCTCCAATTATCTTTTCTCTTCTCTTTATGGCCTGCTGCATGGACCATGAATCTCTGTAACAGGTCATAAACTGTTGTGAAGTTTGATTATTTGTTATATTTAGTCTTCATTGCATGATGATAAATCACGGTCAAAAAGACCATAACTGCTAGATTTACTCGTTTTTCACCTTTCCTTTCCTGTCCCGGTTCTTCTTTCACACAGAGAAAGTTGGCCGAAGTGTCCGAGGAGGAGTGGCTGAGCATCCCTGAAGTGGGAGACGCCAGGAACAAGCGTCAGAGGAATCCTCGCTACGAGAAGCTCACCCCCGTCCCCGACAGCTTCTTCTCCAAACACCTGCAGACCGGAGAGAACCACACCACCGTGGACCCTTTGCAAGGGGTCAGTTGAGACGCAAACACGCGTAACCCGCATCGACTGACCATCAGGGTGCAATTACAAGCTGCCCCAGCAGGAGTCAGAATATCCTGGAGAGTGAAGCACAGTGATCCTGGACAGTTAAAGCCATTTATTATGAGGACACTTTTTAGGACTGCAGACCACAAATGCAGCAGATTGGGGTCACATCAGATTATTATTTTTACAAACCAATGTTAAAAGGCAACTCGGTGGACATACTCAGTTAATTAGGAAGAATATTATTTAACATTGTTTGTAGTAATTAGAAACAAGTTAAGTTGGGACCTGTTTGCTCTTAAGTTCTGTTTTTTTACTTGCATTTGTTGATGACTATATCTCGTATAATGTTCTGTCTGTATTGTCAGTTAATGTGAATTGCAATGATTTTAGGCTCATAATTTACTCGGAGAAAAACCATGTGGGGTTTTTGTCTGTTTTTTATTCGTTATTTGTTTGAAGAGTCTATAACAGTTTCTTACCCTCCTTATTCTCATTGTGTCCCGTTTCCACCAGCTCGGCGGCCTCAACACACCTTATCCAGGAAGCATGACTCCAGGTTTGATGACGCCTGGGACAGGAGAGCTGGATATGAGGAAAATTGGTCAGGCCAGGAACACCCTCATGGATATGCGTCTCAGTCAGGTAGTTGATGCCTCATGTTGAGCCGCCTTCACGTTTCGCGCCCTGTTTTGTCATCCACACTGTGGCGCTGGATGCTAATTGGGTGCAGGATTTGAATCGTCTCCCGTGTGTCTGCCTGTTGTTGCCGTTCAGGTGTCTGATTCAGTGAGCGGACAGACAGTGGTGGATCCTAAGGGTTACCTCACAGACCTCAACTCCATGATCCCCACTCATGGGGGCGACATCAGGTAGAGACTCACTGGCAGCACCAGATTTTGCTGTTTACATGAAGTTGTGTTTTGTTTTTTGTTGGCTTCATGGTTACATGTGCTGCTCTGTGTATCAAGTGACATCAAGAAGGCTCGTCTGCTGCTGAAGTCAGTGAGGGAGACCAATCCCCATCACCCACCTGCTTGGATTGCATCTGCCAGGCTGGAGGAGGTGACTGGCAAACTGCAGGTGGCCAGAAACCTCATCATGAAAGGCACCGAGATGTGTCCTAAGGTAAAGAGCGACTGGATGTGGGGGCAATTAGTTGCCTCTTTTTTTTAGCTTTTTTAAAAAAAAATGTATTGCTTTTAATGAAATAATCTCAGGTTGCTCAGTTAGGTTCTTGTACCTTTTTATATAAGTAGAACGATATTTACTGAAATCACATCACAAACGGCCACATAATGATTTGTAAGTGATCAAAAATAGGTGTATTTTTCTGTAATCTCAAGAATTATGTTGGAATGATTGATTTGTAGTTCATGAAAAGTTCTATTCTCTCATGTTTGACAAAGCTTCTGAACTTGTCCTCCAGAGTGAAGACGTGTGGTTGGAAGCCGCCAGGCTTCAACCTGGCGACACAGCGAAAGCCGTGGTGGCTCAGGCTGTTCGTCACATGCCGCAGTCTGTCCGCATCTACATTCGAGCCGCAGAGCTGGAGACGGACGTTAGGGCGAAGAAGCGAGTCCTCAGGAAAGGTGAGGCTGCTCGATAATCTGTAAAACCACAATCTTTTTTTCCCCCCGCCCTCCAAACTCCGAGGCTGTGTTTTTTAATTGTTGGATTGGGAGAAAGGATTTTGTTTTGAGACCTGATGTTGCTGTTATGTTGTTAGGAACAGCGGATCATGCACCCCGCAGAGCATTTGTGAATGGGTGCACAACAGTTTCCCTGCCAAGAGGAAGACACTTATTTCTGCAGGGCCAAATTTCAGGACCAGTCTCAATCTGTCTTAGAAAAGCACTCGCGCAGAACCAATGAGTCTCTGCGCAGGGAAGGTTGCATAAAATATTTCATCAGGGCTACACTTGGCAGCCGTGCTTCTGGCTTCTCATCAAGGCCGAGCACCCTATTTAACCAGGGAGTCAGTGCTCCAACACTCACACACGCTCACACGCACGCACATTAAAACCAATATTTCCCAGCAGCATACCCTGCTGACAGAGATGGATGCGGAGCTTCCTCAGAGGAAGAGGTCTCTCCGCCTCTACATGTTCCTTCGCCTCTGCTCCACTTTTCTCTATTACATGCACAAGACTCTGCCCTCCAGCTCGACAATCTGCTGTTAATGCACTACTAATATGCTGTGCAGAGTTAATTTTTGCTGTTGTGTTTTTTTTTCTGGTGGAAATTGTAGCATCTGCAATAATTTTTTCACTAATGGAAAAGTATGTGTTGGCAGAGGACCTAAACATGGAGTCTTTGTTTTGCAAGCATTTCAATTATTGTGCCTGTTTTTTGGGGGTTTTTTTTGCAGCATTACTGTGGAGTTCAACTCACATTCAACAAGACATGGTTCAATTCAAACTTATAGTTTGACTGGAAATGATTTAACACACTTCTTGTGGTTCCCCATGCAGCTTTGGAGAATGTCTCTAAATCTGTTCGATTGTGGAAGACCGCCGTGGAGCTGGAGGAGCCGGAGGATGCCAGGATCATGCTGAGCAGAGCTGTGGAGTGTTGTCCTACAAGTGTGGAGGTAAAACCGACAACGTGTAAAGCATCATCAGGCGGAAGCTCAAGACTTGCCCACCTGTCCTAATACTTTTCTCGTCCTCTGCAGCTGTGGCTGGCACTGGCCAGGTTAGAGACGTACGAGAACGCCCGACGCGTCCTCAACAAAGCTCGAGAAAACATTCCCACCGACCGGCACATCTGGATCACTGCTGCCAAGTTAGAGGAGGCCAATGGCAACACCCAGATGGTGGAGAAGATTATAGACAGAGCGATCACCTCTCTACGAGCCAACGGAGTGGAGATCAACAGAGAGCAGTGGATCCAGGTGTGTGTGTGTGTGTGTGTGTGTGTGCGTGCGTGCGTGCGTGCGTGCGTGCGTGCGTGCGTGCGTGCGTGCGTGCG
>JASSRZ010000053.1:9391587-9402793 GCA_032164315.1 Malacoctenus gilli | reverse complement strand
TTAAAGTTCAAGTACTCTGTGTTGTTTTGTGAAGCATGTAAGCCAGAAATTCATTTGTGATGAATTTCTCTAACAGTTTCCAAAATTGTAACTTCTAATCTTTTTGAAGGCATCCTTTGGGCGGAGGCAGTGTTCCTGGAGGCCAGACCTCAGAGGAAGACCAAGAGCGTGGACGCGCTGAAGAAGTGTGAACATGATCCTCACGTCTTGCTTGCTGTTGCCAAGTACGACGGCCTCTTTTTCACTGTTTTACACCCCCCTTTTTTTATCTCATCTTTCCAAGTGTGGTTTTACCTTCTTTTTTGAATTATGGTGTAACGAGGAGATTAATTTCGGCATTTCAGGTTGTTCTGGAGCGAGCGGAAAATCACCAAAGCCCGAGAGTGGTTTCTCAGGACAGTGAAGATCGAGCCCGATCTGGGAGACGCTTGGGCTCTCTTCTATAAGTTTGAGCTCCAGCACGGCACAGAGGTAACCCACTCAGTATTTGGTTGAAGTGGCAATACATTAGTTCGTAATTGCTCATCTAAATCGTGCACCTGTCACATGGCTGGTCTCTCACGTGGCTGCTCTGCGTCCTCCAGGAGCAGCAGGAAGAGGTGCGAAAGCGCTGTGAGAACGCGGAACCGCGTCATGGCGAGCTGTGGTGCGCCGAGTCCAAACACGTCCTGAACTGGCAGAAGAAGACAGGAGAGATCCTGACGCAGGTCGCCAGCAAGATCAAAAACACCTTCTGAGACTGTGGAGCACCCGGATCACTCTGGAAGGTGCCATGTCCTGCAGGCAGCAGCTGGGGGGGGGGCACGGTCGCCTAGCACACAGGAGTCGCTCATCTGTGTCAGATAAAGAGATACAATGTGTTCACAACTTTTTCACTTTTCATTTTTATCCTCTGAAAAGAAGTATTTTGTTGTTATCAACAGGAAAAAGGATGTAATGTCAGAGTAGGACAAGAAGCTGTGCAGTTTGGACACTCTTGGCAGCAAATTACAATGTTTTTTTTGTTGATTTTCTTGTGGTCCGTCGAGCAGCCGATTCAGGACATTTTTAACCCGTTCAGTGTGGAATCCTTTTTTTTTTAGTCTCATGAAGTAAATCTTCAAGTTTCACTCGAGTTTTTTCTGTTTGTTTTGAGGTTTTTTAGCTGATTGGTT
Organism: Malacoctenus gilli; assembly: GCA_032164315.1. NCBI lineage: Eukaryota > Metazoa > Chordata > Actinopteri > Blenniiformes > Labrisomidae > Malacoctenus > Malacoctenus gilli. The sequence goes on along the minus strand of JASSRZ010000053.1, from coordinate 9,401,639 downwards.
GTAAAATCTCATTTCAAGTCCTTACCACTGTAGAAAAGGATAAACAATTGAAAGAGATGCTTTGATAAGCGCTGAAATAAAAACTTCCGAAGCAGAAAACGATCGTATCCAGATTTACATCAATTTAAACTTGAACTCTCTCGAAACGATTTGTTGGTTTGATTTCATCCAAAAGAACAAAAAAAAAAAATTGTAACCATTCTTTTGCTTTGGCCTTTTCTGTTCAGCTTTTTTTACAGTGTAAATAAACTGTTAGGTTCTACAAAATGACATTACAGTTGTTTAAACCTTATTTGAAGGCAGTGATGTTTATTTCACTGGCTGGATCGCTCCCGATGCATCTGAACGGCGCCCTGAGTTCAGACTCCAGTGAGTCGCACCTCCACTTCAGTATGGAGTCCGACAGGGCCGGATGTAGGCATGGGCACGGAGGGGCAATGCCCCCCCCCCCAAATGCCGTGACTGCCCCCCCAAAATCTTCCGACTGTGCAAGCGGCATGGCCACACTTGCCCCCCCTGATATTCTACCTGCACCTGCTAGTGGGGCTGTCTAAATCCGGCCCTGGAGTCCGACCAACCGAACCGCAAGGACGACAGCAGGTGATGCATTACAGAAAATTTCCTGGACCTGACGGGACTGGAGTTTGGTGAAATCTTAGACCCAGCATCAGCAGTCCATGACGGCGCAGAGAAACTGGAGCAGCAGACTGTTTGGTGATGGTGGAGACTGCAAACAAAACAGGTTTACTGTCCTGGTCAGAAGGCTATAAAATTCAGCCTTGTGTTAGAAATCTCCCCACATCTCGGTGTACACCCAAACACTTTTTGAAATATGTTGTTCATTTGCAATTCTTACTCTGGAGTTAAGACAATTGGCAAATAAGTTTCTTAAGCTAATGAAGCGACATTACAGCACACCATTGTTGATGCCAACTTGAGGGAGAGTGGTCCTACACCATTGGGAGGAAATATTGTCTTTTCGTGTTGTGTGACATTAAACGTGGGGCTCTGAGTCTGTTTCTGTGGGCAACCCAGTTTCTATTATCTGGCGGAATTTGCGTCCGTTCATTCAACATGAACAGAGGTGGGACCAGGTCACCCAGCTGGCCGGGGGAAGCCTTCGCGTCCTCGCCGAAAGATCAAGGCGATGTGTCCAGGTAGAGGAGTGTCAGGGCTTGCGGTGGGGCTGTCCCCGGTCCTGTTTTGCTTCAGCTGTCAGAAGTGCTTCTCGGTCAAAGTCAATCTCAATGGAACACTGCAGTTTTGAATTATCATCTGGCAACCACTTTTCAAGTGTCATGGGACCCATCTGTTGCTGCCCATCATGCTCACATAAAACAATTTAATTATTTCCTGCATCTTCAAGTGTAACACATAGACATTGACCAATAAATGGGTCCAAACCGGAACACCTTGTTTCGGTTTTGCCCTTCATCAACGGTCCCTGCGCCGTGACTGCGCCGTGGACTCCACAGAGGGACCGACGTGATTGATTGGACTGGTAAGATAATTGTTTTCGGGCTTAAATGGCTGTCACTCCTCTTTTATCTAACAAAGCGTGAACAAATGGTGCTTCTCTTCCTCTTTTTTTTTCTACAGTCACTTCTGCTTGCGTCTTATCCGGGAAGTTCAATTTGGCAATTTGTTTCGATCTTTTTTAAACTGCAAAAAAAGGAAAAAAAAAAAAGTTTGGCTGCAATGAACTCAGTGGGATGAGGAGTGATCCCACGGGTCTTCCTGTCACTGACAGAGATGGAGTTACTCGTGTGAGGATCCCACCAAAGAACATGACAAATGGTAAGTGCGCTTTTCCTGCGTGTTTACGCGGCGGGTGAGCCGAAAGTGCCCAGTTCCAGGAGACTCGCGCTGTTTCTTAACAAGAAATAGGCAAATTTAGTCGGATGGTGCGAAACATCTGGAAGCAGATGCTTTAATGCACTGGGCTGGATTTTCTCGTGGAAACAACGCAGGGTGTTTTCAATGCATCTGGGTGCGTTTGTGAGACCTGTCTCGTCTCTCGCAGTGTCTGACCGGAGCTCTTTTCCGGAGTGCCCTCCTGGTCCTCCTGCTTGCCACATCTGTTGGTAAACTTCGATGTAACTACAGAAAAATCCTGGGCTCCTACACGGGGGTCATCCTCGTCGACCTGCAGAACCTGGTAAGATAACACTGCTGCAGATTTACCAGTTTCACACCGAGACATTCACTTCTCAAACCATTTATCACGTTTGGTCGTTTGTTTGATTTTTCTGCATATATTTGTGACTATTGCTTTTATCTTTTTTTTTCTTCCTCCAATGTATTTTTGCATTTGCAAATGTGAATTGCAATCTGTTGCCTTGTTTCCAAATGTGGGAGATATTTATGATTAAAGACTGCCCTCATGTGTCTGTTGTTTTGGTGAAAAAAATGAGTACTTCACAATTAAAGAAAAACAAAAGTTGCTGATTCACATGTTTTGTTGTTTCCTTGTAGAATTTGACTGGTGCTTTTAATCACTCCAAAGAGAGAGACGCTTGTCCTTCAGGGAAGGTAAATGACACTGACAGTTTCTTTTTACTGGCATTTATTGAACAGGTGAAGCTTTACACATTATTGCAGTTCAGACCAAGACATCCAGGCCATGTCCCTGTTTCTCTTCAAGGATGCAAAATGATTTGAAGTTTTTTTTGCCAAACCTTGATGTCATTTCGGTCTTTTAAACTCGACTTAAGGAACTGATGAACCTAAAAGTCTTTAGGAACCTAATCAAGTCCAGTTGCCTTTAAAAATTGAAACAGGGAAACTCTAGGTTGCAACGTGAAAACAAACTCAACAGTCTTGTTTTTAGAAAAGAAGTTTTTTGACCTGATTCAATTCTACTATCACTTTTTGTTGTTTGCTTCGTGGCGAATGCTGTCCTATCAAGGCACACCGGATCCTGGTTTCAATCTACAGCATGGCTCAGCAGATGCGATGTCAGTCGAGTGGAACGCCGCAGTCTGACCTGGAGAAGCCAGTAGCAAAAATGCAGCAGCTCATAGCTCAAAACTGCAACTCTGATTACTTGGTAAGCAAATGCCAAACAAAGCTGCCGCTCTCAAATGTCCCTTCACTGCAATAACATGAAGCGAGATAACAAAGAGTTTGTCAGTGAGCTGTTTTTTTTTTCTTTTCTTGTACTTTATAGAGGAAGAAAAACTTTTGTTCAGCCGTCCAGAAAATGCGAGGGAAGAAGAGAAAGAGGATCAAGTTAATCAAAGCAATCAAGGCGCTGATTGTTTGTTGGCAAAAGCTTCATAGTGTCTATCTGCTATCAAAATAGGAAATATCTGTGCACACTGGGCTCTCTGAATGTGTGCTACTTTACTATGAAGATATTGACTGAATCTGCAAAAATGTAATTTACGAACTGAATTCATATCCCTGTCAAATGCAGTGCTATGGTAACTTACTGTCTAGTTCTCAGTGTTCATACCAAAACCACAAGTGGGCTTAAAAATCAGCTTTTGTACTCGTTCTCATCAATCTAGAAACCACAGATAAGCTACGACGATATATAGATTTCATTCCTACCATTGAGAATATGCGTTTTTTTTTCTCAAAACATGAACATTTACTACTTTTGTATTCCTGAAAAATACGTATCACAGCATAAAATCACTTTTTCTACAGTGATGCAATAAAAAATTCAAGGAAAATGGATCTTGACACGCACTGCAGAAAAATGCATATACTTGATCATTTTTGATGAAAAATAATAAATGGCTTTAGGGATTTATGGATTTTTTTTCTTGAAACGGTTCATGCTGTTGTTGTGTCTAATAAAAGAAACCCAATATTTACAAAAATAAAACATATTTGATTTTTTTCTTGCATATCGTGATAATTTCACAGACGGTGCAATTGGGGAAATCTGTGACTTTATTGACGTGATTTCTCTTGATATTCTAAATGTATTATTTGATTTGAAACACGACATTTTTTTTAAAACTTTGTATTTCGAAGTATTTTGAAGCATATTTTGAACAAACGTACAGCGGAACCGTTCTGTTAGCTTTGTTTCCAGTGGGATCAACACATCCGTTACACTCCATCTGACGAAAGCCTTACGACTGAAAACAGAAGCTCTTCTGGACTGTCACCGGGGAGACGCAGCGCCGTTGTCACTTCTACGCTAACGTGCGATTAACTCGAGTTTGACTTTACGGTTTCTGCGTGTTTACGTGAACCCGTTTGTTCAGTTTTCCCAAGGAGACATAAGCTCGGCTCTCAAGCAGCCGCTTCGCTCCGAACTGACTGTCACGATAATTTAGAAGCTCTCTCTCTCCACGTGGAAAGAGTTGCTGAACGGGCGAGAGCACAATTTAGTTCTCGTGGGCGGTTTTGTTGTGTTTGTTGGTGGAAGTAAACGGAAGGGGAGGACATGGCCAGCAGCAGCGGCAGTGTGGACATGGATCCAGATGTTGCGCGGAGGCTTTTCGAAGAAGGAGCCACCCTGGTGCTGCTGGGTGTTCCGAAGGGCACGGAGCTCGGGCTCGACTGCAAGAGCTGGCAGGTGGGTCCTCGCTTCAAGGGCGTGAAGATGATCCCCCCGGGCCTGCACCTTCTCCACTACTCCTCCGTCAACTCCCCAAGTTGCGGCTCCGAAATTGGGCCCAAGACCAGCCTCTTTCTCACCCTCAAGCCGAGAGACGTCATCCTGGCCAAGTGGGACCCCAAAGAAGAAGATCTGGACTTCTCGGAATCCAAAAATGAAGAGGAGGTGAGCCGAGTCCGGGCCAACTTGCAGGAACTGGATCCTTACCTGGGCCCCTATCCCTATGAGGTGATGAGGAAGTGGGTGTCGCTCACTGATCGGATCAGTGATGAGTTGGCCAATAGCTTGCAGCCGCTCTCAGGACGGATCTGCGCCTTCAGTGATGTTGTCCCAGAGCTTCAGCTGACGCACACCAAAGACAGAGCTGACCATCCCAGGAACGACACGGCCTGCCAGAGCATGAAAGAAGGGCTCGACAGACTGCCCCGCATGAAAGTGAGGGAGGGCACCGAGCTGCGTTTCTCCGTCATCCCCAAGAGGACCTACCCACCCGGGGCGACGCCAGCCGAGATCACCCAGTGCAGCATGGACCTGAGCTACGCCCTGGAGACTGTACTGGAGAAGCACCATCAGCAGCAACCCCTCAACCTGTTAGGTACGACTCGCACGTCAACGGAGGCACAAACTCATAAGTTGGAAGCAAAACTTACACTCGTCTAAATTCTTTCTCCCTCAGGCGAGCTGCAGTTTGCGTTTGTGTGTTTCCTGCTTGGCGACGTGTACGAAGGCTTCGAGCACTGGAAGCGCATCCTGGCTCTGATGTGTCGCTCTGAGGAGACCATGCGGCAACGCAAGGAGCTCTATCTGGGCCTCATCGCCGTCCTTTACCATCAGCTTGGAGAGATACCTCCCGACTTCTTTGTCGACATCGTGTCGCAGAGCAACTTCCTCACCTCCACGCTGCAGGTAGGCGCAGGAAGCAGGCGGCCAGGAGAGCCGAAGCAGTTTCGAACGCGAGACGAGTTTTAGTGCCTAACGGCACAAACACCTTCGCTGCTATGCAGACTGAAAAAAGGTCTTGACTTTTCTTTTTGTCCTCCGCAGGACTTTTTCCAGTTCGCCACGGGACCCGGCGTCGACGGCAGCCTGCGGAAGAGAGCGGAGAAGTTCAAGGTGCACCTGACCAAGAAGTTTCGCTGGGACTTTGACGTCGATCTGGAGGACTGTTCACCTGTGGTGGTGGAGCTGCCCGAAGGGGTGACGGTGGACTGAAGCCCGTCTGCCGAGGCTTCGACGTGCAACCGGATGGGACACCTGAGAAGTCTGTGGCAGTCTGTGGCCCCCCCTGCAGTGCCACAGTCCCAACAGTAAGTCAGTGTGGTGGGTTGTAACGTGTGGGCTGTATGACGAATTGTGCAGCTTTGTGCCCTTCGCGGAAGAAAACATGTCAACAGACCACCTGAGCAGAGTTTGGGCGAGACTTTAGAGTCGTCTGACGTTTCAACCTTCACGACAGAATCGATCTGAGTCTGCCTCTAAATTTTTCTGCCAATGTTTAGACCATTTTGGTCAATGAGACCAATGAGAGCGATCTTTCGGTCAACTCAGCCTAATGCCTGAGGTGCTGCACTCAGAAAAAGCAGTAGCATACTAAAAACAGATTGTGCCCTCTGGTGGCGGTATTAAGAATCGCAGTGGTTACCACCTTTACGTTCCATCGCCTTGCATCTTTCATGAGTTGAAGTTTCCTGTGTAGTTGAACAGTACCTGGTGTAATTTGTTCTCACTAATACTCACATGCTCATGAGCTTCCTTGATTCATGCACAAATGTAGAAGAGAAACAGCTTCACTCTGAGTGTTACATAAGGCTCTATTTTTTATCACAAGTAAAACAAAAAAGCTGTTACTAATCGGCTTTGGGGAAAGTAAACCTGTAAATCATTTAAAAACTCATGTGTTCCTGGTTGTTTTTTCTTTAATGTGACTTTGTTAAACTCTAAACTCATTTTGATTAAAAAAAAAAAGGCAAATCTGAAAATATTTCGATGTGTGTTTTTTGTTGGACATTTCTCATTTTTTATCGCCTGTCAGGAGATGTTGTCTCCTTGTCGACCACTAGATGGCACGCTAGCGCCTGTTTGAGGAAAGGTCCACAACCTCCAGAGTGTTTCTTTTGGAGCATTGTTAGAGCTGTTTGCATATTCAATCACACAGCAGGAGAACGTCCCGCTTCCATTGATAAACTGGTAAATCGACAGAAAGTGAACAAAATGCTGCTAGAATTACAGTCATCTGGCAGAAATGAGTAAAATATAGCAAGAATGTCAGGATTTATGGGAGCCCCGACAGGAGCTCATTCGAATGGAAAACATAATGAGCAGTATATTAGTAGTGTATAACTGTGTGTGTGTGTGTGCGCGCCTATTTATTTCTGACTGTGATGAACGAGCGAGACCTTGTGTTCTCCCGTCGTTCTATCAATCTATTCACTGGTTATTTTCGTCGCTGCCCTTCTCAAACTCTCTCCCTCTCTCTCTCCAGCTGCCCCTCCTCTGTGACACGCTCAGGCTCCATGAACCAATCTATAACCATGAAACTCCTGTGAAAAGGCCATCTAATGCAATTATGTGAGTCAATAGAGTCTGGGGCTGTGCATAGGCATCCAAAATGCCAGCACGCTGCAATCCACTCGCTTCCCAGCATGCAGATGCGATTGAGAAATACTCGGTTATGGCGGGCTTTGTGATGAAAACTCCCCCCCCTCTGACAATGTATGAACAACATAAAAGAAGATCAGTTCTGTGTTTGCGGTTGGATTTGGGACCACTGGGGAACCGCACCGCTTGTTATTTTCCTTGTGATCGCAATTTTGGGGGGAAAGGATGGCTTGGAAGACATAGTGGAAACTTATCAGCGCAGCATAGCAGAGAATGCACACCAGCAATTTGTAGATTGATTTTCCCTTCCCTCGTATATTGTCTATGAGCAGAGTCAGGAATGACTCTGTTGCGGCGTCCTTGGCACCCCGGCCCCGTCATCAGTGCTGCAAAAATTGCAGAGTGCGGCGAGTCAGCCGGCAGCTCGTTATCTGTCCGTCTCCGTCCTCAGAACTCCTGCCTCGTTTCCTGTATCGCGACCACTCGTCTCCTAATCTCTCCTGTTTGTTTGGTTTGGTGCGGCCACCTCGGGGGACCGACGCGCGCTGGGAAACATGCTGCGTTGACGGTACCGGACCCCCCGAAGGCGAGCGGGCCCCGTCAGTCATGGTGGACCGTTTCTCTCCATTACAAGCGCGCGGGCCATTTCTATGGGGCCGGCGGGCCCGCTCGCCCGGCCAGTGTAAACACAGGCCCCTCTGTTTCTTCCTCCGTCGCTCACCCGCGCTCCTCCTCCTCACCGCAGCAAGGACGGATGAGGTTCATGTGTGTGCGACTCAGTCTCGCCTTTACATGTTTTAATATTGATCTCTGATGAGAGGGAAAATGAAAAGTCCTGTAAGAAACCATTTGGTGTCCGCTGGAGGAACTCATCAGTCTCTGAGCACATCAGTGAAGTGAAGCTCTTCCTCCCCGCTGATCTCAGCTCATCTAATAAGACATTTGTTGATGCACATTGATTCAAAGGTTTTACTTTGTTTTGAAGTTTTGAAGAATTTCTGTTCATCCTTAATCACTTCCTGTCCTAACAAATGGCTTAATGGGCCAAAAACGGACATTTTGTAAACGTGTCACGACTTCCTTGATAGTTGTGTGGCATCAGTCCTTTGATGTGTTTCGAACAAAGCTCTGCAGACTCTTGTCTCCCTGCAGGTTTCAGTTTCCAGACGCTTCGTTTCTTCACCTTTTTGTCCTGAACTTCGGGTGTCTTTCTGCCCGGTTTGTTTTCGTGGCCAGGTTGCATTCCCTCCATGATCCCTCCCTGCTGCTGAAGCAGGGCTTCACATGTCTGACTCGCATGACCCCATTGTAAGTCAGGCACGTGTACTTTTTCCCAGGATGCATATATGAGCGTGCGTGTGTGTGGCGTGGGCGCTCGCACTCCCGGAGCTCTGGTACCCAAACACATAGACGGCAGCGGTTGTTGACGGGGGGGGGGGGGGGCAGGAGTGCTAAAAACAGGGATGGACAAGGTTTTAAAAATCCCTAATGGAAATTTCATACACCAGAGAGGAGGGAGAAAGCGTGTGTGCGAGTGTGTGAACAGTGTGTTCTGTTAGAGTGATCTGCTGAAGTGATCAAAGGCAGGAGCTAAAAACAAGGCGGTAGACCTTCGAGGATCAGTCGGCCGGGCCTCCGTGCGTCTCTGATCGTGCACAACGCAAGCACACGACAGCTGGCCAATAAATTTCTCAGGCGAAGGAACTAAATTTGTCGAGGTGAAACAAGTACGGGCTGTGATTAGTGCGCGCGGCCCAGGCCGTGATCGCCTCCACTGTCATGTCTCAGCGTTGTCGCAGCGCTCATAAAAGTGTCTGCGCCTGTTCTCTATATCATCCATGAGAGCTTAACTAAACATTGGACAGTTTGCTCTGAATGAAGCGCGGTTTCTGCCAAAACCGCAGCACAATCGACCTCTGCCGCGGCGCTCTTCCCGCTCGCGGTCCATCAGATAGCTTTCAGGCTCCCACACCTGCCCATCACAGGCCTGAGCTCCGTCTTCCATTTTTAGTGAGCCCGTGTTGTCTTTGGCTTTGGAACTCTGAGCATGAACTCTGGCAGACTTTGTCGCAGTAGAGAGGATTTAAATACCCCTGAACCCCATCCACACGCACGCACGCGCACACGCACGCACCATCTTTCCACACTATGCACTTCAGTAATGCCTTTTCAAGCCATACAATATAATCATAACAGAACCTAATTGTGACCTTGAACTCAAGTGAGAAAAAAAACAGTGCTTGAATGTTTTTGTGCAGAACTTACTCTCTTACATGCAAAGCAACACAATCAAAACACTGAGAATGAGAATGTTAAAAAGATGTTAATGAAGCACAGAACATATCCCTTGAACACACTGTTGCACAGATATTGCATCTGCAGTGAGCAAGCCTCATCCACGTTTGAAAAAGGCTCTTTCAAGTCTACATTCTGCCTATTAATTCCACATTCAAGAGTCAGATTCATGTCATTTTATTTGGATTTTGATTCCTGCGGGGCCCCACAAAGAGTATATAAGAAGGCACCAATGCAAACTAATGCTTGGAGGTCCTGTTGTTTTTTTCAAGCCTCCATTGGGGTTTGCGTTGACATTCATGGACTACAGTTGTGCTTAGAAGCAAAATGTCAACAACACTAACAAATAAAAATGATTTTTGTTGAACCTCAAAACTACCTAAATTGTAAATGCATTCCTTGTGGGGACTCTCTGTTTCCATCCAAATGTAAGAGAAGTTGCCCTAATGATGGTGTGTAAAGTGAGTTTTGTCCTTTAAACAGTCATAAACACACAAACACAAACACAGACACACACACACACACACACACACACACACACACACACACACACACACACACACACACACACACACACACA
>JASSRZ010000053.1:9373285-9386206 GCA_032164315.1 Malacoctenus gilli | reverse complement strand
ACACACACACACACACACACACACACACACACACACACACACACACACACACACACACACACACACACACACTCGTCCAAAATCTATATGTCTTCTGGATGCATATCATGTATGTTGTCAGGCTAAAGCTGAAAAGTAAGACGTCGCTGAACTTTTAAAACAAACCATGAATGTGAATTTGCATGAATGCACATCTTTAACTTCTCTATGTTTGTAGGTTCCCCCCCCCCCCGACACACACACACGTGTTTGACTGGCACATGTTCTGTGATTGCTGTGGCAGATATCCTTCATATCCTGTCCACTAAAGAGTGGAGGTTTGTTAGTCTTGGAGATTCCAGGATGAGCGGCAAAATCCACACTGTCACCACTCTGAGAGGCTTTTTTTCATCAGACCAAATCATCCTGAGGCGGGCAGAGGGATCCTCCTTAAAACCAAGTCAACTTTAGTCATCACGAATGCGTCACGACAACAGGAACAGTGGGAAACGCTCTTGATTTCAGTTGAATTGCGACTCATCGACAGCAAAAACTTTCACTAGGATTCCAGCAAACAGGGATGTTGAGTGACCACAAAAGACGTTCATCGCTTCTTGTGAAACACTCAGGAGGTCGATAGCGCGCTGGTAGTTTGTATGATTTATGGCTTGGTAGAATGGGAGCTGTGGGTCGTGGGATCAGAGCTGGAGTCAAGCTGAAGGGTCAAGAGGATGATGTATTAGCCACGTCCACGCTGCAGGCGGGTTCAATCAGGAGCGATGCTGCTTTTCAACAGGCTGTTGGTGATGCTACAGGAGTCTGCTCTCGAAAACAGCTTTTTGACATTACCTCCACTGAAAGGCAATTCATTTGCAATATGATTTTCTCCTCGCATAAGTCTGAATGTAGACTCAGTCCAATCGAAGTTTCAGGAGGAATTCCTGCCTTTATTAAAAAGTGAGATTTGTTTGGCTAGCACTGTGTCATATGGAGGATTATTTAGTCAGACGAAGGAGTCCGTTTAAACCTCCCTGGACATTGTAGCTCTTCTTTAAACCAACAAGCGCCAGCTCGCAGGATTAAGCCGGGCATTTCATTGTAGATTTATTGACACTGATCCACCAATCAGGGATAATTAAATTCCAAACTGTATTGTGGAAACTGTTCCACAATGTGTGAGACTTGTGGGCTCCCCTGAAAGTAGCGTATGCACTGAGATGCATGCTTGGGATTTTTCACGTCCGTGGTCGAGCGCTGTACAGTAGAGTAGTTAAAGGAGACACACCAGCAGCAGCTGCTGTGTGTTTGGCAAGTGTTAGATCCATTACAACCACATGTATAGCCTTTGACATGTCTTTAAAGCATTCCTCCGGAGTGACAACAGGAGATATGACAGTCGAAGTGACGAGCAAAGCAATTTGTATACTTGTGTATGTACCAGGAGGAACATGACCACAGAAACAGACTGGAACCAAACGTTTTCCCATTTCTGCACAAATGTCAGTCACATTTTCAGCAAAATATTGACACACTTCAATGATCAGTTTTTCTGGCAGCGCAAGTACATTAATTGTAAACCTGTATTTATTCATTTACTGGTGCTTGAGTGCCCCCAAAATTAATGTGGGACACGGGTGTATCAGTAAATATCAAACGTCTTTCAAAAACAAAATGAGTTCAATCAACTTTGTTTTTCATTTTAGCAACCAGGCTAAAAGTGGATAAAGGAATAAATGTAAATGATCAGCCGAGACAAACGGGACAATAGATAAGAACAACGATGAATAAAAGTTGGCAAAGGTCCCCAGAGACTGCAAGAGTTGAGGGTAAAATCCAGCATCGAGCCAATTTATAACCAAGATAAAAAGCAGAGACAAACAGAAGTAATCTGTTTTCAAAGAGCTCAGATCGATCGTGCAGTTTTCTGTCAGCTTGTTTGGATAAATTTAGTCTATCAAATCAAATTGAACTATTAAAACGTGGAACATGCATGTTTGGTTCTGAAAGTAGGATGGTGGAAAAGATGGTGACTAATGTTCAAGAGATCAGATATGTATTTTGGGCCGTTACCTCGTGGAGTCAGTGGAATTTATTAACCCGAGTGACAGAAAGACCGCAGAAAAAGACGGCCGAACTGCGCAATTTCCTTGATGTTTGCTGGGATTCATGCTGATTGCTGCTGGTTGGGCTTGTTCTGCACAAAAGTGCAAATTTTAGTGCAAAGGATACAAGAATGAAGCAAGACTGCAGGTCAGTGGAGGTAAAACTTACAACGCAAAAGGCTCGCAATAGATTGAAGGGGAAATCTTTCTGAATTATACAATAAAAGTTTGGCTGCTGGCCGAGAGAAAATGATTTAATAGGTGCAACTAAATCGGTAACCTGATTTAGGTCCCCGCAGTGATTATTAGGCGTGCACAGACACACTGCGGCATGTGACTGGACCTCCAGCTTGCAGAGCCCTGTGCGCCTCTCCTCTGTTCTGACCCTGTGCCAAAAGCTGTGAAATGAGATTATTATGTGCGAAATGATAAGCCTCCCACTTCTTTCTGCGACCAAGACAGGACAAATCAGGGTTAAAGACAGCTGAGAGATAGCTGCAGGCTCATGCGGCGCCATGGGGGGAGGGGGGGAGAGGGGGGGGGCACGGTTCCGACGCGGAGCGAAATTCTTTCACATCATTGCATCCAGCTTTCTTTGCGTCCTGCAGCTTGAGGGAGACGTGTTTTTACAGTCAGAGGTAGAGATGATGGCGATACGACCGTCTCCTCCAGCATGAGCGTCTCTCAGAAATCATCCCAGGCTGAACAAACACTCATCGGGGTGTGAAGTGCGGTCCTCACCTCCTAACCTACGATTCCCGCCGCTCGCCGCCCTCGGCAGCGTCGGCCGGGCTTTACTGCGGTAGCATTCCCTGCATACCTGGGCTCTCAACTGACGGGAGCACATGCGCAGGTCACAGGGCCGCAGCGGGGAGCGGATGTATGTGCATTAACTCAAATCTCCAGCGACAACCCAATTTTCCCATTATTGCACATTAATCTTTCCAAGGCCGCAGCGGGCGGAGCGTCTATAGGTTCGGCCGCTGAGTGAGAGCCAGCGGGATTGGGGGAGGCAGCGTGAGCGGCCGAGGCGGGTAGTTGAGTGAGAAGTTTCAACCCTGGTCTGCGGTGACCCCTGACCCCCTGATGTGAACTTGAGGCGAGCTCCGTGGAGACCGACCTCCTCCGACGAAGTAATTAGCGTGAACAATAACGCACAATTGGTTACAGTTGGATTAGCTTGCGCTCATCTAATAAGGCATGCAATGCACCAAGTGGCTCAGTGAAGCGCTCAGTTTGGGGAATGATACGCTGTCTTTGATGTTTTAATGAAAGGCGTCTCTCTCCTCTCAGTTCACTGCCTGTTTGATGCCCATATGCACTATAGATAATGATAGGAGTGTCTGGAACAACTGTGCTGCAATAAGGCAGCAAAGCAATCTGGAGAGAGTTTTGACATTATAATTTACATTTCTCATGTCTCAGTTTCTCTACGATAGCAAAGTTGACTCCAGAATATATATATATTTCCTGGATGTAACTGAAACTCGGCATTTAAAAGGTTTTACAACTTTGAAATGGTTTAATTTGATGGGATGTTGTTTTTTTGTCTCATTACTTCTCAGCTGCAACATCCAAAACTGCTCATAAGTCTGAGGTCTGTGGCTGACTGAGGACAGCGTCATGTTTGCATTCCCTAAATACGACTGCAGCAATAAACAGTGCAAACTGAAGGGCTGCAGCCTGAGCCTGAGCCTGCCAGCTGACATAACCTAACCCCAAACATTATTTTAAGTGCATTTTCTTAAAAATAGTAGTTTTTTTTTAAAAAATGCAGTTAATATTGAAATGATGACTCGAAGCAGTAACAGTGATAGAGGAACACACTCATGCCCAACTCTACCAATGAACACTAGAGGCTGAAAAGGATCCTAAATTTGATAAAGCTTCAAAAGAGAATCCTGGATAGCAGTTTTACTTCATCCATCGCACAGATAAATGAAATACCGAAGTTACTGAAAAAAAGAGTAGAAAATTACCCGAGATCACTTTTACAATACAAACTCGGGTTGTACTTGGGATGCTTGTGCAGGCATTCCTGGCCACGTCCACATCACGGAGCCCCGTCTCAGCTTGGATAAGTCCAAAGGAATCAGATTTACAACTTCAGCCTGAGTCATGTGACCCGAGTCCACACATCTGCTTAATCAACCACACATTCTCATCATATGTCTGCAGTCAGTTAATGAGAAACTGGAGGTAAATATGGAGCTCTCTCAAGCTGGGATTACGCAGTTTGAAGACAAGCGGCATAACGAGTAACAATTTTCAACATACGCTGACCCCCATCTGCTTCTTTTCACCTGCTCGCAAGCGGCTCCAGCAGGAGGTCTCGGCACGCAAGGATGTTGACGTTAATTGCCCCAAACCCTTTTTCGCTTCCCCGCAAAGGGGCCTGCGAGAAGTAAACAGTTGTGTTTGGTTAGGCTGGAAACAAAAGAAGGATTGCCCTCAACTGAGTCCAAGTCTTTGCTGCGGTGGGCAAGTGCCTGTTCCCCAGGGCCCACCGCTCTCTCTCTCAGTGTCTCTGTTACTGAGCATGAAAGGGGCTCCGTGCCAGACAACCAGTGAAAGTCGTAACGAATGGAGTCCTCCAGCATTTGAAGGGGATGCCTCGATTCCCAACGAAGACGTGGAAGTCTTGTATGATTAACTGTCCTGCGCTGGATGCCACCAGTCTTTTGCTGTGGCTTGGCTGCAAATGATGCGATGATCACATTGACGACATACCGAGAATCACTTCCACAGAGCCTCTTGCGGTAATTTGGTCTGTTTACTGCCCGAAGTGCAGATTGATTGCCGCTCCTCCACTGTTTACTGTTGTGGAACCGATTCCAACATTATTAAGCAAATTTGGTGGACTCCAGACCTCTGCAAAGTAGCCTCTGGTGAGCTCTCGGTTTGTTGCTGTCTTCGGCTCCTGACCCCCATCCAACAAATTGAACCTTCCTCCCCTCCAGTCTCCAGTCTCCTCTCCAGTCCCTCTCCGCAGGCAAAACGAGTGCCTGAACGGAATGCACTTGATTCATTTCGACTGTTTCGTGTTTCCATCTTTGTATTTCCAACTTTTTTTCCCTCCTTCCTGTGCTGTGTTAGGATTTAAAACACTTATTCCCGCATGCCCTGTGACATGACCTCAGACGTCCTGATTGGGTCTCAGTCGAACACTTGTTGCTGTGAAATAATAATTAACAAAATCAAACGTTCAAAGGAAAGCTTCCTTGTGCAATGTGCAGAGATTTAATCCCTTGCAGTGGGGGAATGTCAAGGGGCGAATCATGCCAACTTTGTCCATGCAACTCGTTTCCTGGGGAAATGACCGACCAGCCCTTCTGGATTTCTGGCTGAGCTGATCACGAGCATATTACCAATAACGTATGCTGTCCTGCTCCTTCTGGATGTGTTTGGTCGATAGTTTGGTTCCTGAATATTAACGGACAGGTTAAGGAGTGAATGAAAATGGGTTTGGAAACCATTTATTGTGGGTCATAAAAAGTACGAGTTGAGACACTGATCTTGCCGATAAGCAGAGCGCAGCCACTTATCTTGATTACATTACCCGAGTGAAGCAGGCGCACAATCATTTCAAGTATAATTGCAGCATGGTCGGCACAATTATGCCAGGTCATGGGGGACAATGCAAAGGCGATTGAAAGTCAGAAAGTCCCAACTCACCGCAGGAATACTCAACCCAGCATTTCTGGCCTACACTGCCAGTATTGTTTAATTAGACCAGGGGTGTCAGGGGAGGACGAGTTGCTATTACCTCTGATTGGTGAAGCTGAAATTATTTCCATTCCTCCATCAATTAAGTTCAGTGGTTGAGGACCCATCTGTTTGTGGTTACAGTGCCTGGCTCTGGACTCCACTGTATCCTCGGCGATTCTTTTATTGGAGCACTGAGCGGGCTTTGTTATTATCACAGATCTTTCCAATCTACGCTCTGGATTGTAAAGCACTACTTAGTGCAGTAAGCACATCTGAGCCTGCTTGTGCACTGAAAGTGGACTCACATTCATTTGAGGGATTGTAGGGAAATTTTGTCAATAACACAGCATGATATTTCAACAGTTATGTTGTTTACCATGCTCCACTCACACGAAGCATTCATGTGGGTTTTGAGACAGTTTTTAAGACGATGGTGTAAATCAAGTTTTGAAGGAAGCATTATTTATAATGAGACTGGCTGTGAAATGAGATCCCAGTTTTATGATCGGTGGAAAAGAATCAGGGCATTGGTGTAATAATTTGCCCTCCTTGGGTGGTGGACCATAAAGAAATTTGTTCAGCAAGTCATGGAAGCTGTGCTGAGACAATGTCCAAAGCTGAAAACGGGAAGCACACAAATTACACAGCCGCGCCTCTGCCAGTTCCTCATCATTGTGGCAGCAGTATCAACACCCGCCGCAAACTAACAATCAGGCCTCATGTTGGCAAACAAAACACTAATCAGTAAACTTTTCTCTTCAATGATTCGTCTTTGGCAATTTACTTGATCTAATTTTTGGTCAAACAGCTGCCTCCTTTTTTCAAACGACACAAACAAACAAAGTAACCAGAGACTACACCTCCAAACCCGCTGCTGGTTTCTGTTATCAGCTTTTCAACACATCACTGTTCCCGTGACTCACTGTCCTCGTGAGCTCCTTAGCCAGTCTCCTGCGTACGATCCCACAATGCCTTGCGACTATTTGGTGTCCCATCGCAAACAAGGAAGGCCGAAGCTCAGTCTTGCATCAGACCATGCTCAGTGAGACTTAACCGTAATCCCTGTGTTCTTCTCAGAGGGTGTTTCCCATGACAACTGATGAGCAACAAATGACAACCACTGATACTTTCGACTGAGAATTCATGGGAAAAGTCTTTCTGAACTTTTTGCATAATCAGGGCTTGGGAAAATCCTGTGTGCGATTTGAAATAGAAGGAAATGTATTTGTTCCCATATTTCCATTTAGCATACTTTTGGACAAACGTATCGCTCCAATGAAGATTTTGCTGTTTGTTTTGAATCTTTTCAGTGTTACTGTTTTGAATCCCCAACATGCCGCTCCTTAAACTGTTGGTGTAAACAAAGGCATTGTGTCATCACAAGGCGAGAGCCAAAGCAGCTCAATAATTTGGCCTGTTATGTCGGCGCATGTACATAACCGGAAGAAATCCTGTTTATCTCCCAAGTGTAACAAATAATCAATACTGATGCTGACCTGACTTCAATTAGCTTGAAATCAGGTCAGTGTGAGCATTAAATAATAATCGGAGCTTTTTCCATCCAAATTCTGGGGTGTCTGAGTCACAGCGCTAATCTGATCCATGACTTCACTAATAATACTTAATGCTTATTTCCAAAGGAACCTGCGGGGCTTAACTCGGGGCAACAATATTTTCACGTGGCTGATGAACTGGCTGGCGTCTAAATTAGTGCTTTTCCAGTGCGTGGGAACCTCATGGCTCGGCGTGCTTCAGTGTTTTCCCCTGTTCCATCACACCTGATTCAAATGAGTGTGTTGTGCAAAATGTGTTCGGTCCCCGTGATCCCAGTTGGGAGATGATATGTCAGACGAGATTCGCCGCCTTCCCACGCAAATCTCGCACTAGGTGATGATTGCACATGGCTGGCCCGATGCAGGTGTCCCATTCAGCCCCACTTCTAAGGTTTCTGTACATCTCGTTGTTTTGGCGAGAAAAAAGGGGGTCGAATGGGTCCCTGACGTGAAACGCCGTGACTCACTGCGTCAAACACGCTTGGAATTTTTGGCTGTTCTCGCTGAGAGATGGCTTTCATTCTCATGATCACAATCACACCACTTATTGTCATGTGTCTTCAGCTTAGCCCACAAGGGCGCTGACTTTGTAATTGAAGTACTTTGTTTTCACTGCAGTGCTCTGCTTGTGCGTGATCAGGTCAACGCCACGACTTTGAAGGTCACGTTGCTGCCGTTGTTGACGGTTTGTTGGTATTTTTCTGTTTTTCTTTCTTGCGGAGTCAAAATAACACATAATAAAGTCATTTGGAGCCTGTTTCCAGGAGCTCAATGCTTATGCAACACATTGCATGTGGCACTTGGATGCTCGCACACACATCCACTCGGCAGATATCACACTTTAATATGTTAACAATTTGAACACGCACACATCCTCTCGGTTGTTGACTTGTGGTTCCTCCATATGGCACTCATACTGAGTGAAAGAGAGAGATAGTGCAGAGCTGTCATGATGTGCTTGGCCGGTAGCCTGTGTTAGGAGGAGTTGTGCGGTTGTATGGAAGTGACCAGGGAGACTTTCACTGATTTTCATTTCCAATTTGCCTTTTTCATCTGGCTCCAGAGCTTATGTAACAGCCTGGCCAGCAGCTGCTGTTACATCAGCAGCAACAGGACAGCGATGTCCTTGGAGCTGCGAGCACAGCTGAAGTCACTTTGAACAGCACATGTTAAGGTATTACGGAGGCTAAATGGTGCTTGACTGTTTTGCTGGGTCCATTTGGAGCCGTCGTTTATAGGTGGGCTTATATATTCGGTGGGCTCCTCATCTCCGTCAGATTGGCCTGGAGGATCAGGATGCAGCAACGACGGGCTGGGTAGGATGGCGCCGGGCTGATGATGCGCTGGATGCAATGCACTGGTGGAAAGAAAAAAGTATTGTGGAGATCCTTGGCATGAGGAGCGAGTGAGGTTAATAAATAATGTGGGGGATAATGTGGGAAGGCAGGATAGCATCTGGCTTTTGTTTGACCAGCGGGCCACAGAGCCAGTCTGTATCTCAGAGCTGGAGTATCACTTGTTTATCTATTCTCTTTACCTCTCCGCTGCCCTCATAAACAGCCAGCTGTGTCAATACAGTTTTTTTTAATGTTTGGCCGTCTCTAACAATGTCTCTCAGCCCGGTGTGGTGTCAGCCAGAGGGCTCGATTACAATAGCCAAGGGGAAAAGGTTTTAAAGCGGGAGGTAAACGAAGCTGCAAGGTTACTGGTGTAACATTAGAGAGACAGGAACGTTTTTCTTAATGCTTCCTCTTTGAGGTTTTAAAGGTTTGTCGAGCTTTACCATTACAAATGTATCACAAAACACCAAATCTTCAAGTTATAAAGTTTGCTTTTCCAGAAATGAAGAAAACAACAAAAAAAATCATAATCAGGACTTCTGATGTTCATCAAAATTGTACTTCAAAACTTCCAAAAAGTATTAAAACGGATACACTTTGATGTATGTGTCCTTTCTGAGCAATGTATCGTCACATAGCCTGTACTAAGGTGTGACTCTAACATTCAGGTCTTGATTAACAAAGGTTGAGGAGAGTCAACCATTACAAAATCCTTCAGTTTCTGTTTTTTGTTGGATGTATTTTGAGCTACTCGTCACTGTGTCTGTGAAACAGCCAAACAGTGAAAAACACGTTACCTCAAAACACTAATGACCACTTTTCATATGCCGCTGCCAACACACTCTCACTCTCCTCAGTAGTGCAAGATTTAAAGTGTGTGTCCCCACGGTAAGACCTCTTTTACTGTAACCATGAGTCTGCAGCCTTTCCATCCAATAACACACTTGGCCTTTTGTGGCTTCCACACACCAATGCTGAACTCTTCCCTGTAGCATGGGTAATTAGACATCCTTTTTTACGAGAGGCCGTCCAGTGGCAGGAATACCACATCATTACTTTGTAATTTCAGCGACCTCACTTTGATGGATGGAAGAAATGGTGCAGACCCAGCAGCCACTGTTCCGCACTCAGGAAGGATGTGGCAGAGAGAGGTAGTCAGTCATACTGTAAGGAAGTAGCATCCAACCTTTTTCTCCCCGGATCCTTCACAGTGGTTCTAATGAAGGCCGTGGCCCCCCCATCTTCTATCTCTGAATGGAAACATAATAAACAGTATTAGAAACACAAGCTCTCCATTGTACAAAAACAAGAGCCTTCAGAACGAAGAGAGTGGCCCTTTCCTTGGTTTGTGTCAGAGGTTTTATTACTTTTTTAATGTAAAGTGTTATATTTGGCAGCCTCAGAGCCTGTTAAGCCTCACCCAGGGAGCTTCAGGAACCACTGACGTAATGCATGTTAGGACGGAGGGCTTTCTCAGTGAGAGAAAAGGTGGGTAAAATGAGGAAAGAAGGAAAAAATCAGGAGAGAAGGCAGTACGCAAAGACAGCAAAGAAGGGGACGATATAAACAATGGGCTGTGAAGCCAGCAGTCAGAACACAATGCAAACAAGAAATGCAAAGAAGAAAGAAAAAGCAGTGGCTAAACTAACAGTCAACAGTCAGGTCAGGGGGTCAATTTGGCAACAGGATCATGGTGGTCCGAAACACTGGCCTGGGCACTCTGAGGTCAACCGTATTTGTGGGTGAACCTGGCATGTCAGTTCGTGTTAATTAGTCAACAGTGGTTCTGTAGGGTTGCATTGTCGAAGGAACCAGTCTCTGGCAGGTGAAAAAAAAAAAAAAGCTGACCAGGTCACGAGATGTTTGTGAGTCAGTCAACTGTGTGACAGTGAGTCTAACAGAAGCTCTGCAGGACAGGTCTCCATCTGTGACTTTGATACCACTGCTGAACTGGATGGTCCCAAAAAAAAAACAACAACACACACACACACACAAAAAAAAACCCCATCTTCAGAGTCTCGTAGGTCAGATGAGGCACGGAGGGAATGGTGAGCAGAAAAACACAGAAGTGGAGATATTTCCTGGAAGGAAACAAAGCCCATTTGGAAACCTTGAATTCCAGGATTCCCAGGCTCCCCACTGCAGCTCGGAAACTGCAGGAATCAGATTGGCTCGCAGGGACAGGATGGCACAAAGTCAGCTTCCTGAGAGGATGTTCATCTATGCAAATGAGGGAAATGTGATTTGTCCACCGAATGACTTGTTTTCGCTCTTGCTCGGTTCAATTCTAGAGTCATGCCCAAATATAGTACATTAGCAGAGGAGACATCTGCTTTACAGCTGCCTGGTTGGATACTTTGTTAGGCAGATGCTGACCAGAAGATGTAACATGCTTCTTTCGTTATGGTAATTGATTTCCTTCTGCTGTTTTTTCCATTTCCCATGTTTTCTTTTTCCAACATCTATTTCTAGCCAAACGTTACCTGAGCTCTTTGAAGGACTGCATTGGTTATTTAGACTCGGTGACCTTGCTGTGCATTGCTTGTTTCTTGGTTGCTGCAGCATCTCAGCTGTGGTCAGGAGACACGGGGGAGACATGAGCCTCCTCTCCAGCCTCAGAAACCAATGCTGGCTTCAGTGCCAGCTCTATTCACCTGACTCAGCAGTTGGAAAGCAAAGTCGGGGGGGTCAAAGCAATGAAGTTAAGAAATGGAAAAATGCTTGCGGGTGAATGCAGCCTCCGAAAGACCCGCGGCTGTGTGTTCACCGCATTCCTGATACGTTTGACCCATTTAGGACAAACTCGATCTTCATCTCCGGGCCTGTGGCTGCTGCTAGTTTTGAGGCTAACACAGTTTTAGGTCACTGACTCAGCAGTCACAAAGGAAAGAAACAATGGATGAGATTTAATACCCTGTTGCATAGCTGTGTTCAGTTTGATGTAACACTGCAGCCGCTTTACATTTTCTTCACGATTAACTTTGGAAGTTGGTGCAACAGAGTAAACCCTCCACCCAGAGTTCAACAACAAAATGCACAGTACTGTAATTTGTCATAAAACTGTGTCTAATTTGAGAAAAACATAACTAACTGAGTTTCAACAAAGTAGTTAAGTATCAGAGGACAGTTATAGTATGTTGGTGAAAAAAAGTCAGCATGATTTACTATAGTTATGTTGGCAAACAGGAGCAGCTGAAGGCTCACTCTTTCCACCAGCAAACCTTTGTGTGTTGCCTTTGCAGTTTCGCTTTAGCAGTTGTGGTGCAGCTTGGGAAACACGAGTGGCGATTTCAGTATTTATTTTTTTTTTTTTGTTCAGTGGTTTTATTTGAGATTAGGAGTGAAGAGCCTGTTAAACTGCAGCGGGCCCTATAAATGCCCGGTGAGCCATGGTTATGAGGATGGCTCTGAGATGGCATCTGCAGCTGGTCACCAGAAATCTCCCATGTAAAGTCAGGGATTGATGTCGTAAGTGGCCAAATCACAGATATATACAGTAACTGTCAACAACAACAGCCTACATGTAGGAGCTGTTAACAATACATATCTTGTGCTTGTTCACCAAAAGAATGTCTCTGACCAAGCAATTCATGAATTTTTCAATTATCACGGGCATATTGTCACTAGATTTCACATCCACTTAAACGATATGGACCATGTCATGACACAAAAAACTAAATACTTATATTTCCTCTGTATTTTACTTCACAAAAACAATTTTCAAAATACTCACTGAACAGCAATTCGTCCAACTATCAATGAACACTAGATTAGCTTTAAACTCTGAATAGTTTGAGCTTTGAACACTTTCTTCAATCAGGTAAGGTTTTTGAACCCTCGTCTGTTAAGTCACTCCGACTCTCTTGGTGGCTCTGACGTTGTGTTGGGTGGTCTTGTTATGACACAGGAAAAAACTACAAACACACCAAAGTAGCGCGTCAGCTTTGTCATTGTCACAAGTGATTAATTCTGGCTTCGAGTGTGTGCTGTTTGCACTCCAAAGACAATGAGTCACTGTGCTGAACGGCATGTTGCCTGAATGAGTCTTGATTATTTGGAAAGCGCACTAAGGCAAAATATGAAATTTGAGGATGATATAATGGATTAATGTTCTGTGACTGGAGGGGAAACTGGAAAAGCAGTTGAAAAACCACAAAGAGCTACTAAGACACACACACACACACACACACACACACACACACACACACACACACACACACACACACACACACACACACA
>JASSRZ010000053.1:9361035-9373185 GCA_032164315.1 Malacoctenus gilli | reverse complement strand
ACACACACACACACACACACACACACACACACACACACACACACACACACACACACACACACACGCACACACACGTGCTACTAGTTTTGTGAGGGCCTTCCCATGCAAAAAGTATTTCTTGGACCATTTACTTTAATCTTCCCTTGACCATTTCTTTTAATGTATTTTGTAACATAACAAAAAAACCACAAAGACAACAAATGACATCTGCACATTGGTAAACAAGACGCAGATTTGCCAACATATCACAGACTGTAGGCTTATATCTTCACGAGCTGAACAAAGTCCCTCACCCAAGCCCCAAACCTATCCTTTCATTGTAATGCTAAAACCACGTCCTAACTTTCACACACATAAACTGGCTTCATGTCAGAGTCCACAAGTCTGGTGTGCTCCCACTTATGGAGACTGAATGGCGAGGAAAAAAAACTCAACCAGGCATTTGCACAGTCGTTTACGACAAGACAAAAGTCATCATATAAATGTTTGTTATAGACCTGCTGCGATCTCATGAGTTATTGTAGGTGCTGTTAGTAGCCAAAGAAATAGTATGTGTGTGTACATACTGGGCAGTTTGATTTTAGGCAGCATTACCAATTGCTCTGGGCACTTATCAAGCATATGGAAGCAGTATGTGGGAGAGAGGCTCTCGGTGTCTTGGACGGACATGAGAGAAAATACAATGGGAGGGATGAAATCTGAAACACTAATCCAGCAGTAAATCCAGAGTGTGGATCGGTGGTTGCGCGAGAGGTCAGCGAGTTGAGTGTGGACACATTCGTGTGGAATTGCTGTGTCATATTTCACACGTGGTGTCGGGCACCAGCGAGGAATTCATGGATATGAGATTTGTGAGAACAGATTACATTTCAAATAAACCGCGAGAAAGGTGTATCACGTGCCATAAATCGGGGTTCAACTTTCTGTATGTATATGTGGCTGCAGACAGACCAAGGGTGTCGTGTGTGTGCGAGTGTGTGTGTGTGTGTGTGTGTGTGTGTGTGTGTGTGTGTATCTCTCTCTCTCTCTCTCTCTCGCTCTCTCTCTCTCTCTCTCTCTCTCTCTCTCTCATTGCTTTATGCTCCATAGTCCCAGGGTGGATCCTGATTTCTGGCAGCGATGATGAATATTGTTCTGCTGAAAACACTGAAAGCCAACACCACAAAATCTGACTGCCCACAACTCAAATCCCCAAAGATGAGTCCCCATGAACCCTGTCTCATGTTGTTGTCCTCCTCAGCTATTCGCAGTGGGACAGGCTGGTTTGGATTTTCTTTCAGCTGCCCGAGCAAAAAAAAATATCGTCTCTGTGTGGAAAATAGCCCACTAATCAAATTATAACAACAGTCAACATCATTTAAAATGACATTAATGTTCAACGACGTGGCTTAACAATGACCCCTTCCACTCTGACACTCTGTGCCAGTCTGTTTCCTCAATCAAAGCAGGTGTCAGGTGCTATGATGCAGGTGTGTTTGGTGTTTTCTCAGCAACACAGAAAAGAAGCTGCCAGGGGCAAAAGATCTTAAAAAAGATACTTGCCTGGTAATTTTTAACACTTTTTTTTTTTTTTTGCTCATTTCACTCTGCGTTCGAAAAGGCCAATCATAAAAGGCTCACAGGGTACAGACATGTCCAAATACCGCCATCATCACCGTAGGCTCCAGGTGTCAGCCCACGTTAGTATCAGCGACCCCCACCAAACGCATCTGTCCCCCTGCATTAAGATCCGGCGCTAACCTCGGGCTTCCCAGGCCCAGGACAGGCCACACCTGGTTTAACCTGTCCACAGACGTTGACTCTGTTTGGGTGAAGAAGAATGGGGGGAGAGCTGCTGAAAAGTGGGATGGAACGGAGCCATTGGCCGACTCCCAAAGTCTGCTTCAATAGTTTGCTACCATCAAGACGCCGACAAAAATAATGAATAATTAAAGGCTCATTGTTTGTTAATTACTTTATTCTGAGAAATCACGACTCGCTTTTTGGCAAGCAAACCCGAGTTCTGATCCCTCGATAGCACCGAACACGTGTGATTAGGACTCACTGTTTCCTTTGTGCTGCAGAGTGGAGTTGACCTGCCTCTCTGCCGATAGGTAACTGAGCGTATAGATCTGGGACGGTGCCAAAAATAAGATTACTGACAGACCTGATGGGGTTGTGCCTTCAGTTTAGCTAATAGGCCATAGGTGGTACAAGGAGGAAACTGTGGTTGAAACTTCAAGATGAGAGAAGTGCTCAAGTCTATTTGCTCCTTTTTGTTAAGTAATTTTATATTTCATCAAGTTTTACAACAGATTGATACTGTTCTGCAGGTAGAGCTGTGATCTTATTCTGATTTTGTTCCCTATTATATACAACATCCAATTTGTATATGATTTTTTCATTTTGAGATCACTGTTTTGTAAACACTGTGTCAAACATATTTATCGAAAAAATATAAAAATCTAGTACCAAAATCAAAATTGCAGTTGTTCCTTGGGTAGTTGCACCAGTTTGTGAAATATAGCAATGTATTTGGTTTACAAAACCAATATGTGAATTTACAAATGATCTGACGGAGACAAGGTTTGGGGTACCAAAAAATGACGCCGAGCAATTTCCTTTTTGTTTTTGACCGTCCTCACATCATCTTCGCTCCTGTGTGACGAGTCTTTATCTTGGGACCAGTCGGATCTGAGACACAGAGAGCAGATCTGCTGATCTCCTGGGCTCTGACAAGTTCCAGCTGCCCCCTTCTTTGCGCTCTCACGAGTCCAATGCATCCCAGATGTCTCACGCTGACTGGCTAGATGGATTCACAGCTGGCAAAGGCCACAGACTGAGAGCGAGAGAGAGAGAAAGAAAGAAAGAGAGAGAGAGAGAGAGAGAGAGAGAGAGAGAGTGAGAGAGAGAGTGAGAGAGCTGAGAGTACCTGCCAAACCTGGATGGTTCTTCTGTTCTGTCACATTTTATGGTTTATCTGTTTCACTTCAGTCCAAATGATCCCTAAAACTCAATATGTCAGATAAGCAGCAGTCACTGATGTATATTTTTATGCAAACAATTTTTCAATGAATAAAGGGCATTCTGAGCATTTTTGGACTGAAAGATAGCAGTTTGTCATTGGTGTTTCAATGACACTTGACTGCTTTAGTAGCTCTGCATGTACAGCAATTGGAAGTCTTTGTGTTTGAGTACTTGCTGCGGTCATCATTGGGAAAGCATTTTATTAGCCTCCGCTGTCATTGTGTCTCCAACAAGCAGGAGAGAGAGAGAGAGAGAGAGAGAGAGAGAGAGAGAGAGAGAGAGAGAGAGAGAGAGAGAGAGAGAGAGAGAGAGAGACCCCAGAGACGGGAGACCGCCTGCTTCCACGGTGCCTTCACACTGACACTCCCTCCTTGACCCCAATCTCCCTTCTCCTCCTCTGCAGTGCAAAACAAAGCTGTGGCGCATGCTGCAAAACGTGCACACTACCGCGAGCAAACACAGTCACACATCGCTTTCACGCGGATTGCGAGCAAACTGCAATAACTCACTTTCCATAGTTTCCTGCAAACCTAAAGGAAACTTATCCAGAACGACTTCTCACTTACCTTATAATAACCTCAACCCAAGCCCAGCTTTGTCCTTATTGTTCGTGTGAACACTTTTTTGGTAGGAGATTACACTGTTTTGGGACAATTCCCCTTTGTGTGGGTGTGCAGACAGATTAGGTCCCCACAGAAGTAATGAACACACACACGCGCGTGCACACACCCACACACCCACACACCCACCCACACACACACACACACACACACACACACACACACACACACACACACACACACACACACTCACACACACAAGCAGGCGGGCTCTCAGTGGGCCTGTGTCCCCAGTGCTTTTGTCTGGAACAATGTGTGTATGAGTTGTGGCTCACACCTTTAAATTAGTCTTTTGGGATGATACCTAATGCACATTTCATTAAATATTTTGACATCTCGTTATGTTATTTATTGCAGCAGTCATCAGGACCTGTTTGTTTGACAACTTTTTCCATTAGGGAAGACAGCGGTGTGCACGTGTCGGCGTGCATGTTCATGCCTGAGCACAGGGGGAGAAAAAAAAGGGAGTACGTCATGCCGAAAAAGACGAACGTAGCCCGAAAGCATCTGTGTTTGCCCATTTTGTTGCGATCTAGTAAATAGCTGGTCACAGATGCGCAGGAACAATAAAGCGAAAGGGCCCCTGGAAAAAGGCACGAAAGCAAAATAAATGATGTTATGTCTGTATTTGCTGTGTACCTGGTGATTTCCTAAAGTTTTCGATTGACCTGAATTCGACTGAGCTCTGGACTCGGGAGACTTGTGAAAACTCTGAGTCGGTGTTGGAGGGGCAAAACCTAAAGAGAGACTCCCCCTGCCCCGCCGCCGCTCCCTCATCAGGTTTTTCGACGTTCCAGTGTGTTTTTTGAATCATCACCGTTTTACAACGAGGCATACCTCACTCTGTGAATCATGCGCTCACCTTCAGCTCGACGGTTGCATTCACGTGAGCTTGACCATGTCCTCTGTCTCTCCCTCACTCTGAGGTTTTTGTGGCCGTTTCCAAGAGACATTTGGTGTGTGAGGCCCCGTCCCAGCAGATGGCCCATCAATTACTTTTTACCTTCAAGATGACAACACATGAGAACGTCTAATAGCATGTAAGCACCAAATTCTCAGGTGTAATGTACTTTAAATCTATTTCAAAGCTTTTGACAGCCAGGGTGTTGCTACAGAGTCCATTGATTTTCACGTCCTGTATTTATGCATTTCAGATGAGACGGGTTTTTTTTCCTCCTCAGACTTAAATACTTTTGAGCTTTACAATTGCAAACAAGCATGTTTAAACTCTCTTCAACGGTTCTCATGACCAAACAATTCAGTCAGATTGAACATTTTCACACAGGCCCTAAAGGGCTGTGGTATCGGTCCTCTCCTTGGGTCTGGCAACATTTTGCGTGATCTCATAAGATTTGTGTTTCCTCACAGTAATTTTCGCAGTCCTTCCTGATTCATATGAAGAGCTGGAGTGTTGGTCCAGCCTACCTGCTTTGCACGGCGAGTTCGAGGAAAGAGTCTGCAGAGACCCCGGGAAAGGCAGAGACGATGTGACACTTTACGTGATACATTTAGCGCTCATTACTCATTTTAAAAAGCGGATCCCGGAAAGTATCCAGCTGTTGGCTATGAGTGCAGCTGCAGCTGCTCTGCTTGGCTGTGATGGGTGAAGCTGTGGATAGATATATAGTTATTGTTTGAACCCGGCTTGCTGCTGCGGGTCAGTGTGTGGTGCTCTGGATAGGTTCACTGCAGCTCTGCTATGACCAATATGTTACCGACACTGCAGGGGTCGAGCAGTACAGTAGCCTCAGTACAACACTTGGCCAGCTCAACTGTCAGTGCACACACATGGCTTCTGCTGTATTGCGCCCATTAAAAACCTACATGTCATTGCCAAACGTGTAACTACTACAGGAGAGCCGCAGCTACACACTGACAGCTATGTCAGCTTCCCAGGCAGCAATTCTGATCAGAGCCACGGACTTCTCAAACCAGCAGTGAAGTGGGCAGCAAAGGGGGGGGGCTGACTTTCACTGAAAATAGGAGTAAATTCTTTGGGTGGTGTGATTCCGAAAGACGGTTTTATACTCTGACAAGTTGTTTATGTTTTGCACTTCTTTTTTGTAAGCTTGTAATCTGGAGCTACACAGCTCTCTCTTGAATTTGGAGGCTGGAGGACTGACAAAAACCACACTCAAAGGTAGAACATGCAAACTTCACCTCTAAAGGACACAGTACAGAAAATAGCTCCTTTTTTTACTGTGCTGCCTCGTGGGGTAGTGGAAAACCCGAGTACTTTCCACAGTAATGAACCAGTAATATGAAACAGATCAGCTTGAAATCCTGAAAGTATTTGATGATCTACGGTCATGCAAAGTTACAAATTACAAACACTTGACTTGTCTTATCACTGGAGCAAAAAGAGGAAACTCAAGCTGCAGGGAAGTAAGCGAGCAGAGGTGGGATTCAGAGGAATGTTTTGTGATGTAAAGATTCCTGAGATCACATGTAGTGGTAAGCAGCGGTTGCATGTGTGAAAGAGCTCTTTGTCTGCAGCCCAGGTTGTTGGGTTCAGCTAATCAAATGGATTAGAGACGGCTTTGAAAGTCCGCCCATTGGAACTGGCCGTCCGCACAAAAACAAACACACTGCTGTGGCTGCAGCCGTCCACTTTCACTAAGGTGCCTGTTTGTGTTTATGCATGTGTGGCTGCATATGTGTCTGCATACCAGTGCACTGAACTGTAAGACTCGCAGTGCTCTGGTTCTTGTGTGTGAGCCCTAAATGTGGGTCTATTTGTGTACAAGGCCAATCTTATGTGAGCAAATAAAGCAAACATATCCTTCCAATGTTGATTAGTGGCTGTCGGGTTCCTTTTCATGGGAAAGAAGACAGGGCTCACTGATATTTGCATTCAGCTGTGGCTTTCCTGGCCTGACACATGAGTCCAATGTGTTGTCTATATCAGTTTCTGGCATTTTAATAAGACCCAGATCCCATTATTCTGTACCTCATGTGATGCTTTCAAGTGCATCTGTTTGTTTTGGGATGTCAGACTGAATCAGGGGATATTATGTGCAGCTGAAAAGTGCAGAAAGTTTTTGGGTGTTCCTGGAAAATCCTCTGCTTCACATCAATTAATGTCTACTGCAGGGAGCTTGATTTTGGACACCTGAATCCTGTGGATGACCTTTAATAGACTCCGTCCAGTATCTGTTTTCATAGAGACACTTCTCCTCATTCTGGCAGAAAACACAGATGACTGATCATGATGATCTCCCACCACTCGTTACTTGTCTGCCAGTGATCTGCAGCAGTTTTTTATCATTTTACCCATAGCAGAAGATATCACACCACCCACAGTGGAGCGACGCCGTGAGGTTGTAAATCCAGTCATGACTCACACATAAACACCTCTGACTCCAGGTGTCATGAAAGAGAAAGTGTAGATCAGTCCAACACTTGATCATCGTCTCTCTCCTCTGGAGGATTTCCTTATGTAACAAAGATATTTTGTGTCTTTCAAGTTGTTGCTAAGGCCCAAACTGTTTCTCTGTTACACAAGCAGAGTTCTTGGTCGAAGAGATTGATAGTTATTCCCCAATATTGATTTAATCAGGGTTTTTTTTTTCAACTCAGTAACTTTTCTTTCTTTCTTAATTAATGTTTTCGGTTGAATTTTGTTTTTCAGTGGAACATCTCTTGCCTAAAACGCTGAACCTAAAAGGTCAGAACATGACATGAGAGTCACTGTGGCTTATCAGTGAGGATACAGACTTGTTAACCGCTCCTGATTCCCAGGCTTGATTACTTAGCTCTCAAAAACCCTGGAAACACCAGGATATTCCACTCGAGCTTCTCCACGTGCATGGTGCGTGCGGGTTTGTGTTTTCCTCTCGCTGCGTCAAAGAGTTTCCACTGAATGTTTGCTTAAGAGAGGAAAAGGTCAAGTTGTGCTGGACTGGGCTTTCTGTTGTGTTCCAGTCATGGAACCACAGATGTCTTTGTGTCTTTGCGCCCCGTGTTAAGCTCTCTTTTACAGCCTGGACACCCACAAGTGAGCATGTTTACTTACACATGCTCATCCCACTGCCTGGAAGTGTTAAAGGCTGGGAGGGTAGTGAGGCCCAAGGCACTGAAAATGGGAAAACAAGCTGTTTCATATCCAAGAAACAGTCTCACACATCACCACTACACCACCAAGGCCTCCGTGGAGATCACACAGACACAAATCATCTCTCAGGGAGATGACTTGCTGGGGTGCTTTCACTGGCACAGGAAAATTAGATTTAAATCGAAGATAAATGCACGAAATTGATCACGCATGAAACTGGCTGACTGGACGTTAATTTAAAGAGAAATTTTCTTCTTTTGTCACCGACACCAATGAGACTTGCACAACAGCCTGTCTTTACACTCTGTTTTTATTATTTGTGAGTGACTACTGTGTCTGTGTCTAATCAACCACAATGTTGATGCTCCGAGCTTTGCGCAATGGAATGAATTATGGCTGATTGCTTCTTCGTATTATTTCACCATGTTTATTTCCAGTATATGATGCAAGAATGCCATAATGAACCACAGCAGACACCACATGATACAGTTTTCACATGTATGGTCTCACTCTCACCGTCTCTCCCTCTCATACCATCATTTTATTAGGATACATGAACGTGTCCCAATGCCTCGCTTTCTTTTCGGTGTTTATTTGTATCTCTGGTGTACAGATGTGAATATTTGCAACACAAGATTTATCCCCACAGTTTTCTGATGTCTGTCAACCTGTCAGAAATGCAAAGAGCAAATACAGAGATAACCAGATCCAAACAGGATACACAATTATTGCCTTGGCTCTGTGTCCTTGTTTGACCACTGTGACCTTTCTGGAAGCCATGCAAATCCTCAGGAAGTGTATTGCCGTACATTATGAGAAAAAAAGGAGAAAAGAAAACAGGAAAGGAGAGGCCACTCAATATGACAAAAGGAGGGGAAAATGAATAAATATGCCATCTCAAATCCTTTAATTTGGAAAATGTGTCTCATTTACTCCAGATGTTAAAGAGCCTGTGCAGAAGTGGACCTTTTGGCATCACGAGAGATGATAGTCCAGTTATAGGCCCTTTGTGGAAGCGTACCCAACCTCGCAGGTTGAGGGTCGACGAGTAGGACGACGGACTCATTACGCCACTTCATTCAGAAAACCCAACCTGCCATTTTTATGAGTCTGCACTGAGTGGGCAGCAGCAGAAACATTTCAAGGTGTTTTTTTTTTTTAATTTTGCATCAACATTAAGACATTTGATGCTTTTGAAACCGATACATTCAGGAAACCAGTTGTGTTTCCTTCTTTGAGGAGTAAGGTACCACACTCAGCGGTCGCGGTGGGATCCCTTCGACTCTCGTGCTGTGAGACAAAGTGAACGTTGAGGAGGTCTACGAAGGCTTTTAAACACACAGATGCAGCACCAAGGGTTAGAGTCCAACATGAAAGCAAAGAAGGAATAAAGAAACCACTTTAGTGCCAAATTGTATCTGAATTCTCTGTGGATTCCCCTGTGCTTTGCACTCTTTTCATCTCCATCTCAAACGGCATTCTCTCTTTAAGTTTTTCTTCCACACATGAAAAAACTGCCAGGGTTTTGTGTTACCACTGGCTTTGTTCTCAATCACTGCTCACAAAGATGTCACTAATCCGGTGGATGTTCTCGACTGAGCTTCTTCTGCTACTAATTCGACCAGTTATAGCAGCAAATCTGTTCTGCGTCCTGCTGGCCGGTGTCCCTCTGGTCCCCGTGGCTCCCAGGGCCGCGCTGCGTCCAGCTGGCATGGCTGAGGGAACAGGGACAGCTGGGATCCTTGACCACCCGAATTAACAACAGCCCGGCTGTCATCATCATCGTCATCGTCCTCCCATCAAGACAAAGAGTTTTCCACTTCAAAACCCGTGGAAATCTCTTCAATTTCCCAGCCATCACTCCAAATGTAGTCTCATACTTGGACAAGAAACAGAAATTTACTCAAATCCTCAAGTCTCTTTAAATACGTCCTTTAGCAAATGAGTTAAATCTCAAACCTGCTCATTTAAAGTTTGAGAGAAGTGTCTTGATATGAAGCGCGCGGATGTTTAGACTGTGATCCCGTTTTGGCATGCAGACCATGTATCCTCTCTATCCTCGTTCATGGTTATAGTTCCCTCTTTGTGCAGCGTAATCACAGTATGGCTGTAGATCTGAGAACCAACAGCAGGAAAAGGGCTCTAAACCACCATCTCGAATCTGAAAAGTATGTGGCATGAAAAGAAGCTATCTCCTATCGAGACTGATGGCCTCCAAACGCTGGAGCTGGGATGTACTGGAGCTCTCTCTCTCCCCTCCCTGTGACCATCTGTGATTGAGTCGTGCTGGTGAAAGCGTTAAATCTGTCTGTGGAGCTGGAAGACTTTTCAAAGTTTGGACTTCTGGGCTGTCAGACGCAGGTTTCGGTTACATGAGTGCTGCAGGAGTGACAGGAGTGTTGCAAATACAGCTGCAGTGGCTGTCATCTCGTGCCCAAGAAGTAGTTGAAAACGAGCATATCAAAGAAATGAATCTCAGCTCTGCATTTGGGATGAAACTAATCAGTGACTATGGGAACACTTGTGATTAAAAAATACACAGAGTCTTTTTGTTCTGGATCCCAAGAATTAGCAACTCTTGCTACAGAGTCAAGTATCACCGCATGACAAAACAAACATATTTTGTTGCTCACGTTGATTTTGCTGCAACCTGTTTTACATTACGTTTCCTCATCAGACAGAAGCTCAACCATTCTATCATTGTTGCATTCATGTACTGGGATGACAAAGAGGTGGGTTATAGTTCGTGTTGTTTCATTGCAGCAGGATTGGGGGGGGGGGGTCAATCCTGGGCCAGAGCCTGTGGGTGTGGAGTTGAAATGGTCTTCACGAGTCTCCATTGGTTTTTAACTCAGCATCGGTTGTTGGTGTGAACGCGCATGAAGTTCTGTCTCTTCATATTAGCTCTGTGATGGAGTGGAAACCTGTCCGGGTTATAATCTGATCAGCCTCCTCATGTCACTTTGATTTGGCTGTGGCCCAAGGGTGACCAATACCTTCATCATGATTGACCAGAAGTTGGCATGCCTTTAGGAAAGATTTTCTTCCGTCAGGTTAATGTGTGGAGCATCCGGTCTGACATCGCTCCTCTTTGTGCACTCAAATCATGATCCAAAGTATTGAAACTGAAGAACACAGGGTCTATGATGCAGTCCAAATTCAAGCCGATGCGTTTTTTGTTTGTTTTTTGCATACTTTGAATTTCCTTCTGACCCTGGGAAAGTTTTCTGCAGGTACTCTCCTGCTTTCCAGATCAGCACGATCTGCTTGTTAGTTTAATCGACTGTCTTCGCTGTGTGTTGGACTGACAACCTGTTTCTGGCCTTCATGAGCTGTCAGCTGAACACAATCCAACCTCGAACATTGGATTAAGTGCGTGCGGTGGATGGATTGATGGATAGATGCTTGATTGGATCTTTTTGGGGTTAGGTCATGGACGTGATTCTTCGAAAAGGCGGAGAATAAAAGGGGTATTCAAACCGACTGACTTCTTTTATTCCTTTGGAGCCATTCATTTCTGTGCTGCTATAAAACTCCCCTTTGAAAAAGGAGGATCATACAATACCAACTGAACTCCTCCTGAATGGATCCCATGGTGGTATTGTTTGGTCGACTCATTTTTCCGCCTTTGTGGCTAAACAATGACCATTGATAAGTTCATTAATTTGTTTATATTTCTTTTTAAATGAGTGTGAACTGTAGCCTCTCTATAATACAACGACAATGGCGATGGATCTGGCCACCAAATTTTTGGCATCCCTTGTATAGACCTGCATATTTGCCATAGTTTGTGCTCATGATCACACACGGGCAGAGGGCACAAATGAACTGACCCCGGGCCTCTGTTTGGCACGGCTATGGGCCTCTCTGTACAGACTAACAGACTCCTGCCTTTGTTGTGTGCTACCATCTGAGAGAGCCTAGCAGCCACAGTCTGAATGTTGACCGTCTGCGCTAATGGTAAACACCAGCCAAATGCCAAACAAACAAAAGCAAACAAAGCAAAGAGCTTCCAGGCTCCCTACGTAATGAGCTTCCTTTACGCAAAACTCTTCCTCTCTCTCTCTCCTTCACCCCATCTTCTCGTGTGCCCTGGAAAGCCTCAGTGGTTGGCGTGCTAATCCGACATCGGAACAAGAAGTGAAAGGCCAGCGCGAGCTGCAACCCCGAGCTCATTCAGATGGCTGACAGAAATCCAAGTCCCTTTTGTTTACACATTCATACAAGATCCTTTGGCTCCAAACCTTTTGATTTCTTGTTAAAGTTGGATTTTTTTTTTCTTACAGTTTCCTTTCCATGTTTTTTTTCTTTTGTTTTCTGAACGCTTTGGGACTGATTTGGACAAGAACCCATGTCTCGACTTTTTGCCCTCCTCTCAGGACTCCCACGTACGCACACACACACACACACACTCAAGTCTACAGTAGAATATTGTAGCATAGTCACACGGTGATGGATGTGTGGTTCCTC
>JASSRZ010000053.1:9337867-9353822 GCA_032164315.1 Malacoctenus gilli | reverse complement strand
CACACACACACACACACACACACACACACACACACACACACACACACACACACACACACACACACACAGACAATGTTGTAAAGTGATTAGCCCGTTTCTGTTGTTTCCACCACAAGTCGCAGGAAAGCAAACAAACAGAAGAGCACAAGGCTGCTATTGTGCACTTCAGCCTTTGCCACAGATAAGGAAAGGATAACAGGAGTCTTTATCAGCAGAAAAACAATTGATGCTCATTTATCTGATTGACTTGTTCGTTTTCCTCCGTGATAACCGAATCTAATGTATAAGAGAAACACGTATGAATGGCTGTAACATGTTATTTAGATAAAAGTGAAAGAAAAAAGGTCAGAACGGCCCTCACCCCATCAACCAATTCGCCCTGAGTGAAAATGTTAAACCTGCTGACCCTGAGTGGGCCGAATACTCCAGAATCCTGTTTCAAGTCCCTCCAAATAACAATATTCCTTCTCCATCATGTGTGTCTATTTTGCTGTTGGAGAGATTTCAGAGAGCGAGAGAGAGAAAGGGAGAGAAAAAAAAAAAGGTTAAAATCTTTGACACATGGAGCAAGTTATGCCCATTCACACACCCTGCAGTGCTATCATAAGGCATGCCGGCTGGTTCGGCCGGTCCTCTGTGAAAACACACAGTCCATGCAGTGAAAACCAAGCTCAGCCGTGGATACGAGGGTGACTGCGATTCAACAATATTTGACCACACAATATACTCACACTGTGTAATTTTGCTTTCATTGTAACTTTAAGCTCACTTTGACGTTTCATTATTGAGGGCAATTTATGAAAACGATCGCTGTAACTAATGTTTTATTATTGTGTGCAAGGAAATATATGATTGCATGACTGCATGGAAAAGTAAGAGAGGAATTGCACATATTCTCGCACTTAGTTTGATCACTTACACAAACCACACGTTCGGTGCTTTCAGGCTGCATAAATCATGTTTTTTTCCCCCAGACGTTGAAGAGGTAAAAGCTCACATCAGTGTCAACATCCCCAACCTTTCTCTTCCAGTGTGAAATACAGGTTGAACATAGAGACCTGTGTTCGATGCGTCACTCTTGAATCAACACATTGATGAATTTGCCCTCGCTGCAGATTTTCTGTCACTCACCTGGATTTATTGCCATTGTAGGCTCGACGCTCATATAGCCGCATACAGGGCATGCCTTGTGCACCAATAAAGTGGAGTGTTTTCCTTCTGCCAACTCTGGCTAGGCTTCACCGGAGTGCCGACGTGTGCGTGTGCATGTGCGCGCGTACGCTCCAGTCCATGCGTGTCTGTGTCTCCCACGGCGTGCACACACACGTGCGTACACATCACTCAGCCTTCAGCTGGGCAAACCTGCAGGATTGCGTCACATGCAAAAGAAAAAAAAAAAAAGAAGAAGAAAAAAGAGCAGCCCCGGCCAGTAAACTTGTCTTTAATTGCTTTGCAACGGGAAACACATTGCCGAAGAAACAAGAGGCTCATTGTGAGAACGTGTTCATCCTAACGCACCTCATATTTTCTGCAGACCAGTGACCCCCACCAGCATCCACTATAAAGCACAAAGCCAGCAATTAAAGCACTAAGTGTTTGCATGCACGCTCCCATCAGACACTCATAAAGTGCATGCGCTTCTGTCTATAGGCCGACGTGCATTACCAGTAGGTCGAGATACTGTAACGTTCCATCCCCCAGAAATTAATATAAGGTCAGTTTTGCCTGTTCGAGGATGCACGACACCATGTATCAAAGATGAAGGATTGGAAAGAGGAAAGTCACATGTGTTTGTGTGCATGCACGTGTGAGCGCGTGCATGTGTGTCTGTGTCTCATGATAAATCTGGGCTGGGTGGTGGTGGTGGTGGTCTGGCTATAATGTAAACCAGATGTGGACTGGATGCAGTCGTTGGTACCCACTGGAGGGAAAACGTGCACATGTGAGCTTGTGTCGACGTTGGTGCAACACGGAGCGCCAGCATTGATTACGAATCCAATGCAATTTTGCATCGCACCAACCACATTTGGCAGCGCTTAGACGCCATGCTCGCTGGAATGAGCTCATTGCTTCACGTGACTGATCCATAAATCACTGAGACTTCATACAGCCGCTGCTGTCACACAGCTGGAGAATAGTGATATTACGATGGCCAATTAAAAGCTGTGTCAGATAAAGTATGTCAATACGCCGTGATTTCATTTAACCTGTAAATGTCTGGGTCAACACATATTACGTTTCACTTGATGGAGAGATTAAGTTGGAGAAATGATGGTGAGATTGATTTGGAAACCAATTTTCCAAGAAAGCCCACCCTAGAAAAGCCTCCCGAATGCCTAATGTGATTTCATAGCAATCCCCTTGTTAAGAAGGAAACAACATTCTTTCTGTATGAATTTCCTAAATTGAATCAACCAATCTGCTCTGGACGGACTACACTGGTTCATTTGTTGGTAGGAGGGACATTAGTGTATGCGGTGTATGCAGCGCCGTGCACGCTGGTTTCCTGCACTCCAACTCACAGCTCCTAAATTGATTTGTTCTGAAAGTTAAACTTTAAGAGAAGACTGCTCGTAGAGAAGGAAAGAAGAGGCTCGTTCAAATTTTTGGACTTTCTTAAATTCGAAAATGAACGAGCAATGAGCGCAGAGACACACTTTACAGACACATTTTTATACCAACAGCCAATTTCTTGTCACAACTTTCAGGACTGGGAATGCAGAAACTGGATTAGCTGCAGAAAACCCACAAAAGCAAAGGGAGAAAGTGCAAACTTGGCCCAGTCAGTCAGACGGTCCAACTCCGGATTCTTCTCACTGTGAGACGAACCGCTGGCTCCACATGCTCAAACATATGATGGGGAATATTTATGTGAATTTTCGACGTGCAGCAGTCATGTTTACGCAGCAGATTGACAACATACAACGTCAGCTTGAAGTCAAGCGCGGTACGGAGCCAATCGCAACATTGTGGGTAAATTCATCAATGATCAATTTAGCCTGTGAGCATAAATATTAGCATTTACTTTCACCACAGGAGAAATAAGCACAATGACAGGAATACAATGGCTCACACTGTGTCTGTCAAACAACATCTGATCGAAAAAAAGGAGCCCGGCTGCTCCCAGCGACGGACTGAGGGTGAAAAACAGTCCTGACTGTTGGTGTCTTGCAGCATAAGGATTTAGTTTTACCCCAAATATGCACTTTGAATTGTTTCACACAGATTTTCAAATAGATGTGTAGCAGTGCCCAATGTCTTTATCTCCAAACATAATAGATAATAACATTTTACACGTTCTCTAGATATTGAGATTTGTCTTTCAGTTGATCTGATATTCAAATTATTGTCCAGCAATGTAGTTATAAAATGTAAAGCAAGAACTGAATAACCAGGAGGCACAGAGAGTCCTTATGCTCACTATACTAACATCTCCAGTTGTACTCAGTGTCACAATCAAGTCCAAACAAAGAGCCTCAGATATCGGCAGACAAACGTGGGCTTTCTCATCCCTCCCAGATGAAACCACCAGGAAGTTTATGGGTCGTCTCCAGTTCACACTGGCGGTCTGTCTCAGCATCAACAGTTGTCACAATCTCAGGGCCAAGATGCTGCTGCTGCTGCTGCCACCGCCGCGGCCTCAATGAGGTGCCACTCTGTTTCAGGCGCATAAGGCCTCCCTTTGTGTCCCGACCGAGTCCCTCTCTCTGATATTTGAAGACCTGGACTGAGAGTAAACACGGGTGCATACCTGACATGGAGCGACAGTGACACTGAGAAGTGCGGCGTGACTTTGCGGATGCAAGGAGGAGAGGAAAAAGCTGAGTGCTGTGCATTCATGGGTGCGCTTCGAAATGTCACTCCTCTCCCACACCTACGGCTTTATGACTTCATATCCTCCTGGTTCCATTGTAGAAAGAGAAGCTGTTTCCAACAGAGGAAGGCTCTTTGACCCCTGTGAAAACACTGCATTTGTCTTCTTGTTTGAGGGCCCTAAATGGCTAACTTTACAATAGCTACTTGTTGTATTGTGAAAAAAAAACAACACACCTGCACACTTAGCAACTCCTAAAAATGCAGGTTGTTGTTCATGCCTTAAAGCCACAATTCAGACCTTCCCTTGGCGCCAAAAAATGTGTCATTTCAGGCTGAAAAAGGTTAAAATGTATAGTATTCAAATGATGCAGTTGAGTGACGAAATGGTGAGAATTAAAAATGTGAGAAATTGGCCATGGTTTCTTTGAGTATAGTCCACGACAGCCAAACTATCTTTGTCCACAGTTTGTGACCTCAGCTTTTTCCAACTGGGCCGTAAAAAGACGAAAGAAGCAGGAAACTCGTAGAAAAACCCGGGGAACTTATAGGATGTCATCATTCACAGTAACAAGCTCGATGAGAAAGTGGAAAATATGTTTTTAGGGCTTCAATATGTGCTTCTCTCCTTTTTTTTTTTTTTTTTTTGAAATGTCCCAGTCAACTTTCTGTGGAGACCGTTTCTCTGTGCACGCCATGTGAAATTTTTACCATACCCAGACCAGCGCAGCCTGCTTCCTCTGTCTTTGGTTGAAAAACCACCAGTGGGCCTTTACTGCCTGCAGAGTGGAGCGAGCGGGTAATTTATCACCGTTCATCCTGAACTGGTGTAGATGGAGGCCTGATTTTATTGCTGGTGTCACATGTTAACGAGCACACTTTATGGTGGACGTGACGGAGGGTCACGCCGCTGAGGAATTAACTCACCAAGTGGACTAATAACATGCAAATTTCCAGCAGGGAAAGTTTGGAGGGGACTCCTGCCTCTTTGACTCCGTCGTTCGAGGCCTCTCAGTACGAGTCTTGTGAGTACTGATGCGACTTTGCGACGCCGCCTGGGAATGAGGAAATAAATGACAGTTATTCCCATGGTCTTCTCTTGATGAAGATTGGTTTGCTTCCCGGGTCACTACTGTAAGAAAGGATCAAGTGTCCACTCGGCGAAGGAGCTGATGTCACTGAGCAGGAATCTGTCCATTTTCCCTGCTACTTTCACACTGCGCCTGTTGCCTCTGTGTCTAAATCTAATAAAAG
The DNA here is from genome assembly GCA_032164315.1 of Malacoctenus gilli. Classification (NCBI taxonomy): domain Eukaryota; kingdom Metazoa; phylum Chordata; class Actinopteri; order Blenniiformes; family Labrisomidae; genus Malacoctenus; species Malacoctenus gilli. Next base: position 9,348,755 of record JASSRZ010000053.1, on the reverse strand, counting down.
TGTGTCCTGCAGAAATCCTGGAAAAGACTGATAGCAAATGAGGGGACGGTTCATGGAGGGGTTAGTGAAATGGATCTAATTGAGCGGTGTCCGGTTTCACTTAAGTGGATTCATTAACGTCTGTCATCGCTGCTGGACTGCACGCACAAGCTCTCCGCTGATGGCTTCTTTCAGACACTCAGGAGGAAAAAGTGGACCCAGGCTGTATGTCACTTGGACAGGATGCACTACGCTGAGTCCAGACTACATAAAGATGAGGAAATTGGGTCCTGTAATATCACTGTGACTGACTTGTTTTGAGTCTAAGGTCCTCGTCTTCTCCTCGCCAGTCCCCGCACAGGCCACAGGTTAAAAAAAAAAAAAAGAAAAGTTGGACCAATTTCATCTCAGCTTTCCATGCAGGGTATGGAATCAGTCAAGAGGAACAGATAAGGATACTTATCTCAAATTACTTACAGATGGAGCAGCGGAGATAAAAATCCTGGATTGACAAAAAAAAAAAAAGTCTCCACTAAACTTAAAGAAAAAACAGGAAATAAAAAGACAGAGACAGACAGAATACATTCAGATTCAAAAGACGCCAGTCAACCGTTGCTGTTTCGAATAAGTAATTAATCTCCAGTAGCAAACAGAATTTTTTGGCTCACTTGTCGAGCGCTGCACAGTTGTTGCTAAATCAAAAATCTTTTAGTCTCCTCTTGTTTGACATTTACAGGCTGCTTTATTTGTTTATTACAGTATTGAGTGGTTCTGTTTTTATTATAAACTCCTAAACTAACACAAGTCAATTTTGCAGATATCCCCCCCCCCTTCACTGACATCTGGACAATGTGCTGGGACAAACATCTGGATGAAATTGTGCCAGTCATCTTTCGTGAAAAATGGTATTTGAGTGCTGAGCTGTCTGCCAGAATGGACAACGATTTAGGGTAGTTTCCTTCTCAATGTCTCTCCACTTTTTTTTGGGATGGGATGAATCTTCAGTCGGAAACGAACCGCTGGCTTCGAAAAAACCGGCAAATTTTTGAGCGCGCAGACAAAAAGAAAAACTGCAGTTGTGGGTGAGCAGGTTCCAATCAGTAGACACTTGGAGCAGGATAAAAGGAGGCAGCGAGCAGATAACTCAAAGATGCTTTTGAAGGATTTTATTGATCAACTTTTCAACTGAGGCCAATGCTGTGTTGAGGCTCTGGCATATTCATGGACAACGAGCAGCTTGCAGGCTGCAGAGAAAGAGAAGTGTCAAACTTACAGTCTGTGAGCAATAACTCGCTTCGTACAGTCAAAAACAGAAAGCAAATTAGAAGAAATGAGCAGCAATAGCTTGTATACACAGTTTGATATCAATAGCAGGTATATTGCAACACTGTCTTAACAGTCTATTGTAGAAAAGATGCTCCAACATGTGGTGCTTTTGGCGTCCTGAAATGATTTAACCATTTATTTCACAACAGATCAGAGACAACCCCACGCGATCTCTACTGTAACTTCAACCTCTTCGTAAATATTGTCTTTTAAAGTGAAAATGCAAACGTATATAAGTTTAATAAACTTAACGTAGAAACATTTAAGTTGTTTTTGTTCCCCTTAAATTAGACCGTGTTATCATATATCCTTAAACCACAGCATTTGTCTCTCTAGCAGTGAGGACGAAACATTTGGGAACCTGACAATGATCATTTCCCCTCCGTAGTGCCGAATACTAAGGGCCTCCTCCATTTCCATGAACAGCCTCTTGGCATACCATGAAGCTGTGTGTTTTTCTTTCACATTGACCTGCAAATGAACAGTCAACACGGAAGGGTAAATGGTGCGTGGTCGGCACGCAGGTGAGGAGGACGCAGCAAACCAACCGTCCAAACAAAGGGGGCCCAATTCACACAGCAGCCACTTCCTCAGAGGCTCGATTCTCAGAGTCGTTCTAATAGGCCCCTGCTGCCGATCTGAATCGTGATCAACCGAGTGGATTTTATCAAAAGTCATGATTTTCTTTGAATACTAAAGAAGTTAGTGGGCCCATCTCAGTGTCTTGAATTTTGCTCACCGTCTACAAAAACACTCACACTTCTTTTTGTGTCCTGGTACTCTTTTTGTCTAAGTGCAAAACATATAGTTACCTCACCTCCTCTTAGTAAACTTTTCCTCCACTCTGGTGTATTGATTAAAGTTTGTCAGGTTTTTTTTAAATATAACTCTAAAATAGCCACTATAAACTATCCACAACTCACTTTAAGCTGGGATTTGATTTGCTTCTGTCATTTAATAATGTGTCTGGAACAAATCGAAAGGGGGGCATTAAAAATTCATCATTTCAGTCTGCAAACTAAAAAAAGCACCTAATTGGAAGCCATAGTCCCTCTCGTAGTAAAAGCCTTATTGAAATGTCTTCTGGCTCAACAAACATTCATTCAAACGCCGATCAAACACTGACGCTTGCTTGTTATGCCAACTGAACTGATTTAGGCGATTCCCAGGGAAGCTGCACTGAAAAGACACGGGAGGCAGCTACGCATGAATTCAGCAAGCACATGGACGCGCTGTTAGACATGAGCGGGGGGTCAGGGTGTGGATCGCAACTGAGTCTGCGGCCGGGGTATTTAATGACTGACCGCAGTGAGGCAAGGAGGAGGTCCATTGTGTCCAGCGCGGCGGCGTCTGAGCCGGCCGCGGCCACAGCCGCGCACACTGGGGCTGCGCTTTGAAGTACAGCTGCTCCCTCCAGCAGATGGAGGGAGTGAAAGAGAGGGTAAAGAAATAAATGTGTTTATGAGATTTAGGAGATAAATCCCCGGATTGTTCGCGAGAGAGCAGGAAAAAGTAGCAGGAAAGGACGATGAAAAGACTCGGAAAGGGAATTTACACAAACTTTTTTGTCACTCTTTTAAATCGGATTGGAAGCCTGGCTTTGGTATGCAAATCTGTGTGAATCTGTGAATGTCCAATAAAGAGAGAAAGAGAGAACAAGTCACCAGATGATATGAGCAGTGGGGGGGGGGGGGGGGGGGGGGGGGGGGGCCCCCCCCCCCCCCAGCCCCCCTTTTCCACCCCTCCACCTCCACCTCCACCCTCTTGTGCAGAGCAGCCAGACCAGAGTTGGGGTGGGATATGCAAATACAGGCCGTCTGTCTGCCTGCCCCTTCAGAGGCAGCAGAGCAGCACGCTGCTCCTCACTCACACACACACCCTCACTCATGCAGGGTGCAGATTACTTGGAGGGTCGAGCCTCGTCAGCAGGTCTCGTACATGCTTGCATGTGTGCGTGTGAGTGTGCGAGTGTACGCGTATGGACTTGAAACTTTCCTAGAAGCACACTCTCTTCCCTCCTTCTTTTCTCCGTCCTGCTCTCCCTCTTTCTCCTTCCCCCCTCCTCCAGCACACCTTTGTGTTGTTTCCCTTGCCCTCTTCCTCTCCCCCTCCCTCTGCAGCAGCACTGCTTCTCCCTCTGCTCTGTCCGAGGTGCTCAGATTTTGGTCCGTTTGCGACCTGAAGGTGTGCAGGACGGGATGCTGCTGATGCCACAGCTGCGAGGACTCTCTGACTCCTTCAGGGCCCACTGAGGAAAACAAGACTTCACGTGTGCCGGGAGAAGCGCCACCACACAGCGAGGACCCTGAAACGATCACTTTCAACCGGTTCCCCTCGACAGTTTCGTTTCCTGAGACTGGAATTAATTGAACTCCTTTGAGACTGCTCTAAAGAAGAGACAATGCGGACCAAGTTGTGCCTGCTGATTCCTCGGCTCTTTCTCTTGGGAGTCTTGCTCTCTGTGGTGGACAGCAAAGGGACTTTCTACGGAGGCCCTGTCAACCCTTTCTATGGAAACAGATACAACCTCTACAAGGCTGGATTCAACCCTCACCACTCCCCAAACAAGCCCATGACCCGTCACAAGTAAGTGCTCCACGCTGGACGTGTCACTGGTGCGACTGCACGTGTTGTTTCTCTTTCCAAGGTGGAGGGTATCGATTTCTAAAAGCATTCCACGCAGCTTGAGTGCAGGACCCACCTCATACTGTATTTCCCCCGAGAAAGCCATGTCACCAGTGAGATGCGGAAATATGGTTGCAGTTAGAGAATCGGCTCGCGAGGGGATCCTTGAATTGACGCTATTGTTTCTGTCCCCGAAACGCTCAGTTTCTTTTTCTTTCCTGGGGTTCACACCTAGAACCATCTGTGGCTGGGGATGGACGTTGTAGGGCAACAATGACACGCTGCATTACAAAAACAAAGCCTTCATTATGGTCTTTATGGTGCCGCAGAGGGGTGCTGAGTTGATGACAGGGGTATTGATCCCTCACAGGGTGTGTGTGTATGTGTGTGTGTGTGTGTGTGTGTGTGTGTGGTAGAGGGGGGGGGGTGTCAATTAGAGGCAAGACTTACAGTACAGCTGGGCACTCACTGCCAGAAAGGGAGTGGCACAACTATTCTCCAAAAGCCTCAACAATGTAAAATCAACAGTGAGATTTACAGTGAGAGCTTCATTACTTTTCATCACACAAAACAAGCGGTTGAGACTTGAGCCTGTCTGTAAAGGTTGCCTGTTATCAATTAGGAACTTGCACTGCGTGAACATTTCACTGGATAATTTGTTAACAAGTTCAAAATTCAAAGAAGACAAACTGTAAACAGCACACAGTATAAAAGTCACAAAGTGGTGGGGAAGAAAACCCACCAATGACAGTGTAGTTTGCAGATAGATGAATGCAGTGAATACGGCTCTTTTGCTTTATCCTCCCTTCCTCCTCCTCCCTCCTTCTCTTGCTTGGCTTCCCATGAGAGCTGTTATGTCTTTGGACAGCTCCCCAGCTACCTGCTGCTTCACTCAAACTGCCACAGAAGACTGCTGATTGCCCCGTCCTGCTCAGTCTGCCATGCAGCCTCCACCAGGACTTAACAGACAGTTCAGCATCCCTCGCTCTCAACGCGACCTCACAGTTCACTGAAACGCATCAGGTCGCTGTCCTGGATCACTGCTACGATACTCCGGATCATATGTTCCAGCTACTTCTTCAGTGCACTAATGACGGCATTTGCATCTCTATGTCTCACTTTAATTCACTTCAATTCATACATAAAGAAATGAAAAAAAAGTGTCTTTATTTGGAAATTTTCTAATCATGTCTTGATGTTGTTTACTGATCAACATCAATATTCAACTCCTGGGAAACCTTGCGTAGATACAGAATGAACACACATTGAAACTCTTGTTTCAACATAGTTAACTTTAAATGACTAAAATCAGGTTCAAACATATTGTTCAACAGTTTTACAGGAGTTACAAGGGGTTTAATTTCAGTTGTAGTGGCCGTCTCAACTCGGACGTCAATCAGAAAATGTTGATAGACTCATGAAAACTTGACCGTCAGCTCTGCTGTTTTGACTTCCATCAGGTGGCTCTTTAAATCAGGAGTGAGCAGTCATGTCACACTGGTGTCTGTTTACGTTTTTTGACAGCGATGCCGAAGTGGTTTATTTATGTTGCTGCAAGACAATTTATTCCAGATACAGTTCCAGGCTTCAGTCCCAGGAATACCAGAAAAACCACCTCGTTATTTTCGATACAAAAAGATCAATTGTGACAAGCAGTCGGTAATTGCTGCTGGTGGCTGGTGGCTGATACCCCCCCCCCAACCCCCTCCCCCAGTGTGTCTGTGTGTCCAACTGTATTGTTTACGCAAGGGCTGTTGACCCATTCTGGACACAGTGGGCCCGGGGGATGTGTCCGTGTCAGTGTCAGACCACCACCACAGATATATGAGCTCAGTTGTTGTCGGCCTGACTGGTCAGTGGAAATAGAGACTTAAAAATAACACATGTGCTGTGACGTGTGGACGAACGTGCGCCTCCGAGCGTGCACTCGCACACAAACGAGTGCGTGTCTATTTTTGTGTGCCTTGCGAGGGATTTCACTCGAGTGTTTTTACAGCTTGTTAATCTGAACTTCTGTTTCGGACTGACCACAGCGTCACGTGGACAAAACGTGCGTCGTTTTTAGTGGGATATTTAAAAATTCTCAGCTGTTGGTGCAGCGCAGACTTTTTGTCCTCGCGCTGAATTATTATCTATGTTTTGGCAGCAAGGCGAGTGATTCGATTTCACAGTCATTCCTTTCATTCAGTGCAACCATTCGCCGCTGTGAGAAAATATATGGCTCTCCAGTCACCGACTGTGACATCTCAGGCAGTTACAGCGGTACCTGTCACGTCTTTATGGCGGCGAGGCTTTTACTCTTCCGTGTGTAAAACTGTGGCTTTGGGAGTTCAGACTTCCTGAAGTGTGTTTTCATTCAATATTTTGGCCAAAAGGCAAGGGCATTTCAAAGAAAATGTATTTAAACTTTTCAGTAGGTTGTCGGTTTAGTATTTGACAGGTTCTCACATGCAAAAGTTTTAAAAGACAAAGGAAAGCGGGCCCTTTGTCATATAATTCATGGACTGAGCTCAGTCCCAAAAGGCAAGAAATGGAAACTACAGCATCTGCTCGGCTCTACTACAACTCAAATCTGAAGAGGTAAAACAGGCATCAGTGGGGAATCCACCTTATTGTATAAAATCAATTACCCTCCTGGTCAATGCCAGATGTCTCCACTCATCACTCGCGACATGCTGGAGGACCATTCAGTGACGTATGAGACAGAGTTCAGGAGTCAAAGGTCGGTGCGCTAGTCGAGGTCAAAGGTTGCAAGCTGCTGTTGTACATTTGTGTTCGGTGTCCAGTGGAGGACGACAACGGAGCCGACCTCCCTCCAGATGGGTCACAAAACCCACCAATAAACTCCCAAAAAAGCCTTCACAACAACTCAGCCAACCCGTTGATTTCAGTGATTTAAGGTCGAAATGTTTTACGGACTGGAAAGGAACGTTTCTCCTTTTGACCTGATAACTCAGCATTTGAAGATTTTCTCGTGATATCGCTCGACAGACTGTGTGGGAACGCGAGCGGCCAAATGTAGCCGGCCAGCTATAAACTGGAGGAAAAGACTCTGCTGGGATGTTCAGCTATTTGGTTCACACTCCAACCACCTGGCTGTCTAGTCATCCCCACTCTGAGGGGCCAGACAATGGTTGTTAGTAAGACTTTGTTTTCAAAATAAACGCTTGGCTCGAACACTAGAGAAATAAAAAATTGGCCCTGCTCATAAACTTCATAACTTCACCACACTTCAGATTCAAATTTAGATCAAGAAAAAAAAATCCGATATCAGCATCGTATCAAAAACCCAGAGAGACAGTTTTATTTTCACAACAGGCAAAACTTTAATTTTGCGTTCTTCTTGTGTTCTTATGAGCACATTGGTATGTGTGAATTGTCTGTACTTGTAAAGAAAATATCATACACTGCAAAAAATTCAATAGCATTCAATTGTTGAAACAAACCTTGACCACTTTTTTTTTATTCAATAGCACAGAAAGCTTGGTGAAAGAAGATTAAGTGCTTTGGGAAATGCCTGAGGATAAGCAAAGTTGTGTTTTCTAACTACTGGTACTTGAGGCTCTTCCTGTACACAGCAAAAAGTGGCAGGTTGAAAGTCCAGGGTCAATTTTCTTTTGTTCTCCAGTGTGTTTTGACTCTCTGAGTGTGATCACACTTTTTTTTTTGGTGAAATGACAAATTACATTGGAGGTTCATGAAAAAGTTGCATTGAGCAGTGTGAGCAGCAAAATTGGAATTAAGCTCCACCCACTGAATACCTTTGCAGTTTGATACCACACAAACTAATGTTATGCTCTGCCTTGATATGTTAGGATGTTAATTGTGTTCATGTCTACAAACTGGTGGAAGGTGAAAACGCTGAAACGGTAAGGTCATTGGCCTGCCTGCTCTCCAGGCTCATTGGCTCAGTCCAGTTTGTTCAAATCAGCTCCTCGGATCTTCCTGTCTGTTTTTGCAACATGTGACAACATAACCCATGGATCTGCTTCAAATGTGGTACAACGGTTTCAGGGCCTTCATGTGGATGCAAACGTTTCTTTGTGAGTTGAAAAGTAAGTTTGACAAAGTTTTAAGTGTTGAACTTAAAGTTCAAATTGCAGATTGTGGACAATAAAACACTGAAAAAGTGTTTAAAAGCAAATCCATAGGAACTAATTGTACTTGAGTAACACACAGCAAACACACTGTAGAACAAAATAGCAAGCTCTGAGATCTGGTGTTGCTCTCGAGTAATTCTAGCAATGAAATATCACTGTAAGTAGTCGGCATTATTAAAACGAATTCCCCTTTGTTTTCAGAAACAACAGTCGGAGGTCACAACCGAACTTTAAGCGCACATAAATAATGATCTGAATTTAAACTGCAATAACTACAGCTGGCTTGGAGCTGACCTTGTCTCTGAATGACAGAGTGATCCCCTTGGCGCTCGAGCTGGGAATATCAAGTCTTGCCTTTAACCCGCGCGAGCCACAAGAGCAGCCTCAATCAACCCTGCACCGCGGGGCCCGCAGGACCGGCCAGTTGGCTCGAAATAGGCATCATTAAAAGCATATATGAGAAAAAGATGGCCCCTGGAGGAGCCTTGTTAGCCTATGGACACGGCTGTTAAAGGTCTTATTAAAGATCGCGGGGTTTTCTATCTCGCCGCCGGAGTCATAAATCTGTCAGAGCCGACAGCAGTGGGCCGGGTTCAAACAGTCAGGAACCCCTGCAGGTGGGAGTGTGGTTCGTAATGAGGAAGGTGAGCCCTTTTAGTGCCGCAGTGTCAAAACACGCCAGGCAGCCGAGGATGGAAAAGTGACGGGACCGCGGGCCAGACGTGTCAGAGGTGCGAGGAGGAAGCGTGGAGGAGACTCCTGCAAAATCAGCGGAGAAAGAAAAGAAAACAGCACCAGGAACACGTGCAGCGGAGTGGGACTGGTATGCTTCAATAATTAAACAGAGATTACCTGCAGTTTTCATATTTTTATGGAAGATAGAAAAAACAAAAGGTTATGAGAAAAGGGGGGGGGGGTTGTGATTAGGGCCCAGTGGAGGGTGGAGGTGTAATAATATTTGCAGAAAACGTTCCACGTGAGAATCTGAGATGGGAATTCTGCTTTCCCCCTGGGAGGCCGTGAAGTGATTTAGGAACTGTAACGCTATACTGGAAATATTGACCGTGGGACTACATTCACAGTCAAATAAATGCCATGCTCCTTTGACACTCAAAAAGACAATATTTTGGAGGGAGTGCAGAGGAAGAGAGAAAGCGCAGGAGCGAGAAGGGAGCGTGGCCTCCGGGCCGTCGAGAGGAAAACAGTGATTTTGATCATGAGCGAGGAAAAAAAAAAAAAAGCAATCTGGTCAGGTGACGATCGGAGGCTCGCAACAGGGTTTACCACATGAATCAGACACAGATAGATCTGTTGGGATTGGGTGGTTCAGTGAGGGTGGGGTTCGAGTTCGGACTTTTTTTTTTTTGGTCATAGCTTGGGTGTTTTCCTGATGTTTTCAGTGAGATACACAGTAAATGTCTTACAACACGCACAAAAGAGGTTTTTAAGGTCAAGTAGGAGAAACATCCTAAGAAACCCTCGAGTTGCATTTCAGGGGGACATTTTTCCATCCATCCATCTTCTGTTCAGCGTCCTCACAGAGAGAGACTTTCCAAGCAAGTCAGAGTCACCAAATAAGTCTCATATTTTGATTGTGAGAGAAAAGCAGAACACATGTTGAAAACCAGCACTTGCACAGGAAAAACATGCACTCAAATGCCCTCAAATCTGAACTTGGACTACAGATTTCCTCATGGTACGGCGACAGTGCAACCCACTGTAGCACCTTGTCACCTGGATACAGTCTTCAATCAAGGATCCTTGCGTTGCCTGCGTTTGGATGATCACGGACCGTGAGCATTTATTGTTTGGCTTTATTAGCATGAACCGTTAAAACAATAAAAATTTAAGGTTTCAAATAATGTTGAATGCTGTATAGTGAAACTTTACAGTTATGTGTCATGTCCTGGTGAATTGACTCTGGTGGGATAAACTGCGCAGCCCCTCCCTACACTGACCCGCCAGCACTCAAACAAACAGAAGGTATTTATACTGTTTACCAGCCTTCACTTTGTGACACATGGAGTGTGGAAAAAGTTAAGAATAGGCCATCCCCCACCCCACCACCCCCACCCCCCTCCCCCCGCCCCACCTTGTCTCTTTCTTCATATTCCTCTGATCTCACGCTGTGTTGGATCAGGACTTCTCGTTCCTTTGGCCTCCCGATGTGTCCAGAATAACGCTACCTTTCCCCCCGACGGACACCCTCCCACACTCACAAGCAGCCCAAACAAAGTTCTCACCTCCCCTGCAGCTGCTGCACATGGCTGAGACAATAACAAATAATAAAGACGGCACTTCTCACATAAGACCACTTGCACGGCACGGTGAGCAGTTGGCTGGAGGCTCGTATCGTCTTCTTCCCGCGGAGCTGTGAGGCCCCCGCAGCACCGAGCCAGACAAAGGCGCCTCGCCGCTTTGTGTCTATGAAATGTGCATGAGAGTGTCGCTTTCTGTGCAACTGACGCACGTCATTGCTGCCTTTCTAGCTGAAACTCAACATTTGTCCGATTAAAAAAAAAAAAAAAACAGTCTGTTTTCACACAGCAGAGTAGGTGACCTGCTGTTGCCCCGGCCAACACTGCAGCACAGGGGGACAGGATTTATCACAGCACTCCACTTTGTGTCTCACAAAGCCAGAACCCCCGACGTCTGTAAGACACAGAGGATAAAATATCACTCCAAGGCCCAAATGACATTGACAGATCTGTGAAAACAGGCAAAGTGCAGGTCGTGGAAAGTGGAGTGAGAGGCAGGAACAGAAACCTATTCACGGGAGGAAACCTTCTTCTTCTTCTTCTTCTTCTTCTTCTTCTTCTTCTTCTTCTTCTTCTTCTTCTTCTTCTTCTTCTTCTTCT
>JASSRZ010000053.1:9324731-9337318 GCA_032164315.1 Malacoctenus gilli | reverse complement strand
TCTTCTTCTTCTTCTTCTTCTTCTTCTTCTTCTTCTTCTTCTTCTTCTTCTTCTTCTCCTTCTTCTTCTTCTTCTTCATCTTCTTCTTCCCATGAGCATCTGGATTCCTGCACTTTTTGGCCGTTATATGGGAGGTCAGAAGGTCACTGGCTCGCCCGCGGACGTGCACCTGACAAACGAATCGGTGAACATGGTCACTTTTCACTTCACTGATCGGGCCGGCATGCAAGTGTGCAGGAAGGCTCACACACTGACTGCTGTGTACACACATACAGCTGCTCTCCATCAGCTGTCACAGCTCCCTGTAAGCCCTTTGGCACATTTTCCCAACACCCATACACATCAATCCCCCCCCCAAAAAAAGTTCAATGATCTTATAAATAAGTCTTCAAATTTTTTTTTTACTCAAAATGTAAAGTCAATAAATCTAATTTTGATTACTTGTGAAACTTCTCAGAGTTAATTTTCTCTTGACGACTCATTTTTAACTCCAGGAATCTTCATTAAAACCATCAGCGAACGTGCTCTTGAACTAATCTGTTTGTGTCACGTGCCTCACATGGTTAAAGATGTAGTTTATCTTGGCGCCAGTAATCTGTCAAAACCATACCGCGCAGCAGATGACAGCACAGGGAGGGATCAGAGTTAGACTCCCTCAGGGATGGTAAAGAAAAGAGCCTGCAGGTGGGGTGTTAGCAGGAAAAACAGCATGAAAGCAAAGTCTTAGCGGCGTTATTACACTGCATGAGTCAGCCTATTGGGTTGAAGTTTTCACGGGGTGGCGGGAAGCGCCAGAATCATTGACGCTGCAACATTCGTGTGGTCGGCTTGGTGCCTGCAGCCTTCGTCTCGTGCGCCCGAGCAGCATCTGATACGTCCCTCCGGCCAGACATCCGTGTTTTCGTTACGCTGGAGAAAATCATCTGCAGCGAGCAGTAAATTGCACATGTGAGCTTCAAGTGCTCCCATCATACCACATCAGTTAGGGTCATAACTGGCACTTCCTCCGGGGCGCATGACCCAGCAGCAGGTTGCCGGGCCGCTATGAAAGGAGCTCTGTCATTCTGACGCCTGCCCTTTTCCGTCCACCGCCATTAACATATGTCAACACCAGGAAAGTGGTGACACACATGCCCGCACACACAAAACACCACCAGTGCGGTCAGTGACTTCCAGGGAGCTGCAGCAGCGCGGAGGTTTCTCACAGATTCCCGCCGGGCCGTCCTGTCTGTTCGCCCCCTTGAACCTGTTAACTTGGCATGCAGACTGTCCTCGGCCCCTGTGTCCCTCCCCGCTGCTCCGAAACACTTCTATTTGTCCCGAAACAGCTGTGGAGCAACGTTGAGTACTGCATGTGTTGCTAAATGCTCCCCTCTGAATGCAAGAAATGCTTCACATGTGGGCCTGAAGTGCGCAGTCCATCATTTCCTGTGTTGCACACGGGTCTGGGGAGCATTCAGCAGTTGCTATAGCTGCACTGGCAATGAGGCGAAAGGGAGGGATGGGGTGGGGTGGGGGTGGGGGGGCAAGGAGAAGGTCCGGCTCCAACGTCATGCAACAACTGTTCAAAGTAGTTAGTTGCACGGGAGTTATTATGTTTGGTTCTCTGGGAACATCCAAATACTTCCGCGATGTGTTCAAGTCTCTGTGAGCACAGTTTAGTTAATTCACTCATTAACTTTTAAACTTTAATACCTGGTCAGCTGATCGGATTTCTGATCACACTTGCGACAAATTCACAACAACTCAGCGCAGAGATGCACGGATAGATAATTAAATGGTGCTTTAATACGAACTGAATCGAGACCTTTGTTTTTTTCCACTGGAGCATCATGATAGTTGTTGGCAAGGAATAATCTCAACACCCAGCTGGAAAAAGTCTCAGCAATGCATGAAATTGTTCCGAGTGTGAACCTTTCTTTCGCTTTCTCCTTTCTTCAATTCACGCTCACACTGATTGACTGTGGCATTGGAGAGGAAATAACAAATGCTTCCTTTTACAAGTCATTCAAAAAATCCCATTCATACTACATTCACAGATTTGCAGGTACCACTTTGCTCAGTAAGCATCTCGAGACATTGTGCCATTGTTTGTTGTTGTAGTCTGACATGAGTAGAAGGATTTTGGCATCGAGTCAAATGGAAAACTGCTGACGTCCCTCAAAAGTAAACAGCAAGTGCAGATTTCTGTATTTCTGTTGTGTTCGCTCCGTGTTGGCTGTAACATCGCTGCGTTGTTCCCACAGAAACCACTGTGCCTATGTCGTCCACAAGAACATCACATGCACCATGCAGGATGGCGTGTCTACCTATGTGAAGGCTGAGTACACCACCAAGTGCATCTGGGGGCAGAAATGTCCAGTCGTCATGTGAGTTGTTTTTAAACGTGAACAAAACCCATAAACTATTACTAACCTCAAAGCCAGTTAGTGCATTTTATGGATCATGAGTTTGTTCGTAAGGTAACTAACTCTATATTCAGCTCTCTGCATTGTTGAGCACGATATTGAACGCACCCTGTGTCAAGGGCGCCCTCTAGCGTTCAGGCCACCCAATGGTAATTTCCTTTGGCGCACGTTCTCAGCTCAACATTTGTTGATATTTAAAGTTGACATTCCAATTTTTTCAAGTAAAAGATGATAATAAATTACTGCTTCAAATTTGCAATCTGTACTGATTTTTTTTTATTTATTTACCTGCATTGGTTGTTTATTTTCTTTCTGTAGCGAGTTACAATGCATTTATCACTTTTTAAATCCGACAAAGTAAAACCTTTGCCAGTGTGAACAAACCTGTTGGAACAGATTTGAGACTGAAGACTCAGTAAGTTATCAACCCTTCACCTCCTGAGCCGTCCTCAGATTCCCTTTCAAAAGTACCAACAAACAGGGAATGAAAGCAGATTTACACATCAAACACAGGTGTGCATGTGTGTGTGTGTGTGTGTGTGTGTGCGTGCGTGCGTGCGTGCGTGCGTGCGTGCGTGCGTGCGTGTGCATGCGTGTGTATGGACTGAGAGGATATTTGATCCCAATCAAAAGGAAATTCTCCTCAAACAAGACACCAGTGGGGTTAGGTGCAGATCCAGGTCCAATTCCGTGATGCCACATCATTCAAACTGTGCTTTATCTTAATCTCCTAATCTTCCTCTCATCCGTGTTTAATCTCACCCAGAACAAGTTCATCCTTTTATCTCTGTTCTGCGCCATCTTCCCATCCTGAGTACTGACTTGCGCTCTAAACCAGCTGAAACAAAAGTACCTTGTTATCACCTGATATGTGTGTGTGTGATTTGCCCTCAAACAACAGGCACTAAACTGGGATTTTCATCATGATTTCCTCAGGTACAGAACTTTCTACAAACCAAAGTACAAGATCGGTCATAAAGCGGTGACTGAGCTCGAGTGGAGGTGTTGCCCCGGCTACTCTGGGGAAAACTGCTACGATGGACCCACATCGCTGCCGGACGCCATGATGCCGCCTTTCAAAGGCGCTGCTTTACCTCATCGCCCAGGTTTGAAAGGTTTCCCTCATGGCCCTCGACCCCCTGTGGACCAGAAGCCAGGAGGAGGCCAGCTCGAACCAGGCAGACCCTTTCCTGGAGTGCCGGACCACAGACCCATACCCACTGGACAGCTGCCTTCTGGGGGTGGAAAACCAAACTACGGTGAGGACCGACCCCTGCCTTGTGACGGACTGACATGTTCATAACCTCTGCTGCTGTCAGAGGAAGCGCACAAGATTCACCGACATCCGTTTTTTTCTCTGCACATTCCTCCGCACACAGGAAATAAGTTTGGCGTTTCAGGAGTGACCGGTGAACGTTTGGACCGCATGGAAGATGACCTCCGCCGCCTCACTCAGGGTTTAGACACTCTCAACGGGGTGGTAGCCGGACTGGAGGAGCGACTGCGCACGTCCCTCCGCGAGGACACCAATAAGATCCTGGTGTCCCTGTTGCCCAATCCCCCCCGCTTGCCCGACTCCACAGTTGGCTTCGGAGTAATCCCAGATGGGACTCCTGATGGACTGGGAGGCGGCGAAACTTTCACTGGATTTGTAGACTTAGCGGGGAGAGTGACAGAAGTGAAGGATGAGCTGCGAGCCAAGACTCACATTTTGGAGGAGATTCAGGTACTGTGCAGTCGTCTTTGTACAAGCAATCTCTTGTTTAAATAAACCCTGCTGTCTCGCTCTCTTTATTAAACTCTCAACCTATGTCATTCTTTCCCCCCCCTCTCTCTCTCTCTTTAGGGAATGGTGTTGGGTCACGATGACCACCTGAAAAGGCTGCAGGAGGGACATCTGGACGAAATCTTGGACGCCAAGCTTGTCGGGGTGAGGACGGAGATCCTGGACGGCTTTGAGCGGCGCCTGACGGGGATGGAGAACCACTGCGACAAGAGGATCGGGGAGGTGCAGAAGGAGTGCCACAGGGAGCACATGGATGGTCAGGAGCAGATGCAGCAGTCGCTGGACGGCAGGGAGACGGGAATCAGGGAGGAGCTGGGCTCTTTGCAGGCTCAGATTCAGGGTCTCACTCTGACTGAGAGCTGCTGTGGACAGGTGGGACATCCACCATATACGAAACAGAGACGACATGTCGTAAATAAATGGTTCAGGGCTGAACTTCTGAATCAACCAATGAATAAATAAATAAATAAAAGAGAGGGTAGTCAGTGTTCGAACGCGAAAAACTAATGTGGTTCTCCATCATTGCAGGTGAACAGCCTGTCCCAGCGCATGCTGCTGTTGGAGGACTCGGTCAAAGGTTTGACTGAGTCGCAGAGGCAGCTGCAGACTGCCCTCAGTGACCAAAGCATCCACATAGAGACCCTGATCGAGACCCGCCTGGTGGACATCGAGGGCCGACTCAACGACACCGGCGGCGGACTTGATGGCGAGGGCCATCCGGGCGGTCTCGACGGCTTCAAGACGATGCTGGAGGACAAGCTGAAGGCGCTGGAGGAGCGAGTGTTCGTGGCTGTGGAGGAGCTGAGCAACGCCACCGCCCCGGCCCTCCTGGAGGGCCAGGTGGTCCCTGCGTTGGAGACGGAGATCGAGTCCGTGAGGAGGAGACTGGAGGGAGACTTGGATGGAATTCAGAAGCAGATTGTAGACCTGGAGCTCCTTTGCACCTCTTCCTGTGCACCCTCTACCCCACCAGCAGGGGGTGTGAGAGGCACCGAGGTAGACGAGGAGTGTGACGGCATGGAAAAGAAGATGACCAACCGCCTGGACACCCACTCGAACCAGTTGGACCACCTGAACAACACACTGCAGAACTTACTCTTCCGAATTTCCAAGGAGGAGTCAGAGGGCGCCATCCAGGGCGAAATCACACTACTGAAGGTCAACATCAACTCCGTGAATCGAACGCTGAAGGGCCTCAAGGACTCCATCAACTACATCACGAGCGAAGTGGGGCACGCCAACGCCTCGTGGGAGCAGAGGGAGAACCAGCTCGTCAACCAGGTGCACGGCATCACCAAACTGATTGGCCACCAAGCCTCCCTGGTGGGCGCCGGCGAGCGGCGGCTGGCGCAGCTGAAGGGGGAGCTGGCGGCCTTGAGGAGACAGTTGTCCGGGGAGCTGCAGGGCTGCCGGAGCACGGCGATCGAGGTGAAGAAGGAGGTGAAGAACGTGGGCAGCCGGGTCAGCCAGGTGGAGGGTCAGTGCAGCGGCCTGAGCGAGCTGGCCGAGCACCTGGAGCGGATCAGGGCCGAGCTGGAGAAGTACTCCGACTCCTACCTGGCCGAGGTGAACGGCACGCTGGCCATGCACACGCAGCAGCTGGCCGAACTGAAAGGGGAGGTCAAAGACTGCAGCAACCAGGGAGCAGCCAACCAAAACGGAGACCAGTAGCAGCACAGCTACAGTACTTTTTTGTTGTTTTTTTTTTTAAAGCGAGACTTAAGTGTGCTTCTCATTAGGCTCCAGTGACTCGCTTTGCTTCTCCCTCGTTCGGTTCCCCAAATAAACATTGAGTGAAGCTGGAGAAAGCGATTCGAGGAGACAAAGACACAGAAATACAAAGACACGCCTGTGGTTGTAAAGCTGGGCAACATTTTCCTCTGAGAGTTTTATGCTATAGGGCATTTGTTAATTTTTCTTTTGATTACGACTGTTTTTTGTTTAGACTTTTTACATTTTTTAACTTATATGGAGTGACTGCATTGTGTTGATGTCAAACTGTTTGTATTAGAAAAGGAAAGAAAAAAAAAACAAAAGAAAAGAAAACGCTGCTACGGGTTTCTGCTGAAAAAGCCCCCCACCCCCCCTCCCCCCTTCGACAACCCCCGTGCGGACTTTCGCCTGGTCTTTTTATTGGATACTGTATGCCGACTTGGTGCTCTCCGTCATTTTGTAAAGATTCGTGTGATGCGTTTTTAAGAAACGGCTTCTATGTGGTGCTTTGACTTTTGTTGGTGATCTGCTGCCGCATTGCTCCAAGTGGCAGAGAAGTTCCAGGGTTCACCATTGGGGGACAGTGAAAACACACGACATGATGTTGTCCATGAAAGACAAATAAAATCAGACCCCCCCCCTCCTTCCAGCTGTGGTTGGATGGAACCAGGATGGTTTTTAAACATGCAATTTTGGGGAACGAGACTTCCTTCAGATTGAAAGCGAAGAGCTGCATTCTGAACAGCAAACAATTCAATTTCGGATCAAGACAACCGGGTCTGGGCCTGCGAGGTGGTCGGTCCGGGTGCATCACCTCGTCACTGTAGTTGATTTGTTTTAAAGTTTTACCAGTAGGTATGCAGTGTTCGTCACATTTCTCTCTATCATTAAGCAACATAACTGATAAGTATACGAAATAAAAGGAGAAGATCCAAAATTATAAATTGTAAAGTTACTAAACCAAACTAATAATGAATAGTCCTCTTGAATGAAGCTGTTACACAAAATTCTCAGACTCTTCACATTTTGTGTGCCCAATTAGGATTTCAAGCGACATTTTTCTCAAAGCCTTTCGCATATTTGGAAAGAAAGAGACCACACAATCCGTCACCGCTTCACTGTTTTAGCGGGAGAAACAATCTCAGCATCTCACCCATTATTATCTCGTCAACCTCCTTCACGCAGATATTCCTTAATCCAGCAGGAATAATCATAAAGATGAATTATGTGGCGATATCATCTGCAAGGCAACGCTGGAATTCCTGATGAGTTCACACAATCTGATGGGTCATGAAATTTGATGTAACACTGGCGTAATAACCATCTTCTTTTTACAGGCAGATAACTGATGTCAACGCCCTGAAGACAGCAATAAAAATTAACTTGCCGAGATGCGGTCTGTTTCGTGTTGATAATCTTTAAACGGATCTTAAAAAAATGTTGCATTGTTCAGGCTCTCGGCTCCCCGGCGAAAGGACCAGCAGCAGTGGTGCGCAGTAACGGTGAGGGGAGAATCGGGAAAACGACAGAAAACACCTAAAACGAATCAGACCAGATGGCGAGGAAATATGATGACCTCGAACTCCACATACATGGCAAACGAGACGCGCTGGGTTTTATCCTTAAAATATTCCAAATAAACATAGAAAAAAACCTGCCGCTCGCTTCTTTTTTGTGTCGGTCGGCACAGATTTAAGACAGCAAACAAATTCTGAATTATGACTAAGCCAGCCGTCAGGTTGCACTGTCTGCAGCTTTTACAGGATATCAGCACATAGTTTAAGACAGCAACATCTTTCACTGATTAACTGACTGTCAGCATGTAATGGGAAGCAGAAATATATGATTAGTTTTTGCCGCGCTGCATATCGAGTGCAGGAGTGTGAGGCGTGACTATGTGGGGTTGGCTGTTTTTTTTTTTCCCCCCACAGGGAATCATTTTATGTTCCAAACCTTTCCTCCAAAGTACAGCGGACGCACGGATCAAACCCGGGAGATGGAAGAGCTGCGGCGCACCCGCTTGCAAGCCTGCAGTCATGTGGTGCTGATGTGGGGCTATTAGGGGAGAGTCCAAACATTAAAGTCTGCAGAGTCAAAGGTGAGGCGAGACCCGATGACGATGAATGAAGCTGAGTGAAATGAGCTGCATAAAAAAATAGTTGACCTTGCACCATTCGTGCGCCTTCAGCAGGTCCTCTGTGTGGCACCAGCGCATAGTTTTAAAGACAACATCTCCCAGACACCAGAACAGGATGGAGCAATCACAGCCTAATGAAACCCAGAGGCCAGACATAAAAATAAAGTTGCGGCAGGGGCAACACGAGGCGGGTTGGAGAGGGTGGAGGTCAAAGGCAAAGACTCGCTTGGATCCGCTGCGTGGGGGAGAGAGAGAACTGGCTCCCGGACGGGGATGGCAGGGAGACGATCACGAGCGCGAGAGGAGAAATACAGCGAGGGTTCAGAGAAATGTCATCAGAGGGAAATTTTGAGCAAAGGGAAGAGGAGGAGTGTGGTGGTGACAGTCAGGAGGAGAGATGAGGAAATGAGCCGCGCTGGCTGTGGAGGGAAGCCCGGGCTGATCGACACGGATGTGACAAGGGCAAGGCATGCAGGAGCCCAAAGGATGGACACTGAGACGTGAGGCACAACAGAGTCAAGGGGGGATGAATAATGTGCGAAGCGGAAGCAGATGTGTTCACAGCCCTCTCCTCACTGGGCCATGCGCTGTGGAAGCGAGCCGCGGCAGGGGAGGGCGAGAATGCTCTCCACGGCTCGGCTACGAAAGCACAAACAGGGGAGGGCTTGAAGCAGGGTAAACAGCCGCGGTGTGAGATTAAACCCCAGGGCCTGACTGCAGCTGGGTTCATCCGCCGTCCCCTGGGAAGCGGCGCGATGCTGAGGACTGTCCTATCTGTGACCTGGCGAAGACGCACAAGAAGGAGGAGGTGGAGGAGGAGGAGGAGGAGGATGTGAGGGAAGCGCATGGGAGGAAGAGTGGGAGGAGCAGGTTGCTGCGATGGTGGGTAATTCCCGTACCTGGGAGCATGACGATTGGTTATGCAATACCAAAGAATGCTGCATATTCATGTGACAGCCACACTGGGGTACTGCCCGCCTAATCCTCTGATTCTTGTTTTCGCACACACCCAAGGCAGCACACGCTCACATGCACAAAGGTTGCATCCCATGAGGCATCGCAGTTGTCTGATTTGAGCAGAGATGAGCGCGCAGGCCCTCAAATGCATGATGTCAGCACATATATCATATTGAAGGTGCACAGAGAGCCGAAGAACTGTGGAGAGCTAAAGGGCATGCCTCCTTTCTTTGTTGGTCTATGTTTAGAAGTGACACACACAAACACACACATATGCCTGCATGTCACTCCCACGCACGCGCACGCGCGCGCACACACACACACACACGCGCGCGCGCGCACACACACACACACACACACACACACACACACACACACACACACACACACACAAACACACAAGAACCGGGATGAAGAGCACAGAGGAAGTGTGGCTGTTGAGTGTGGCACCGTTAGCCACCACCAATAGCTTCGAATTCAGTCATTCAGACGCTTTCCTGATGCAGCCTCCAGTTCAAGACGCTCTGTGGGGAGAAGTGAAACAGACACAAGCAGCAGACAAAGGCGCCACAGACAGAGCCTGTGAGTGGCACAACACTCGAGGGGTGCATGAGGATGAATTAATAACAAATGTGTGTGCGTGCGTGTGTGTGAGTGTGTGTGTGCGTGTGCGCTACCGTGTGTTGTATGCACATGCCAAGACAACTCTTGAGATCTTAAGAGCTGCCCTCTGTGTGTGTGTGTCTGACAGCCAAGTGACACTCCTGTTAGCATACCAAAGCCTTCTGTTTCCCCGGCTCCATTAAGATGGGGCTCCTCCAGCCAGGCTCTTGTGCCTCTGCCAAACAACCACCCCACTCCAAACCAACACGTGCACACATGCCTGCATGCACGCACGCACGCAAACACACACACACGCGCGCATGCACATGGGTGCAATCTGTAAAATGAACTTCGTCGCGTTATTTTGTGGTGACTAAGTGTTTGTAGCCTCCCTTTTTTGGTTGTGGGCACTAATGCTGTGGAATGCATTGATGTCCCGGGTTGATTTCCCATCCCTGCCACTTAGAATTCCCTTTTCCGAGAGCGTAATTAAATTATCGGCTGTCACTTCTGTTAACCAGCGAAGATGCGCAGCTAATGTGCTAAATGCCACAGGGCTGGAGCCGCTCCGATTCAATGAATCTTAAGTGACCCCTCGTCAAAGCATCTCATTCTGCGCTTTATTTTGCTCGCCGGGTGACAGGCTGGGGGGATCCAAACAAGCCCCGTCATTGTTCCCGCGTCCGGATGTGCGCCGTCAGAACAGTAGTGACAGTGACAAGAGCGGAAAATGGAATAGCTATAAAAAGAACGCACTCAAATCTGCTCCGGAGTTATTCGCAATTTCGTCGGCAACTGCGGCACACGCGGAGCGAAGGCCCGGCATCTGAGCCAGAAACTCAAGACAATAAGCGTTTGTTTAGGGGAAAGTGTTTAAAAGGGGACGTGATGGTGTCTATAGCCTCGCGCTGTGTTAAACCCCTTTATGCTCACGCAAGCACTTCTGAGTAAATCAATTAGGGAGCAGCGCGGAGATATTTTTAGAGGGTTCAAACGTTTTCTATGAGTTTCCTTGCCAGCGTCTTTGGAACGTCACACATTCCTGTGCATGCTGGCTCCTATTTATCTTTGAACCTGCAGTACTTATTGTTTGTAATAAGATTTGCTTATTTTAAAACAGAAATTTAGAAAAAAAAAAACGCTCAGTTTTCTTCAAATCGAAAAACTGTTGGTGCAATAAGGACAAAAAACATAATTTTTTAAACAAACAAATTGACGGCAAAATTAAAAAAACAAAACATGACACCAGCAACAATAAAACAGAAAGAAAAATTATTCGACACCATTTCAAATAGAAAATTTAAATATTATAACTTTTTTTTTTAATGACACCAAACAAAATGCAAAAAAAAATCCCAAAAAGCATTGCTGTTAACCTGAGAAGTGCGAGTTGCCAATTAATCTCGTAGAACTTCATCGTTTTGACTTCGGTCCACCAAATGTATGAGCAGGTAGTTAATGGGTTAAGCTCTCACTGTGGCCTGATGTGAGGTTAGTTTTTTTCTCTTCAGGCAATGAAGTGAAAACTAGATGTCTTTTAACGGGAAGCACGCTCGTGCAGTCACGTCGCCGTGTGCAGCGCGGCCACATTTAACGCAGCCACTGACCACAATGTAAACGCGCTGCAATTCCAGGCAGCTGCAGGAAGACCGAGAGACCTTTACAGACAACAAGGCAGGCAGGAAGAAGTCCATCTTTACAAGTTTCATTTTATTGGTGTACTTTGACAATAACAATGATGGTATAAAAGAAAAATCTCCATCATAAAAATTTCAATAATCAAAAGATAATTATGCCAATACACAAACAGATCCACATAAGGCTGACATCAAGTTTTGACAAGTGGCTTCAAATGGCTTCAATTCAAGGAGAATTTCCCCTCCTTACAATCAGAGATGATACATTTGGAATTTCGTGATCTCTTTTCATTTTTGTTTTTCTCTTTTTAACGCATTTTGCTTTCGTACAAAAAAAACGTAATCGGTGTGAATTTTGGGAGTGGAGTGTGTCGCTGGTTCGGGTGCCCGTGTCCCACTGAGCATCGGGGCGGGGTTTTTTGTTTTTTTCGGCCGACACGTTGCTCTCCTGCAGAGCTTCCCTGTGACCTGCCGCCACACCCCCAAAACCGCCGTCGCCCGCAAAGAGACGTCACACACAAGGGAAGCAAGGACACCGGACCCCTTTACTGGACGGATGCCCGTGCCTGCCGCGAAACGTCTCTTGTACTGCGACGACACCTGGAGCACAGGGGGCGGCCCGTTGAGGGCAGAACACCTCTGGGGGTCCCGAAGGGTATCGAAAATTCAGGGGGAGCAGAATATTTTTCAATTGAATGAAAAAAAAATGAAAAAAAAAAGATCTGTGCTGGGAAGCGGTGATGTAAAAACATTGATGTCACTGTGAAAGCTTCACAAGCACTGAAATGGCACCAGATGCACCCCCCCCCCCCAGCCAAACACCCCCCTGAAGCCTTGTTCTTAATGCTAGCATCTGTAGTGATTTTAAGACCTTATAGAACTTCTAAAACACTACACACAACACTATTTACAATGATCAATATTTTTGATATGCACTTTTTTTTTCAATTTAAATATTTTTGCTTATAAAAAAAATAAAAACTCGAGTGAAAAAACAAAACAGAAAACACTGCAATAAATTAAGAAGCTTTAAGGCTGCCAGTCTTGTCAGATGCCCCCCCAAAAAAGTGGTCCCTTCATTTAAACTGGCACAGAATGGATCAGAACAGGTGAGAGGATGGTGCGACGAAGCTTCTTTAGTGAGCAGCAGTCTTGGTCTTGGTCTGGATCGAGACCGTTGTACATTAAATATAAAACAGGAACAAGATTCGCCAGCATGCTTTTATCATCAACTGAAATCAATGTAGTTCCCATTTTAGATAAAAGCAAAGACAGAGAGAGAGACAGAGAGAGAGAGAGAGAGAGAGAGAGAGAGAGAGAGAGAGAGAGAGAGAGAGAGAGAGAGA
>JASSRZ010000053.1:9311528-9324631 GCA_032164315.1 Malacoctenus gilli | reverse complement strand
GAGAGAGAGAGAGAGAGAGAGAGAGAGAGAGAGAGAGAGAGAGAGAGAGAGAGAGAGAGAGAGAGAGAGAGAGCTGACCGATTTGCTCCTGCTACTATTTCATCTAGTGGACAAAGCTGTCTAGTAGTCACATAAAAGAACGTCTCCCTAAATGTGAGGCGCCGATGAAGCTGCTTGTTCTACACTGTGAAGAATCGAGTCCAATACTGACTCGGAGAATATCTCCATCATCCGGCGGCCCCGTTCCACTGGGAGGCCCAGATCACCACCCGAACACTCGAACCAAAACCATTTGGCTTTTTGCTAAACTCCATCTAGCTTTTAATTTAAAGCAATGACATGTTGGTTTGTTTGTTGGTATTTATTGTTTTTTTTGTTTATTTTTTTAACTTTTATTAAAACAAAAAGAGAGATAATATACAGTGTTTCATGTACGTGTTTGGAACTGTAAAGAGAACCTGCTAGCTGTTCACAACCAGATCACTAGAAATCAAAAGAAAATCAACTCAGTGCTGAAAGAAAAAATACACAAAATGAAATAAAAAGAACTTTGAAATCCAGGTGGAGGACGGGTAGACCTCTGAGAGCCATTTCACTCAAACACACCAGGAAAAAGAAGGCCTGCGACACACTTCCCGCAGCGGTCTGTAACTTTCACTGAACGCCTCCTGAGCGACAGGCGAAGGAGGCGAGAACGTGCTCTGGAACGTTTGAACGCAGGGGTTGGGTTTGGTTTTTTTTGTTTTTTTTTGGAGTTTGTTTTTTACCTGGCAGGATGAAAAGGCAACAGATTTACAAATTTATGGATGTAAACACACTGAATACCAACTCCACCTACATGCAGAATGAAATCAAACGGCCATAAAGGTTCTACGGGACGCTCGGCCCTGCGATGTTACGACTCGGTTCCAGTAAGCACGTTGGACGAGTCCCCGTCAAGGAGACTCTGGAAGGTCAGCACCATTGATTATCAATTAGTATAATGGAGGTGATCAGTGAAAGACTCGAGACCGCTGGCAGCTTCGTGATGCCGCGTCTTGCTCTTCCCTGTGGTTGTCACACAAAATGGCCTCCTCCGACGTGTCAGTCCAGAAGATTAATAAGAGCGGGCTACAGGCCTGATCCCATTTCATTAGACGCAGCGATCGGAGTCGAGTCTGAGGAGGAAGCCTGCGTCCGAATGAAATGGAACGGTCCCGTCCACGCAGGCCCGAAGCCTCACAATCCCACACGGGTACGTGGAACTACGTTTCAGTGCGTCTAACACAGTCTGTCGCCAGTCGCCTACGATATCATCACATCAACCGCAAGAAAAAATAAAAAAAAAATAAAAACGGAACAATTAAGGAAAATAAATCCATCAAATAAATAAAAGGAGGTCCAGCCTCATTACTTCTTGTTTCATCGTGGGAACACAACAGTTTATCAACCACCCACATTTCCCCACAAAAGATACATCTTGAGAAATGCATACAAGGCGATTTGTGTGAAATGAAGTAGCTGCATGACTAGAGGACAGACAGTGAGGAGAGAATGTCTGTAAGATCTTTTCAGAGAGGAACTACATTTACAGTATCGGGATATTTTACTCAAAATCAACACTGTCGAACACAAACCAGAGAGGAGCGTCACACTGCTGTGGATTTCCAGAGGACGACAGCCTGCTGAACAACAACGAAAACAATCTACTTAGAACAACAACCTGAAGTCTGACACACACACACACACGCACGCACGCATTCAAACGCACACACACACACACACACGCGCGCGAACGCGCGCGCGCGCACACGCACGCACACGCACACGCACACACACACACACACACACTCACACACACACATACACACACACACACACAAAATCATCTTTCCTAACCAAAGCCTGGCCACGAGTCTGAACAAACCCGATCCGAGACCTGGTCTCAGATCTGCTTCTCCAAATCCTTATATAAAGGTTGTAAGTTAAAAACCCAACTAAACAAAGGCAGCCATAGATTGGTTGTTGAAGAGATACAATTTTCACAGCACCCATGGTGGAGGAGGGCTGGCTAGCAGTATTACAAACACTAGACAATCCCAAAAAATAACAAAGCAAAAGCTTCTGTAAACACCAGTGACAGTGACAGCAATCAAGTATTCTCTACCTCCGATTCGCTTCTATAAAAAAAAAAAAATGAAGGTGAGTCGACATAAAGGATGTGGGATCTAAAAATAAAAATGGACACTTTGTTTTTTTTAAATTCATCTTTCCCTGGCCCGGATTCTCACACTGCCGGCGGAGGGACGTCTTAAGTCAGTGGGTTGTTTTCAGAGACCAAGACTCCTGGAGGTCACGGTGAGATCCTTGCGCCGACAGCGAGACACACACACACACACACAGGCCATTTGCATAGCTCTCCCTCACTCACAGGCGGACGCGCTCACAGACACACACGAGCACGGAGAGGGTGGCATGTTTGTTTAGGCAAAGTTGAGTTGAATGTGAAGTTTGCATACGCACTCACTCCTTCTCTGTAGTCCAATATTAAGGGTATGCGAGCACCCGCGCTATTGCATTTGTGTTGTAAGGAAGTCAGGGCGAAGTTCTGCTGTCTGATGTCACAGCTTATTGCTTTCGGGATGAGCATTGCACGTCGACATACAACCACTCGCAGGCAGCCAGAACATTCAATGCAACTATGCGAACACAAACATCACAATCTTCTAATGGTTCGTTTCCAGGGACAAAACGTAGTTAGTAAGAGACGATTGAGGAATTAATAATTTCTGAACTTAGAGCAAACTATTTCACGTACAATATACATATTTTATATATATATGTATATATAGATAGATATAGATATATAGATATGACTCCTGTTATCATCTCTTCCTCTCTTCACCTGTAGATTTGGCATACCTTATGCAGAACCAGCTGCATGAGTCCACTCGGTTAAAGTTGCTGTGTAGTCGTGCTGTGTGTGTGTTGTTGTCTGTCTGTGTGTGTTCACGCATGTGTGTGCATGCAAATGTTTTTCACAACTTTACTGCATTAACAAAATACGAAGTGCAAGAAATAAAACGGAAACAAAAAAAAAAAATCAAAGTCTCGTGTCAGCGCATGTCAGTCAAGCTCGAGTGCGTGCATGTGTGGCGTGTGCGCGCACCTGATGTGCGTTGTGTATCTTAGCCTATTTTAATAGTCAAGCACTACAGTGCAGGGCGAAGCTAAATAGACAGAATAAGATGATGACTCAATGAATGGATGCTGAAGGCCAAAATGGTGCAAAAGGCATGTGGAGACTGGAGTCTAGATAAGCCCAGATGAGAGGAGTGATGGACTGTGGCACAAACAAGTGCAGCATTTATCCCTAATTTCTAATATGATTTTACCAAACATACTTAATTGAGTCTCCTTTTTTTCTTTTTTCTGGGTTTTTTTTTTGCATACAAACAGAACAAACAAAGCAAACGAATCAACTGAAAAGTCCTATGCGGTGCTGTAACCGGTGAGATATGGCTGATGTCCCAGAGGACTTTGATTCCCGGGGGGTTTTGCAGTCCAGCTCTGCCTGCATCAGTAGTCAGCTACGGGCGCAAGCTTTCTGCTCAGGCTGACTGTGATGTTGGTGTAGAGAGGCCTCCTGGAGACTAGGGGGGAGTAGTTCAGGTTGTTAAGACCGTCCACTTTCTGTCTCTCTTTAGAGTGACGTAGTAGACTATACCTGCAAGTGGAAACAGCCAGTCAGAAAAACAGACAAGAGAAGACAAGCCACAAAGCCAAACAACGGTCCGCAGTAAAAATGAAACACACTCGATCTTTAGCATCCAAAAACAGAGACGTGGGGAAAAAAACTGATAGGATTGAAAAATTGAAGCTGGTACATTGTTTTTGACAAAAAGCACAAAGCTGCAGATATCCTGGGAAGGATTATTCTAAGGAGTTTTGCAGCTAGAACTAAGGAAAAAACAACAACTCTTTTTTTCCCAATTGAGCTCTTTAAAATGTACATTTGTAGCAGCGTGGAGTGTTTTTCTGCTCATTATAAATTCCTTGATGTGTCTCAAAAAACAAATAAAAAAAAGAACCCATTTCTGCGCTGGGCTGTTTTAATTCACTTAAGAATTTGGCCCTGAAGCATTCAAGCACATCACATGCAAAGTCTTTGAAAGAGTTGAAAAACTCTCAAAGTCACTGCTCTGGCTCACCATGTGACTGGCTTACATCACATGAGCCTAAGCCTCAGTGCTCTTATCAGCTTCCACCTTTCACCAAAGGCTGTGTGTGTGTGTGTGAGTGTGTGTGTGTGTGTGTTTGTGTGTGCGCGTGATTTGTATGGCGGCGAGATAAGCAGACAAGGGACACCAACCTTCCCAGGAACTGGACTTCTCCACGATGGTGATGTGGAATGGACATGTAGCGCCCCTGCTCTCCATGCGGTCTGCTCACTGTGTAATTGGCAAACTGCACCCTGTGCAAACATATGATTGTTTGTTTTTTGTTGTTGTATTTGAATTGTACATAGCTTGGCGAATGAAGCATTGTAGCAGTGACTCACGTCGTCACAGCTTTAAACAGAAAGCACAATACTCTCAATTCTAATACCTGAGCTATCGTATTACTCTCCACTAATAAAAAGGCGCAAACAGGAAAGAACATTTCACAGTTACTGCAGACAAAAGCATTAATATATTACCAGCCAGGTAAAATACACAGTTCACTCATAAAGAGAATAATGTGTATATTGACCCATGTACATGCAGCTGCCAATGAGCGCTGTATGCGTTTTTGTGCGAATGGCAATGTGTGTGCGTTGGGTGGTTGTGGGTGGGGCAAAGGTGCACAAAGCGATAGAAAGCAAACCAGTACAAAAGAGTGAAAAGCATCCTGTGCCAACTGGCCAATCTCACCCCTCAAACACGCCTCAAGAGTCAATGACACCGGCAGACTCAC
The DNA here is from genome assembly GCA_032164315.1 of Malacoctenus gilli. Classification (NCBI taxonomy): domain Eukaryota; kingdom Metazoa; phylum Chordata; class Actinopteri; order Blenniiformes; family Labrisomidae; genus Malacoctenus; species Malacoctenus gilli. Next base: position 9,319,696 of record JASSRZ010000053.1, on the reverse strand, counting down.
GCTGCCCCTCGGTCAGAGCAGCGTGCGCATGCCTGGGTGTGTGTGTGTGTGTGTGTGTGTGTTTCCCTCACCTGTTCCAGAGGTCATCATCTTCTCCTCCCCAGCCCCAGAACGCATTAGGAAATCCATTAATCTTTTTGAACTGCTTCACCGTCAGACCACTGACACCTCCAAAGAACTCATTATACGGAAGCCTTGGAGGGAGAATTAAACATATTACATTCATTTTAAATAAAAAAAAAAACGACGCTCGCTGGATTTTCCCATGGAGACGGAGCCACGACTCACATGTAGGAGTACTTGTCGAGTTTGACCGCGAAGTGGCGGGGCATGTCCGTGCAGCCGTAGTAATTCCTGTCGTTCTCCATGAGGTGGTCCACGTCGTGGAAGATCAGACAGTCCCAGTTCAGGTCCTTCATTGCTTCCTTGTAGCCCACGTTAAACAACATGGCTCTGTTAAATGGCTCTGTGCCGCCCTGAAGAAAAACAGGCACTCTGTTATTCTTTGTACGCTAAACTCAGTTCCTACAGTGGAAAAAAAAAATCCATGTAGGGAAGAGTTTCCAGTGTGTGCTATTGCATAAATGATTATTTCACTATCTTCACATAGTCACACACCTGCTCTATAACATAAAAGGCAAACTGGAGTCTCTGTTTCTGGAGCACTGGCACCAGGTGTCTCAGGAGGATGGGCAAGTGTTCATGTCGGTTCCTGAAGGGAACCAGGATCGCCACCTACAGACACACAATTGGGGAGGAAGCAAGACAGACGTGAAATGAAGCCCACGCAGAAAAATACTCCACTGCAATTCATTGTCTGAACACACAAAAAGTCACGCATAAGAGACTGCAGTATAGACTATTTCTCTGAGTTGTGATCTCTCAGCAGCTGGTTAATGGGACTGTGTGGGGTGAGGGCGGGGCCGAAAAATCCTCTAATGATGAGTGAGAAGAATTGCTGGTTAGAAGGAGAAAGAAAGACAGAAAAATGGGGGTGCTAGAATATTCACAGTCCCTTCGAGGGAAAGGAATGTGAGAGAGAGAGATCAGCAGATAGCATCCGTGGAGGAAATCAACTAAAAACACATGTGGTCAGAGGGGCTGGTTCAGAAATAAAACACTGCTACAAAGTCCAAATACAGAGCAAAATTCATTGTTTATTTAGTTCCTCTATCTTGCAAGTAGCAGAGCAGCTGCATCATTCTGAGCTGCAGAGTGCAAAGGAATGAGGAGGAAACTGTTGTAATTGCACGTATAGGCGAGAACCCTCCCCCTCCTACAATTACCTCTCCAACACTCTCCAGCCTTATCCAAATCCGAGCCCTATCCAATGTACTGTGCATAACATTATGTAGAGAGGGGGCTCTGTAATTCAGCCCACTCTCACAGATACAGGAGTGGGTAAAACAGCAGCTGTCAATATAATGGGAGGTAATCAAAAGCATCAAATGCTGCAGCTTCTGAAGTGATCGCAGAGTCCAGTAAAATGAATGTCACAACCTTTAAAGGAAATTTACTGTCAGAACTTATGCGTGAAGATATATTTGCTATCATTTTTGAGGCGTACGCCATTTTTACCAGGTTGAGCATCATAAATGTGAAGTATCCAATATCTTCGCACTATCAAGGTAATAAATGCACTAAATTGTGTAGAACCAAGCATATATTGTGTGCCAAATTGAGAGGAAACCCCAGACTTATTGAAGAGGCATCGGAGAAAAAACCATCATTCCCTCAGAATATTAAAAACAAAGGGACGACAAAAGGACAGCTTATGGGACGAAGACAGAAACATGGTGTTGCTGCAACACTTACCTTCCAGCGAGGTAGACAGTCGTTGGGCTTCCAGTACCCGCCGAGGGCCATGCTTGGCTCTACCTCCAGCAAGGACCTCTCCACCTCCTCCAGGGACACCTCACTCATGTTCACCTCCAACCGGCCCTCTGAGTGCGGAGAGGAAAGCGGGGGGGGGGGGGGGGGGGGCCGGGGCGGTGGGAGTGGGAAGACAGGAAGGGAAAGAAAGCAGTGATGTGCAGCAGGAGAGAGAGAAAAATTGAAAGGAAAAATGAAAGAAAAGAAAAAAAAGACTCAAATGAGAAAATCCAAAGAAGGAAGTATCAGACTTTTGTACTTTGGTAATCTGGGAAATAAATTGCAGGGTTGTGTTGTTGCAACAGCATTGCATGCATCATCAATCAAAGCCAAAAATAAATAAATCGTGTGCTCTCAACCATTTCTTTGTTCATTCATACAACAAACACGTGCAGCGGCTCTATGAAAGTGACATCTGAGACACGTTCTTTTCATGTACTGCCTGATCAACAAATATATTACGAGACTGCATCAGTCAGTCGCGCACGTATTTAAACTCGACTGCACGTCATACTGTTGTACAAAAACGTGTACTCACTCATCGAGAGAAGCCTCTCAGGGCAAACCTGTGAGGGAAGGTAGGTGAAGCCCTCGGGGAGGTATGTAGTGGGGGGAGCATCGCTATCGTTGAAGTTGAAGTCATAGGAATAATCTGGAATAACACAAGCACAGGAAGAGTCCCGTCATGCCGAGGGAAGCCTCTGGGCTTGATTGTGCCAGACCTCTTTGTCGTGACATGAAGAGGCCTGCTCGCATCACTTTTTCACCTGTGCCATTGATGCTGTAGGCTCCTCTCACTACTTGCTCTAGAACCTGAGCGCCAATGTTCTTCACGTTCTCTCTGATCTGGATCCCTCTGGCTTGGACCATGAACACATACTCATTCACTGTGGAAAGAACAAACAACAACAAAAAAGTTAGTCCCACTCATAATAATCGTGCAAATAAACTGCAGGAACTGGTTGAACTGCCAACCTTGTAAACTACTGCCAAAGTAACCCCCCCTTGCATGTAATAACCTGTGATTGTACAGCAGAGCAAACAGCTTTTTGGAAATAACAGCTAAAATCTGCCCTTCACTGTTGAGCAAAACAGAGACAATTAGAAATTATTTGCATTTAAAAAAGCAGGCTCGGCGTCTTCCACTTGATGAGGCACCAAGTGATTATCCACAGTGGTGAAGTAATGAGGGAGGGGGTGTGGGGGGGGTTTCCCCAACCACACATCAAGGGGCTTTGGGTCCAAAGCAGCAGAGTAATGGAATGTTAATCTGTCGCGATGGGAGAGGAAGCGCAGGAAACCAAACTCATTTAGGAGGGCCAAAGAGACTGAGAAAATGAATCTGACTCCATTGACTTGAGATTGTCTTCCGTGCATGACAATAGCACAGTGTTTGGCCTTAATATGCTGCACAGTCTCCAGTCATTATTTATGCCTTTGGGTAGAAATGGGAGGGATTGAGCAGACAGGGTCGGGCATCCGACAAATACACGAGACCCATGTCATGAAGTAGACTGTGCCACTCCTGCAGGCCTCAAACAATAATCAGTACAGCGGAAATCTTTAATTTCCTGGTTTAAGTTCTCATCGATTATATATTTTCACAGCCTTTAACTGAAACTGCAATCAAAGCCCAACAGAAGTTCCTCTCAGTGTGAGCGGATCTTAAAAGCAACATAAGCAGTCACAGTGGCCGAACAGTGTAGTGGAACAACCCGAGTATGCGGTCAAACTAATCTGTAACTTCCTCTTTCACAACTACGACACAATGTGCACCTAACTGACACTACAATCCACAGCACAAAGGTGTTTGTGGTGTAACAGCAGTCCTGCAAGACATTGGAATGGGGACTGTCCGGAAGGCGTCTGAACCGTGAAATAACCGCTGATTTTAACCTAGACACAGTTCAACGCAGCTTTCCTCTGCTGCTTTAACACTGTAAAGTAATAATTCACCTACAGTCGCCACAGAGTTGTAGCAGAAACAGACAGAGAAAACAGCTGTTTGGTCATGAGAAGAGGGCATGTCAAAAGCTGTTAGCAGAGACGGTCACAACTACAAGGAGAGGAACAGTGAGTGAGCCAGATGCTACGACTTCCTGCCTAGAGTTCAAAACAGACAGCTCTTGTTTCAAACTGAGGCAACGCGTCTTGATCGGATCCATGCCTGAACATCAGGAGAAAATCACTGCTGAGTTTTGTTACTCCCTTTTTGTACAGTGACACACACACACATTTACAATTTCAACAAACAAAAGAGGCCCAAAGTACAAGTTCTGAAATGGGATCCACAGGCTGCTGTTGCAGTTTCTTTATTCGGGGCTACACTCTCAACACAGGGCTGCCACACTGATGGATCTCTGCCTGAGTGAATCTGTATCCGACGGCACAATCTCAGCTTGATAATCCAATCAGCGTTTGTCTTAAAGCAATCCCAATATGATCCGCGTGGTTGTGTAGATGTGTGCCTTTGCACATTGTGCGTGAGTGCATAATACTGCTGAGCTAGAAATCCATGGGATGTGATTTGTCATTAGTAATTGTATTACACTTTCCATTACATTCGTCTTGTTTTATACAAACTGCCAGGCTTGCAGGACTAGAGACTAGTGGCTAAGCGGTAACTGAAATCAATGTTCTCATTTTACCTCGGCAGCCCATGACGACTACGGCGCAGTGAGAGAAAATATGCTATTTAAAAGAAATTATAGGAGAGAGGGGAAGTAAGAACGCAGCACAGATCCTGTGCACTCAAACTGTGAGGACCAACACATGTACACACAAACGCGCACGCACGCACGCACACGTGCGCGCGCACACACACACACACACACGCACACACGCACACACACACACACACACGCACACACGCACACGCACTTCCTCATGGTGCCCTTCTGAGGCACCATATGATGGAAAAATGCTAAGAGGCTTCTGGAGTGTGACCCAATGCAGACAGCAACATATTCTGACATGTCTGTGTGTCATGCCTGCCAAACATATGGCGACACATTATCTATGCATTGACCTACCCCAACAAATCGAAAGTAAACTGCACAGAGACTGCACATTTGGATGGAAAGCCTCACGGATTTGCTTCAGTATCATTAAAGCACAGCGTATCAAAAGCAGTCTCATTTGTTTATTCACATTATTCACTTATTTCAGTTCTCAAATGGCTCTAAACATCAGGGTGGCAGAGATGAAGGAAAGATTAGACTTCTACACCTGTTCTACCGCGGGGATAAAGTTCCTCTGCCACCAAACGGCTCCAGAAACAGGGCAACGGTTAATGCTGAGGTGTTCAAGGCTACAAACTGTGACAAATGCAATGAGACACGTGGGGCCTCAACTATGGAAGGAATGAACTCAGTATGCCGCAAAACAAGGCCATTAGCACACAGGAGAAAAACGGGAGGTGTGCACCGACATACTGCCTGCACTTTGAAGTCATTGCTCACAAATGTAACAACATGACTGAAGGGCAAGCCAGAAAGGGAAAAAACAAAACCCCTCCTACTCCTCATCACGTTAGAAACCGCTGCTCTAACCCTCCAAGCATGACAGGAGACCTTGAACGACCTTGTCTTCTATAGCGCTCACAGAACACGCTGTCCCCACGCCAAGCTCAGCCCACCTCTTCTTGTCTCCACATCTCTCTCTCCCTCTCTCTCTCTCTCTCTCGTCTGCCCTTCCCTCTATCTTCCTCTCCATCGCCGTGTGCGGCTGTCTCAGTGTAATGTGGTTTCTATCACTTTGTGTCAAGTCCGTTTGTTCCCATCATTTAAGTAAATAATCTGGGTGATGGATTGCAGGCTCATGGGGGACAGTTCCCGGCACAGACCTTGCACCATACAGTAGCCGACAGAGGTTAATCGAAATAGAAAGAGCCAACAAACAAGCAAATATAGGAAGAAGGGGGAAAAAAAAGAGAAAAACACGCACACACAACCCACCCCCTTTTTTCCCTCCGCAAGGCAATTAACTGCACATTGATAGCTCAGCAGTGGGAGGTGATCGGTCCTGTTCTGCTCGCTCCCCGATAAGCTGAGAGGTCCTTTTTTTTTTTCACCTTCTCTCTCTTCCCACCGAGCAGCAGTGGTCTCGATGTGCACACACTGTACCTGGGCTTATTTGCTCGCAGGGTTTTAAAGCTGTCACTCTTCCAAACGGTCATTTTAATGCCCCCTCCGTATCACTGACGCCCACCGCCCCGTCGCCCCCGCAAAGACACCCAGGGAGTCGAGCAGCACGGGTGCAAATTCATCATATCTGGGTGAATGCTGAATACGTTATTATGCTGGCGGAAATGGCATTTGAATTAATTACACTATCAGTTATGTACCGCATAAATTGCCCTCACATGATTTACCAGGTTCAGTTCAATACCTTACAGGAAAGTAAACAGGCGATTACTGTGAACATTAACACTAAATCCCTCACAATTAACTGGAACAGCCTCTGTAATTCAGGGGTATTGATCTATCGAGGATGTTTGGACATTGGCAGGAGATGGCGGACGAGTGGCGATTTTGTTTAAGCATACGAGAACGAGAGAGTGTGTTCCTTTCTCAGCAATTACCGGATCTGGAATGAAGCGTGTGATTACCTTCGATGACCCTGCGTAAGCGATGCCGAGAAACATTCAGATGCTCGAGCAGATCGATACGGCCGACACACTCGCACGGCTCCTCGATCAACATACACATGCACACACATCACGCAGAGCTGTGTATAACCACTCAGGGATGTTTCTGATGCTCCATTGACAGACATTTTCATATCTTCAACACATGAGTATCTTGCGGCGTGGTTAAAAATGTACCTTTCGTTCAAGAAAAAAACAAAAACAAACACTGCTACTGTTAAACAGGTTTTTGAATTTATGCAACAACATGGTGGAACTTTCAGTGACACAACGCACAGCTACGCAACTATTTGGTCACACTCGTAACTTCTTTCACTGTCATACGAGATCCTGTAAACTGTTACGTAACAAAGGAACATTTGACAATCGTTCCTGTGATGTCATTTAAATAGTTCAGCGCTGAAGCCAGTGGCCCAAGTTCATCCACACCTTCATGAATTGTTCTTTGAAAACGCTGTTTGAAATCTGGGAAGATCACCTTGTTCTTATCTAAAGAAAGCTTTTGCTCACATGTATTTTGAGTGAAAACTACATTCTTTTGTAAATACAGACTGCTGGGAAATCCGTCCGATGTAACTCCAAATGCACCATATCAGGAAGTATACACGGGTGTGGTGTTCATAAATGTTTGCCCTGCTGATTAGATACTATTTCTACTTCAGTTTTAGCCTCACTGCTATTCTGGGCAACTTCAGGCTTGTTTAGGCAGCCATGTGTGACGCTTTCGCCAGAGATTATTCTGTCCAATAAAACCAATAAAAGAGCTGCACGGCATTTGTAAATTTTGACACACACTCAAAACAGCACATAGCAGCAACAAGAGCATGGCAACAACCAGCCGTCTAAAAAAAATATTGGCTAATTAACCCTTTAGTGCCACGGCAGGTGAAACGACCTCTTCTACGCACCAACTCCAAACTTTCCAGCGATTTTCATCCAACTTCGTTGAGAAGCTTTTGAGTTACTCTGCTCAGGGTCAGACAAACCAGCAAACAGAGGCAATCCCATAACATCAACAGCTGTATGATTCCTGTTCACCGACACCGAATCTGAAAAGAATTCTCTAGAATGGTCCTAATTTCCATAGTAATTTTCACTCCACCTTTTTCATTTTGGGGGGACCCCTGTCTTTTTGTGATGATCTCTTAATTTTCCTATTCAGTTAACGGGAACTTTAAACCCACACGGAGATTCAGTTCTGCACTTAAAACCTCAGACTCGCTCCTGAGCTTACCACAGTAGCTGAGGACAACATGCGGTGAGAAGCAAGTAGAAAGAAAGAAAAAAACAAAAACGAGAGAGAGAACACCGGTTTGTTGGTGACAAACCAACACCGGTTGAGCGGAAATTTGCTGTTCCCATCAGCTATGACAAAGACCATCTGTGTAAATTAAAATGTCACTTTGCTTGGGGAAACCATTTTTCTGAAACATGCCACCACACGCCAGAGCGTTCGCAAATGATAATAAGCACAATCGTAGACTGGTTAGGATCACATGGCACTTGGTCATAAGTGGATCATGAGGCTCCCTCCAAATCCCCAGCTGCACACCACACGCAGACACACGCAGACACACACTCACACACACACACACACACACACACACACACACACACACACACACACACACACACACACACACACACA
>JASSRZ010000053.1:9280113-9297420 GCA_032164315.1 Malacoctenus gilli | reverse complement strand
AACAACATAAAAACCACACCATAATGCATATTATATATATATATATATATATATATATATATATATATATATAGCTGCACTGTTTATTTAGTGAGTAACTTTCTGTGAAGCTACAACACCAATTGTTACAAGTATTAAGACAGTGTTTTGCTCACCAGAGAAACCAAATGTTTTCATTTATTTTCTGTCAGATCCTCTTTTTCTATTTTCGACATAAATGTCCACATACATACGAAAAGAAAGAGTCAGAACAAGAGCGAGAAGGGGTGAGGAAGCGCATTACTGGATCAATGGAGGGGAACAGGGAATGCAGTGATGTTGCACAGCTGCATGTGACTTACAGGCAGCACATGATGTCAGGAATGACTTGCCTGTAAGTGATCTCGGTGCTCAGGTTCACATCACAAATGCTATTTCGGCCCTTGAATCCATGATTCATAGTGCGACTACGGCACGGCATAGAGACAAGCAGCCGGGCTAGCACTTGTTAAATAGCTTACTGAAGACTCACTTTGTATATGCTCCTAAAGTAGCCAAAATTAACGTCACAAATTCACATTTGGCCCGTCCCTGCAGTCGATCAGCAGTGTAATCAAGCCGTGGGGCCTACTAACAGCATGATGGTAATAACCACGCTCATCAGCGGAACTATTATTATCGCGCCCAGGTACATGGACATTATGGGATTGAGCAGCATCATCCAGCTGAGTCTCCCCATCAATTGGGAGAGATCACGGCAGAGCAGAGGCGCATGGCCCCTTCTCTTCGCAGCCGAGCTGTCACACATGACCTAACAGCCCCATACAAACACCTTCATTCCATTCCCAGATAAACGTTTCGCAGCGAAGCCATCAATGCGATTCACTTACCGATTCCTGGGGCCGAGTAGATGAAATATAACGCCGAGGTGGACAGTGAAAAAAGGAATAAAAGCCCAAGGAATGACCTTCTCCGGAACCGCAAATGTGTCGGCATCATACAGGCAGCAAAAGCAAACACGGGCACGTTTGCTTATGTACGACGACGACAGACCAGTTCCGATGTGTCCAAATGCCGGAGCCGGTAGTCCGCGAACAGCCTGGGTTCAATGAGCCGTGTGGAGTGGTCGGTCTGCGGCAGTGGCTAGCCAGGCGACGAGGAAGTCCGTATATTTCCGCGGCAGGTCGAGAAAGGATGGAGCCTCCAAGATTCAATCAAGACACTCAAATTTCATTCCTGGCGAGGGGGTGGTTTCGGTTCTTGTTGGCGATACGTCCGATGTCGAGACGGCTGGCAATGACAGCGCGGTGGGAACTGGCCTGGTGTTCTCAGGGAGAGACCATCATTTCGGTTCACTCTACGTCGCTATGGTGTTGCCGCTCCTGCGTTTAGCCTGCCTGCCTGCCTGCCTGCCCGCCTGCCTTGCCCAGCCCTATGAATGGAGCGATCCCTCCGCACAAAAATGAGCAATACCTAAAGTGGGCGTTAACAGTGTCTGTCTGCTGCCCGACAAACACGTACACGGTCAACACTTCAAGCGTACCCCGGCGTACGAACGTTCGAACAAAGTGAACACTCTGACGGCCGTTACCGACCACCTTATTGAGGGCTGCATGATCATAAGCTAGCCATTTAGCCTCGAGGGCGTCATGTTACAATTGGGGGAATCGCCGTTCAGCCATAACACCAGTTCAACACGTGCTGGCTAATTTATCGGCGATATGACATTTCATTTCAGCGTTGAAGCCTCCCGGAACACAGCAGTTGTAAAACATGTCTTGTCTTTTAGGCTAATTAAAGTTGCATTTTGTCGTTCTGGCGGCAATGTGGCTGCTAATACCGATTAAAAAATGTCTGCAAGTAATAACGATGATACCATTCAAACTGTTTAAACTAGACATAAGTAGGATATTGGGAATGTATTTTTATGTAAATAATAAAATACAATTCTTATTTTCAGTGGTCTTAACAATACATTTCACCAATAAAAGTGCATTTGAGGCCCTCGCTGTGTAGTTAATGCATATTCCTGACAGCCATGCATTACAGCGAGCATATGGAAAACACAATTACATAGAATGACCAGTATGTGTTGTTCAGAATTCAGTTTTTTTTTTATAGCTCAAAAATACTCATCGACCCATCCATTAACTGACGTTCATCGCAAACGCGAGGGTCACCTGTTCTGGCAGTACTTTACGATCAGTGAAATGCATGTATTTAGAAAAAACTACAACAACCATGAGGACCGAACGAAACGATGACTCCTGCAGCAAGTGCTTGTGGGAGATGAAGTTCAGCGGAAAGAATGCCGCGTCAACATTTTTGACACGTTCAACATACCGATTCATTTTTGCCATAATTATAACATATTGACATATGTTTGATACCAATGACTGGAAAACGATAGATAATCATTCAATTACCCCAAAGGCTTTGAACAAAACTTGGGTCAACGACTACAACTCCCTACAACGGCTCGACCAGGAAACGAAGTTGTGATGTCAACAGATACATGGAGCTGTCGACATGAAACTGCATGTTGTTTTATATTCCAAAACGTCGCTTTCAGGTTTGCCGGTGGTGGGATGAGAATGAGAGGGGTCGGTCTTAGAGAGTTGTCGCTGCTGTTTCTACTGTTATTCGTAAGTTCGTGCGGGTCCGAGAGGGCCGAGAGAGACGGCTCGTTGGATGTACATGAGAGAGATGACGATGGGCCAAATGTGAACCATAAAATTAAGACCCCAGATAAAACCAGCCCAGCACTCATAAAACCTGACGGAGAGGATGAAGTGGAGGCAAACGAGCCACCGAAGGACGGACAGCCTGTCAGGTTTGATGAAGCAATTACCTTCTACTGTGCCCCCCTTTGTAATCTTGTCCATTGGCCTCCAATGCAGAACTTCTGAGACATTATCAGTACCTACTTGTGCTCTGATTTTAAGATTTAGCAACAGTACAGTGAGGCGTCGGACATACTTTTCTTGCCCTAATAATAGCACAGTTAAAACACTTGTATCTGGGGAAAACAAAACCTATTGTACACTTTAAAAAAAATGTTAACTGTAACCTGCTTGACTATACAGACAGCATTAAAAGTATACACCTACAATCTTGCATAACAATCACAACGTTTATGTCCCTCTATTGGCATCATGTCTCAATGGTTTCTTATTTTTTTTTGTCCACATCAAAACTGTCGAGAAGCATTTTGTTAATTTGTTATGACGAATGAATATTTAACTAAAATGTACTTCAGTTGTTTCCATGAATTTCTTCATTCTGACTACGTAAACTAGACATAAGGATTCATTGTGACTTTTCACTGCGTCTGGCTGTGATCGACATGATTGACTTTTATATTTGATTGACAGCTCTAATTCAGAACATATGCAGCCAGTGTAAAGAAAAGAATGCCTTTGGTAAATCAAGGAGCCAAATGTGGCATTGGCTTCCATACCATTACAGTTGTTTTGTTTTGGGTTTTTTTTAATTTTGCAAAGTGGTTCTTTGGTGACTCCCTGGTTTGGGGTGACTGCAAGCCGATGAACCCTTAAAATCCATGAAGTCCGAGCTTCATGGCTTGAAGGCCTTTGTTTTTCTGCGGGCTCAATTCGATCTTTGTTTGTAACAGTTTTGCAATTTTAAATATTCAATGACAGCTGCAGGAAAACAGAGTCCTGCTAACTATGAGCTGCTCTATCTTGTTTGTGCCTCCGTAATCATAAAGTTTTGGTGACTCAGTGGCCTTTGCATATTTGGGCCCCTTTCACGTGGTTAAAACTGACATTAAGCTTCAATCTGAAATGAAGCCAACTAACACATCAGGTGGCTCAGAGCTCATATGTTTAGCTGACGCAGTTGATACTGACTAGAGCTCATGCTGAATCTACTCCACGCTAATGTGCCTTATCTCCTGGCCGTCACCTTGCAGCAAGTCCAATGACACGGCCGATAACTACAGTAATGAGACCCTCCACCCATCAACGACAGCTGCCAAGCCAACCACGCTGGCACCACCAACCCCCAAGCCCATCCTGCCTGTGCAGACTGGAGTCAAAGCCCAGGAAGAAGAGCAGTCCAGTGGGATGACCATATTTTTCAGCCTGCTTGTTATTGGTGGGTGGTTCATTTACTTTCTGTGTTGGTGAAATTTTATCATGCCTGGAGGATATTTCTCTGAGAAGCATATTTATTCTGCACCTCAGAGCAAAGTGAATAGTGAATAAAAGCTAAACCAAGCCACCGCAGGAAGTGTGCTCCCTGTGCTTCGTCCAGTATGCTACGCATAAATCTCACACTGCTAATAATGGAACGCAAATGTACATCCACTCTAGAGTTTCATTCAATCAAGTTTGTAGATAGTGATTCAGGATGATGGAGGAGAGCGAAGGAAAGGATGTGGTTACACATTGCAGGGTTCTGGAGAGCACAATGTGTGCATTATGCACATCAGTTCACCCTACCACTGTAACAATAAAGACCGAACAGCGTAAATCATGCATGAAGTTACTGGTTAGACTTGTTTGCCCTGTGAAAAACATATGTTGCCTTGAACATAACATGAAGAAAAAGCAAAACTCTCCGTCTCTAAAAATGATGTCACTGTCTCACAGATTTAACTGATGAAAACAAGTGAAAAGCTTGTTCTCAAAACACCCATTTATTTCTAACAGAAGAATTGTTGTAAGTAAAGACACTGAGCTCTTCACATTAGTTGCTTGAGGGAACTCAATGTCAAATAGATATATACATCAGAGAGAACACTTAAGATTTATCGTGCATTGCTGAACTATAGATATTTTTCTGCCAAGCCACTGCATGTGCATATTGGAAATAGTAGAGAATGATGTCGTCGAGCCAACATGTGAGTTGCTTTTAAGTCATAAGATAGAAAATTGAACTCCAGCTGAATAACGTGGCTCTCTTCGACTCTCCCGGCTGGTCTTCCGTTGACAAAGCAACAGCTCAGGAGATCCTAACGCTGGCTGATGTGGGGGCTATTTTTGGGGTTGATCTGAGTCGTTCAGACATGATTTTTTTTGAGCACGGATGTATTTGTCCTAAATATTCATGCCGTGGTTTTTTTGCCTCCCAACGTCCCTCAGGTATCTGCATCATATTGGTGCACCTGCTTATCAAGTTCAAGCTGCATTTTCTTCCAGAGAGTGTGGCCGTTGTGTCGCTCGGTGAGTACTCCTTACGTAACACGTTGCGCCTCAAAAGGAATGAGTCCTGTGTATTGTTTCTCAAGGTCTCTAAGAAGTTTTTTTTTTTTTCTGAGTGCTGAACCTTTTCAGTGCAGCAAGATACTGAGACTGAATAAGCTAAAATACTAAACTCTGCCTACACCGAGCTTTTGAAAACTGTTTTTATTTTTTTTGCTGACGATTTATGTCATTGACTTGATTCTCTTTTATGTGTTTTTTCCTCACTGCAAGTTTTTCAACCTCTTTGTGAGGGTGCAATTAACAAGAACACCTCTTATCAAAAATTGGACGACTTTGACTTTACTCGCAATCATTCAAATATTCTGCAACTGATGAATACACATGTTGTCCAATACTGGTGACAGTGTGTAATGTAGACATATTGGCTACTGTCAATGTCCATCAAAGCCGGAACACGTTCTCTATGTTTGAGCATTTTCACTTTAAATATGTAAACCTGCAAAATCAAACAGATGTCCAACACTGTTTGAATGTAGAATAATGCAGTTGTTTCCGTCATGCTTGAAAATACATTGAATAAATCACGCATTTCTCTTTAAATATGAACACGGATGAGCTGCTTAGTAACAAGCAGCCTTAACATTGAGGAAGGGCTCTGTTTCTTTGTAAAGTCACTTAAGGTTAATTCTCTCTTCTTGGATTCCCTCTCTTCATGTTTGCACAGTTCGACTTACACACACTCAGTGACACACATCTATTTTGACCCTGAAGGTCTTCTCCTCACGCATGGCCTGCATGCCGCGTATGACACAGAGCCTCTCTCAGTGCGAGCGGAGGGGAAATTCTGCCGAAGAGATAACGCGCTGCTTACGAATCAGGAAGAGCTACTTTTCCTTCCTCACCACTTCCTCTCTCCCATGTCTACTCATTGTTCGTCTTCCTTTCGCACTGTCCCTTTCCATCTGACAGTACATCTGAGCCCCACGCATTGCTTTGTGGATTCCCCTTCCATTCACTCTCCCATCTTATCAGTCTTTTTTGCGCGGCCTTTACACAGCTTTGTGTTTTCCTCACCCTTTTAATTAATGGCCTGCTGGGCTCTGGTGCCCGGCTGATGGCCCACGGGGACTTTCTCAAAGACAAAACTAAGACAATGGTCTTTTTATACTATTCACACCTAATTTATTCATGAGCCACAGTGGGCATTTGCACAGCATCAATTTGTTTAAAATAGCAGCACCAAAATAGCACTTTGCTCTGGGTTCGCTGTCGATCTGGAGTCGATTGTATGAAAATTGGCCTCAAGTGAAAGTGTAAAATATTTACTAATGTTGTTTTTCTTTTCTCTTCTTTGTTTCCAGGGATTCTGATGGGAGGCTTCATAAAGATCATTGAATTCCAGGAACTGGCCAACTGGAAGGTAGAGTTTGACTGATACTGAACTCGCCGAGTGAGAGTGCAACGCATGCACAATCTTACAATACAATCTTGTCTAAAAAAAAAAAAAAAACCTCAGTAAAACTATGCCCAGTGCTTTTGTTTTCCTTGAAGCAATTTGCAGGGCAGGGAGAGTTTAGCTTAAGCTCAGAAATTGACCACTTTCCCTTGCTCTCATGTGATCCAATATTTCTCATTCCAAATTTCCCGGGAATCCCCCAAACTCCCAAACCCAATAAACATCTGTCGACCATTTGCGCCTGTTTCTTTCCATCTCTCCTCCTGGGCCAGGCTTTAAGCTCGGACATTCATTTCCTGGTTTACGCTTTTGTCACAAATCTCATCTCCGTATCTGGCTGTTTGCTTTCCACTGGCGGTGACAGACCCCATTCTTTGCGGGCTATCTTTCCCCCCGTGTGTCCCAATCAGCCCGGCTTCTTTTTCTCCTGCTTCTCACAGCCTTTAATTAACATTCCTTGTTCTCTGCCAGTGAGTGAGTGAACGGGTGAACAGAGGTAGAGAGAGGGAGAGAGAGAGAGATGCCGGGCGAGGGGGAGGGAGGAAACCACGATAGGTTGTGTCAATGTTTCTTGCACACAGGGGTCCATTGTTTTACGCCCGGGGCCCCCAGGGTGGTGCTGAGTCATCAACACTGGTAACCGGAGCCCCCGGAGCCCCTTTAACTATGTTGCCTCTGCCCGTTGGATCTCTAGACAACTGTCTCTGCATTTGTGGTGGGCAGCAAACAAACAGGCCTGCTCACCTGTCAGTATCTGCTGTGGCTTCGTGACCCGTCGTCTCAGCATCGCGTCACAAGAGCGGCCCGAGAGGCGCGTGGCAAAGTTGTTGCCCTCCATGCTACATGCTACTGCTGTTCTGCAGAAACTTGGAGATGTCAAGAGGTTTATGGGCCATTGGAGACTTCAAAAGACCCCTAATGCAAATCCATTATGCCTGACCTATTTGTTTTTGAGAAAAGCCTCTAAGAGTAGGATGCGTCATGCAACCTGTGCAGTGAGTAACACAGCCAGTGGCACAACTGTGAATCTGTCAGGGCGATTTTAGTTCAGCTGCTGTGCCTCTTTGGGTTGTGCATACATTTGTATGCCTCCGACCGTCCTAATGAAACGGAGGCGTCTGTCCAGCCTGATCAGCTGAGAAACACCTCCAGTCTTCAGCTCTCTCTCTCTCTCTCTCTCTCTCTCTCTCTCTCTCTCTCTCTCTCTCTCTCTCTCTCTCTCTCTCTCTCTCTCTCTTGCAGTCAAAAGCGGAAGACTATGTAGAGCACCTTATTTGAAGGGCAAACATGAATCCCAACATAGTGTTTCTAAAGCTGGCACACTTTGCTTATCTGGCAGGCCTGAAGGACTGCCCTACAAGCCACTCAGAGTGTACCAGCCCCTGCAGGCAGTATCATTCTGTCATTGCTACATTTGCCCCTCTCCTATTTTACCACCAATCTGCTGTATTTCCTCCTGGCACCCAGCCTCTTTCTCCCTCTCTGCCCTCCGAGCATGTGAATTCAAAGATGACCTGCATGTGCCTTCCTGGTCCTCTAGACACTACATATAAACTATAAAGTGCTCATCATGGGAGCAGTTTCCCTCTGATGTACACAGGTGAATGTTTTTGCACTCCAGACAATCAGCTTGTTTCCTCTTTTGTCGGTCAGGTTTTATCCGGGCACATCGTTTTTCTTTAGTAGCAGCAGTGGTGTGTTTTAAGCCCCGGAGGGCGACGCATACTTTTATTAGATCTCTCCCACGCCACGGAGGGAGGGAGTGACACAAGGAGCGAAGCTTTAATTGTGGTTTCGGGGGCCATCCCTCCACCCCACCCCCACCCCCCCGCCCCCATGTGGTGATGTCACTGGTTGTCAAAGCCGAGCCTCCGGGGAGCTCATACTCCGAACGAAGGTTTCTCCAGTGTCCCCACTCATATTTTCCTGTTATCTCTCAATGCTCTTTTAACTGGGTTCCCTTCATCGTTCGCATTCATCTTTTCTCATTTGGTTCAAGCTCTGTCTCAGCACTTCTCCAGAGTATATCCGTTCCTCTGCTCTGGTCGAATCCATTTCATCTTTTCTTCCCTCGCACCATCGATTCACTCCACTTCACATGCTTGTTAGAGTGTCTAATCTGCCAATCATGTGGCCAGAACTCAACATGGCGAGGACGATTTGATGACCACTATATAATATTTTAGGAACCAAGTAGAGAGAAGATTACACAAACTCGAATTTCATTTAGATTTGTTATTGTTTTGTTGTTTATCGCTGTGATAAACAGGTTTGACAGTTTTAGAAACTGGGTTTTTCTTGGGTAGAGAACAGTTTGGGGACCAAAAAAACATATTGTGGGCAGTAAAACCAAATGGATCTTATTGGTCACACGCAAGCAAAACACATCCAACCTTAAATGAAATGGAGTCCAGCTGGACTCCAGCACCCAAACACCATGCCAGACGCCACTCCAGCCAGCTAACAACAGGAAGCTGAAGCCACAGTGGGCACTGGGCAAGTTCTTATTTGGACCTCAGGAAAAGCATGTCGCCGTCTTTAGTCTCGATATCTACAGCCACCTTTAGATCGCTGTTTACCAATGTGGCTGAGCAGCAAAATCATCATACCATGAAATATAGCATTTCTGGTGGCAGCATGCTTTGCTTGTGATGTTCTCAGCATACTGTGGGTGTTTTCACACAAGTTAATACTTCATTAGAAGGCCACTTCCATCCCTTTACATACAGATCACCAATCTTCTCACTTATCACCGAGTCTTTAAGCTCCGATCATGCCTCCTGGGGTCTGGCAATAAGTTCACTGCATACTGTGAGAACCTAAATCAAGAAAGCGCAGACATAAAAGAGATTTTCTTCGTAAGGCCAACGAGGGACATGATGATGTACTGCAAAGCGGTGCTCCGCAAAGTGGCCCTTCAGTCTGTAGCCCCTTGCTTTTAATCATTATCACAGGTTTTTAATCACATTATCCTGTTCTGTCCTGAACTCGCCGCATATATTGTGGCGAGTGACCTAATCACAAAGCACCAAACATTCCTTTCTTGTTATCTTTTCAACTGTGTCCTGTACTTGGCTTTCGTCACCGAGCAAAACAGGCCTGAAACAGTCCGATGGCTCTTTGGTTTCAAGGAGACTGGGAATGTTTAGAATTCTTCTCTGACATATTGCTAGAGGTATTTTTATGTGTGGTTGTGGAACATGCACATGCATGATTTAGGAGCGCAGCAGCAAAGGTCAGATTGCAGCGCATGCACAGCATATCCTTTAGTGTTTCAGGTGTTGATATTCATTCCTGACCACCTGTATTTAGGGGTACAGTTCTGCCGGCAAAATGTTAAAACAGAAGAGTTCGACTGCCTGTGACAGTTGCCCTACTTTTCCACTGAATTTCAATTCTTTATCCAAGGTGAGCCAAATAACAATAAGTCTTTTAGACTTTTAGTTGCTCTTTAATTAGGTTTCAAACAAAATAATGATGTTTCTCAGGTATTTTTTTAATATTTTATTCAATTGATATTTTACTGCTTATCCGTCTTCTTGTGAATAAGTGAGGCTGGCGGTTGGTTTACAGAAACTATAAAAACAAGCCTTACACAACCCGAGTCACATTTTCTTGTGTTGTCTCTATCAATAACCAGGTCAAGCTGTTTTGGAATCCGACTCCTGAATAGTGAGTTTAAGAATATCAGAAGTCGTCATGCCATCATGCCTTAGATCATTCTCCTGCAGTATTCTATTCGAGCTTTTATTTTCGGCCGTCATTCTGTGTTGCTGAAAGCTATGATGTCAAACTATTTAAGATGGTTACAAAAAGCTGCTTTAGTAAGAAAGCTACGTTTTGCTCTCCTGTGCCTCACGTGTTAGCTTTTGCAGTCCATTTAAGGAAAGCCACATCAAATGTTGAAGCAATTGTCTGCTTGTCGGACGGTTTGTAAGGTCGTTGGGGTGGAGATTCTGGCTCAACCAGCTGTCATGCGTCCCTGGTGTAGTACAAAGAGCAAGACTGTTGACTGAGTAGACTAACATTGTCCTGCCTTCTTCCATCTTTCTGGTGGAAACAACTGCAGAGCAAACAACAGCCCAGGAAATGAAAAAAAAAACAAAACAGCATGAACATCCACTAATGCTTCCGTGTATTGACTTTTACATTACTACCATAGATTATGCACACAGCACATACTCTTACACACAAACCCCCACACACAAGCACACATGCACGCGCTAACACAAGAGCACATGGTGCATCATGCACAGACACATTGGCAGCCGGAGCGTAATGCACAGGCACATGATGCCTATGCCTGACCTGGGAGGCTGGCCCATTTAGCTGAGAAGCAACAATGATTTCATTATATTGCTGAAATGATCACACGGCCTCGCTCTCAGGGACAGTGTGGGTGTGCGTGTGTGAATGGGCCAGACTCGGATATAAAGGAGTATTTAGACATGTCCTGTTGACGAGATGTGTGAAACCCGCCGGTTGCGAATGTGCTGGGAGTCAGGAGCACCTCATGTGTGTGTTTGTCATCACAGAGTCAACAACGTCTGAACGCGTTTGTCAGACGAGGAGCTGTTACTCGCAGCTCAGGCAGGCCCCACCTATCCCCCTTTTTCCCGTGTCTACGATGAAGTATTAGATCAGCTGATGATCACTCAACCAAGTCTCATCAGTCAGACGAATAATGGGGAAACATTTGGCGCAGATTGCGTAATAACCACTTTGCACTGGTTTATGTGGTCGTGCGTAATTTGCTCAGAATTGAACAATGCCATTAATTTTTGTTTCCGCAGTAAAGATTGCTTTTAGCTTTATTCCAGGAAGGAAGCTGAGTACACATTTCTGAGGAAACATTTCCTTTGCTCTCCGTTGAAACGTCTCCGCATCCCTTTTTGAATATTGTGACTTGTTATTTATTTAATCCGCGAGGATTCCCGGATGCTCAAAGTTTCACTCGAGTGGAACTCAGTATTTTCCGTAAACCTCATCAGTTTGTTACGGTTGGCTGGCGTCCGACTCAAAGCGAGGTTTGAGTCAGTGGTCTGCAGCCCGCCTGCTGCAGTTTGTTTACCATTGGAATTGGACTGCATGTAACTGTTTTCCCTCTTCTCTGAAAGGAGGAGGAAATGTTCCGGCCCAACATGTTCTTCCTTTTGCTCCTGCCACCCATCATTTTTGAATCTGGATATTCTTTGCACAAGGTATGACAACAAGTGGTGTGCGTGAGGCTGACAGATACATACATTATAAAAACTGCTAAATGAACCTCTGTTTACGTTACATTTCTTAATTTTAATGTGCAAGAAGAATGTTCACATGTTTAACTGTGTGAAAAATAAGCAAACATAAGCTTTTTTTGTTATTCAATAAAATGTACTAACCTTCATTGGATCTGAAGTGCAATAAAATCAGCTAATGAATACATCAGGGGATAAAAAAAAAACCATACATTCTATATATTTATGGCAGTTCCACACACGTCCGTGCAAATGCTGCGACGATCAGTTCGTCCTTTTTTTGCATTCTTCTCATTTAAAACATAAGAATTTGTTTTTATGTTGGTTGCCGATCTTCTTCTGCTCATATTTAATTCTGACTCAGAACATTTGATTATTTATTTTCCTTCCTTTGTTCTGAAAGGAGATCTCACACTGGGTACAGAGTCTGCTTGAATATTTTACATCATTTACAGTTAAATTAGGACCCCCCCCCCCCACCTCTGCCGTGCCCCACTTTTCATTCCGATGCTGACAACACGTTATGTAACGCTGTGTTATTTTAAATGGCACGCTACCAAAGCCTTGAATGCTTAAGCTGTATGTATGTGCAGGGGAACTTCTTCCAGAACATTGGCTCCATCACCCTCTTTGCAGTCATTGGCACGGCCATCTCTGCCTTCATCGTGGGAGGAGGAATTTATTTCCTTGGCCAGGTGAGATCTTAGCCGTAAACAGTTCTGTGGTTGCTCGTTTGACTCCCACAATGTTTGACAGCGTGACGTCAGAGGAGGAGTTATAAACCTGCTGCATGTGTTTTGGTAGGATCACATTTCATGTTTGGATTCCTAATAATCTGTGCTTTACTTTCGATTTCTCTAGGCTGATGTGATTTATAAGATGACAATGACTGACAGGTGAGTTCAGGATCTTCCACATGTAAAGAAGCAGGTTAAATACAAAACCCTCCCTTTTTTTTTCTCTTTTGGAAACAAACAGGCTTTTCACAAATTCCTCAAGGGATCTAAATCATGTTCTTCGAGGCACAGAAATGCTTTCTTGCCCGTTACCCTGATGTTTATCGTATCAATGGCAACGCCCACGAACACCTACAGTCTACCAAGAAGTAAAGGAACTAACGCTGCTGTAACTTATTTGTCTTTCGGCGAATTCCAGACATTCGGATAATCCGGCTGTTTGAGGTGGCTGACAGCAGTAAAGCCTGCTACTCCACACCCGTGTGTTTTAGGAAGAAGAATTTGAGGTGGTTGTATGTTCTGCTCCCTGCACAGTCAGCTCCAGTGCGTGGGTCCTGCTTTCCAAGCAGGCTTTTGCCTACTCATTTCCTTATTTCCAGCAAGGGTATTATTTCAGTCGTTGTTCTCTTGAGTGTCTGCTGGCAGGATTTTCCTGAGAAACTACCAAACATATTGCGGCGGGATTTAAGGGGACCTCAGGTCCTGGTTTGGAGAAGATAGGAAGACTTGCAAAAGAGGAGATCCACCTGTAGAAAACAAGAATATCAATGGTCAAATAATGATTTAATACCTTGATTTGTGGATCAAAGTTTTAGAATATGATGCCTAAAGTGTCCCTATGGGCTCCAGTCATCTTTGTCCTTGCCCATAAAAGGGTCTTATCAAAACAGTTAAACTCCTCGCATCCCTTCTCACTCCTTTATCTTTCACCGTAGCTTCGCCTTTGGCTCACTCATCTCAGCTGTGGACCCCGTGGCCACCATCGCCATCTTTAACGCCCTGAACGTGGACCCAGTCCTCAACATGCTGGTGTTCGGTGAGAGCATCCTCAACGACGCTGTGTCCATTGTCCTCACAAAGTAAGAGGCTCTGTCCATCCCCACATGGCTCCTTCATTCTCCCTGCGCGCACATTTACATTTGTTCACGCATGATGTTGACACAGGCTTTCTTACACCAAAGCTCAGCCACAAGTAGACGTTTCACAGATATTCAGAAACTTCCCTCTTTTTATTACAGACATGTTAATTCAACTGCTTCTGTTTTCTGTTCAAATTGTGACAAAAACTTGGCAGTTGCACACAGATGGTTGTGTCATGTTTTGGCCACAATTTACAATCTGTCGAGGACAAATCAGGAACAATCGAGTCAAGTTAAATAAGCTCAGAACTCTTTCTCAGAGAAACTCTTCATCTTTGCACATGAAAAAACACTGACTGAGCTCCACATCAGGTTGGGCAAATGACATGAATGAAAGCAGACTTGTTACCTGTAGAGATGTGGATCCTGCTCTCGGCTATAGCCTTTTCTCTTACTTTACCAGGACCACTCTGGTTACTTACGATCGTAAATGGCCAGCTGCTGTAAAGTCTGGTGCTTTTCAACCTTTGACCCTGACCTGCTTCTGTTGATAAACTGTACAGAGACTCATGACATCGTGACAAGAAGTGTGGATAAGAATAAAAAATCTATGACCTATTTTGGTTGATAAAAAAAAAAGTACTCACCGCTGTCTTCTTCTGTACACGACACCCACAGGATGGGGGCACGTTGTCATCAAGATGTGATAAAAGGAGTGTCCAGAGACTGAAATAGCAACAGGATGACAGTGGCTGTTATTCACAGAAAAGCATGTCTGCCACGCAGAGACCGCTCCTTTACAATAGCTATATGGTGGGAATGCTCCCCTGCATTGTTCCATATGTGTGTCACTGAACTCTGTTGACATAAGGCACGGTCCGTTTAGGGGATTGCTCCCTCACACCTGTTTATCACGTTCAAACTGTATCGGCGCAAACGCTCACTCTGTGCGCAGACACACAAAACTTGACAGACAAGTTTGACAGAGACAGTTTGCAGGAATTCCCGTTCGTCCGCATCATTGTCACTCTATCTCCAGCCGTTGTGCACGCTTTAATGCCGCCTTATCGCTCCTACTCACGGCCAGCTAAATGTGCAAAGTGATCTCAAGTGTCTGAATGCCCCTGTAGAGTAAATGAATCTATGAATAATAGATAGGCCGAGCAGGCCTGGCAGTTTGCTTGTTGTTAGCACCTCACACAGTCGCTTTTCTTAGAAAGCGTCTTTACAATTTGTTGCTTCTCACGGCCGTGCGGCTAAAGCCCGTGCGTGGGAGCTTGTTAATAAGCATTAACATCAGATTACTTATTGTACTCGCTTGTCTGGCTCTGTATGTCAATAATTGTCATTGAAAATGGAATTTAAAGCTCACCAGTAAAAACCCCGCCTGAGCGCCTTCAACAGTCATGATTAATTAAACATCCTGAACTTGGCTTGGGTCAGAATATTCTTCATTATCTTGTTTTCATTCAAAAAAAGATAAAATTGTATTAAAGTTGGTGAAATATGATTGACATGTTTTTTCTATTCAAATGCAAATATGATTGCAGATTATTGGTTGTCTGCGTCCTGTTGTAGTTGTTGATTTATTTTCAGGTAAAGATGATTTTACAAAACGCAACTTTTGAAGTTGTTCATACTTTTTGGATCAGCTGTAGCTTCTAGTCATTCAGAAAGTACGCAAATAAATCAGGTGTGTTGCAGCCGTCCTTTCCCACTGGCTTCCCTCTCTGTCGAGTTAATGAAATTGTGATACAACACAACCAATCTGAGTTCATCTGACAGGTATTGGATGGTGGGATTACAAAGTGTGTTTACTGCTAATCTACTCATCTGTCATTAATCTCGCTCCTACTCCCTGTGATGGAGTACTTCTGCCCTCTACAGTCACATGCAGAAATTACAACACCAATTGTGCACCAGCGCTCATCTGTTTTCAATAGCAACTCGCGGTCTCTTAGGTTGAATCAGATAAAACAACTTTGGTTTAGGAGGTTGAAAAATCTTTGAGCACCTGCTTTTAAGGTGGGTAAAGGGACACCAGGACCTGAATGATAAGTTTCTCTCTCTTTGCTCTCTCTCTCTTTTTCCAGCACTGCAGAGGGTTTCTTCTCCCGCTCTGACAGCTCAGTGGTGACAGGCTGGGAAACGTTTGTTCAAGCTCTCGGTTATTTCCTGAAGATGTTTTTTGGCTCGGCGGCCCTGGGGACCCTCACAGGACTCATCTCGGCTCTTGTATCCACGCTCGCAGCCGGTGCTGCTGTCAGTGCAGTCGGGGGGGGGGTCTGGTCTTTTCGCCGTGCGTTTCTTTAACCCACCGATCAGTTTCTGAAACATTTCGATCTGAGGAAGACGCCCTCGCTGGAGTTCGGCATGATGATCATCTTCGCGTACCTTCCCTACGGCCTGGCAGAGGGGATCAAGCTGTCTGGTGAGCGCCTGTGTACCAGACGTTTTATGGACATGTGACTCCTCTTGTAGATGTCCTCCTCTCACGCAGTTCTTTCTGTCTGCAGGCATCATGTCCATCCTGTTTTCAGGGATTGTGATGTCCCACTACACTCATCACAACCTGTCTCCTGTCACCCAAATCCTCATGCAGCAGACACTGCGCACTGTGGCCTTCATGTGTGGTCAGTGGAAACCTGCTTGTTCACTTCCTGTATTTTTGCCTCTTGAGAAATGTTTTGACGCTGTTTACTCTTGTTTACAGAAACGTGTGTGTTTGCCTTCCTCGGCCTGTCCATCTTCAGCTTCCCTCATAAATTTGAAATATCTTTCGTCATCTGGTGCATCGTGAGTGCTCCCGTATTTCTGGTTCACCCCTGCGTCAGCGGTTGTGTAAGCGGCGCTCTGACGACAGGCCGCTCTCTCCGTAGGTCCTGGTTCTTCTGGGCAGAGCGGTGAACATCTTCCCTCTCTCGTTCCTCCTGAACTTTTTCAGAGATCACAAGATCACGCCCAAAATGATGTTCATCATGTGGTTTAGTGGTGAGATGACTTTACAAACCCCTCTACGAGAATGTTTGTTGTGCAGTCGTTCGTGCTTTTGCCTCACAATAGGAAGGTTCACACATTTCCTGTTCTGACAAGTCTTGCTTCTTGTACAAAGGTCCAAGAATGGTCAATAAACACATTTTTGGGGCTCAAATATTCACACATTTCTTTTTGTATACTAGAAACGATTGCTGCAGATATGTAAAACTTTCTCAAGACATTAAATTACTTCAAGTTTAAAAAGAATGGTGATTCAATACACACTGTGTATTCTAAGAAGTACAATGTAGCAGTTTTTGGAGTTCTATTTAGATTTCCTTGTCCTCCCTCCTCAGGCCTACGAGGGGCCATTCCTTACGCTCTGAGCCTTCATTTGGGCCTGGAACCCATAGAGAAGCGACAGCTAATCGGCACTACCACCATCATCATTGTGCTATTCACCATCCTCCTCCTCGGGGGCGGGACCATGCCGCTCATCCGCATCATGGACATTGAAGAGAGCCAGTCACGGCGTAAAAACAAGAAAGACATCAATCTCAGCAAGACACAGAAAATGGTAATGGATGGAGCCCTCCGCTTACACACACACACACACACACACACACACACACACACACACACACACACACACACACACACACACACACACAC
>JASSRZ010000053.1:9257796-9280013 GCA_032164315.1 Malacoctenus gilli | reverse complement strand
CCCCCCCCCCCCCCCCCCCCCCCCCCCCCCCCCCCCCCCCCCCCCCCGGCACACAGGTAACGTTTGCAGAGAGGATTCGGATTATTCAACTCACTAAATGTATTTTTTTCTGCCTTCAGGCTCGTCGGATGAGGAAGCGATAGAGGGAGAGGAAGTGCCGCCACTTGGAGGCAACAAAAACAAGCCAGAGGCGCATGTCTGACATTATCTCATTTAATTCAATTTAACAAACTGTGAGCAAACCGTTGCCTGTTGACACATGCAGCAGCAGCAATCTTTGTGTGGCCCGTTACCAAACCAGAAATTATGCAACGGATTGTTAGTTCAACCTCATCCTCAATGTTTCCCTCATTATCCCCCAACCAGGAGGCCACAATGGAACAGTCAGAAGGACCACAGACGTAGCGAGCGAATGCCGAGCAACCACTGAGGGAGCACAACACGCTGTGCAAAGGTGAAAGTAATGGACTACAATTTCATACAATGTTCAATTCTTGCCCAGAAAACATGAAGATTAAAAACCGTTCCCTTTAAGGGATTATTCAGGGCCTGTAATTGTGATCTAGTGTGTAAGTGAGTGGAATTTTGGGGTCGTTATTCTTTATTGTGTAACATAATGTGTTACTCTCTAATTAGCTCTGCTTTCATTTTAAACACACCTGTGGGAAACATCTGGCTGTTTTACAGCGAACTGCTATTTCAACACTTTAACAGCTACTCATGCATTTTATACAGCTAATTATAAATAACTATGGATTTCCAGCAATTTGCATGTCATCCAAACCGGATTTAACCATGTGTACATATTCGTTATTTCTTATATTTGAAATCTTTTAAATTGTTTCACAGAGACTTTTCCTCAAAAAAAGTTATGAGAAATAAAATCACAGGCTCAATCTTCCCCCAGTTGGAAGATGAAACCTCAGTGACATGTGAACACAATTTTGGCCGTCAGCCACGTTGGAACACGTTGCGTCTTCTAAGAGTGTGTCCCCACTGGTTTAAGTGATGAACACTGGAGAAAGAGAAGATGAGGTGTGTGTTCGCAGGTTGAATTGACCACTCAGCAGAAGGAGACACAAAGTCAATGGTGGCAATGAGAGCAATCGATGCAGCACAGTGCAGACTGACAGTTAATGTTTTGGAGGTAATTAGATGATAGAATTAGGAGGCTTATCGTGCCGAACTATATCGGATTCTCGCTGGACCTTTATTCACATGAACCTGAATCACTAACCAAAGGTAAATGATTCGATAGAGAATCATTGATGGAAACAACAAGAACAAAGATTTGGCTTTAGCTATTACAAATGACTCTAATTAGAGATACAATTCTTGTGTGGGGCTTTCCGATGCACATATGTAGTTTGTAATGTTCTTCTCGCCTTTCAAGCCTTCGGAGTTTAAGTAGGCTCATTACCAACAAGGGGATGTGACTCAATCTGTGTGTGACAGCTGTATATTGTTGCTTTGAATTTAAATTTGTTCTTGTGGCACAAATGCTCATCAATAATCGTTATTCTTGATGTAAATTCGAATCTGAAGGAAAGATTTAGCGGATTACTTTGTGGTACTTGCTGTCCATCGTAAACAATCTGCTGACTCTGAGAGGAAAGTTTACTGCATCACCTGAGTACATAAACAATGCGGTGCAAAGCTTTGAATCATGCCACTTACTTGAAGGCACCTCTGTGTTGTGCACAGCAGTGGGCCACCTGGCAATAACACTGTCCATAAATTCTGTTTCCCCGGGATGAACCTTCATTCTTCAGCGTGGAAGTCATTTATATCGCTTATTTTCCCATCTGCTGTTTCCCCGTGTTGCAGTGTCCAGGAAAAATGGCACCGCCGGATTGTTTATCACAAAAAGTTTGCAGCTGCTTGTTGAAAGCGATCACTGTCCAAACTTAAATTGTAATTTCATCCTGGGCCGGTTTCACGCTCAGGACTTGTGTTTTCGGAGGTTTGGTGGTGCTCTGACGTGAGCGGCTCACTGGGACATTAGCTCCTGCTGATTTTTTGTCGAGCTTTTCACAAAGCCGACAGTACACAGTGGGACGGAGTTCATTTATCAGAGTTATCGTGTGTTTGTCATTGGATCAAACCTGGCTTCATCGCTCAGCTCAGGCTCTACGCAATCCCTCACCTGTGACTGAAAGGAGTAAATAGCTGATATTGTTTTACATGTCTTTGAAATGATTGTTCCAAGGAATCGCAGCCTCAGCGTGGACCTTTTCAGATACTTTTCTCCCCTGAATCCATTTCACACTTTGCTTCGTGTCATGCGGGTAGAAATCTCATTGATCGTTTGCTTTTCCCTGCATAGCTGTAAAGTTGTAGTCAATACAAAAAAGTAAAGTTGTTTTTAATTTTCTCTTTAATGTGAGAGCTTTACCATGATTCAAAAAGCTCTCTCCTTTTTGACGTCGATCCAAATACAGTGATTTATAATGTCGTTATGGCTGCAAAGAGCCAAACATTCTGTTTCACTGTGAGACTGGGAAAACAAGCTTGAAAATGCTGACAATTCTTTTGCATTAACTCATTTCTCCAATGTTTTCCTGGTCTTGGATCTCCTGTCAGTGTCTGGATTCTCAACTTGTAACCAGTGCTCCCCTCTCCTGGTGTCCCTGTGGGATCCTTTCATGTTTTGTCGAATCCCCTCGTGTTTCCTGGTTGATTTGGTGCACGGTTCCCGCATCAGGTTTCTGTGAACTTCCCTTCACATTGTCCCGGTATTTTTCACTTTAGTCCCTCTTCTCCTGTCATACTTATGTTTACTTATTTGCTCAACTATTCCCCTGGTGTGTGCATGCGTGAGTGCGTGCGTGCAGGTTTGGGTTTTTGTGTTTCCTTTGTATCGATTAGCCCAGCTTGTCATTGTTCCAGCTGTGTCTCATTTTCCTCTTGTAATAGCGTGTTCACGGAGCGGCCCACTCGGGACTGTCTGAAAGCTCTGCCCACCATTCTACTTTATGGGACACTCTCGTGAACACTTAATGGCGCTCTGGGAATTACTTCTTTTGCTAGGATAATATACTGCCAACAGCTCTTTATGTACAAAAAGGGAGGAATTCAATATTCTGCTTGAACTATCAGAGAAAGTCATAAAAGGAAAAAAAACAATATTCTCTTTTTTTCATATTTTATAGAAGTTCCAAAAATCTTAAATGTTTTGTTTCTCATGCATCAAGTTGGTGTCTTACATGGTTTCGTCTTGAGTTTTGTAGTCTTTTGTTTCACCCTTGGCCGTAAAATTTACTTTAAAACAATCCTTACTTACATTAACTGACATTTTTCCTACTGTGTTTGAATTGTAGCCCCTGAGCTTGAGCTCAGCATAAGCTATCTTATCCTGGTCAACTCTTTGGCAAGTTTGATCACAGGAACAGGTTTCTACTGTGACAAGACAACGCCAAAGATAAGATTTGTTTCATTGACGAGAGACTCATTCACTGATTGATGCTGCAGCGGATACTGAGGAGCCCTGAGTGGCTGGATCACCAACTCAGATTGACATTTTCCATACCAATTACTCTCAGAGCATGACTTGTTCTGTTAAAGTGGTTTCCACGCCAACTTGTGTGTCCTGTGGTAACCAAGGAGCCATTTGCAGATATTTCCCTATCTTGTACATCACGTATGGAGTGAATACATCAGCTGACGGGTGTTAAAAAAGAGAAACGAAGTGATTGAGTGACTGAACATGTCATCAAAAAAAAAAAAATATATATATATATATATAATCTTGATGATAAGATATATAGCAAACATTCAGTAATTATCTCACCCTAAATAGAGTGATAGGTTCAAGAGTTTGGACACGTACACAACACAGAGCATGAAAGCTGTCGGTGGTAAACTGGTACCAGATGGGTGATGGAGACTCTTTGATGGAGGAAATCTAAAGATAATAATAATCTGGAGGGAGGCAGAGAGTTGGGCATTGAATGACAGAGTTATATTTGAAGACCAACACCTCACACTGATTGGCTGAGGGGAGATGCTCACTCATAAATGCGATAAAGGGATGTGTGGGAGTGTTTGGATAGACAGCTAGCAAACGAAGAAAATACATGTCTGACAAGGCAGGTTTGGGATTCCAACTTTGGCTCAAGCTTTATCTAAACTCAGTTCAACATGGGGTGTATGTGTATGTGTGTGTGTGTGTGTGGTGGGGTGGGGGGTGGGCGAGCACAGGCAGCATGACTGCTTCTCGCAGCAGAACATGTGATGGCTGTCCTGCAACTATAAATACACAAATGGGAGTGACAAACCACAGGAGCACATACATACGAAGTACATACCAATTACTCATGGCCCAGATTTAGCCAACATCATGCTTCAGGGCGTTTATGCAAAAAGGGGTCTGAGGTGGTGAAGGGATCTGAAAGGTGCAAAGTGAACAACTGTATTCACACATTTTATCCACCTCACGCGAATGGATGGATGTTGAGCTTTAACAAATGTTTCAGGTCTGAGGAAAAAAACTACCGCAGCCGTGCGAACAGCAGCGGCCCAACTGTGAATAGCCGAGCGTCAACGAGAGGCAGCAGGTAATGTCTTTTTTGACCCTCTGGCAGGCCAATTGTGGCCAGCAGGACACATGTTTGACTTCCCCGCTTTTATCTGCTGTAGTGAAGATGGGAGCGAATTCTCTCGGAGTGCACTCAGACCTCAGAGCACCGTTAAAAGTGTTACTTCTGACCTCGGTCAGTATTAACAGCGAGACAGAAGTCTACCAACATGCGGGCGGTCTTTCTTTTTTGTTGCGCTCCACAATACGAATGCATTTTAAATCCCTATTAGCCAGCCTGGTTGTCACCTCTTCACCCTGAAGTCGGAAAGGAAAAAGCTTATGAGTTTCAGTTTTTTTGCGATGCATGGAAACGCAAACATGGAGCGAAATGTGTCCGGTCTGGTCTGCTTTTTCCGGCGTGAAACGCGTTAACTGCCACTGTCAGCTGGAACATGTACAACAAGCCATAATAAGCTGATTAACATTTCATCGTCACTGAGAGGAGAATATGTCCCCATCCACTGTGGATGTCTCATAGTGGATAGATGAACAATGTCCTGCTTAAGGAACGTAACAGATACAAACCCTCCATGTCAGCATTTGGGTGGGGGGTGGGGTTGGGGGACTAGGTGGTGGGAGTGTGGGGCTATTGTACACAGATATTAACAATGCAGGCGAGGAAAAAAAAACCTTTACTATTTTTTTTTGTATTTTGAAATTCAGCTCCCACCTAATCTCCAGCCTCCAATGTAATTCCCTTATTGTGCGGCACTGTTAGCAGAGAGCATGACACGTAAGTCATTGATTCGGTTGCAGTTTTATCCATGGTTGGCATGCATGGGCGTTCCTGAGGTCAGTGGCCCCTATCTGTGGCTGTAAGCTGCATGGCTTACATGGTTGCACATAAATAAAGCAGTGTACCTTCAGCATTCTCCATGTGTATGCCTTTGAGCATAGACATGTAACCACACGTGGGCACATATTTACAATGTGTGTTAAACTTTCATTACCCTTAAGGTAGGGCTTCACAATGCTGGGGGATTAAATGTCGACCTTCAGTTGCAGAGCGTGAAGCAGGATGCGTGTATAAATATGTAGCATTACTGGAATGTAAATAAATTAGGAGACGTGTGCATCCTGAGCGTTTTTTTTTCCAGAACAGTGCCCCGGCTGAATATTTTAAACCGTCCCCTGACAAGCATCCAGAAAGAGGTAAAGTAACCTTGGAATCTGCATCATCAACAAATTGCCTTACCTAACGTGATGACAAAGTGGTATTGTGTGCGACGCATCAGGACTGTGGGAGCCGGTCGGAAGCAGAGGTGGTGAAGAGAGGAATATGAGGAGTGACAGAATGAAGGATAAAGATGAGGAAAAAAAAACCCCAACCAACCACAGTGAGACCGAGGGAGAGGAGCAGAGTATGAGAGTGACTTGTTCTGCCTCTGAAGGCCACAGTGTCACATAACCTCATGGTCATATTCACAGCTGACATCATGATGAAGCTGTTCTTTTCCCCAACAATAAATCACAGATCCACCGCTGCAGTTAGTGTATTCTTTTACTGTCGGGTGGCGTACACTGAAGAGCACATTAGTAATAAATCACAATACCATCATCCTGCTACTAAGAAACGGACATTTGAGTGTGAATTGAGGTCATGGTCCTCTTGTCTTTTATAATTCATCTCAGTGTTTTACTGTATGTTGTCATGTTGCAAGGACACATGAAAGAGCCCCTGCAGGCAAAGAAAACTTCAGTACAAAGAGATTGATGAGGTGTCTTTATTCTAGCTTTTCCAAGGATCATATCGACAGTTTCCTGAGCACAATATATATATCTTTTTTGATTTTGTAGTACAGTTCAAAGTGAACGAAATGCTTACCGAGGCTCTTCCAGCTCACTGGTAAATAAATGATCTTTAGCACAAATGAGTATTTATGCATCGATTCAGTTATTTTTGAAGGGAAGCCTCTCATCTTGGGAAACAGCGGAGTGAACTGCAGCAGGTGGTTTCGGTGAGCTCGTGGTGATTCGCAGCGGGTTAACCGAACACCTCAGTAACCCCGGCAGGACGGTGACTTCCTCTTCCTTTCCGCATCGCTACACACTGAGAGATCGGTGTTTCACCAACATTCACACCCAAAGTTTTTCCCCCTCATTTCGCACGCTGTTCTGTCGAGTGTCGCATCGAGGTGCTGGGGAGAAGCAGCGATATAAATCCGCATTTGTCATTTCAAAACGTTTGTCCGGATCGTGTTTCGATGTCTCAACAAAAACAACAGACGCTGATGGTCTGGTCGCGTCAACCAAGCCACAAAGAAACCAAGCAGCTGGCGGCATCCCCGCACGAAACCTGTTCACGTATTTTGTTGCAATAAACCTTTTCCCGGCTGCCACAGGGATGTTTCCGGGCTGCCTGGAGGCTTCTCGGGCTGCTGTCCAGGGTGCTGATACGACTTTGAATGCAAGGTCATTTTATACAGCACCTTTTCAATCCACGCTTATCACACAGCATGACATTGAGCATAAGTGAGCATTTATCTGCCTAGTGAATTATAGACCGCTCGTGTACTCACAGTACACAATGCATCTGTAGGTTATTGACAAAAACCTTTGAGTTATTTAATACTGTAAAGGCATGACTGCTGTTTGGTTTCCTTCTGTCAGTCAACTGTGAATCATAAACACAATGGAAACACAAGCACGAAAACACAAGCACGACAAGGGATGTGCTTAAATAGATGTGTCCCGAACCCCAAATTGCCATAAATAGGAACCACGTTGACTGGAGTAAAGTTTGCAGGTTGCGTCAGCTTGGAGAAAAACCTTGTCTGATCTTTCCACCATGTTCAGAGTTGCACAGCGCGATAAAAATACTAAGGAGTACGAGGTGAGAAAAACACCTTTCCCTTGTGCTAAGGACACGCTCTGCACCAGCCTTCCTCTTCAGCAGCTAAACTAGTCATAAATAAAGAATTTTATGTTGTGCGGTTTCAGTGTAGGGAGAAACAATTACTGCCACATGCTGGATGAAGTACACAAAACTTGATATATATACACTTATATATAAGTAATACTTTCCAGCTCGGTTCATTTATACTTCCTCCTTTCCCCCCCAGATCATCTGAGCTCAACCAGTGTCACAGGATCATGATCTTCTAAACTCCATTAAAGTCACAGTTGTGAGTTTTTGGCAGCATTTTATGTTGCATACCATGCAATAACAGGACTGTGGCATTAAAGCCCTGAAGGGAGGACTGTAAGTTAATAGAAGAGCTTCTCAATTCAGTGAATTTAATTACAGAAAAATTCACTCTGGCTTTGGCTGCTGTTCATAAAGCCTTAGCATGGCTGCATCCCGCTTTTTTTGTCAATAGAAAAACTATCACAGCAATTGGATGTAATTGCTCGATAGTGTACAGGAGTATCAGGAAATATTGCAACATCCATAACGTTGCCCGACTGTTCTTTACCGGGTCATCCTGAGTTGTCCTCTATCTTACTGCAATTGCTCCCATATAGATCGTATAGATCCAGGAAGCAATTTTTTTTTTACCAAAGACGGTTGGAATGCGTGGTGTGCCACTAAGACCTGGTATTGAACAGTGTAAGCTGTTTCATCCAAGTTTATATCACTTTGGAGTCTCGAGGATCAATATCTGCATCTATATGAATGTGTTTCATGCTTCTGCCTGCTCCCTCCAGGAGTAGAAATGTCAGTCACCATCACCCTCTCTTCACGCTGTGGGGGTTTTTCACACCACTGTAAACAGTAAAAGCAAACAGTTTATTTCTGAAACGTTTTCATTCGCAAGTCATGGTCACTGTCATGTGAAAGTGAAGTCTAATTCTCCTCTAGGGTGGGTGGGGGGGTGGGGGGAGGTGTCAACCTCACATCAGTTCAGGGGCACCTGCAACTGTATCGGCTCTCGGTGGGGCAACAATGATACAATGGCAGCATGAAAAAAGAGCAAACTGAATTGGTACCTCTGTTTTGGAGCAAGAAAGGATGAGAATGACCACCTGTCCCAACTGAATTCCCCTCCGAAAAAATGTCAAAGAGAGAGTTCAGTTTAGGGGCTCCAAGTTAAGTTCACATTCGATCCTGTGGGCCTGTGGTGGGCCGGTTTTGGCCCCCGGGCTGCACGTTTGACACTCCTGCTGCAGGAGATTCATTTTATGTGAATGTTGTCACAGTGAAACCAGTCAGGGTGTTTACTGTCTCTGCTCTGGATAAATGATGAGGAAAGAGGTGTGGGCAAGTGAAAACGAGAGGTGGGATCGGTGTGTGTGTGTCTGTGTGTGTGTGTGTGGGGGGGGGGGGGTGTCATTTACTCAAGGGACTTGCCCTTGAACATAAACACCCCCTGCATTCCTACCAAACAGCACCCCATAAAGCAGCAGAGGAATCATAATTGACCATGAGTGCAGGGTGCTGACTGGCTAAAGGAGCACAAGGAGTGATGTGACTCCCAATGAGCTGCGAGCCAGGTGCACCGAGAGTCAGGTGGGCACGCCACACATCCTTACTCCGAAGTCTTGTGTTACACACAGACTTGTCCATCATGCATTGAAATACACCCCCCGGGGATAATTGGTGTGAAATGAGCTGTTGCTCACACATTACAGGCTTGAATTGTGCTCCACTCGCCCGGTAAAATGAAAACGTATTGGAATATGGCGGATTGTGTCACCCTATGCATGTGACCTGTAAAAACAGAGCTATATTAAGAGCTTGGTAACGGGAATTCAATGTTGCAGGTAACTTGCTTCTTCAGGTGAGTGTGCTTGAGCTGTCACTCTGATGCTCTGAACTGTACCCGGTGGGTTTGAAGAGAGGCTATATTTTTCAAGCATGTGATGGATTGAAGATGATTAGTGTGTTCACTGCAGGGGGCACGGAGTGTGTGTGGACACTTCCTGTCCTCCTACACATGGTTTCAGGTGCTGGAAGGAGAGAAATCAATTAAAACAACTCCACCTGTGTTCTTCCCACCCATCTGTCCGGACCACCTCTGAATAGTGTTAACAGATGGGTGGGCAGAACACAACAGTACCGTCAAGACTGAACGGACACAATACGGATACATATTGGTGCGCTCCAATGTGCTCGGCTCTTAATGGAAATGCCTGATGCAGACAAAAGACTAAAGGACCCACTTTCTAAAACATTTGTATGTAGAAAAAGTTGTGAAAACAGGATATTACGCAATTTATTCACCAACTTGGCAGACTTCGGCTGACAAAAGTACAAAAATAAACTCTATTCTCAATGATTACGCAAGACTGTATTATGCATGTCTGAATGGACAAAATGCTGCGATGAGGTCATGCTCACAGTGGAGCTGACTGCGCAAAATGTGAACCTCTGAAAAAGTTTGTGTTTATGACGTTATGAATGAGAACATTTGGAAAAAGGGACTCACACTGGCTTTGTCGAGATGCTGCTGTTATGGTGCTACTGGAATCCCGTGAAAAGGTTTTTTAAACTGAGAAGTACTTTGTGTTTATGAGCACACTTGACTTAACACTCCGTATAAAAGTTCTCTTTTCTCGTGATTTGAGAGATTAATTAGTAAGAGCTAGAAAATGTATACTCCTCTGCAGCATTCTCTGCTGCATCTTCACGCTACCTTTAAAGAAATATTGAATCTCGGTCCTGTTACAGCACAAACTTTACTAGGGCCCCATCAATTAATACTCTTCATCATTATGGTAACATTATTCAGCCAATTTAAGTTTTTTAGAATTCATTATGCTGTGACCTCGGAAACTGAATAACTCCATATAATCATAAAAAACTGAATATTCCAGTTGAAAGAAACACGACGGGGTGAAGAGAAGGATAATATGGATCAATATGTGTAAGTGGGCATAAGGCTTATAATTACTGAGAAGAGACAAAACCAACGAGGCCAGGCAGGAGTGGACAGGACAGGACATGGGAGCTGACCATTTTTAATGAGCTATGGTAGAGTTACAGTGTGCAGGCAACGCTTCTCTCAGCATTAATTACCATCAGTGATGAGAGGGGCTTCTCTGCTCTGGCCCCCTCCAGCCTCCAGCCCCCCCCGCCTGTCTAGTCCTTACCTTAAACCAGCCTGTCTGCGTTAGCACTGGGAGATGTGAGACGGTGCGTGGCCTTCTGCTGCCCCCAGGGACACCATGTAACATCTGCTGCCTCCAGCTGTGGTGAAGTCTGGCAGTGTTGTCACTGCTGCAAAGAAGTGCAGCTGCGTGCGTGCATGTGTGAGAAGAATTTCGGTGGATGCAGAGGCCAATAGAATAAATGAAATCTGTTTAATTAAGCTCGAAGCTTCTTTATATTTCATCAGTTTTTTGGTTTTTGTTTATTTACTTTGCAGGGACCAGAAAGAATAGCCTTCAACTTGATAAAGAGAGCTTCAACGTGGGGTTATGACGTCCCTTTTTAAGATCGTCAGGTCCATTTCCCCCAGTAGATTTTGTCAGACTTCTATCTTATTTTTAAAAAAACAAAAAGCCAACAACAGCCTAAAAGATGCATATCTTTGCTTTGAATTCTGGTACATATCTACTCAAGTACACGACGGCAAATTTGAACTGCTACTTAAGAACATTTTTGAAGTAACTCCTGCTGCACATCTTTTCTCCACGAGGCTAAAGTCAAAACACAGCCCCGTCCCGCTGTACAGAAAGTTTTGGCCGCAGACGGTTTAATCTGCAAGGAAAGTTGCTCTGTATCAAAGTCACATCAGCCCCCCAGGAGCTGATCTGCTCACACAAAGCGACTGCTGCCACAAGTGACAGCCTGCTACCTGCACTGTAAATAGTCAGTCAGCATCGAAATTGATTTCGGTGGCTTGGACTGGATGTCCTTCCACTCACAGAGGGGTGCAGCGACGAAGCAAGCTCCATGTCATCTTGGCACCGTGGTTAATCAGGCATCAGCCCACATGCACACAGACGGAGGGGGTCAAAGACACGGGAAGGGCCTGACGAGGGTGTAATGACTACCTTCTTTTAAATTCATTTGATCTCACATGTGATTACACACATATGATTACCAAATGAACCGTGATTTACCGTATAGAACCACAGCTGTTGTAAACCCAGTGGGAAACCCTCCAGAGTGTTGGTGCGGCGCTGAAATGAAACGAAGCCCCCCTGAGTAAAACGTATAGCCGCTGCAATGATGACATGAGAACGAGGCAGAGAGATATTTCGAGCGGTTTCAGACTCCACATGAAGGCTGTTGTTGTTGTTGAACAATCAATGATGTAGCAAGCACCAGCTTAATGGTCACATTTGCAAATTGACTTTTTTTTTTTTTTTTTACTCTAACATGTGAGTGAACCCCACACAGCTGGCAATGCAGGCATGGAGCATGATCACCGTGATCAGTTACCATGGCAGCCGGTGCACCCTGGCAGTGTGCAGGTGCACAGGTAAAAAAAAAATGCTATTTGGTTTGTGTGTGATTGGACCCAGATGCGAGGGAGCCACAGACTCTGATGGATAAATAAAATGTGCTCTTTGTTAATGTTGGTCCATTGTCTCAGTGTCACGGTGGGAACCGAACAGCTGCGCTGCTCCTTTGTGGTGACAAACGGAGGCGAAAACACAAACACTTGGGGTGTTGAATTCGGTCCCGAGAGCAAAGAGTCATGTCGTTTGACTTGCATACTCATCACACCCCCGGTTGACTCCTTGCGTCCCCCCCGATGGAGGCCACGGACCGTCCGGGTCCGGGATAGGAAAATTACACTGCAGCTTGAAGACGATCAACTGCGCAATCGTTTGCAGTGACTCTTCCATGTGAAGCAGAACTGAGTCAGAAGCCTTTCTGACACGATGCCCCCTCTGGCATGACACAATGACTGAGTCCCATCACTGTGAGGCTCGAGCATTCATGT
The DNA here is from genome assembly GCA_032164315.1 of Malacoctenus gilli. Classification (NCBI taxonomy): domain Eukaryota; kingdom Metazoa; phylum Chordata; class Actinopteri; order Blenniiformes; family Labrisomidae; genus Malacoctenus; species Malacoctenus gilli. Next base: position 9,267,596 of record JASSRZ010000053.1, on the reverse strand, counting down.
TTTCTCGTTGTGCGCGCAGGCACTGGCCCTCTTGAGACTGAAATAAGGGATGAGTCACGCCACCATGTCATCTTTTTGCAAATGACCGGCGCCTTAATTTGCATCCATCTTTCCAATGATGGCTTTTATAAGCTGCAGTTTGACTGTAATGTCCTACAAATGTCCTCCAAGGGAAATGTTGCCCCTTCTATGTCAGTGCTTTGTTGGACTGATGATCTGTCCGCCCAATGTCAGCAGAATGTGCTTCAGCTCGCTCCAAGCCCAAACTTGGATGAAGTGCGTTTAGAGGATCGAGAAATCTTTCACTGGGCCATGAATAGATAAATGCATTGCAGAGTGCCCTTTAATTACATTCACAGCCAACCAAGAAATGACAATACATCTCTTTTTTTACTCTACATATCTATCATGAGCACGTTTATCTCAGAGGATGGTCTATTCTGGCAACAACCAGGATGATTTATTTTAAGCACTGCGAATATTTTGGCTGCTTTGTGAAGACTCGCTTCTGAAAGCTGAGATTTATAAAAAAAAAGGTTGTGAATAACGACTGAATGCTTCAAGTAAATGACCTCTTGTTGACTCCTCTGCTTCATTGGAAAGGCAAGACACCCAGAAGAATGCGTTCAGATTCTTTTTTTTTTTTTGCACATCACACAAGTCTGACACATTAGCATTTTCAGTGAATTCTCATTGTGCAATGAGCCACATGGACTCACTGCAACGCTCTGTCATCCCTCCCCCTCCTCCTCTGACTGCAAACACTCCAGTGTTACAACAATCACTATCTCTTTTACTTATCATTTTGCTCCCACCTCCCACATTCCGAAGCAGCAGGCTAAAACGGCACTAACGTTTATCTGTGCTTTAACTTCAGCTGCATATGCTCCCCACAGTGCCATGTACTGTAAGTGTCATATGCATTGCCCATGATGGCCACACGTGTGAAGTGTCCTCTCGTACACGTTACTGAAGGGCTTTCCGCATGATGTGCAGGACAGAAATAGTCCCCCTTTAAATGAACCATGAAGAGTGCCTGGCTTACTGGAGGTCTGAAGATAGAACGGCTTCCCTAATGATGCTCTGCACATATGCATGTCTGCGCTGATTGTATGGAGCTCACATTAAACTCATTATCCTCCTTATGCAATTGTCTGCCGGAATTGAAGCTGGACCGCGAGCTTGCATCAACACCGTAACGGCAATGGATCAGTGGTGAGACGTCCAACAGAATCTCAGGGTGCCGCTTTGTCTTCGCACACCTACGCGGGGCACACTTTCCAAAAGCTGAGTCCTGTGTGTGTGTGTGTTTGTGCGTGTGTGTGCGCATGTGAGTGTTGCAAAGGCTGATAAGAGTTGCTTAGACGTGTCCTCTGGATGTCACAATACCCCGAGGAGGAAGGTGTCACCGAGGAGGATATCAGGCAGAACAAGAACTGCTAGGCTCTGTGATTTCTCGATCGTCTGTGTGGCTTCACCTTCCCGCCCCGTTTTATTCCTGTGCCTCAGTGCTGGCATCACTCCACTGACCTGTGCAAGATTTTTTAATCCCATTCATCTTTGTGTCCCTTCCAGATTTGAGGCTGAAAATTGTCTGAAATGAGTCGCCAGCAGTGCTGACACCGCCCTCGCAGTGATTGCCTGAATTATAAAACCTCTGCAAAAAAAATCACTTTCAGATAGAAATACAGATTTGAAGCATATGTTAATATTTAATAGTGAGAGCCATTTACTAATTTTGATTCCTTTGTACTATTTTCTGATTAGTTAGTATTTCATAACTCCTGCTTTACACACCAACATTCCACTTCTCTTTTTTTCCCACACTTTGCAACGACATCGATTAAAATCCAGCCACTAGTTTTGTCTGCTTCGTGCTACAGGCAGTTTTTTTTTTCCGCCAACAAAAGCGAACAAATGACTCTATTAATACGAACGTTTCACAAGCAGATGCAAACGAACATAGATTCCTGCAGCCTGGTGTGTTGCCTGCAACTATTATTTCCAGCATCATGATTTATCTCTTGCTTTTCTTCGCCTGTGCTCCACAACAGGATGCAGTTGACTCTCAGAACAACGCAGGAGGCTATTTTAAGTTACTCTTCCGCGTTTCAAGGGTCTGAGCCAGGAGGAGAATGAGCCACATCTCATAATGACTTCTGTAACGACCCCCCCTCCCCCCTTTTTCCTCTCTGTCTCTGTTGGGGTTTTGGTTATGTAACACTGTTCACAGGAGCGCAGGCACATGTGACTCGCGCTGACATACATACATATGCAAGAAATCATGTGCACATACATCACAATGAATGAGATGTTCCACTCTTTCAGAAAACATATTGATTCACTGCGTTTGTCCAAGCGTTTGCAGATACTAAAACCATGATTAGTTTAAAACCAAATCGTCTTGATGATATTCAATGACTGATATTTTTGGGTGGTTTTATTTTTGTGCTAGGAGAGGAACCTCGCGCCAACAGTTTAGAGATGGTTTTCAAAGGCATTACAAAGGAGAAACAACTCACAAATTACATTAACTTTATCAGCAAAAAGCACTGAGCAATTAAGGTTTTACACTCATGTAAACCTTTTATGTTTAGCATCCCGTCTGAAGTGAAAATAAAAACGGACAGCGATACATGTTGGGTATCTTGCTTCGTATGTAAATCGATTACTGGGGTAGTCTCAATTTAAAAAATCTATTTCAAACGACTATTCACATGGAAGCTGAAACTCAAGGCATCTTCAAAGAGACAATGAATCCAATGTGGAGGCGGCGAGTGAAACAAGTGTATACCTGCTGTTTAATGAACGTGACACCATTAAATACCAGGTCCATCCTAAATCTGGAGGTAATTACTACAGGTGGTAAAAGATTTACGTTCTGTCACGGAGGCAGTTAATTTCTCTGCTTAAGTTACGTCATAGGTCAGTGATTTTTTTTTTCCTACTTCAGGGAAAAGTCCTTCCTCCACCCTGAATTCCAAGACAATTCTTTTATTCATCCAGCACCATCGAGGGTCCATTCTGAGACAGCTTCTGTTCCAATTTTACACGTTCTATCTGGTAATGACACAATAAAAGTCATACAATATTTGCTCAAAACTGTGCAGATTTCCACTCTCCGGTGTGCCTTCTTCACTCATTTTACATGACACTTGTTTGTTTTTTATATGATTTCCCTTTTATTGTTTACTATCAAACCATTTTAATCATGTTTATCGTTTTGCTCATCACTGAACAAACTATAATATTTCCATTTCCATTTCTAATTTAAAGCAGCCACTGTTGTCTCATTGCTAAAAAAGTACGATACGAATCAAGTCATCGTGGTTTATTTGCCCATTTTGCCTTCTGAGCTCCGTTATGCAAAGTTATGCAAACTGGGAATCACAAAAGAGCTGAATGTTTTCCCATGGAGGTTTTCAAAACAAGAGGTCGAAGGTCAAAGTTTAACGCAGTGACAGCGCCAGCCTCGCATGCAGCCCTGAAGCTGAATAGCTTTGCTTGATACATCAAGTGTTATGTCAATACAGGTTAAGAGCATCCAGATGAGCTGCGAGGGCGCCCAGTGACAGCAGCAAGATTAAACAATTGACTGTGTCGGGAAAACACACTACATCGCATCAGCTCTGCAATGTGACAAACATCGCAGTATTAGGTCACCAATTAGAGCATCCGCTTGCATTCAGGTGCACTCTCGCATGGAACAGCAACATCCTATGCAACACCACGCAAGATTATATATTAATGGCGCTGTTGTTGCAGAAAAAAATAATGAACCAAAAGCTCAGTTTTATGAGTTCTTCCTTTCATGCACTGGTTAAAAGGGGAACCATCCCTGAGGTCACCCATTTCTCCCTAATCCTTTCCATATAAAAGCCCTGGTGTAAAATTCTCTATAATTTGTTCGCAGGCTTACCATAAATGATGCATCAATGACAGCTATTGATGACGCAAATCAGAGGAGCACCCAAGCCCTTTGAGAAAGCTTTATTTGAATCTGTTTCATCTCTTCAGGGTGAAACAGTCATAATGGCTCTTCTTGTGATTTTTCACGCTAATAAAGATCCGAGTCTTGATTCCCTGCTGGGCAACTTCAGAAACCCCGCCGAGGATGTGAACATTCACACACAAACGCGTGCTTGTATGTACATGCCGAACTGCAAGCATACACATCCAGACATGTGCAAAAAGTGCACAAAGATGTTTGAACACGCAGCCGATCGCTGTCACCAGTGGAGCAAGGCAGCCTTCATTTCGGGAAAATGTCAACAAAAATAGTTTGACGACAATAGAAGTCGTTCTTTCAGACCACGGATCAACCCTTCCGTTGAAACGGTGAGAAGTAGAGTGCAGAACGGCCGAACGAGAAACAATGGTATCGTCAAAGTGCACTTACACTGCAGCAAATTCAACTACTTGGCATATGAGAGCAGAAGCGAGTGTGACATCAAGAAAATCTCGAGTGTGTTCATGCTCGAGTGGAGCTGCATTGGAATCAACGACACTGACATATTTGGAAAAGAAACACTGAGGTGCATCCAGCACAGTCTTAAACACTGGGCCGCTGGACGAGATTTTGCCAACTCCACAGTTAGGATAATATCATCACGAAATTTGCATATCTGGCAAATTGCCAGCTGGCGGCACGGCCTCGAGGGAAGTTCCTCGATTGAAAACAGGGAAGTGAGATTGGCTAAAGGAGGCCTGCAGATGGACTATTGGTGGATCGTCACCCAACAGCAGAAGGGGATTGGGCATCAGTGTCCGACTACAAAAACAGGGAGACTTGAATGTTAACACAGAATTGTTTTGTTTTAATATTTTTCAAAGTGAGAAATTGTGGCTTGGCTTGGAGAAAAGGTTCATTTGCGTCTGTCAATGAGAGAACCTTGTTGGTTCTGTTGTTGCACTCAACATAAAGCAACCCAGCAATCACTTCTTCTTTGTTGTGTTAAGAAGGACGAGCTTGCTTACCTATGTAGCGCCTTTGATCAGGGACAAATAATAACTGACAGAATGAAAGCTCCAGTTCTGTCTTTTGTTTTATTGAAACAAAAGACTGAAAGAATCTTCTCTGAACACATTGTCGTGGATGTGAAAGTCCCTGAATTGCTTGATGTTCTCTGCAGTGAAAGAACATCACGCAGCCCGCAGGTCGACATGTTGATTTTTTTTCGTATTGAGTTGCGCTTGGTGTGCTTCGTCCTCGGGGTGATTGAGATCATTACGTTGTAATCGCCAGCTTAGTGTCAACCCCTGCAGAGTTGACTCCGGTAGCCACTTGGAGACACGTTGACGGAGCTGTGCGCGTAAATTTGTTAAATAGCGGCTTTGTCTGGATTGATTGTGTCGGTCCTTGAGCTACGTGGGACTGACCACAATCACCAATTCCACAATGGCTGATATATGAATGTCCTTTTATATCGCACACTAAACCATCACTTTATAAAGTGGCACCTTGGGAAGATTAAGAGATCCCCTGTAAGTCTTTACACTTGGTTTCTGTTGAGGGGCGCTCTATCTTAACACTGAAGTGCACGTGGCCGGCCCGGGCTGACACACCGGGCACTATGTATTTCAAACGAGACAGTTTGTCAATACGGATTTGGCTGAGTTGATTCATTGACCGGCGCTATGAGTCAGGGGCTGAGCCCCGTATGTGGTGTCTGGATAGATACTCAGCAATGTGGTTTCTAATATTTTACAAACTCGACGCTTTCCTACCAAGCGAGGACAAACCGATGGAGAGAGCAGGCTGGTGATCGGGACGGAAAGAGTAAACAAAAATGAAAAGGACAACCCACGCAAGCAGACAACAGAGAACAATGAAGCCTCCATTTTATCCATGGGTGAAGTCCTGGCTACCAGCAAGATCAAACGCAACATTGAACGTATGACTCGAACCTTTCAGTCATCGTTTGTTCGTTGAAATCATTAGGCCACATGTACATCACTGTCACTCACAAACGCCGCCTTTATCATTTGTTCTCTCTCTTTGGGAAATGAGGCCATTATGTGGAGGAATGATCATGTGGCATTTAAGATTTGATATTTGGATTTTTAGAAAACTCTGCAAGTCTCCGTGAATTTGAAGCGTTTTAAAACCAAAAAGTAAAGGCACTGAAAATAGGGCAAAGTTAATGGGTGACTTTTTCTGGACAAATGAACCCAAACTTGTACATTTGTGCCACAATTCAAATCGACGATTCTTTAAATGTAAATTTAACAACAACAGCAACAACAACAACAACAAAAAGCTCAGAAATCGGTCAGCATCGCTTCTTGTTGAACATGGCCGCACATGAGTGTGAGGAATAGATTTCAATCTCCAGTGTAATGGGACTCGGTCCCACTGCGCTGGCCATTCCTGTCATGACTCGCGCAGCCATTTTTATTAACTGCTAAATGAAATGTCTCTCCTAATGGGTGGAACCGAAGTGCCTCACACTATTACTCGCGAGCACGTTTTTTTTTTTTTGCACTTATTGTGTGTGTGTGTGTGTGTGTGGGGGGGGGCTGCTGCAGAAGACTTTCCGGCATCTGAAGCGATTTACCCGCCAACGAGGGCCGATGCCGACACCGCTCCCTGGAAGCAGCCAACAGCCCCGTTCATCTCTTATTCGTCCCAGTAACCGTCACGAAACCCAACACCGTCGACGTGCTGTTTTGTTCGACAATTAAAAGTGAGTGAAGTAGAAGACACACGCTGGCTGCAGCACGCGCACAAGCAGTCGTGAATATGCATACACAGCCACAGACCTTTGACCTTTTCCGCCTGAAGCTGTTTGACTGTCTGGCAGCGCAGCGGCAGCTCGGTGCAGCAGCGGCTCGGTGCAGCAGCAGATGAATGATTAAGGCAGCTGAAATGGGGCTTATTGCACCTTATTCTCCAGAGAAGTTTAAACCTCTCACATGTTGATTGAAGTCCAACAACCCATCTCTTGCCTTTTAGTGCGTCTGCTGTATCGGCATTAAGGGTCGTTATAACCTCCGAATGGCGCGCTTACTCAGTCCTCGCCGCGTCTGTCACTTCAATATGCCATCAAAATATCGAATGTCAAATTCCGATGCAGCGGTGTGCGTGCGTTTGCAGGTCTCTTTTGAAGTCCCATACAGATCGAATGTGGCGAATTCAGCAGCTTTCCTATAATGTTTCTCGCTGCATTATAAATGTTCTATAATTAAACCGAGATTGTGTGCAGGAGAGTTGTGCGCCAATCCATGCATGCTGGTTTTATATATTTCGCTTTCAGCAGCCTGACAGCGATTGGCTACAAAGCAGCTTCTGCCTGATAGACTTTATCTGGGGAAGCACGTGATAAACATGCGTGCGGTATTTGTATGCATATTTTGAATGGAAAGGGGTAACATGGAGATGGAGGAAGAAAGAGGAAGCCTATGAAATATGCACCCACTGACACCTATACAGACGCATTACTTATTCAGCTTCTCCTGCAATGGAGCTCTCTCCCAAAACGCTTTTTGTCCAAAGCCGTCAGTGTAGGTGTTGTTTTACATCCACTTGTGGGAAACGAACCAGGAGAGAAGCGAGTGGAAGTGAATGACTGCAGGTTACGTTCACAGTTAAGGTTAAACGTAGTATGAATGCACTTTCTTTAATGAAATACCACATTTCATTTCACAGTTGAAACCTCGGGCTTAAACATACACACACTTAAAATGACTGTCTTACACCCTCCAACGCTCGGCTGATATTCAGCTTATTATCATTTTTTTCATTAATATTTTTCTCTCCCTGCGGGTTGAAGTCGAGTTCACTGTCATGTCAGTAGAGTAAAACAAATGATGAAATAGAACTGAGAAAGATGTTGTGGAACTAAGAGTAGATATTAACTATAGAAATAACAACAATAGAGATAGGACAGTTTTATTTAGAATCAGAAAGTCAACATCTAATATCAACAAAGGGCTTCTCCATCAGTCTATCAGTCAGACTCTCGTTAATCTCACGAAGAGAAGCCGTGAAAACATACAAACTTCGCACAGAAGCGCATTGAGCCCTGAATATAAAACATGGTTCCTGTTGTGATTACTCAAATTCCTTTGAATAATTGATTGTAGATATCTGCTCCCTCCTACCCCACCCCACCCCCACCAGTAACATATCATCAACTGTGCATGTAAGTACTGTACTGATAAGCAGTGACAAACGAGGGTTGATTTTTACCTTATATGCAGCGTTTGCATCGCATGCAAAAAGCCGCGAGAGAACAAGAGGATTCCTCTGAGGTGAATTCAAATTGATTTATTTCGCACCGCCACAATCCTTTTTCCTGCCAGTCCGCGAAGTTTAATAACAAAACTTATATTAGCACTTTCATTACAGGAGGGGACCATGGATCACAGCTTCTGTCACATCGATTGTGAGATAATGGTGCCTTCAACTTGGTCCCGGACCAATTTTTCACGCTGATCGTATGTTCCTGTAAGTTATTCGGACAGAATCAAACTGTGACCACACATAAGCTCAGCCCTGCGCGCGGCGCAGACCCAGCTGAAACGCTCAAGTCACATGATTCAATATGCGCCGCTGCCAAATCGATCATGTTAATCACTGCATTAGATACGAGATGACAAACAGCGTGAGACAGCACTGTGCATTGTCACGTGTTTATCGCAGTGTCTGCATGACTGACAAATAACATAATCAAAGTGATGGCAGATAATTAGGGTCTTTTAATGCCTGCTCATTATTTTTTACACTGACATATCTGTTGGAGCTCAGTCATGCATAGACGTGCGGCGAGGCTTGTTGCAGTGCGGCAGGAGAGGGAGACAATCTCAGCTGAGTGCGTCAGAAAAAAAACACAATCACTTTGCACCTGTACTGCAATACTGAACAAGGATAGAAAAACAGCGCTGGAGGCATTTGTTGTGCTTTTCAGTCAGTGTTTACCGTGACTCCATGTCACCAAGTACAATAAATCAAGGCTGAGTCCTCACTAATACAAAGATGGTGGAGCAAGCATTCACCCGGGCTTCAATCGCTGCACTGGCAGCAGAGGCTTGCTGCAAAAGCCACGACTGAGTCAGTATCGTTGGTGAAAACTTCGATATTGGACCAAAGTTTCTCAGTTAAGTGGAAAAAAATCCAATGTTCTTTAGAAGTAACACAGCCGTATGTCCACGGGTATTCCTTCACAGTTGTGACCTGAGAATTACTCTTACTTTCTATGTTTAAGACATGACAATTCCAGCCTTGCATGGCTGCTGACTTCACTCATTTCACTTCAATCACTTTGGCAAGCAGGAAGAGCCACAGCAGAGAAGACATTCCTGTTGCTGACTTTGTTGCCAGGAAAGGATAGATGACCTTGGAAGTGTCACACTATCCATCTGAGAGCGTATGCGCCATCAATTTCTGTATGTGGAGGTGAATTCTCGCCACACAAATACAGTTTCGAAACTGTCATCTCGTGTTTATGGACAAAAACCAAACATCACCCAGGTTTTTTTGTTTTTTTTCATACATTAAGAAAACATTAAAAGTAAATTAATCCTCCCATCTGTTTAGGAGGGCAGCGAATTGTACAATACAGACACAGAGACACCCGGAGGACCTCGAGCTGGTCTTGTGGCTTTTCAATCGACTGAGAAGGCCGGAAAGTTTGGAGGAGACATCCATCATCTCACCATCCTGTCATCTGGCTCAATGCATTGCTCAGTCCTCCACGTTTATACATTTCTGTCTATCCCTCTCACACAAGCACACACACACACACACACACACACACACACACACACACACACACACACACACACACACACACACACAC
>JASSRZ010000053.1:9236896-9248011 GCA_032164315.1 Malacoctenus gilli | reverse complement strand
ACATTCACCAACAATCTGGGCGGTGCACCCCCCCCCCCCCCCCGCAACCACCACCACTTCCACCACAGTAATTACATTCAGTTCTCATTAATGTCGAAACGCCTGATGTATTCAGCTCTATAGATTTCAGTTTGAAGTTAGTGGAAAAGGCCACATCCTGTGCTGTCGCTTCTCCTCATCTCCTACACGTCTCTCTTTGTTATGCTGGAGGGTTACGTCACATCCCCCTGTCACTCTCCCTCCACTCCTCTGCCTCCCACATCTGTCTGACACACAAGCTAAGTTATGTTACTGTCCTTTTCTCGACTCTGACGATTATGTCATTACATTACTGCTGAGGATCACACCGTCTGAGGACATTAAATAGGTGCGATACAATGACACCCCAGTGCTTCAAGTCAAGCACGGATGATTTAAAGTAGAAGAGAGCAAAAAATGAGACTTGAAAGGGACAATGAAGAACGTGATGAGCATTTCAATTACCGATGTAATTAATTAAAAAAAAAAAAAAAACACGTGACAAGACTGACATTATAAGGTGCTCATTTTAAAGGACCATTGCAGACTGCACTGTATGCTCTGTACATGGTGTCACATACTACTGGCATACAAGTGGCATCTTACAGCTGCAAAAAAACTGCTTCCATCTCTGACCCCAATAAATAAAGCTTGTGCAAAAATATGCTTTAGAATATCTATATCTAACGCTAATGCACCCAGTAACTATACAAACGTTGCAACTTACACCTTCTGTAGGCCTGAATGGTCCCAAAAGGTAGAAAGAAAAAAAGTGATCACTCAAAATTACAAAGTCAAAGTCATTTCTGGACAGCTGTTCAAGTTAGATGGCAAAAAAAATGGCATTCAAGAGGCGCCCAGTTCAAGTTGACACCTGTTTGAGCTTAGTTTAGGGTTTGGACTCTTGTTGTCGGGTACTATATTTGGAAAGGCTCGACTCTGAAAGGTTTTTTGGGCATTAAAAAAAAAACCCAAACCAAACATTCAGTCCATTTTTTGTGCCAAATGTAATGTATGACATCAGTCATGAGTAAGCCAGTAGAAAGAGTCATACACTGAAATCCATGAAAAAAGAACAAATCGAATTTAGTAAATGCAGCAAATGTAAACATGGGTGTGCTCAGCAGAGGAACTCAAAAGCTTCAAAGGCTCCGTCCTTTAAGTTTTATTAAAAACACTGGCGCTGGAACATCATGACTTGTATCTGTTATGTAATTTGTGCATCATTAAACAGCTCCAGCATCACAAGACATCAACTTTACAAGCCGCCTAAAGTCAACTGTGGTATTTGACACCAAGAGTTCACCAGCAAACCATCCGTGTACGGTTGCAAGACAGTCAACATTCGACCTGTGCGGGTTCGTGGAGTGTCTCTCTTTGGAGTGTGTGTGTGTGTGTGTGTGTGTGTGTGTGTGTGTGTGTGTGTGTGTGTGTGTCTGTGTGATGGTGGACGGGACCATCCTGCCATGTTGTGGAAGAAATGGCCCCTGGCTAATGGTTCCAATGGTTTCACCCTCTTCACTGGCTTCACAAGCATCCAGCAGCCTCAGCTTTCCAAAATAATGACTAAACAGTCTTTCAAAAAATAGGGCAGCGACTGCGATCCCAGATCCTGACAGGGGCAGTCCTTCAGCAGTAATCACAAGCAATGAGTGAGGGGTTGCGGTGCGTTGGCTCATCAGCGCGTACTGAAAGCAACATTTTTTAGAGCTCAAACAACGTCATCTCAGGACGAGACATAAAAGTGCAGCCTCCAGTATGAAGTCATACATCAACTAAGTTTTATGGTGAATTCTTGAAAGGTCAGAAAAGAAGGCCGGCTAACATGATTTATTATGCTAAGAAAAATTTAATAAATGTAATCACTGTGAAAGCCTGCACAGATACATAAATCGTGAGATTTTATGGAGATGTCACAACCTCAGGTTAAGAAATAGCAGGTTTTGTTGTCCGAGTCATAGAATGAAAAGAAAAAGCGTGTCGGTGCGTTTCAAGGCTGTTCTCAATGAGTAAGCGGCCATGTGTGTTTGTGTTTGCTGTCTTTTTCCCCTTGACCGCACTTGTGCTTATTTAGAGGGATCTCTGGGACCACGTGGTTCACCCAAGACTACTGAGGCTCAGAGAAGTGTTTATTTAAAAAATATCAAATTATCAAATATCCTGGGCCCCTTTCATTTCCGAGCTCAAACATGCAATCCCGCATGGAAAAGTGCTGCACGATGTATAGGAACGGTACAATCCGTAGTGAAGTAACGAAAAGCTGTGAAACCGATTTTCTCGAACATTGTTGGTATTTCGATAACGCTCTGGCTGAAAAGGTCCATCTGTCAGCACACAGAATTGAGATATTTCAGTCATTACTCGACAAATTCCCATAAAGCTCAAAACTGTCACTCAGTCCTTTAGTGTTCGACCAACTATTGGACTTCACATAAAACTTGGTGGAGGCTTTTCAATCTGCAGATGAGCTGTAATCTTCTTAGTGGTCCCTGGATTCTGACAGAGAAACGAGGAATCTTGAGAGCTGCAAAGCTTATGGGGTGCTCAACCAAGAGTGGCGAGTGTCTTGCGATGGTGTTTGGAGGACATATCAAGTGCAAAATAGAGACGTCAGGTTCTTTCCCACAGTGGGTTTGTTTCTTGGCTGTTGCTGTTTCAAAGCCTCGTTGTTTTTGAGAAAGGCATGAAGATAGAATAGTTGGTGTATCAGTGTCTCTGAGTTGGTACTGAAGCTTCACAAAGGCCTGTGTGAGAGGGCGAGCTCCACGGTGGATGCACACACAGACTGATCTGTGTTTTAACCACCTCAGGGGACTCGACAAAGAGAGATTTATTCCAACCTCAACAATAGTGGCGATTACTAAAGAATTTTATTGCTTGATTATGTAATCCAAAAGGAGGACAGGTTTGCAAACAAAAAACTATGAGTTAAGAAAACACACCATCACAAATAAAGTACACTTCTGCTGAAATCTGATGAATAAAGAGCCTTCCTGGAGGAAGCCCCGCCCACCAGAGTCAATGTGGAAATGCGAGCAAATCTTCAAAAACATAAACAACCATCTTGAAACGCAAACAAATCTGTGGTGAGAAGATTTTTGAATCCCAAATATATTTCATTTATTCATCATTTCTATCTTGTACTTCATAAATCACATTTTTCTTTGCAATTTTCCCTTCCTGCTTCAGTCCCTTGCTGCACACTCTTGAAACATGCCACAGAACTGACGTTTTTCAATATACTGGATAACTGGCTGACCAAATCGCCACCACAAATGAATCACCTGTTCCTTGTACCACACAGTGGTGGTGGTGGTGGTGGGGTCCTTGTGTAATCCTGGTTACAGGCAGACAAACCAACCAAGCTAGTGACATGCACCAAACATCGGCAGAAGCACAACCTCCTTTGTGGTGTTAAAAATGCAATTAGAAAGCCGCAGCACCTGGTTGAGTGGCTTTGAACACTAATCCCATAGGATAGAAAATTGCATCGGTACAAAATGAATAAAAGAAAGCGTTAATTGTCATGATCAAAACTATGAAACCTGGAGGAGGAATCAGCAAATAGACCCGTCCGCTGATTAGTTGCAGCTGATAAATGAATCACTGGCGAGGAGCAGACGGGTCTGATGGCACAACGAGTAAAACGGAGACAATGGAGAGAGTGTCCTTCAACAAATTGCTTTGCAAGTGAAGTGCTGCAACCTCATTAACATGACAAAACACACCAAGATAACACAGATCGCAACGCATAAAGTGTTGGTTACAAAACCTAATTGTATAAGCATCAGTCTTAACGTCACAGTCGCAGGAGCAGATTTATTGAGTTGAGGAAGATGTGGGTGTTTGAGTGAATCAGTTTAGGCTATTTTCTTGATGGGCTGGAATAGTGTTCAGTTATGTTTGGAGGGTGAAAAGCCATTTCATGACAATAATCAGAAGAGGTAAAATCAAGTGAGAATAATAAAGCCACAGCTGCATGTAAAACCTGCTTACTGGTTTGTGCTTTTTAGTGCCAAGGTCTTTCGTCTCACAGGGGTTGATACTCTTTGTTCAGCTCTTCATTGTATTTGCACGATGTGTGAATGAAAATAAAGTTCGCTTTGTCTTCACTTCACTGACTGGAGCCATAAAAGCCTGTCGTTTTTTGTGTAAAAAACACTTAGAACAAGAATCCATTTTTCCAAAAATCCACTTGATGTATTCTGTGGTTTTGTCTCTGTGGTTTTGTTAATCTTTGGAGACCAACTCACACAAAAATGGACTGATTCTTTTTATCTTGAGCGAAAAGGGCACTCAGTCGAGGGCCTACCTCGGTCAAGATCCCCCGTTAACCTTTCCCGTTGCAGCCTCTTGCACGCCCTCTCTCAAGGGAACGCCTCCTTAAAGCACACCACAGAAATGGCGTTTCTGACCTCTTTGGGTCTGATCGACACCAAAAATCACCTTTCCCTTGCACCATCGCTCAAATAAATCCATGGAAAACTTTTGGAGTCATCCTGCCAACAGATGGACAACAAAGAGAGGTGAAGACATAACTTCAGGTCAAAATGTAATTTCGTTGTTCCAGTGCACTGGTCCAATGACAAATAAACCAATTCCAATTCCAGTTCCTTGGCAGATGGAAAAAATAATCATCTAAACCTTAAGCTAAGCATGACCTGTGAGCCATGTAACCATGGAAACTATCAGGTTCACCTGGGCACCAGATGCAAAGCCAAGATAGCTAAACAAAGAACAAAAAAAAGAGTTTTTTAACCTGTTTGTGTAGGAAGCGATGGGGATGAAAAGAGTTTTAAATGTAAGGCAAAGAAGTGAGACATTTTTATCTTCTTGCTCAGGAAAACGCATTAAAACGTTGCCGTTTAGGTTCGCAGGGCAACTGTACTCCTCGAACACAAAAGTTCCCAACCTGGGGTCTGAGACCCAACTTGGAGGGGCATCACCCATGTCAAATTTCAAGCTGGAAAACTTCGAGCAAATCCACAATGAGTGATGTCTGGAGACAAGCTCGGCCATTGCTTTTATTTCGAAAGCTCCCACGCGTAAAGCATGTTGGTGAGGGTGTGTGTTTCTGACTGTGTTTGGCCCGACTGTAATGATCATGCAGATCAAACGTCATAGAGCGTGTAAACGCTTGAGAGGTGCTGCTCTAAGACAATGTCTGCTCAGCTTCGTTCGTCACAAGCTACACAGCTTTCTGTTTTCCTTCAGCAAAAAGGATCCTTGTCTGAAAAGTTTTTCAAAACTGGCCAGTCAAACTCGAAAACAAAAGACACAGGCGCTGGCGTCACAGACACCTCCTCTGAATGAGTCATAATGATGACTTCCTTGTCACAACCTCAAATTGAATGATTGGGTTATTTCACGAGTTTTACAGACGTCACACTCCCACTTTGCAATGAGAGCTCTTCACAGATGTCAAGGCCAACCCTCCTTTATCCCGAGTGATTCTGTTCATTCACTCTGTTCCCCTGGCATTTTTTTTTTAATTGGAAGGGGAAAGTGCCGCAGTTTCTGAAGACCTTTGGTTAGATTTCACTTTCCCGCCTCTCAAAAAGTGACAGGAATCCCCGAACAGTTTACTCATGCTTGTTGGTGTTTTGGGGGAAGCACTTTGCTGCAATTGCTGCTTTGTCAGTTGTTGACAATCAAGTCCTGTTCAACACTCAGTCAATGCACAAACACACTGAGGCTTTCATGATCACAAAATGTTTTTGTCCATTACTGATTTCATTTGTCAGTGCAATGCTTCAGCTTTGGTCGTGTGACTTCAGGCTGGCATGTAGACCACATGAGACAATTGTTGGCTCACTGGAAAGGTTGCGTACTGATGAAATCAGTCCACTAAGACTAAACAAACAGTATGGCTGCTGCAAGTGGTCCAAGTATCAGGTTCCATTAAAATGCACTCTATATGAAAAGCCACGTCTCGTTTGCCGCGTTTTGTCTCATCAGTCCTTCAATCCCTGTAGCATAATCTCTTCTTTCAACTTGAAGAGCAACATCTGTAGCTGTTGTCAGCTTTTTTTCCCCAACAGAACTGATCCTGGATGGAGTTCTCTTCGAGGCTTAAAATTGTACTTGCTTTGATGTGAAAGTGTCGAGTTGATATCTCAGATGTGGCTTGGCTTGCAGAGTAATTTGGACCTTGTCGGAAGAAATCCTACAATCACACAAAGCAACGGCAGGCTTAAAAAAACCCAATCCTAGCACCAGCAGTGAAACTTCCTTCCAACATTGTGTCAGAGAATTTTGACCTTCACTCTGGTTAGATGCAAATTAAATCAGTGGGCAAGTTACGTGAGCGAGTGAATGCCGGCACCTTGCCAGCTCTTTACGGAACCTCAGCCTCAGGATTTTTTCATCAGGAACATGTTTTTCTGTTCACAATCCATCATTGCGATCTGTGCAACAAGTTCTGCGAATGACTGAGCTGTGGACACTTGTGAAAATTAAAAAAAGAAAAGAAAAATCAACACCACAAGGTCATCCTTTGTCTTCCATCTCTCTCGCTGTACACATCTGATCAAGCTGCATTCGAGTTAGGTTCTTCTGAGTGAGCCGTCCCCTGGGTCACTGAACAACATCATACAAGATTGTCCCCTGCTGCAGAACAAGAACAATGTGGTGCCTCCAAGCCCTGTTTTCCTCAGACTCAACTATGCTGAGACTGCATGGATATAAAATTGATTTACATTTTAATCCCACAAACATGTCGACTATCGTGATTGTATCTATGACATGTCGAGAAGTGAGGACACATGTCATTGTGGATATATATTATTTACCTCTAGAAGACTAACGTAGAAAGTCATTAAATCCATAATTAAATTAGAGTTCCTGATAAAAACTAAATAAATAAATAAAATAACCAAATGACTTAACACTGAATACACTCTACCAGTCATGGAGGGCAGGTGGGGCTGGTGGTTGCATTTATACCCTTTTACTTACATTGTGCATCAGAGCTTGAATGACCATCTGGTTTACTGGGCATTAGCCTGGTGCATCCCAGCAGGTACTTTGGGCTGAATCTTTTTTTTTTTTTTTTAATTATTTTAATTTTTTTTTGGGGGGGGGGCAGCCTTTTACTTGTGACTATCACAAGATAACAATTTTAAAATCAAAATATTGATAATTCTTTATGAGTTTGTGATGACTGTATTTCATCCATGGAAGTGCAACTAAATTCTGATCATAGCGACTTCTCCCCAAATTCCAGAATCAGTACTTTAAGGTTCAAATAAATATTACTTAAGGGACATGAGTATATCAGACGCCCTGTTATTCATTGCAGTCCGAATAATGTAAGGTAGCGTCATGCCAAACGTTGGACATCCATAAACTGAGCTGACAGCCGTCTATGACTTCATAAATATAACAACAGAGGTAGTCAATCTCAAAATGAGATTGGCACAGAGTATTCGTCACATCTGGCAAATAACCAATTCACTTTATAAGGTCAGCATCCTCCACCTCAGAAAAGCATGAATGGGTGATGCAAAACTGTCTTCAGTTTGGTTATTAAATGCTTTTCACCCTTTCCAGAAACGGTCCAACGATCAGTTGTTAACCAATAACACACGTCCCCTGGATTTAAGGAAACTGTGTAGTCACTGTGAATGTATCTCTGTTTACTTCTTTGTTAAAAAAAACAGTGAGATAAACTTGTGGACAACTATCCATAAAACTTAGTGGGACAGTGGTGCAGGGGTCAAGTTGAGCTCGATTAATGTGCAGCAGACGAAACAACTGTTGACATCCTGAAGCAGTATGTTTGTTGTTAAAACTGTGTATCCAACAGTGAGCGTGCGTGTGAATCAAGCTCAAACACATGTTATTGTCTGGATGCAGTGACTGCAGTCATAATTGTGACTTACGAGTTGTCATCTGCTGCAGGCATGTACAAACACTTGACATTGTTCTAATCACATGGTGAATATAACCAGAATGCAGACTTACATTTTGCCAGTCACAGAGCAGCTTAGTGGAGGTCTGTGGTCGTTTGTATTTTTTTTTATCTGTTCATGTGGTTGGACCCATCAATTTGTAGCGCAGTTATCTCTTACGCGCACGTTGAAGGATTTTCATGGTTTCCAAGGGCAAAATCTTCCCGTGGATGCGCTCTGAAACCAAAACAAAAGTTTCATTCGTCTTCGTTATTAACCACGTTATTACCATGGGGTTCCAGACAGACTCCAATGAATACCCCAAATGCCAGAGTCTCCAGGACATTGGTTTTGAAGCGAATACAAACAAGAAAGGTGGCGTGCCAAGAGGAATGTGCCACTGAGAACACGGTAACTTATCTCATTATGCAATTACCCTAATGTATTTGTCTCCAGTCACCATGATTCAATCTCAAAAACAGTCTAATTCATGGAAAAACCTGCTTGGTGGAGAACGCTGGAACCAGCCCATGTTTAAAGTCTCACGGCTTGTTTTGTTTGACCTCTCATCTCTCTTGATCTACATAGTGAGAGCAAAGAGTGCACATATAGAGCGTTACAATGCCGTACAATAGCCACATTCCAAGGAAACAAGCTCCGTTTGAAACAAAGTGGAATTCACTTTTCATGTCTGGACATGGATGACCGAATCACCAAACAACTTTCAGTTTGCCTTGGCTGAACTCCTTTGACACAATGTGACCTCTTGTTACGCTCCCATGTGAAACTTAAGTCACAGATGCGGGCAGCATGCGGGCTGCATGTGCAACACTTTCACCGTTTCGCTCATTCTTTCTATAGTTCTCTGCTTTTTAAAGCTCAACTTAAACAACTATGGATTTTGAAGGTCTTTATCATGATGAAAACCACTTTTTATTGCGCTGTTTACATCTATCTGCCACATTTCACTCCAAACAACTACAGGTTGTCCTGATGTGTTACAAAACACTGCCTTTCTCCAAGAGAAGTACTGTTGAAGTCTGGCTGAATCATTTGATTCATTATAACATTACACAGGACCCAGACTCAAGTATTTATCTTGCTTTGAAACATTGGTTGGTTCAGCAGTTCACATTTGGAAGGAAAACAAAGGCTCTCTTGTAAGTATTGCCTTTCATTGGGACTCTATGACATCCTCGTGCAGAGCGTCAGACCAAGTAATTCGTTGTGCACTCGATGAGATGAGAACAAAGCAGTAAATTGTTCAATCTCTAACCAGATGACAAGGCTCCTGGCTCCGCTCGCGGTGATGATGATAATGTTTGTGTTCCCCCTAATAATCATCAAGTTAGCTTTTTTAATTTCTGTTTACCTTTTGTTCATTCATTTTGAATCACTAAAGTCAATCTCAGTCAGGCGCTTCCAGAAGAAGTTCAAGACTGCAGCAGACGATTGAGCTTTGTTCATGAACAAGGGACACAGTGGCGCCAACTTCAGGCTCACTCCGTGAGGTCAAAATATCTTCCTGCGGTTGAGATCGGAGTAGACATTCGCAGCATTCAATCAGTCTGATGCTCATCTATGAGTGCGCTGAGAGGTTTGAGATCGTTTGTTGTCTTTCTGGTTTTACAGAACTGTCTGCAATTGTTTGAGGGAAGGTGAGACGTTTCAGGTGGGTGTTCACAAACCTTCCTTTGCAAGTAGGATACAACATGCAGGCTAATTCCTCCCGGGAGTATGGAGGCTTTTTCATCGCCTGTTTTATTCTCGAGGACAAACCACATTTTTAGGAGTAAAAGCTCTGGAAGAAAAAGATCGCACCCTTGAACATTGGTGGCTCCTCTCATGGATGCCAGGAGAGAGCAAAAGTTCTCACAGTGCAGCTCCTTGAAGCCATGTCCTCTGTCGTGTAGACACACAGTCAGTGACAGCTTGTTCTGACACGCAGATCATCCGAGAATTTCTCCCAGTTTACAGGCTCCACTCTAATCATTTTACAAGAAATCCCCCCGACTGTGATCCATTTCTTATGGATCCTCTTGGTCCTTTCAGTCAATCTGAACAAAGACAAACCACACGCTGTTTTTCTTGAGTTGTATTTATTAGTGACACAAAGTGCTCTGTTTTAAACCGGTGAAATGTTGGGGTGGGATTTGATGAGAAGAAATGCAGCACTTAGCCCCCCTCATTGGCATGACTCATAGGCACTTCAGAAAACGGTACGCTCCTCTCATACCAATGTGTTAAAATGGATTTTCCTTGGACAGTATTAAAAGCAGCTGCAGACACGGCGACCTCAGTCTGAAGGTTGCCAGTATTCCTCGCAAGAAAGTAACTGTTTGGGATGAGATCATCTGCCCAAACTCAAACCCACATCTGAATCCAATTGTTTTATCTGGATCTTCTCAAATTGCATAGTGGATCTTATTAGATTTGTCCCTGAATGTCTGGGGGTATTTTACAATAAATCAAACTTTTGCTGCAACATTTTAGCGGTTATTGTTCCTGAATAACGTGCTTTCTCTCTTGACATGAATTGGCGGAAGCGCTCATGTTTCAGGGGCGAAATATCCAACGACGTCAGCGTCCTTACTGTAAGTTAAGATGAATGAATTAAAATACAAACACAAACATTTTGGTAATCACCAATCCTAACAAACTGCTGGTCTTGTCTACTTAGATCAAAACCGCAAATCGATTTATATGAGGTGGGAGTGGGGGGGTGGGGGGGAGTGACTCACTGTGTGTGCCGGGCAGCAGGTGACAGACACAAACACAGACGCGTCTCGAAAACCTGACCATCATTCATGGTTAGAATCACACCTCCAGTCCTTCTGTCATCCCCACTTCTTTTTGTGTGTGTTGCTGCTTTCCGTGCAACACACTGCGTTACAGCACTCTGAATAAAACATCACCTGAGACTCGCTCGTCTCTCTCTGTTCCAAATGCCACGGCTTGTTTTCCCTTCATGGTACGGCGTCATGGCAGAAGGCAGAAAACCCTGAATCCCAAAACACTTCAAACAAAACGGAGCACAGAAGCGGAGATACAGGCGAGGTGCCGCGGCACACCCTCACAGAGAGGCAAATACATCGAAGAAATCACAACTTAGACTGAGAGAGAGAGAGAGATACAGATAGATAGATAGATAGATAGATAGATAGATAGATAGATAGATAGATAGATAGATAGATAGATAGATAGA
>JASSRZ010000053.1:9218155-9235228 GCA_032164315.1 Malacoctenus gilli | reverse complement strand
TAGATAGATAGATAGATAGATAGATAGATAGATAGATAGATAGATAGATAGATAGATAGATAGATAGATAGATATGTCACTACGTGCTGACACAATTAATAAAGTCGTTGTACCTTTATTGAAGGCTGAACTGTCATTCATCAGATTTACAATCTGGTGCTCCATTTTACTCTCCTCAGCATGAGAGAAGACGTAGCTAAAAGGAAGAGACATTTGTGTTCAGTGCGTTCATTAACTGCATTCTCATGTGCTGGGATTTACACACAAGTGACCTTCAGATGGCTTTAAGAGCTGCAATGGAAAAAAAAAAACAAAAGTGTGGGTTAGCTGGCCAGTGTTAGCGACCTCAAGGACACTGACAAAAACAAGTGGAATTCACCCGCTGTTCAGGAAACTTTCGCAGTGACACATATCGTGATCAAGAGATTGTTTTTCTTCAAAGAACATGAAGCAAGAACAGGGAAAGCTCTTTTTTTTTTTTTTTTTTTTTTTTTACAAATTTCTTTTCTTCTATTGATGTGATTCAGTGAGCAAAGAGAGCTCACTAAAATGACAAACAGCATTGAAACGTGTTCGGCTGTAACCCCAGAGAGGTGATGCAACTTAACCTGACCCAATGTCACCTGATTGATCTGACCTGTCTTGACAAGAGCTCAATCACAATTAAAAGGTTACGTCCTCTAAGCGGTACTAATGTGCATGTGAAAAATCAAAAGGACGAGTTGAAAATCACTGTCTCTGCAAGAAACCCTCAATGAATGCAGCAGCACACACACATACAAATGTTTCTGCTGCCCTGATGGTTTATTTTTTTGTTCACCAGTTTATTCAGAAAATACTGTTAAAGACTGTTGTTGGTTAGTTGTTCTGTCTGTTTAAAGAACAACAGGAAAAGTCCACATTGGATTTGGATGAAAGGTGCAGTTTGAGTGAATGGTGCGACAATGAACAGGTGTTTACATTTTGGTGATCTGCTAAGTTGGTGCTCCAAAATGATGAAAAACATTAGTTTTGCTGTTGTGTAACTGACTGGTTAACCGAACACGATGTCGTATGAGCCAATCAGAGTGTGTGGCATGGAAGAGGTTAAGTGCTCTCCTGAGGGCCCTCCAGCTTGAGTTTAGTGGCAGAGCCACGGTCGCAGCACGCCTTGATCAGTGGAATTAAACCATACTTACCAATCCACAAGCTCAACGCAGCTGCTCCTGGTACAAACTTCAGTTCTGCTTGGAGGACCTTCCCTGCAGCCGACATGTGCACGTCCTGAAGCTGGTTTCAGTGTTTTAGCTCAAAAAAATATTGAAAGAAGGGGTTCAAAAGTCTACTCTTCTTTTTCTCATGATTCTTTTTCCAGACAATAATCTTGTTATTGATGAGTTCTGTCAATTTTTGTTTCAGAGAATTGATCACAGGATTCAAACACGTCAGTGAATTCCCCGTGCAGACTGGGTAAGACTGTGGTCAGTCGGCTGTGAAAGATCGCTGGAATTAATGGGAATGTTAATGCAGTTCTTAAAATGAGCATCCCGAAAGAATGAAATGCTGCAGGCGAAGCGAACACAAAATGAATGCTGTGATGCTCCAAGTTACCAATCGAGTCAACATGAAATCACGGGTCTGAAACGAGCATTATCTGCTCTCTCTCTGTTCTGGTTAACCTTTCATTCATTCATGTTGCTCTCTCATAAGGCTGTCTGTGTCTTGGAGCGCTGCATGTTTTCAAAGAGGGCATTTGAAGCAAATAATTGCTTAGACAAATTAGCCGTAGTCCTAATTAGAAATATGTGTTAAAGAAAAAAAAACCCAAACCAAAGCAAAGCGTCTTGATGAATGAGGATGATGAAACAAACAGAAAGGAAAGGCCTCAGTCTTTGCGTTGCTTCTGTGCATCGTCTGCTGACAACTATAGACTCACAGCGGCCCCCCTGGCACTTACTTACGTGGGTTATCTTGTGATAAGAGCTTTGCGTCTTCTGTTTATACTTTATGTATGGAGCTGTATGTCGCTTTGGGTAAAACTGTCTGCTAAATGAAAATGTAAATCACGGCTGTAAATTCAGTGTAAAGACAGGAATGGGGCAAATGTTGTGTTGACGAGCGTAGCGATTATATCCTCTTCAATTTTCCTTGGAGCGGTTTCGACAAGAAAACGTGACAAATGCGGATTCCTGAATGCGGAGCTTTAAGTAAGCCGAGTGTCTGAGTGTCTTTGGCCTCAAGTGTTGGACATTCAGGAGGAGGGCGGTGGGTTCTTTCGTCGTTGAATTTCGGTGCTGCGATTAAATGACTCAATTCGGAAAATCTGAGAAGGTCTTTCAGTCATGAAAACAAGCACCGCATTTATTGCTCAAAACTACAACGTGAACATTTTACGTTAAAAAAAAGCAGTTTGATGTTTTGAACTATAAACAGTGCAGCACAGTTGTAAGCATGCTTTTCTTGTGGAAGTATGTTTCAAGGTCGTTGGTTTTTTTCTGCCTAATGCATACTGTACGAATTGATTTGGCAATATAGGTTGGTTTATGTACTGTGGAAAATTTTTAACTTCTAACAGTGTACTTCACTGAAACATTTAGTTTGTCATGTGTAAAACTATAATTTTACTGCAAATTTTACCCTTTCAACCCCTCTTATTGCATTGCATGCTCTTAATTTCAAGAACTCATTAAAAATCAGCTCCTTTTTTTCGGTTTGAGCACAACCTGCGTCTGACCGGCAGCGACTCGCTTTACAAGCCCAGTGTGAAGTGTCATGTGTGCGGTGACTGCATTGTGGAGAAATTGGATTGCATTATCAATGACATTTTAATTTCTCTTTCAAATTAAATCAATATTCCTCTGCTGTTTTCTGTATTAGTATTTGATGAAGAGTGGGAGACCCTTTAGCTTCAATTCATTTCTCCCTGCCCGCTGCACTGGATACTGTACGCCGGGGAGTTTGTGCAAAGGTTTCCACCGTGATGACTGCCACATTTTTATTGTTCCACACTTATGCAAGGCGCAGCCTATCAATATTGGAAAGATGATATAAATTTTTTAACCACTTTGCCCCTACCGCTTGGTCCCACAACAATAATAAAAATCCTCTTTGGAAGATTTATGACAAACATCTGAGATATTTAATATGCCATCAATATTTATCAGGAAAGTATTCTCACTATTTCATGAGACATTATGTGTCATCTAATACTGCCACTGTTTGTTATCGCAGGTGGAACCATGTCAGTGTACAGGAAGAGAGAGAAAGAAAATGGCCAAAATTTGTGTGCATTCCAAAGACGAGCCGGCGCGTCCCTCTAGCCAGATCAGCCGCACCCCTTCACCCCTTTCCAGTGCCCGCACCTACCAGGCTCTCAAACAGCTGCTCATCTACTTGCATGAAACAAAGCGCCGCCAGGTTTGGCCTCTGGGCTGACTGTAGCTGTAGTTTGGGCTACTGTGCACCAGTGCTGCCATCAGCTCTCATATACAAAAACTGTGTGTCTAAGGTGAGCTAAATCCGTTTGAACTCATTGGTTGATGACGTGGTTTAAAAAATCGTGTGGGGCCTCTGTCAGCATTACATAGCATTACAATTGGATCCAGTACAAGTTGCAACCACTGATTTCTTCTCCGCATAAAAGAGCGTAACTCATTCACTGAAAGTGAAAAACAGCTCTGCCCTCAAGATGAAAAAAACTCTAATAACCCAACAAGGAAACTGGAGCGTGACAAGTGGTGCAGGGTCATGTTCACATATCTGATTAGTACCCAGTCACGCTTTCGATTGGTAACAAGTTGCTCTTTTCATAAAACTCTACATCTAAATTGAGGGTGGAGGATGGAGGACATTAATTATATATGGTCTGAGGAGCGAGAGAGGAGTGACAGCTTTGGAAAGAACACATCCCCTGTGAGTCTGCACGTAGGAGTGTGTGTTTGTTTATCTCCTTTGTCACTTTGGCTCACCAGGTCCACCACCTGCCCCTCGACTCGCCTCACTCTCCAACTTGTCAGGGTAATCTTGACCCGGCAGCCTGCTGCTGCGTCACTGTTGTTTATACACTGTCGGCGGCGGGAGGGCTCTTCTGAAAGCGTTGTTTTCATTCACATCTCACCAAACCAGCTGTGAGAAGAAGAAACGGGAGATACTGGCGGCCATACGCCAGAAAACGGGAGCACAGACGTGCTGTCCTCGCGGTCTTGATTTCCTTCCTCTCACGACGCTGTCACATTCGCATTTTCTCCATGTGGGGGCTTCTAAGGAGATTACAAAACCACACACGAGTTATGTATTTCACATGAGCCGCAAATAGGCTTCATTTTCATTCTACACGCCTCACACAGCGTGGTGCGCGAGTTTACACAGCAGCTGCCCGCTGTATTTGGTGACAGTTTGCCTGAGTGATTCGATTCTGAGAAGTGAGAGATGAGCAGAGACAAATACTCAGGTTTGGCTTCGTGCCTCGGCAGACTTTCACCACAGCGGGAGCGAGAAGCAGCCACAATATCTGTGTTCCAGCTGTATGTACAGTAGTATTGGTTTGCAGCCAGAAGCACACAGGAAACAAAACAAACTCATTGGGACGGTCGATACTCGCGCTGGAATACACGTGCTGACTCTATTGCAGTTGTAGTATTCATATTTGTTTAGGGAGATTTATTGTCTTCAAAGATGTGATTCAAAACAGTGGACAAACAAACTCAATGAGGTTATTTTAATAACATTGCCATCGCTCAATTTTATTCCCTGTCCACATTATTGATCCTCACTCTGTTAACGTATGGAGTTGATTGACGTTCACTCCAATCAGTCAAACATTTGACAAAAATATTTCAGGAACTTGAGGTCAAATTTCTTGAAAAAATGGCTGAAATCTGTTGGGAAATTGTGTTCATGTCTTGACAGTCATTTGTAAGTACAGTCACAGAGAAGAAGCTCTACATGCAGGTATCCAAACGCCGAACTGTTTGGAAAACAAAAGTCCAAATTAAAATTTCAGTGCCAAGAATCCTTGGGGAGGAAATACGAGAAAGAATCCTATGAGGAGCCCCAGCAGCTTTAGCGGGACACTTTCATTACAGGATGATGAAAACACATCAGTGCTGCCACTGAGCCAATGGCAATCCCAGGATCTGCTTTGTGACAGCAGCAATTTACTTACTCATTTGTCTTTGCGAGACATCTTGTAGCCCCGCAACAGAACGCTTGTGTGAGGAGAGTAAAACAAATCAGGGTGAGTTTGTGGATCAGCTCCTCACATAAACTTGAGTAATGAGAGATGATGTGGAAAAACAACTGTTGAATACACAGAGAGCTCAATAGATTACCTTGCTGTTAAAAACTTTACATGTATTTAGCAGAATAACTGCAGAGGGAGAAACAAACATAGTATCTGTATCTTCACTCCTTTTTTTTTCTTTCCTTCCTGAGAGTCAGCGAATTAACATGTTCTCACAAGTTTCAGCCGCGGCTGAGATGAACATGTGGATCGGTGAAATCCCGCAACGCATAAAAAAAAGGCCTCCCAATCAATCAGCTCACATGAAACAGGCTGCACAGCCAGAACGTGCACATGCTCCGTGCCTCGGCTCTGACTTGGTCTCACTTCCCTCAAAGGAATCTCGAGTCACAACCTACAGGTGCATGCTGTAGAAGATGTTGGGCTTTTGAAATGCATTTGCATTCACATGGCTTTCGGGGTGAGCCGTGCAGGCGGGCATGCAGCAAAAAGCACTGAAGGTTTGAATACACTGCCATGTTAAAAAAAAAAAAAAAGAAAAAGAAAAACTGTGGTGGTTATGTGTTGCACTCACATGAATCCATGTCAGGTTAATGTAGCTGAAGACTTGAGCCGGGCTGCCTGAACAAACCCGCAGGCTTTATTTCATTTATGTATGATGTTCCATTAAGATCCGAGTTCTTATTCGATTTGAACTGGTGTCAGACCTGTAAAATTTCTACAAGCTCCGCGAGAGCATACGCAGTGGAAAGGAGCTTTCATGATGATACAGGGCCTGTTTGAGCAAGGGCTTGTGGGGTGTGATTGGTTACTGGCTAATGGTGTACATAGTCATAGAAAAATAGTGTCGAAGCAGGAGCTTTTAGCTGTACAACTATACATAGAACAAAGCATGAGGTTCTACAGTGAACAACTGCGACAGAGAGCACAGCCATGAAGAATATGTGACAAATACCACACATTCCAACTGAAAGAGGGCACAATAGGTTAAAAAAAGATTTTTTGAATGATATCATTCATATTTTTGAATATTACAACCCTCAACTACAAAAAACAAAGCTCATTTGCAGCACGATATCTATATACGAGATCTTTTTTTAATTTTTTTTTAATCTTAGTTGCTAATAAAGTGTTCAGAAATGATTTGAGCAAAAGCACAAGGTGGGTATTTGTCAGCTGTTAAGTTGGTGAAGTTTCCGTCGCAACATTCTTCAATACCACCGTTAATGGCAGATCACTGCTATACATTTCTCCACATAATTGCCGACTGGCTCAGAATGACGAGTTTTCCAGCCAGAGTCCAACCTTCCAGCTTCGACACAGCTTCCTCCAACCGCGGTGTGCAACACATCGCGGCTTCATTGCCCGACCCTGAACAAGTCGACAGTCGAACACAGGGCAAATACAAAGAGATGGGCACTCAAGCACGCACGCACACGCGCATGCGTGCACGCAAACACACACAAACAAACGCTAGGCAATTTTGTGTCACCAATTGACCACAAATGGAAGTCCTTGGATTGTTGAAGTGACTGCAGTACTTGGAGAAGACACCCCAACCACGACATCACTGTGCAACCACACAAAGAACACATTGAAAAAAAACCCCAAACACAACTGCATGATGTATCTTGACTAAAGTTTACAGAATTTTCTGTGTTTGTATTCTACTGACCAAAGAAAAATTCTGGGTGTGAATGCAGAGTTTACTTTTATTGCTCCTCATCAGTAGCCCATCAGATGAACCATGGACACAAATTATAGTTTCCCGGAAGAACCTTGTCAAAAGGCAGAACGCTCAAAAGTTGAACCATAAAGATCTGAGGATTAGGAAACAAGCACGGCAGCCGGTGATCTTTAATAACCTACATCTGATGTGCCTGTTTAGACTAAGAGCTCGCAAACAGTGCGCTAAACACACACGAGTCCACCCCAGTCAGTTTACATGAAGCAAGGAAGGTTTAGAATTGAACGTGTGTGAATTTTCTTTTAAACAGAAATGATGGTGAGAGTTTCACAAAAATATTCAAGTCTGGAAAATTGCCCGGCTTGTGGGTGTGTTATTTTGTGATAATTGTAGCCTCTCAATGAAACTGTTAACACATTCTCAGGCATAAACAGATTACCCTTGTTGACGGAGAGTTCGCTTCACCTGTGACCGACCGGCTTCTCTCTCATCTGTATTCCCTGCGTGTGCTTCTTCCTCCAGCATGTAATAAGATTCAGGTTCGAGCTTTTCTATTTACCAATCACCCGCTTGTTGTCTGTGACACTGTCTGCTGTTTTGCCCGTCAGAGTGAAATGTTACTTACTATGCGATTACCATATTTAGATTAGTACATTTATATGTAAACACAGCGTCTTATTCATCTACCTGCCACCTCTCAATCTTCCATCGAGGGAAAGGCAGCTGAATGGAAAGCGTAAATAGAAAAAAGAAAGAGAAAAAAAGCAAATTGGAATGGTGTGCCAGGCACTGAATCACAATTGAAAGAGGTCATTTATAAAAGAGGAAGAGTTATTGCGCTCCTTCAGCTCAAAAGTCTTAAGCCCATGCAGCATAAAGTGCGATCCAGAGGCTCGTTGCTGGAGCCCTGGTTTCCTTCCACGTGTTCAAAAGAAACAATGGAAGATCTGATTGCTCGGAGGAGCACGGGCCAAGTCCATCTGGTTTGTTTACATCTGCATAAGCCAGTGTGTCACAAAGAAACATCCTCCTCTGAGCGACGTCGTGAAGCTTTTGTTTGCAGCAGCTTGACTTGAGGTGAGCAGATGGGAGAGCATGGGATGAGTTGCTGGAGTCCCCTGTGATATTAAAGACAAACCAAGAGCGGAGCGGCAGAATGACAATGTTTGACTGCGGTGGAGTTTCAGAGGCAATTTCTCAGAGGCACAGAGAATGATAATCAATTTAAAAAGATGACGGAGGGACTGGGCATGTGTAGAGAGCCAACTGAAACCCATGTGAATTGCTATGTATGTAAAAGATGATGAGGAAGATGAATCGAGGTGCCGGGGGGGGGGGGGGGACTTCATCGGACTGTGTGTGAAAGTGAGACCAAGAAAATGGCAGTCATGTGGTGTCATATGCAAATTAGCAGTGTGCTTGTGGGAAACGAAGCACAACATGCATCTTTCCCTGTAACTTCGCGCTGCGGGTAGTTTCTCATTTCCGAAAGGATTCAATGTTGTGGCACAAGTGTTCGGCACGTTTGAATCCTGTGTACTTGAGGGGATTTGACTGCATCTCATGGCCTGAGAGTCGCGCTCAACGGCACATTACATAATCACTATCATCTCCATCTTCTTTCATGTCGAGTCGAAAGGAGGACCGGCCACACTGTGCCTCAGCTCAAGTGCTCAATAATTTAAGATCCGTTTTGTCATTTTCTACCTGTTCAGCCTCGGGGGCAACTGGCTGGATTTCACTACATTGGTATTCATGAGATTGACAGGCAGAATATTGCTCCCTCTTTTCTTGAGGTGAAATACAAAGAGGAGTCAATCACAGCAATTGTTCGATGCGCGAGCAAGCAGGCAACTGTTAGATCATGTTCAAGTAGTCGCCTGAGCTTTTAAGCAATGTTTGAAAAGAAATTGAAGAGGTTTGTGGGGTTTAAGAAAGCCGTTCATGCAAAACTTTTCAATGCATCTGCTTATGTGAAAGAAACGACACCATCTTAGAGTGACACGGACCCTGTGAAAGGTTTTGTGTGCAGACTGAGTATAAATTTTATAGATCATCTTCTAAGTGCTGTTGCTGCAGCGGACATAGGACAGTGGGCCACAAGCTTTCTAGCATCACTTTATGCAGGAAGTGAGACAGAAAGCAAGTTACACTACTATGAAAAGAAATATCCTTTTAAATAAAGTAAATATTATACATTTAGAGACCAACTTTAACATTTCATGTGCATCAATAAATCACACTCAAGCCACTGACGTGGTATGTGACATAATATATCAAATATTAAAAACTTTAACCCACAGTTTCATGTGAACTTCTCATTTTATATGATCAATCATCAGTGAGAATATAATGTTGGAGTAAATATAAAAGTGGGAAAAAAATATTAATTAACTGTGAGCTTCAGTGTTAATTTGAAGAGGTATTAGTACCCTCATGTAAATAGTGGAACAGCAGAGTTTCTGGCGGGAGTTAATTAATCATAGTAGCAGTGTTTCAAAAACAGATAGTTGGAGAATTATCAGTGCCTCTCAAATTATTCATTCTATTACTTGTGTTGGTAAAATCACGAACAGACTCCTGCGGTGATGTCAAACCTGAGAGAAAAAGCAAAAGCTCGCTCTTCTGACAACACACTGACAAGTTACTCTGCCCTGCTTCACTCGGGTGAATCCTCTTCCTATTAATAATTGAATAATAATCAGTTGTCGCACTTGACTGTGCAGTGAAGAGGATGGACGGGCTAAACAAAGATGAGCTGATTCAGTCCAAAACTTCACTGGAAGCTTGACGGATTGTAGAAACCCGGCAGGATACGAGATGATTTGTAGGCAAAAAAAACTCATACCAGGTGAACACAAGGCAACGGATTAAAAGCGACAGCGGGAGTAAGAACAGGGAAGAGTTGCAGATGTGAGGACACGGAAACAGATGTGGACTTTCTTATCCATCCGTCTGCTCTAACTTGTGGATCCTAACTGCCCTTCTGATTTAGGGTCAAAAGACAATTCAATGGAAGCTGACTGTAGACTAGGGCAGATTATACATCAGAACAGGTCGTCAGTGTCTCAACCCAGAGCCATCGCAGAGAGACAGATCGGAAAATCACAGTAACCAGGGGGAAAAAACTACAAAAACTCACAGAAAAAAACAGGCAAACTCCAACAGTCCTCACACTTCATGGTTTTCATTCTTGAAACAAAGACGGAAGGTGGGAAACATTTCAATGATTTTAACTCTTGAAGGTAGAGTCCCTTTTTTTACATTTTGAACCCAGTTGCAGTTGTCTGAAAAGAAATGCTCCTGGTCAAATGGTTCTCTTTCATCGTAGGTTGGTTGGCTGGTTTACGTTTTGTTTTTTCCCCAGAGATCTACAAATATTTTTGCTCACTTGCATGATCGCCGGTGTTTATTATGTTGGTGAAAATAAGGAGTTAAAAAAACAAAACCCTCATCACTTCAGTGGAATTGTTCAAATGACCATAACCAGGTAGACTGCACACAGGAGATTTTCCTGCCATTATCTGTATTTGGCAGAGTACACACACCAGCTTGCAGAGATTTTCCTCACTAAACCACTGAAAGTTTATTACTGGCGAGACACCAAACAAGCCACAGAACAAACAATACTTCATAAGAACAAAAAAAAACCCAACAACACAATGCTTTGGACAACCTTTAAACAAAATCTCAACCCCCATTCAACATAATCGCTCACGCAGATGCTGTATTTCTGCACTCCAAACCTCAATGGTTGTTTACTTTACCCATCTTTGTCTGATGTTCAACCAACAGAAGGAGAGAAACTTGCGTTTACATATTTTTGCCTGTGACCGGAGAAAACCGCGTGCGTCGAGTTTCAGCAGAAGCAGCGGGGAAGATGAAAGGAGACAAAAGCTAAGTTTGTAAGAGAAGCCACATTAAACTGCGGGGCGAGATGAATCGGCCCCCTCAGGGAGGACATGAGGATGCAAACACAGGACGTGAAATGGTGGGAAGAGGAAAAATGAAGTGAGCTCTAAAAGCGTTTCCATTTCCCTCCCGAGGAGCAAACTAAGTTGAGGAATAGTGGGGGATAAGACATAATGGAGCGCACTTTAGGCTGTTTATCTCCGCTTTACCATCAAAAATGGACAGGTTATTGATTAAGTGACTGTCATAGGGATGCAGCGCGGGCCGGAAATTTGAATTGCTGCCAACGCTGAAAGTAGGACTGCTGGCAGTGTTGTAAATTGGCTGCTCGCTTGGGCTTAGACTTCCACAGTGAGTTATAGCGACATTGTACTCCCATTTTTTACTGGAGCACGAACACCCCCCACTGCGTTTTTGTGCCCTATGTGTCGCGGTCACCTTTCAATTAGTTGGAAGAGGTGTACTTCCAGTTTGTGTCCGACAAAGGAGTCACTGAGAGTGGCTTTTGTTAGGTGTTATTTCGGAAAAGAGCAGGAAATCAATAAAGGAGAATTAGTGTTTGTTTCCAGGTTAAAGTGTAAGGACCAATTAAAGGGCATGCTTACAAAACAGTAAAAGAAAAAAACAGTGATGAAAATCAAAGGGGGAAAAACAAGTACAGAAAGTAGAGAAAGGGATTGCTACTTTTTCTCTATCTTTCTCACCAGTGATCTCGGAGAAAAAGATAATCACCCGTGTCCTGTTTACATAATCATGCTTATTTGTTATAATTGGCTCCGGCTATCATTTATTGAGTCAAGCCTTGCTTCCCTCACTGGTTGTTTCTGTTCTCATCTTGCACTTCTCCACCATGAAAAGGCGGCGGTTTTATTTAACACACAGTTTGGGTCATTGTAGCAAGATCAGGTCTCATTATTCATGAGTCTAACTGGGCTCCTAATGGCTCAGTAAGTGCCCGGCTCAAACCATCCGGCTCACACACAGCTACTTTGCCGTGTGTGCACATTTAATCTTCTGATGACCTTGAATAGGGATCCAGTCCTCAATTTCAATGTAGATATTAGAAATGAACACCAGCACTCGAGCTTTACTGGGAAAACCTGTTATGAGTTTCATCTGGTAAAATATGCAGCGATCCAGCCTCATTAAAATCCACCAGATATGATCGAATTGCATCTGACTCTGCCCAAGATATCAACAACAAAATCTATCCCAACACATAAACTGTTGCAGTTCGGATTTGGGACTTCTCGAGGTGAGCCTGGGAAGATTCCGGTGATTCCTTCTCTTCTATTTGCGGACTCATGAAACCTTGGACCCGTGCCCGTCTTGTATCTACCGATCACAATATCGACATACCCGTGACAAACTTTAACACCAGAGCAAATCTCGACACGTGATTTCAGGCTGTCTATTCAAATGTAAACTGGAGAAGATATTGTAAGAAGTCATGAGTCTGATAGGAGCGAGCACTCTTCCACAGCCAGGTGGTTAAACAGCGTTTAAAGGCCTTTGTCCCCCACTCCGCTCCGACTTATAATGAATACTGTAATTTGCTGTTCCTCCCGACTGCACCCAGTCATTTGTTATTCATCTGATAACTTTATGCATGCGATACCAACTGCATACTGGAGCCAGAGCTCCGAGAGAAAATCGGTAATGTATGAAGGGGAGAAAAATCATACAAAGATAAATTATGGCTGAGTTGAATTGAGGGTGATATATGCCAGCTGGATGAGTGATGTCTTGTGCAAATAAAGCAACGATTAGCATTTAATCTCATGCAATGTCTCGGTATTTGAAGAAAGCGCTAAAGAGCTCTGGTAGAGAATTCAGTGTTGGACCGAAATTAAATATAGACTTGGGACTTCACACATGTGATCACAAATTAGTGGAAGTAAAAATTTCTAGTTAGTTATTGAATGATAATTAAGAGGTTGAGGCTCATTTAGGGGATTGTTCTTTATTACATGTTTGACAAACGAAAAAGCTTTTGAAGAAAACTTTCTGCATCTTCTGTCAACTGCAAATAGAAAAAATTCAACTACCGTACTTCCTCTTCATTCCACCCCCTCATAACAATGTCCTTTTTTGGAAATGTTCAAGTAGAACAAAGCACTCAGTTAAGATCAGGAAAACAAATTAAATCTTAAAAGAGGTCAACGTGAGCTCAAAGTGCAAGACGGGATGTGTAATACTCATAAATTCTGATCAACTGTGAAAGCCTCAGAGGTTTGAAAACAGCAGCGCAACTAATGCAGGTTTTGAAGCCCGAGGATGATTGTGAAAGCTTTGTGTCCACGTCTCCATTTTTAGTAAAAATATTGAACTGCCTCCTCGGTGTGGAAACATTTTTCAAGCAGCTGTTTTTTTTTGTTTTTTTTTGAAATTCATTCACTTCTGCTTGGTTTATTTAAAAGAAATCAGAGTTGCCAAATGTTGGTGTGCTCTGAATAATAATGAGGAAATGTTTGGTTGAATCAAAAAGTTCTGGAGAAAATAGCTACTGCACAAAAAAAAAACCCAAAAACGATTAAAACTTACGGCGACGCCAGAAATGAGCAAAATACTTTCCTAATTCAGTAGAGTTTCATTACGACACAACAATTCAAGACAAAACATCTTTTGCATAATGCAGATATGATCCCCAGACACCTGAGCTTCAACACAGTAAACAATTAATTTAAGATTCAGAACTCAAAGTTGATGAGCACAATAAAGAAGGAGATGATCTGACCCATCATTCATTGTTGGCCTCAACAATTTTTTAGGTTAATAAGCTCCCTAAGACAACAAACCTCTAAATTACATCGCGGGCGTTTGATGGGTTTATTCTTATTGCTCCGTATAATCAGATCAGACAACCTGGCTGGTCAAATAAGGAGCCGACTGCAGTTATTGAGATAGAAGATTAGTCTGAAAGCGGATGCGTCTAACTGGGATCTTTAAATGGAAACACATGCGCAGCAGCGCAACGACTCAGTGGTCAGTGCACACAGTCATCCGTTTCCCAAATATGCGCAGTAGAAAAACTCACTGACTGTTGTGTCTCATTCTTCGAATTACTTTGCACGCCTGACGGGAATTAAGGCACTCTGTGTGTGGATTTGTTTTTCCATACTGGCGGGGACTTCTACTTGATTGCACGCAAACCTATGTGGACTCCAGTTACCAGCGGGGTAAAAAGGGGGAATCTCCATCAGGAAAATAGACACATGTTTCTGTAAAGGGGTGTTTTGGAGTTAGGCCTCAGTTCGAATTAGATTAGAAAGCAAACTGATGTCCTTCTGTGCCATTTCCTTTGGTGTAATTTTCTGTTCTCCATCCCTCGATTCCGAC
Organism: Malacoctenus gilli; assembly: GCA_032164315.1. NCBI lineage: Eukaryota > Metazoa > Chordata > Actinopteri > Blenniiformes > Labrisomidae > Malacoctenus > Malacoctenus gilli. The sequence goes on along the minus strand of JASSRZ010000053.1, from coordinate 9,221,069 downwards.
AGCTTCACTTAGAGGATTTCTCTCATCCTTCACTTGTCCTCACGTTTCGGTCCAACATTCACTTCTTCTATGCTCTCTCCCTCCCTGCTCAGTGTGTTTCTGTGTGGGTCTCTCTCCGCTGTTTGTGCAATTCCATTTGAGCTTAAGCAAAGCTTAAATTGTCAGTCGTCTTTGAAATGTTGAGCGTCTTTTCCGTTTTCCCGCGACAAGGTGACCTTCACTTTATGACTTTCACTCGCACTTTATGCCCCCCATCCCCATTGTTTCACTTCAAAATATCAGTCAATGGCAAACAATTCACACTTACTACAGTTTTACAACCCAATCAGTTGATTCAATCTCAACAAGGAAGTCCAGTGTCTCTTTTTAAATGAGAATGGCCTGTCTATAAAATGGTTCATTTGAGATCACTGCTTCCTGCACTCAAGGAAAAATACAGCTTGAAGCATCAGTGGGGGGAAAAAATAGCAATCAGGCAGGGACCTCTGTGAATCAAGTTAAGATATTTATAATCTGTTTGATTTGACTCCAATTTTTAAACATGACATGAGACCAAACAGACACATTTGACTCGCACTCCATTTAGTGTTTTAAAAAGTCATCACAACAGAGTTTCTCGTTAAATAACTAACAGCCGACTGTGTGTTGCTTGCATAATTTCAAAACCTCGACATTCTTGGCTTCATGGTTTTTGTCAAACGGGACATTTACCAGCAGAACTCTGTCTCTCAGGAAAAAAGGTTTCTCGCACTCTCGAGAGTGTGCGCAAATGTTTCACATGGCGAGTGTTTTTCCTTTTACCGAAAATGTTTAAAAATGTTTCCATATCCTCACTGATCTCATCTTTCGTCCTGTGTCAAACTGGCGTCCCTTTGAACTATAAATCTTTCATCAGCATTGGACACACCTGGGTACATTTAGGGCTTCATGATACAAGGTTTTTTTTTTCTCCCCAGAAAAACACAGTCTTAACTCCACGAAATTGTCAGGTTTGGCAGAATGCAGTCACTTTTCATTGTGCACTGATCTTCTGCAGTCAGAACGAGTCGGTCCTCACACTGTTGCCCGATTATTTTTTACTAAGTCTGAAAATAAATTATATGAGCACATGCAGAGAGCAGAGGCACAACCCCCCCCCCAAACCTTGGCATAGAATGCTCACTGTCAGGCAAAGGGTTTACCCCGTAGCCCATGTGTGCTGTTTCTTCAACTGACCAAAACACTGTATCTCCCTGCATACCCCTCTGAACTCTCAGTGGGAACAGATGAAAGAGCAAAAGGCAAACACACGATAACGTCACAAGACGTACGCTACCATCTTTGAGAAACTCTCGACAAGGAAAAAATGTCAGACGACCCCCTCAACTGCCCCCCCCCACCCCTAAAAAAGATGCATCTATACCAATGCCGCAATCTCGCCTTGTGCTATAAACAGTAAACTAATAGTTTATTATAGGTCATGCAACAAAGCACTCTTTTATAAATGTTGACTTGTATTGAGGTCATTTTAAACACGATATGTTACACCCTCTGACAAGAAGTGCTCATTGAAATGCAAATCAATGTGAAACCTGAGACCGACACACAAGCATGAGTAGAACTGTACCTGTTTACATTATTCCAAAGCACATAAAGCCCGAGAAGTGTGATAGAGTGTCCACGCAGAGTGACATTAAAAAAAAACAACATCCTCCTTCTTTCCCTCTTTGAAGATAATCTGAAGTGTGTGTTAATAAGGATTTGTTCACAAGCAGCTCCACTTTTAACCCCAGGTGATTTCCCTTTAATGTGTAACAAGAGGTGAAGTCAAACAGTAAATAGAAAAGGCTATGAATATATTTTCATGCTATCTTCTATCATTAATCCCCATGGAACGTGTCTCCAAGAAACCTGCTTTGGTCACAACGAGCAACTGTTCCGGCAGCAGCTTGTGCCTTGTATGCAAATCACTGCGAGATCCTCGAGTGACTAAGAAAAACTAAGTTCCACTACTTGAGTTAATAAAAACAGACAAAACAAAGGATGGTGAAGCATCCATTGTTTGTTATGGCAACACCAAAATGAACGACCGTTGAATTCTTGTGTTTCTTTCTTCGGAGTGAAAACAGTTTCAATTTGCAAACAAAGGGAAAAGCTGATCATATATTTCTCAAAGCTGAGCTGAGATGTTGAGGTTTTGTTTTTTTGTTCTATGCAACAATTAAGTCCTATGTGGCTATTTTCTGTTCCAGATGGGAAATGCCTCCGAAACATTTCTGCTTGTGTCCAGAATATCTAAAGACAATGACTTCCTCATGGGAACCCTCTACACCGTTTTTGGTGAGTACATTGTCCTCCTTTTTTTTGCTGAGGAAACCTCATAACTGCATCAGTGTGAAATGATATCCGATGGTGTTGGTGCTCTGTTTGTGTCCCAGGTGTGTTGTCAGTGTTGGGGAACGGGATCCTGCTGGTCGTGGCCTATAGAAAGAAGTCCTCCTTGAAACCAGCAGAGTTCTTTGTGGTCAATCTGGCCATCAGTGACTTGGGTATGACCACAACCCTGTTTCCACTGGCAATCCCTTCAGCCTATGCTCACATGTGAGTGACAAATCCAGTTCAATTTTCCTCTTTATTTTCCCACATGTTAACTGTCAAATGCTTTTTAAGAGCTCAGATAATAAGCCAAATAACGTTTTTTTTTCAATGCTATTAAAGAAAGACCAGAAAAAAGGCAGAAAGTGAAAGAGTCGAACTTTTCTATTCAAAAAACATTCTTTTAGCTGACTGGACAAACTGCATAAATAACACAGTTAAAATGGAATAAATAAATTTTTCAAATCTCTGCAATGTAATCACTAAGGCAACTGCAGTAAGTTCAGTTTAAAGCCTTATCTAGCACAAACAGTATCTGTTGCTCACAGATCAACTATAT
>JASSRZ010000053.1:9201071-9214933 GCA_032164315.1 Malacoctenus gilli | reverse complement strand
TATATATATATAAAAATATATTTATTTATTTTTTTACATTTTATGTAAGAAGTTGTGATTTTTTTAAGTCATGGGATGACCTGTTACAAATTCACAACAAGCTGTCTTTCAGTGAGATAAGGCGTAGTGTCTCGGTGTCTTTTGGAACTGCAGTGATGGAAACATCAGAAATGATCAATGAAATACCGGCCCACATGCCACTTTTTACCTGCCATAAGGTCCCTTCCTCTATCTGACGACCTTCTCTGATCTCCTGAGGAGGTGTGGCTGATAGCTGTCATATACGCAGGACTGGGTCAAAGGGCCCCGCCGCACTCTCCAGCCATATGTGACCCAAGGGAGGGCCAGGAAATGTATTACCCGTCTCCTCCACAGAAAGCAATTCACCACAAGGATTTTGGACAGAAGCCGTTTACTAATACAAAGATGTCAGCCAGTGACAAATGCTCTCTGCCTTTCTTTCTCCATTCAGGTGGCTGTTTAATAAGCCGATCTGTACAGCCTACGCTTTTTGTGGCGTTCTGTTTGGCCTGTGCAGTCTGACCAACCTCACAGTGCTCTCCTGTGTCTGCTGGCTGAAGGTCTGCTGCCCAAACTATGGTAACACAACTCGTTTCTACATTTTACTTCACTGTTCTTATTACCTCAAAGAGAAATGTGTTTAAAATTTCAGAAAACCTTAAAATTTATCCGCTTGTCGATCTCGTACAATTAAATGTTAAGTTTTACGATGTTTGCATGCTTTAAACAAACATTACCAGAGCAAACCAGCCATGCCCTACATTGGCTCCCTCAATATTTAATAAAGGGAAGAATTCTCTCACACAGCAAAAAACACAAAATTGAAGGTTATTTTTTTATGTCCAAAATGTGCTTCAGTTTCTTCCCTTTCAGTAAAGCAAAATTACAGTGTAAAAGCTACCTGTACACTCGTTCAATGCAGTAACACAAACATCATTATAGCGCCTCATTCGCGCCGAGAGAATTGCATGGTTTATTCGTATGCACAACAGTGGCAGTCAAAGGAGTAGAATAAATTAATGCAGTTTACAGGAAGCGTTGCTTCACACATACTGATCACCGCGCTGCTGACCGTTTTTATTGTTCTTTTCCCCTGAAGGTAAAACTATACCTGAAAAGTGAGTTCATGAAGTGCTGAAGCCAGCAACTCAAGGGCTCATTATCAAGTAAAAGAGGCCACGCTGCAATATTGCTCATGTTCAAGGCTAAGCAACAACCGATTTAACCAGCGTCATATGTAAATAAGGACATGTTTACAAGGCCTTTAAATGTACTTGCTTCCCATTAGAACGTATTCATCCACAGCGGCTTACATTTCAGAAAAAAAGACAAACCGCCGAACTGGGAATTCAGGCCCCTGAGTTCAATCTTTTGAAGAGCAATCTGCATTCTAAAGATTCGTGTTTTACTCATGTTGCTGAGAGAAACCTGAGTGTCCGACAACACAGAGCCATTCATTTTGACAAGTTATGTTGCTATATTGTGTAGCACGTTATAGAAAATATCAAGAGTCCACTTTGGAATGCTCATTAAAAGAAAAGTTGTGAAAAACTGGTGGGTAGCAAAGTGCTGGGTTAGTGTCTAAGAGTTGCTGCATCTTTCTCAGATCAGCCTCCAGTTGTTTCTGAAAGATCTGACTGAACCACAGAGGTGACAAACGGAAAGTGCCGCTCTAATGGGGGCTTCCTCTCTCTTTTTTTCCCCAGCTTTGAGCCGAGTATAACCATCATGGTGCTAACGACACGAAACACATTCCCTCCGGCGGAGTGTCACGCAAAGGCGTGCAGTCGCACCCGTCAGTCCATTAGAGGAGAGGGTGTCAGTGTCATGTTTGGGCTCGCCTCACAGCAATGCATTATCCGACACAAACATGCGGCTCAATCACTTAGCGGAAGCAAGTTTTACTCTTGAATTAGACATTTTCTTCGCATATAGAAGCTTTTTCTGATCACATGACCAAGCCAGAGATCACCAAAAGTATCCCAAATATTCTGTAAAACATCGACAGGAGCCCAAGAACAACAGCAAATATCAGTCAATGCATATGTGCAGCACGTAGTTCTGACAAGAAAAATTCAAGAAGTTTCCAAAGACAACACATCAGTGCAGTTACACATCAGGGAGATCTGTATGTTTACAGCTTTGCCACTGAGGCCATTTAGGTTTCAGCCTTGGGTCCTTTGATTTCCCATCGATATCGAAAGTAAAGTAGAAACTTAATCCAGCATCCAATTACTGGCCTCATTCGGCGCTCTCAATCATGTCGGATAGTCTTTATCTGGCTGTGCTCCCCCGGTATATATGGTGGATCGGTTCTCTGGGCAAAAGCCAGAGTTAGTTTAGCTCACAAAGACAAGAGGCTTTACTTTATACTTAATACTTTATTACACACGAGCAAACTCCATTTGCTGTTAAAGACTATTTGATACGATTGGAAGCTCTAGAAAACCTAATGAGTTTCAATTATTGCAAAAAATAGACATTAATGTGTGATATCTTCTGTGTGTCTAGTCAGTGCTGTTGCTATTAATTAAAGTAGACTTTTGTTTTTACCTTTCTGTGTACATACTGCATATGACCTTCTATTTGTGTTGCCTGGTGCTCGGTTTCACCCACTTTCCGCCACACAAGATCGCTAGCTTTGATTAAATTCCTAGTGAGTGTACAGAGAAAATATCATTCTCCAAAGGCAAAATTAAAAACAACGGTTGAACATCAGCTGGAAGACGACCCCGTGACCCCCACTTACAAAAAAGATAATACAGAAAATGGATGAATGGTTGGCTCAAGCTGCAGTAGAAAACAGACTTCACTCGATGTATTGTGTATGATCCTGTCAAGAGAAGCGAATAAAAAGGTCAAAAACTGACAGATTCAAAGGCGGAAAGCACAAGGAAAATAAGGAATCCATGAGGCTTTTTGAAAAAAATAAATGCTTGAAAAAAATGCACAAGTTCACTGTAATTAACAGTTCAACAGCAATTTTGATAAACAATGGAACAAGAGATTTAAATAATGCTTGTAAACTCGGCACTAAAGGGTATAATAGTCGTTTGATTTCCACAGTCGCTGTGTGAACCACTTATCTTCCCTGTACAGAGGGTTCAGGTCTGTTTGGTGTCAGCAAGTGCAGGAACAAACATCTGTCAATGACACAGACTGTATATGTATCGTCACTGAGGAGCAGAGGAATACATTCATGCTAATAAACATCATATACACTGTTGGCTTGTTAAAACAGATTCAATACATCACTGCTTTCTTTCCTTTTTAAAGAAAAGGTTGATTTAGTTTTAATTTCTCTTCCAAGACTAATCACCCACTGCTCGTCTGCTCATTTAACAATCCTGTTACATATTTGTGTCTTTCTGTGAAAAAAATGTGATCATTTGTCACATCACCAGTCTTCTCCAATACATAATTCATAAATCATAATTAATTTAAAAATAATTAAATATGCAATACAGATGAATTGGCATTAGTTGAAAGAAACTGAACACGATTTATTTTAACCCAGAAGCTGCCACCTTTGGTGCGGCCTACGAATGGGTGCACAGTTGCACTCTTCTGCACAGATACTTCACTCCAGGAATCTGCATCCTGGAGTGCAGAATCCAAGGATATCCCATTTACACGCATCACACACTCGCAGTTGCTCTCAGGCACTGCGGGGGAACACAGAAGAGAGGCACTCTGACACATACTGTATCAATCAGATTTATAGTGCTTGATACACAAGGTAAAACATGCCCTTGCAGAGAACAATTATTATAATGGGAAAGTAGACTTGGAGGAAGAAATAAATAAGTCCTGGAAATATGGCAAGCAGAAGATGGCATAGAAAATGTGCTGGCTGAATGCACTAACAAATGCAGCTCAATACTGAACCCAGTAAAAACAATCAAAACAATCACACGTCCTTTAAATCAACTCAGTTGTTTGACTGAATTTGTTGGGATGGATCGCAGGAGGTGCTTTTTATACAGGTTTGAAATAGTGGCTGACAGTCACACACTTATCGAACACCGTGTCTTTAAACAGCTCCTTGTGTCTGTTTTCCAGAAGAGCTCTGAAAACAATGATGCAAAGTTAAAAACTCAGGAGACCACAACGCCTCTAAGTGTTTGAAATGCAAATGAGCACAAATAATTACTCTTTTATGAGATTTTCCTGCAAGTAAATGTGCTGTCCTCTTGCTTCTGAACTGGTTCACACACCATCACAGACTGACAAGCAACACAGCTTCTCACAAACCAAAAGAATATTACCAGCAAAGCAATAGCACTGGTGCCTTACACAGTTTGCAGACAGCACGATCATGCCCAAAAAGAGAAGCACGCTACACAATAAATAAGGGGGCCTTTGAAATTAAAAGCAAATGAACAGTCAAATCTCAGTGACAGAGCAAAAAACTGCAATTGCAACTTTTTTTCTAAAACATGTAAAAAGTAGGACCAGTATGAAAAGCATTCCACTGTGTGGAAGCTATCAATGTTTTCCCACAAACATTTCCATTTAATGAAAAATTCATTCGTTTCATTCATTCATTCACAAAAAATCTACAACTTAGTTGCAGGAAAATTGGGACCCGAAAATACCCACCTCACACGTCACTCTTTGCCACTGTTTGGATTGAAACTTGATATGTATGTGAAGGCGATGCGTTTGTGGTTCTAAAGTGCAACAGATTTTCTCAATTTAGCTTTCTGTCTCCTCTCAAAAGCCTCCTCCTGAAGCTCAGCCATGAACAGCCTTTTTGTTTTTGTGTCTAAATGCCCTTTTCTTTATCTCACTGGCTGTGACGCACAGTGAACGCTCAAGCTTTCTACAGGTTGTTTTGGTTTATTTTACTCTTAAGAGCCTTAGTATTTTCTTTCGCAAGAAAGTCTCATGTCGAGCCGAGCAGACGCCAAACCTATGATGAGAGCGGCATCTTTGTGACACCCCAAATGTCTGTCACAACAAAGGGCTTGTTTACAAATGCAACTGTTGAATTAAGTCTTTGTGCTTATTTTTCTCAATTTTTCTAATGAGGATTTAGAATTTTGCACTAGACTTTGCGAAGCACTCAGACCACACTGATTAATAAGACAAAGCAAAAAGCACTCCCTTTCTAAAACAAACAAAAAAAAACCACAATAACCTTAAATTATCACTGCATGTAAATTTCTAGCAAGAATCAAAAATGTGTTTTTTATATGCAGACAGTCACTCACTGAGAAAGTATAATTATTGAAACCACAGCTATGAATGGATCACTCATCTGCTGAGCCATGATGATAAACACTATCATTTCTTGGGGCGTTTTAGGTGTGTGTGGCCCTTTAAGAGTGCAGCGTGCTATAGGCTGAAGGAGGAAAGGTCAATATGCGCTTTGGTGGAGGTATGCGCTCTAACGAGTGTGCTTCTTGTCTTGCTCATTGAGTAAATCTTTGAGTATGAGCAAACTCAGGGTGGCTGGACTTTCTAATCAGCAAAGAGACACTCCACCTCAGATGAAAGCCATCTGTCATGGCCAACTCGCCGCCCTTCCCCAGCACCACAGTTCAGCACGCGCTACAGGGCACAATCACTTCCCCGCAACCTCGGCCTGAACTGTGAGAGGAGCTGACATCATGCTGAAGAGGCCGTGTGGTGCCATAGATAAGGCTCCCTGCGTTCTCCTCCTCGCTGATTGTACACCCAAACAACCCCCTGCCTAAAACAATTAAAGTCGATGGTGATGAGGGCTGTTTGCGTATTTCCCATGGATCCACTTAATCACATTCTGACCCGAATACAATAACAAAAGAGTGCTGCACCACTTGACATGCAGTCAGGGAACGTGATCTCATAGGTAATACATAGTCAAACCACAGGATTGCATGAGACCATAACTTTCCTTATTATTCCGATAACAAATCTCTGCAAAAGCTACGACTGAGAACTCATATTGCAGCCGTGATACTCAGCGGCTGTAATGGTCTCAGGATGCTTATTGCCAATTTAGCAATTTCCAAAAGCATGATGGTTCAAACAAGCACCCCGAATGTCAGCCATTCAAATGCAAATCAAGCAAAGAAAAAATCCTAACCAAAACTTCAGGGGAAGATTTTCAGTTTGTTATTAGGAGCATTTGAATATAACTGATTGTAATTTTGTCCTTCAGAAAAAAAAAATACTTGAAACATGAAAAGTGAGGAAAACTCCTTCCTCATTCTGGCTGTGTTGATCTTTTTAGGCAGGGAAATAAAACAACAAATAATGGTGAATTGGTTTCTTGGGATATTGCATGCACAAATTCTTAGACCTTGAAGCACTAAAGGGAAACGGTTATCCGTCTCAAGTGATTTTATCCCCACATGTGTTGGCCCTGAGCAAACATGCTGTGCAGCTACCCTCCTTACACGCAGAATAATGTTTATGTTCGGGTTGCTGGCATTATGAACATTACTAACTTCACACGTGCATTCCTGCAGAGCGTGTAATCTCCTATTGGAACATGCCTGAGGTAAAATATACATTGGCTGGAAACCTGGAGAGAAGTGGCTGTGCTTCGTTTTTTTCCCCCATCCATTTATTTCAGGCAAATCTGCATAACCACATGAAAACAAGCGCTCAAAGAAAATAATTACTTCAGGGGTGAAAACTCTTCGCCACCTCTTTATCCCACATTTCAATTCTTCTCTCTTTCGACTGATTGCCTGTTCCTGCTGTAACGGCATCTTTGTGCAGCTCTACTTATTGATTTTATTTTTGTTGCCTGAATTTATTTCTCTATTCTAATCTCTATGTCAGCAATCACGTGCAAAACTGTCCCCTCGTCTTTCTCTTTCCTCAGGCAACAAGTTCTCATACTGCCACGCTCGCCTGCTGGTTGCTTGCATCTGGTGCTACGCTGGCGTGTTTGCTGTGGGTCCCCTGTCAGGCTGGGGAGAATATGGGGCCGAGCCTTACGGTACAGCGTGCTGCATCAACTGGCATGCGCCCAGCCAGGACTCTGCAGCTATGAGCTACATAATATGCCTCTTCTTCTTCTGCTACATCGTGCCCTGCACTGTAATCTTCTTGTCGTACACATTCATCCTGCTGACCGTCGGGGGCTCCCGCCAGGCTGTGCAGCAGCACATGTCCCCCCAGAACAAGATCACCAACGCACATGCACTTATTGTGAAGGTGAAAGAAAAGAAAAAGAAAAAAGCATGCTTGCAGTTCAACGCTTATCGAGATCGTTGGCCTTCTGACGTCTGGTCACCCTTGTCAATGTCTCTTTTTTTCAGCTTTCCGTGGCAGTCTGCATTGGTTTCCTGACAGCATGGAGTCCATATGCTATTGTGTCCATGTGGGCAGCGTTCGGTAACCCGGAAACTGTGCCACCCATGGCTTTTGCGCTGGCAGCTATCTTTGCCAAGTCCTCCACCCTTTACAACCCCATCGTCTACCTGGTCTTCAAGCCCAACTTTCGGAAGTTTCTGTGTCGGGATGTGGCCCTGTGCAGGAGGACACTCTGCGGATGTGCGTGCCAGCACACCCCCGCACAGAAGAGAACTTGCAGGCGATCTCATCACAACGAGGAGTGCAACTCCACAAGGTTGTCGAACGGGCTGCCCGAGAACCACCGGACCTGCAGACATTGTCCGTGTCCCGAAACAGTCGCTTGCAACAGAGAGAACCTTACGGACTACAGCCCCCAGCAGACTGCCAGGATACTTAAAGGTTCCATGCACAACGAGGTGGCTGTCAGTCAACTCTCCAACGAGCTGCAAAGTGACTTCCTCTAGAGAAACAAACACAGCCGTCGGATGAAAAAGGACAAAATATATGGAAGGAATGAAGCATTTGAAACAAACTGTAAGTGAGGAAAGAGTGAAAAACTACTTAAGAACAAAAATTACAAGAAAAGCAAAAAAAAACAAAAAAACGTCGTCTTCAGTTTGAATCATGCCTCAAATATGTGATACTGCCAACCACATAGGACTACATAGTTTGACAAAAACAAAGCCAATACAGGAGGATATGCAAGCCAACCAGTCTCCAAATGTGTACCACATTATGTCATCAGGTCTAACTGAGAAGCGTCAGTAACTATCTCATCACGTCAGGTGATGAACATCCAGCAAGACTGAGGTGCAACAATGCAAATGCAAATTCATGCTGTACTAAAGGAGGAACTGATACTGAAACTTTTTACTCTCCAATCTACCTTTGCTGTGTTTATTAAGTGTAGTGTATGTGATGATCAGTGGGTCTCTATTTACATATGCCTCAAACTGAAGGACCACAGGGTTGCTGTTGGTTTCTCCATCAGAAATTCTTGTCGCCTCTTCGCTGCTGGAGATATCACAAGATTTCAAAGCCTCAATTCACAAAACAACAGCCTGCAAACCTTCGCATACATCCGTGGACGCTAAGTCCCTATGAGGAGGCAAGCAGAGAACGAGAGGAGAGAGCTGTCACGGCGAGATCGCTTGATACCCGTGTGAAAATGGACATTGCGCCCAGGGAGGGCTTGTATTGATCCCTCCACGAGAGGACATGTCAATTTCTCCGATGCCTATTTCCTCGATCAACCCCCTGTCCAGGGCAGGAGGCTTGACTCAATCATAAAAGATCTGTGGGCGAGGCTTTATGTAACTCCACCTGTTAAACTCAAGAAGCTACATTCTCTTCCCTAAATCCTCTCTGTTGAGACTGTAAGTTTTGGATGGTCACTTTTACATTTTTCTAAGACCACAGTTTGAAATAAGCTACGACATATTTTAAATTGTACGAAAGAGTTATTGCATTGTTATCAATGTGAATGTTTTGCAAATGATTTGCTTCGTTCCCCATAAAAATTGCAAAGTGTGCACACATATAGTAACTACAGAATGCGTAAAAAGGTCATTATTATCTAGGTACAGGTGACATGTTTTAGCCATGAATATAAGTGTTGAACAGGAAGCTGGCTTGTTTTATCATGTTGGACAAATGGATGAAGAGGACGGGGGAGTTGTTTTTAAATGCCAGCATCCTCAGTTGATTATGTGCAATCAGGTAGCTATCTCTCGGACCTTGCAGTCCAAAGTTAAAGGTCGATGCTATCTTCTTAGAATATTAGTTCCATGATTTACTGGTGATCTTTTCACTGAAGTTGTCAGGAACAAAAAAACGATGACTCCCCATGGAAGTCCCAAACGCCCCAAAATCAAGCTGTCAAATGTTGGAGAGATTGTAAAGGAGCAAATTCAGCGCATCTGAGGCGTTCTAACAGGCTGGCCCTCTATCCACTCCCAAGCTTCAGTGGTTAGCTCGGTTCATGTTTTACAGAGTGCAATATGGAAGTAGGTCAATAAATCAGAGTGACCTTTTGATCAGATAACCCTTAATGAAATCTCCAAGTATGTATTGCAAGGGAGCAAAGAAAGAAGGTGGTTTATTTGCGGATCATGTGAGCGTATTTTTCTAATGTGCCTCCGTGACTATGTGCTTTCATGGCCAAAAGCACACACTTGCAGTTTCTCTGAGAAGCAAATGCTGCATCATCAAATTCTTTCGCCTCCCAAGGGAGCAATTAACCATGTTCCTCAAGTCAGTTTAACAAAACAGGAGAGATTTACTTTATTTCTATGCATGACTATAAACTACTTGCCTTTTATGCTCCTCTGGCCAGTTACTTAGTAAGCGGGCGAAACATGAGAGACACAGGAGTTTGCATCAGCACCTGCCTACATTATTCACATTAAAAAGGCCCAGCGAGCATAGCTGAGCTTAACTGCAGTGTTTGCCCAACAAGCAGTTTTGCGCGACAAGCCCCCGGGCAGCATAGGTCATCAAATAGAAGTACAAAGAGACCTGTCACGAGCAAATTTAATTAGATCTCCTGGAGTGCATGCTAACTGTCATGTGAAGAGTTCTATCTCGACTCAGGTGAAAGGAGAGATTGCAGCGCAGAGCGTTCGCCGCAAAAGACGTGGCGGCGAGAGCTTTTCCCATTTTACGCCCTCACTTTGAGTTTGTCATGAAATCCCTTGCCCTCAGTGATGCAAAACGACCAGGTCAGCGCATGGGGTGTTTTTCTTCTGCCTGCCGGGCTCGCTGCTCGGCGTCTGTGGCGGCAGGCTTCTGAAAGAAATTGATACTAAATCACCACCTGAACTAATACCCCTCTAGGGCTTTTCACATGACACTTAGCCCCAGGGTCTGATCCTTGTTAGCTCGGGGCTTACATCTTTGTTAGCTCTGGGTTTAAACCATGTTCACACTGACATTAGCCCTGAGAGGAAAAAAGAAAGCACCTTGTTCACAGCACCGATGCTGCAGCGTTCCGGGTTGAAAATTTTTTTCTTTGCCTGGAATAAAAGCTTAAATTCCTGTAAAATTCCTGTAGGTTTCCTTATGAAGCACCTCAATGTCTTTATGAAGCAAATACATGTAAATTCAAAATCAGTGGTGAAGTGCAATTTCCGACTCACCAACTTAGTAGACAAGTTTCAAAACGCGATTCGAGAAAATAATCCTTCTTTCAGACATTAAAAAAGGATCTTATTAGGATTACAAAACGTTGATTGTACCTGCTTTTTGAGAGAAGCAACGCAAACTCAATGCATATTTAGGTATCGCCATGTTGCTTTAAAAGTCCCCTCTGGACAAAAACCTGAGCAACATCTAATAATAGGCTGATTACATTTATCTTTGTGCAATATAAAACAGTCAGTAAGGTCCTTCATGATTTAGTTTTTTAGATCTACACATTGAAAATCAGGTGCCCCCTCCCCTGAATGAAGACTCTAGCTGACTGAACCTGAAACTCAAACAGTTATTGTTCCTGTATTTTTTGATATTTGTGAAAAAATATGAAATGTCACTGAAACATGAAATGAAAACTCTATCATCAAATCATTCGAGAAAAAGACATACAAGATAAAACATTGTTATATCATAAGCCCAGTGTGAGTTCCAGTGTGAATTTCCACCCTTGACCAAACTGTGAGTTGAGTATAGGAGGCCTTAGCCAACAATGGCTATAAGTGTACAAATCCTAACGATGAAATACTCCTTCATTGGTAAAGACAGAAGAGGAGCTGTCTCAGTGAAAACGTCTTGTGAGGACATTGGAGAGATTGGAGACATTATTGCCACCTTTGCTTTTTCAGCAATGTCCCAAATGTCACCATTCAGCAATCACTGTCTACAACTTTTACAATGTGCAGCAGCGCAGCCAATTGATGTTTCTTGCAAAAGACCTCCAGAGTGAAATGGAAATTGATGTGCTAAGTATGGTGCAGTGAATATTTCTCCCGTAAAAAAGAAAATGATTGTACATGCTACTAAAATGAATCAAGAAAAATGGAGCATTTAAAAAAAATATCCGTTAAAAAAAGTAAAAAAAAAAAAAAACAAAAACAAAAACTGAGGAGTATGTCATGTTCGAGATATCTATTTTGTTTGTTTTTTTCATGCAGCAACCAAAGGTTATCGTCACCTTCACAGCCCTAGTCAAAGCCAAAATGCTGTTTTGGACTCATATTTTTGTACCGATATGCAGGTTACGATGTTAAGAATATACATATCAAAGACTTGGCTGCAAACCCCCGTGCTCCACTGGCTGAAATCACAAGAAGTTGGGCCGAGATGGACGAACAAACGCAGGAAACATAACTGTGAAATTCTGACACTGATGTCTCTTTTTTTCTATTCTGTACTCAATGAACAAAAACTACAAACACCTACGAGTGTACTCGATCACTAGCCATTCCCATCTTCAATATCCATCCAGTATCTTGCATATGTATTATATTTGTATATGTATATAAGCTGTCAGGGATTTCATATTGAGATTTGGTTGCATGGGTGTACATAATATGTGTTTGTAAGGATGCCAAAGTCAATTACATAATATAATGATTATCCGCCGTGATGTGTGAACAGAGAAAGAAGAGGCGCCTTGCAGTGTCTTGAAACGGGGCTGATGGGTTTTATTTTTGTTGTGTCGGCTTCTGACTGATCGCTCTTAAAGTGTTTCCATACATGTTCTGTGTTTCACGGCTTTAGTGCAAAATAGCTGCCAGGCCAGTGGCCTCCATCGCTTCAGCTGGCTTTCATTTTCCTTTCGCTATTCAAACATTGACGTGGGAGAACGACTGGCCTTTAATAATCTATTAGCAAGGTCAGCAATAGTAGATCGCCATAGCATAATGGCCGTTAGGTTGACCGTCCTCGTTTAGCTCCATTTTCCATCGCGTTGTTGTTGACCTCCGCAGGGACACAACAATTCAGTTGGGAAATTGAATCTGTTATGATGTTATTGTATATGCAGCTTCTATGAAGGTGACTGTTTCTACCTCTCAAATAATTAAGGAATGTATTCTTTGCTGGATTTGGAGTAAAGTAGTCACGCATTTAATATTAACAAAAACCCAAGTGGCAGAAGTGTTTTTGTGCGCTAATGCTCGCTTGGGTGAGCGGGTTTCACATGAGCAGGCCCAATTAGGAACAAAATCAAAGTGCAAGCAGCCCTCACTTGGACGCAATCATCATTAGCCTCGCATAAACAAGTCATCTGTTGTTACCCGCGCATCAACACTTTCGATGGGCGCACTCATCTTACCTCTCAGTCTGGATCTGCCCCCGTCACGATGCAAGATGAAAAACACGAGAAAGACTTTCTCAGTGTCGTTTTGTACGCAAGACTCTGACTCAGCAGAAGTTAAGAGTGGCTCACGATTCCCTTCTCTCAGGCCACACCTGGTCTGAATAATGTGATAAATTCCACAGCATGCATACTGCTGTTTATTGCTATGAAAAAAAGCTATGGTGAATTAAAATATATACACAAATGCATAAAAAAAAAAAACTTGCAACATAAATTTGACTTCACTTACTACAGCAGCAAAGTCTTTGTAACAATCACTGGTCCTCAGGAGATGTGCAGTTTTGAATTGCGTTGTATTACGCTGGCGTATGTAAATACAAATGTACACAAACAGACATTTTTCAGCCCTTCTCCCCAGTTTCAAAGACACAAACAAGGCTGAATGTGACATGCTGTACATAAATATATGCTGTATATCAAAAATGTGTTTATCAATAGGTTTAAAAATATTATTACAATTTTGATTATTAAATTATTATCATTGTCTGTGAAGTTTTTGATGCACTGTGAAAATGTTTACAGCTGTTTTGTGTTTCTTTTTTGTTTGTTTGCTTTGGTTGGAAATATCAAAGATTGTATAAAAAAAAAGTGTTAAATACATCTACCTAAGGGCATATCATTTGTTCTGAAGTAAAATGGAATGAAGAATAAATGTAAATCAGGATTAAAATGATGAGTATTTCCTTGCTTAACGCAACCATTTCCATCCAGATGTTCTTTCGGACTGGACACCACTCAATCCACTTACAGGTTTATCAGAATGCCATGGGAAGTGTGATTTTTAGGACCCACACTATTCATTCTCTGCATGAATCAAGAGCAACCTTAATATAACACTTGAGGAGCAAGTTCGCAGCAAAGGTGTGTTTACAAACTGACTCACGTGAAACTAAATAGAAAATCTGTTGTGAAGACACTTAATGTTACATGTCTGTCCTCCAAAGAGAGGACACGAGAAAATATTCACGAGTCGCCGTCAAGGATTCGGCTTCATTATGACCTGTGGCCTCTTCCACACAGGGATTCAGCGACAGCGCAGCAACTAGTGCCTCTCACACTCTCAGTTTTCAGCAAATCACAAACATCCAAGCTGAGATTGCTCCATGTGTGACATTAGACTGCCCACAACTGAGACAAGACCAGGGCACAACTCATTAGTGTGTGTGTGTGTGTGTGTGTGTGTGTGTGTGTGTGTGTGTGTGTGTGTGTGTGTGTGTGTGTGTGTGTG
>JASSRZ010000053.1:9164850-9188097 GCA_032164315.1 Malacoctenus gilli | reverse complement strand
ACACACACACACACACACACACACACACACACACACACACACACACACACACACACACACACACACACAGCACAGATCCTTAAATACTTCAGGGCTTTCTGGTCTGATGTGTCCTCGGGGTCCTGCACTAACATATAGCATGAATCCTCTCCCTTAACACTTACATAATACACATCTTATATAACGCATTACAAAGGGTTTCTCTTTTTATTATCTTTGCATATATTCTTTTAATCAGTGTAAAGTTTGATGATTAAAAACCATGTTCATGGATTTGCCAGTGTGTGTGAGCTGAGTGTTTCTGAGTAGACGCCACAGTGATTGTGTAAGCTCAGTCGTTTCCAGCTAAAACTTAGTGGCAGCCTGCGTGGCATGCCATGCGATGTATGCTTCATGACTTCTTTATCATGATGCATGGCTGTATATTCCCTCCACCCAGCTCAAGGCAAGGGTAAAGAGAGCGTGATTTATAGAGATATAAATCCTCCTGTCTGCCATACATGAGCACTTTGCCAAAACCAGAACAAAGTTTCATTAAACAAGCACGACATGTCTTATTCTTCTTCACAACTGACAATCACACCAGCTGCAAGTCCATAAACTAAAACTGCCCACCGTACATTAATGTAGAAACATGAAAGTATGTAAGCATGTTTTCCCACGGTAAATCAACGCTTAAGAGGAGGGCAGAGACTTTAGTGATGCCGATGTAAATCAACAGAAAAAAAAGCTGATCACACAGCTTATCAAAACAGACGGAAAGATCAATGTGTCAGCAAGAATGATGAAGGAACGAGGGCTGCCTGTGGGACTGGGTGCACTTTTTTCTGTCTCTGCAGCAGAAAATACTACTTTCTCCTGTCTGTGGAGTTATTCTTATTACCTTTAACGTGTTTCCAATCGTGTGTTTTAGACTTTAAAGCGTCAGATCATCCGCAAAGTTATTTGCCGCTGTGTTGCCCACTGCAAGAAGCTGACCCATAATCAAACAAGTTGGCAGTATGGTTTTTGATTTCCCCAGCACTTTTTATCTCAATCTTAATATTTCAAACTTAAAATAATTATTTATCCAAATGCGTATTTCAATGTGTCTCCTTCGTTTGAACTGATAATAATAGCCACTGTTGGATGTGGTGAAGAAAAATCTTTTTGACTGATGGTGGTGCATGAATCTGGCTATTTCAACCTTTTTTTAAGATACAATAAATCTTTCTGGCTCTCAAAGCACATATATTGGTGCATTCATTCATTTCCGAGTAAGTGTAAAAGAAACTTCTGTACTCTTAATATAGCAAAGCCCCTCGGACAAGGAAAACCTCCACCAAGATGCCTGCGAGCCTTTCCTGCTTTAACCTTTTGCACACCAGAGTCTCTGAAAGGGCCACACAAGCTATCTTAATGCACAATACAAAGTAGATGTTTATAAATGTCGATCCAACCTATCCAACATGTATGATGGACATTCTGTACGCACAAGCACAAAATAAATGATGAATTCTACCAAAATAGCCTCAGAATTTCCTCAAAAGGCATCAACTCTTCTATTTCCATCCCACTGTAGGGAAGAGTGCAGAAAGCAGAGGGTCCAGCTGAATTAGAAATTAGGCCAACAGGGTTTGAGGACCCAGAAGGATTATTTTTTTCACCCTGCAGTTCATGGGTTCGTGTGCATCTGAAAAGTAGTCAAAGTGGGAGGCTGACAGCGTATTAAATTAAGTCCAAGTAAAACTCCAAGTGCCAAGTAGTGACACTGATGTGCTGGATTTATGTGCTTTTTTTTTTTTTTTTGCTTTTCTTTTTTTTCCTTTTTTTTGAATTGCACATCTTTACCCTGAACAAGTGCTTTGGTGACTCTCCTCAAACTTAATGGACACCGAGTGGGAGCAGGGCCACAGAGGAGGGTTTCATCAGTGACAAATGTGTGCAGTGCAGCTTAATTCTGCCACTGAGGATTAGTGGACTGCAAGAGGCGATTTATTTTTTGGCCCCCTCTCACAAAGTGAGGCACACGTATGAAAGAACTACAGCTATCACAAAAAAGAGTACACTTTCAGTTCCATTCAACGAATGATTGTCACCTCTGTACCGCTGATTACCTCAATGGGGAACTTACCAAACAGCCCATATGTAGATGTGCAACTACTACAAACAAAAATATATATTTTGTGTTGAATTTAAGAAGCTATTCATTCTTTAATGGAAAAGTTTGCAACAAAACTTCTTGATACCAGTGTAAGATACACTGAGGCAGAGTAGAAAGCATGGCTGATTACTCTGAATGTAAATGTAAAGATAAACCTGTTGAAAACTTGTATTGTTGCCTTAAGGGGGGAGGAACTATACAAGTTCCTTTTAGGAGACAGCTTAGAAGCAAGCTTCCAGTATGCAGTATTTATGTGGGTGCCTGTAGGTCCATTAATCCACATTGCAGCTGGGAAAGTCTCACTGATGCTGGACACTATGTCCAGGAGGTGAAATTCATCCACTCATCAATGTTCAGTGCCTGCTTTATCTTGACAAGGGTGAAAGGTGGCTGGAGCCCAGTACAGAAAATCGTGTGAGTGTGTGTGTGTGTGTGTGTGGGGGGCACTCTGAATAGGTGCATTCAATCAATCAAGACATGCAACTCACTGGAAAAGACAATGGCGTCACATTGTGATGGAACAAATCTCTCTGTTATGGTTTTAACCGAGGTAAAAGGGTTAGTTGAGAAACTGAGGTGAAGAAAAAATGAGCATTAACCAAGAGACCAGGTCTGTAACTTTGTTTCCAGGGTTATTTTCTAATTCCCGTTACAAATACAGCAAGAAAATAGAAACTCGCGAGCTCCTGTTGTGAAAAAACTGATGTTTTGTCTTTAATTGAAAATAAGTTGAGTATAAGTAGAATCATTGTGTATTTTTTGAATGTTATTTCCCTAAAACAGACTGGCCGTTTCAGATGCTGAGCATCCAAGCTCGCTTCTGAAAGTGACTCAGTTTATTGATTTATTGGAGAGCGTGGGGAGGGAGGAGAGTCGAGGTCTGCTTCGAGGGATGACTCAGTCAGCTTTGGGAGACCCTGGACAGGTGAGAAAATGTGGCAATTTACTGTGCAACCATTTGCAGAGTTCTGAATTCAGTCCAAGTAGCCACGGGCAGCAATTGTGCAACTTCCATGAGGAGAAGGGAGGATGGGGAAACTGAATATAAAAGTATTCTGTCTCATTAAACCCTACCTCATGTTGTCAGTGTGGATGAATGGACATAGGACCTTGACTGCTGAAGAGATGATGCATGTCATGCAACAGCAGTGAAAGTTACAAGGAGGAAAAATGTGACATTCAGTATTAATTGTGCGGTTTACTAAGGACATCAACTTCTGAATACATTTTATGTGCCTAGACAGAGAATAAAATGTGTGTATTATCTTGGTAGTGTTCTGATTTTACAGAAGACCAAAAGAAAGAAAGTTATACCGAAGGTAACGTACATCTAAACTGCTGTTCTATAAAACAGCTGAAATAACTTCATCACAAAGTCAGCACTTGTTGTGTCTCAGGGTCATAAGGAGCACTCTTCAGCTGTCACCACACAAAGCAGAGGAAGTGTGTGCATGTAAATAGATACAATAAAAGATCTCTCTTCACTTCTCTGAATCTGCATTCTATCATATTTTACTTGCTGCAGTTTTTTTTTTAAAGTTAAACAAAAACAGGGAGGAAACAAAAACTTATTTAAACACTTTTGGTTAAGAAACCTTTGCAACGAAAAGTAAATGAAAATATGAAAGAAAAAAGACCTCCCCTAAAATGACACAAAGGATCTTGACTTTCCTGATAACTGAATTGAGATGGGTGTTTTTTTCATTGAGAGAGCTGACGTCAGGAATCACCTTGTTCACAACTCGAAATCACTTCGAAACATCTGCGAACCTTTGAAAGAAAATTGCTTCTGCGAATTGGATAAAAAAAATGACATTGGAGAGGAGGCAGAAACACTTTAAATCTTATTGGTTGTACGTATTCGAAAATGCAAGAAAAAAATTTCAATGATTTTCAGGAGACAAAAAAATTTCTGAGGAGCACAATGAAGAAGAATGAAAATTTCAACATAAAGAAAGTTGGTTGAATGCTGTTCTTTTTAAACTAAGAATTCAAAAATGGTTCACATGATGTTAGACCTTTGCTGAACCAACTGTTTTGATGACCTGTTGTTGGCGGGTAGCTCAAGTCCATTTACAGAGTTGACACAGAGTGAGAAAAACGAGTCCGCCCGCCCTCAAAGAATTGCCTCCAGCATTACATTGGAGATTCTCCAGCTTGTTGATAATCCACTGAATGTTCTCACTTGAAGCTGTGAAACTCAGCTCTAAAGTGCGTAAAGACATTTAAAGACTGGTCAGGGGAAAAATGCAGCACTTCAGCATAACAAACATCCTGTTAAGCATGTAAAAGAAGTATCAGATAGATTTGACATAATAAATTGTGTGGAAAGGCGCCTCCATTTGACCTAAATTGAGCATTTTTTGAGACACGTGTCTTGTAGATTGATAGCATATCTGAATGAAAGTTCCTGATTAGAGCATTTGACCACAAAGAAAACACAGTCATTTTGTTGTCCTGCATAAGCAATCAGTTATTTTTGGGTACTTTCGCATTTTCCTGCCAGAGAAGCTGGGCTCCATCATCCTTTGATTTAGAGCTGGTAGAGACCATGACTGAGCCGAGCCAACTGACGCCCTCTTGGCAACGCACGTGAATAAAATCAAATGACAAAATCATGCAGCATTTGTAGACTTCCCAAATGTAACTCTCCCTAATTAATTCAATTCTGGTGACTGAAGAAAGGGAAACGTTTTTGTGTTGTTTGTAAGGCTCAAAAAGGAAGCTCAGATACAGGACTGTAACTGCATGTCCAAAGGTAGAGAGGCTGTTTAACAAAATAAGAGCTGAAACACTGCTGCTTCCTGAAACATGAAGCATAAATTTTTCAGGTGGTCTGTAAGCAAGCTCTGAATTCTGAAAAGGGGGAAAATAGCAGCTTGACAGTTCAAAAGTTGCCCAGTGGCGCAAGGATTTAGAAAAAGGCTTTCATGGCATGGCTTGTATGTTTGGCAAAATGGTCAATAGAGAGCGTTTATGATAGAGCTTCCCATCCAGCTGACTTCCTGTTGGCTCTCCTCAACCACAAATGGGATGAAATTGAATGCTTTCACAGCCCTTGATGACGTTCCAAAGATTTCTTCACCAAACTGATCAGAACCATTAATCAAAGGACTCAATTTGTTGGGGCTTTCACTCACAACTGTCACCCTTTTCACCAGCTGCTCCTTTCCAAAGAGTTTGAACAGAGAAGCTGCTCCAACTAAGAGCTTCGCTGACCACCTCTGCTCCTGCTGACCTCATCCATACAAACTATGGATGTATAGAAGATGGCTAATGGATTCCAGTGATGCAACTCAGTGAAATACAAGTTTAAGGGGCCGCACCACATAACAGCCTACCTTTATCGAGTGATAGAAGACAGATGGAAACAGTGCAGAAGGAGATTGTGGTTAAAAAAAAAAAAAGTTTGCCATGAAACAAAATCAGTTAAGTGTACAGCTGGTTAACGCAAGCGAATAAACGCTTTTCAGCTTCTGCTCAGCTTTTGAATGGAGCAGCTCCTCCACATAATGTATTCTATTCAGTCTGCAAACATTCTGACTAAAACTCTGTTTGGAACTTTTCGTCTAGGGACCCATCACCTGGTCCAGGTGATGGGTCCCTAGACATACACATGTGCTGGAGGTGCAAAAATTCACTTACATTTCACTGCTAATTTGTCTCAGGAGAACACAGGACAGGATTCAACAGGCCTCCATGCTCGTGTTGCTATTGTAATGGTGCGGCCTGGCCGGTGAATGGTCACTTTGAATATATATTGCATATTTAAATGCAATATTTAAAATACAGAAGATCCACACGAGATTATAGCCCGTGCCTATGGTGTTTTATTGTTAGCCTTTACAGTTATTAACAGCCTTTTGCAGTCCCAGAAATGAAATACAACAAACAAGAAGCGGTGACTTAATAATTGCAGTGGGATGGTTGATGACTGGCCTCTTGCCAAACGCTGCTATGGTGTGACAGGACCAATATCATAAAATAAAAGTGTATCCACTGATGCTGGGACAACAAAAGTAAAAAAAATAAACTTTTTTGCTTATCATTGCAGTCAACAATGAGCTGGTGGTGCGCAACAATTTCTAAGCTGTTGTCTCGTGACTTTGGCTCGTGGGTCAGGGAAGTGGAGGGCGTGGTTTACAGGTGAAGAGGAAAGGGCAACATCTGGTTCAATCGAGGGAAATCCGTGTGGAAGTGCATGAAGCTGCGGTTCATTGAGTGTCCGCTTGAGCCGAGTTAAAGAAAGACCGGAAGTCATTTACGGAAAAACGGCGTTTTCAACAATAGTCACAGTCTTCAAACAATGACTTGGGTCTGAGTCACTTATTTTATTTTCAGCAAACACGCTGCGTTTCGTATAATGGGAGCGTGGTTGATTCGACTCATTAAGTGTGTCTTGACTTTTGAGCTTGGACGCTTTAAAGCAGCCTATCAAAAATGGGGCGGGGGGGGGGGCATCACGGACACGATATCCATGTTTTAAGCAGTCTATGGTAGTAGGACTGGCTGCTGCAAGTGCCTCCTGCGATCACACCAAACCAGGAGGCTGCAAAAAATGTATACAGCAGACTTTAGCATACTTTGATATAAGGTGACTAAATGCACGTTGTATGCAGTTGAGAAG
This sequence comes from Malacoctenus gilli, assembly GCA_032164315.1. NCBI lineage: Eukaryota > Metazoa > Chordata > Actinopteri > Blenniiformes > Labrisomidae > Malacoctenus > Malacoctenus gilli. The sequence goes on along the minus strand of JASSRZ010000053.1, from coordinate 9,181,327 downwards.
CCAAATCAAACTCCATTTAAACATTGTAGACAAGGTCTCTGCTGTTCTCCCTTCAAAAGAATACCTTTGATTAGAGTACGAACTAAGATTGTGTAAATTAAGCTCGGTGCTGATGGTGAATATATCCAGAGGCTCGGCAGCATTCCATCAGTCGTGATCTTTCTGTCCTGCTGAACAGTAATGTCCCAGCCTCCCTCCAGGCAGGTAAAGGCTGTTAGTCAGCACAGCTCTGACGTGTCCCAGAGGGTAGGATGATGCCGGGTGCAGGGACCAGCACTCACTCTGCATTTCAGTCACTGCAGAGGTCTCGCCGATGTCCATCTCTGCTGCTTTTACCATACAGTAGATAATCTCAGCAAGAGCCGTTCTGCTCCTAACATTAGCTCCTTGGCGGCAGGCGCTGGTTCATAAATTGCACCAGTTATTATTCCCAGTATGGAAATATATTTAGACTAACGGCAGGCGCCACACTCGAGCTCTGGTTCACTTAGGCACCATGAGCCAAAACAAACATCTGCGAGTTTATCCCAAGCAGGTGTCTGTTCCAAAAGGGTCCACTTGTAGTTTATGAGACGCACCATATGGATCTGTGCTAAATGAGGCTTGTTGTGTGGGGCTGTCCAATAAAAATAAATTTTTATCTTCTTTTCTTTACTGATGAGATATATTTTCCTAAACTCATGAACTGGTGTCATCTACAAAGAGAAAACATTTGAAGGAGAGGCTGCGAAAGTATTCGCCAGTATAAGTCTCACTTCCACGAGTTTGAAGTAGCACTGAGTGTTTGTCAAAATCATATCCAAACAAAAGCCACGATGATTCCTCAAAATTTCCTTGTTAAAATGGGTTCAGATATCCAACACCTTTGTGTTCACTGACACTCTGTTGTACTCCGCCTGATCCCCACATGCCGACAATGAGATAAATCTGTGAGCCTCTGATCTGTCATGTTCTGATGAGAGGAAATGTAAACATACCACGCTTAATGTCTGACATGGTTACGAACAAGCTGGATGATGCTCCGACTGTCTCTCTGACACCAGCGGTGGAGTTTGCAGATGTGACTTTTAATTTAGCAACGTACATGACCGACATGAGCTTTCAGCTTGTTCTACTGCATGATGTCATGTGACAGCCAGGGCCAAACATATAGGTATGATGACATGGAGAGTGACGACAGTCTCTGCTCTTAAATTGTCCACTTAAATTTAAACAATGGTAAAAGAATACAAACAAGTGTTTACAGACCCATAAACAATGAAAAAATCAACATATTTTTCATCAGCTGGAGCTTGTGAAGTCATTTCAAACTAAAATAAAAACTGAACTCAATAAAATCTCCCCTCTCACCTAAACGTCAGTACTGCCTGTTGTATCCTTTTTGTCATTAATTTACCTATAAGCATTTATCGCCATCTACTGGTCATTCAGGAGACCGTCAACCAGAGGAAAACAAGGTATGCTTGGAAGCATCACTCTCGAAATTAAGCGTTCTGTTCCAATGTGAATGTGCCGAGTGGTCATGGGGAATATCTTCCAACAACATCAACTGTGAGTGACAGCGCAGCCAATGATCATGTAAGTAGAAACAGCGATAATGAAAAGAACATTTGTGCTTTGTCACTCCGTATTTCTGTGAAAGTTCTTGGGAAAAGACTGCGGGAAACTGAGTTTTTAAGCAAACAAAAGTTGGAACGAACTTGATGTAGGTGTTGAATTTGACAAGTCATCCCACAGAGACAATGTATTTTTTCAGTATTTTATTCCTGAAATTATTTTATAAAATCTCATTTACTTCTGCGTCATTTCTTTCCATATATATATTCACCGTCCAATATACAATTTTGGCTATTGTACCTTTGCACCAACATGTACATCCACATATTGATCATAAGGTCCACACCCCTTCACATACACGTTGTGCGAAGATCTTCAGTGCCAAGGTGGGTGGGGTAGGAGGGTTCAGGGAGACATGGGTATGGGCCTTGTACAGAGCATGCCAAGAAAAAGGTCAGGAAACAGGGAATGGTTAAAAAGGCTGGCAAACTACACCACCACTGTCAATATCATCAAGATATTCACACAGAGGTAAAGGGAGAAACTGACTTCCACAATGACTTGAGTGAGTCCCCAGTGAGGGTGAAACCAATCTTGTTAAAATGGCTCAATGTATTCCATGACTTTTATTTTCACATCGGTAATTTGTGTCCGCCACAGAAGCTAAAGTAAGCCCCACTTGGATATTTACCAGGGACGCGTCGGTTTCTCGCTAAAAATATTACAACAGTGTCCACTAGCTTAGCAGCAGCCCTGAGGACTGTTTAGCCCTTTGTTGTGACCTACGCAAATGATCAGTCCACTGCTTCAAGTCGATCCATGACCCGTGGTGTGCAAGTTGGTATCTATGTTGATCATTTTCTCTTCCTAAAAAGGCCAACATTTACGGACACAAGGCTTAACTTGAGCAAAATTCACAGATTTATGATACAATTACTGTACATCCAGACAAGCCGCAGGATTTTTTTTTTTTTGTTCGTTTTTTTCCGCTCCAGTAAGAGATTTGTTCTTCATTTGGCAATATGATCACTCTTGCAACATGGCTCAGTACTTCGGACAGTCGTCTTCGTTGCTGGTATGATTTGCGAAACAGAGTTGAGAAACGGAAATATAGCTATGATAAATCAAACTATTTAGAAAAGGCTTTGTTGGATGGAAACCAATAAAATTGCACACCGCCCCTCTAAGGTCACTCAAGACTTTTTTGATACCCAACTTCGCTGATGCTGACCCGAAGACATTCCTAAAAAATGTTTTAACAACATCAAACTGGTATCAAAAAAATCCATCTCTTATGCTATCAACATGACAAAGACGCACGAGAAAATGTTTCAGGCTTGAAGAGAAGGAATGAAAACAAGTATGAGATCCAACTTCACTTCCTGAAACCACAATGTGTTTAAGTATAAACAAAAATATAAGACAAAGCAAAACATGCCATAAAAACCCTTCATACAGGTACACAATGAAGGAACTACTGTAAGTTCTTTTGCTTTACAGTGGGTAGAGTCTGTATTAAAAACCCATCAGTGTTCTCATGTCTGCTTTACTTTCCACTGCTGGCTTTCAAAGAATTGAGTTTAGTTTGTGCAGCTCAGTAAACATGTTGATGTTGAACCTGCAGGGTGGTTAAAAAATAAAATAAAATGACAACATCAGAAATGTAAATACTCAAACAATAAGACAGCTGAATGAGCTTAAGGCATTTGGAGGTTATTCTTGACAGAACGTTTAGGCTGAAGCAGCTTTAGTTGTCTGTCAAAATAACCGTGACTTTTTTGTTCAATGAATGTGATTTTAAATTAGCCCTTGGTAAATATCAACTGCATTAAACAACAATACCCCATTCTACACTGGCGTTAAAGCCCGTTTACTAATGCTAACCGCTCAATTTATGACTTTCAGTTGTAAGTGTGAGCAGAGGAAATTTACCTGTGAATGGTGATCATTTAACATTTACTAAAAGTTCAGTGTGATTGCTGATCTCTGCCATCGCTCTCCCTGGCAAAAATATGCTGTGAGAGACAGAGGGTGGAGGTGTTCAGTGCATTAGAATGCATCACCAACACAAACAAGGTGAGGAACTTACTCAATTCACGACTGTAAACCTCCAACAAATGTGCTGTGTGTTTGTCATCTTCACAAAAAAATACTGTGCATTGCAGCAATGCGATGGATTAATCATTTGTAGAGCTGAAAACGTCTTCACTTTTAAAGCAAAGTCTGTCCCATATCCAGATTGTAAACGGAAATTTTACAACTTGATTGCATTAACACTTAATGTCAACAAGCAGTTGAGAATGCAGGAACCCACATAAACTATTTCCTTCGACAAAGATACTTTTTGAAATTTGCAGGTCAAGTTCATGCAATCCATCACGACCTCTTGCGTGGACACAGAGGTACATTCACATCCCTAAAGGACACCTTAAATCACATCACATCAGCATTTGCTTCCCATCCCTTTAGTTTCTTTTGATTGGGTGCCAGGCAGGTGAAGGCGTTGTCAGGTGCTATTAAATCCTAATCTGATTCCTGAAACTAATTCACCTGCCAAGTATAACTGATTTTAAACTGCAACAGATTGCTGCCTCTTGTCAATGTGACAAAACTGCGTCCAAGACAATGTAGTCCTGAACACTATCAGCTTACAATGACTACAAATGCATGTCAAAAATATAACTGGGTGCAATTCACAGTCTTTGTGGCTGGGTTTCTAAATCGATGGGTCTGAGAATTTCCAGGTGTTCCAGTTTTTGTGTGTCACATATGCATATAGAAACAGCAGCAACGCCACTGAACACATTGCCAACTAACAGAAACCAGAGAGAGAGTGAGTGTCTATCTCAGCTAAAAAAAAACCCAACAAAAAAACATGCCAAGCAAATCAGGCGAGAATGATGTGACAAATACAGTATTTGTTTTTCCAGGGCTAGTTTCAAACCACAATGTGAAAATGGGTTTAAAAGCTGAAGTAATTTGAGGTAGACAGAAACCATGTTAGAGTATACACTTTTACACCGCAGAAAAAACGGTCCGTCGATCGGCTAGCACAATGTCAAGGAACCGTAATCACTTCATTTGTGGCCCGATAGGAGAATCCTGTGATCGCCTGAGGCCGACAGGAAAACCACAGATGTGGTGAGGGGAAAACGACAACATCAGGGTAGATGAAGGCTCGGAGTGTGGAATGAAAGGGGAGAAGGACGGGGTGGGGTGGGGGTGAGGGTGGGGGGGTGGAACTGACACAATACCAAAAAAGAAATTGACGCCACAAATCTTCAATGTCTCAAGTCAACAGCAGCATTTAAACCTTAGTCATTGAACCAGAAACCATTGAGGGTTATTTTACAAGGCATAATCTTTTAAATATAGTATATGGCATCTGACCATTGTCACAATATGTCCCTTTGAGATGTGTCCCACCCCGCACCCACAGAAGTTTATACCAAGAGTAGCCCAATACCAAACCTCATGCCCATTTAACAGTCTCACATTTTTCTAGAGAATAGAGATTAAAAATATATACTATTGACTTATTGACTTCCAGTGTTATTCTTTTTTCCTACATTTTTTTTCAAGTTAAAAAAAGATCCCCTTTATCACAATGCAAGCTCAGAGATCTTTTCTACACACACCCACACACACACGCGCACGCACACACCCTTACATACACACTCACACATATATACTGTATATTTATATATATATATATATTTATATATATTTATATATTAGAGGAATTTTCAGCTGGGAAATTAGGCAAAGAATACATGTTCATTTGGATGGAATTCATTGAAAAAGTGAAGGAATTAAACTGTTTACTTGTTTCGTTTCAAGAGGGCAAAATTTAAGGGAATTGGGAAGCGCTACAACATCACATAACTACTCAAGAGCAGGTAGCAAGGTAAAAAGGAAGAAATAACAGATAAAAAGGACAGAACTTGTACAAGGCAGAGAGATGGGCAGACGATATGGCTCTCGTGACATGTGCATTCCAAGGCCCTGCTAACGGCAAGAGAAAATGTACAAAGTTCAAGGAGGGTGAGATAAAAGACCATCAGATAAAGGGGGCAAATTGAAAGACTTGTTGAAGCAGAAAAAAGCGAAAGCTGAAGTGCCAGACTATGTAGCAGGCGGAGGGAGGAGAGAAAATGATTTTTTTAAAAAAATTCAATCTGCCTGATTCATCGGTACACCAGATGAGATATGGTACCAGACTTGAAATTGAGCTGATGATTGGGCACGAAGCTGTGCTGAGGATTCTTTCGGGTGCACATATCCTTTGCATACAAGCCCATGCATGAGTCACATGACACCTTAGAGCAGTTCACACAAGTGTGTGATGCACCTGGCTTGTTGCAAAACCCACATCGTGATCCCCCCATGCTTATTCGCTCACTGCTGCCTCCCTTTGGTGTTGTCAAGGCAACAGACTTGCTTGGAAACAGCTTTGTGGACATGAGGGGTTTCTCCACCATCTGGGGGTGAGGGTGGGGATGAGAATGTGAGTGGGTCAGCGTGAGTGGGTGTGGATGGAGATGGGAGTGGGAATGAGTATTGGAGTAGACTGACAGCTTCTCCTTGACAGGTATGTATCCATCGAGGGGTCGCGGGGATTTGGGGTGGTAGTCCTGGAGGCCACAGCAAGGTGAGGGGTCCACATCATGACATGCAGGACAGAGGATCATGTCGCACCTCTGACAAGAGGCCATGGTGGAGCAACCGAGCCCACAACCCTGACACTTGACACTGCCGTGAGCTTTAAGCAGCCAACCATCCCGTGCATCCCTCGGCTCTCTGGACGGAGGTCGCGAGGGGGTCTGCCTCCCTCCTGTCCCACCCCTTTCAGTGTACAAGTCAATCTCATCCAGAGATGACAGATGGTAAGATGTGTAGGGATCAACTGGTGGGGGTGACTGAATTGGGAAGAAATCGGCAATCGGACTGTAAGAAGGAGGGGCTGCCACGGAGAAAAGGGATGCTGAGGTGCTCGGCCGAATGATCTCATCCTTCATATCTTCCTCTGCATCCACAAACAGTGGCTCCTTCCTTAGACTCAGCGAGGCCTTCAAGACAGGCTTGCTGACAGCTGGGTGCCAGTGACCTGCTCCGTCTGTAACATCCACGGACTTTGATGGTCGGCTACCTCGCCTCAGGTGGTGGGCATGAGGCCTCTCTATATCCAATGGCCGCACAGAGAGCCGAGCCATGTCTGCCCCGAGGCTGTCACGCCGACGAAGCGCCTCGGCACAACCGGCCGCATCATCTCTGCATCCTCTGCGAAGCTCCAGGGCTTCCAGCTCGGAGGCCGATCCGCGGGCCAGAGCCACGACCTCCCCGAGAAGACGACACTCCGCCTGGGCCAAGAAGAGCTCGAACGCTAACTGACGGAGATGATTTGAGCCTCCTGCGTGTTCCTGCAAATAGAACTGCGAATCATGGTCGCAGGCGTAGCCAATGGTGCGCATTAGAGCCCGGAGTTCAGCATCCGTGATGGCGGACTGCAGATGGTAAACATATGGGCCAGTGAAGGTCTAAAAGAGAAATAGGTTAATTAACACACAGTCTTACTTTTAAACAAACAGCTGATTTGATATGTTCAAGCTCAAATTTAAAAATACAAGTAAAACTATGAAGTAGATGAAACTCTGTGTTAAACAACAAAGCTGAGAATAAGCCCTACCCTCTAAGATGATCCTTTTGCTCGCCATCACTTCTATAGGTGTATATCACACACACTCTTGGCGAAAATGAAATTTATGAATATTGTCATTTACTTGGTATTCATTTAACACTGTAAAACCATGTCTGTCTTTGATATTTCTTTTGTTTACAAAAATTGAGGATGCAACAAAGTTTTGATGAGATCATAGTCATTTTTGAATAACGATTAAAAAAAACAACCTAAGTAGAATTACAGAGATAAGTGAAGCGTTTACAGTTCAAACATAAAACCCAGGACAAGAATCTGGCCCTCTGCATAAAACTATGTGGTGTTATAATTAAAAAGCACACGCTTATAATTCAAAGCAGGTCTATTTGTAGAGGACAAGCACTAAATACTGCAGGAAGGTCCCACTCAGTCATTTGCTATTATTAGGTTATCATACACTGTACAATAAGTGTTGATAGCAATGAGCTGATGTTTTCTGAGTCAGTCAGTAACTTATCAATCAACGGGATCTTGTGACACAGAATCAAGGTTGGAAAAAAATAGTTTTATAAAAAGTCAGATATATCAAAATGTGTGTAAACCATCTGAAACCTGAACTCAAGAAAATAAAATGACAGTTCAGAGAGGCACTTAAGTTCTTTGTTCGCCCCAATAAAATATCAAACAACTCAGAATGTGACGAACATGATGAATAATTGGGATGTACTAACTTCAAGAAAAACTGGATGTTGTCAGCATTACAGTCTTTTTGAGGAGGTTATTCTGTGAGTGAATTTAACCTACCTTTATGCATCTGAACTCCTTCTTCCAGGGAAAGAGCAAGAGGTTAGTGCAGATAGTTTCCAGGGTGTGGAAAGCTCGCTCCAGGCTCCTGATATTGCCTCCTCTCTGGCAGCGAAGCGAAGTCTCCACCACCTCGTAGAATCGCACCATGCGGAATCGCTGTCCTGGGTCTGGTTGGTAGGCTCCCAGAAGAGCTGTGGCAGTAGAAAGCAGGGCTTCACTGTCCTTGTGCCTGCTTCTATGCCCCTCAGGTGTAGTTCTATTCCCTGTGTGTTCCCCTCCTTCTTCCAGACGCCTCTCCAGTGCCGTCACGTACCTCCGAAACAAGTCCTCTTTTAACTTGGCATCCATTATTTGCAGCAGACTATCAGTCAGCCGTATCACGTTTATGGGAGAGCCTCACCCCTTTAAGCATACCTTGCACCAGGATGTCACATTCACACACCATTTTCAGTTACCATAATTTAATGTACACACTGGCACACTCTCAGCAGTAGGATTTGAAGGAGGTGGAGAAGGACTGAGATTTGGCATCCACTCAGAAGCACAGCGTGCAAACAAGAGATGCAGTTGTCCGGTGTTTTCAGTTGGCGTAGCTGGGCTGCAGCCTGAAGGGACGCCTTCGTACGGCCATCTCTGCTGTTGGCTCAAAGCCTAAGTTGTTCTCAGACAAATAGGCCTATGTCATGCAAGATGAAGTCAGGAAGAGGAGCTTTTGCTTCATGCACCCTTATCGCAGCGTTGTCTCTATTCCATCCCTTGGTTTTGGCATGCGAAGACTTCAAGGTCACTCATCCAGAAGATGAACTCATGATCCTTTGGTTCTTGTGAGCCATGTCCGAACTGCAATGACACAGCAGAGTATTATTATGAATCAAAAGCTTTTATTCTGACAAGGAGAAGCAATTTAAAATCTGACTAACTTCAAGTTTGACGTTAACTCCTTCCACTGTAGAAGAGTTTGGTTTTTCAATAAAAATGACAGAAACTGGGCAAGTTGCAGCTACAGGAACAATTTGACAATGAAGGGGTACAACTACTACAACATTTATGTCGTGAAGGACCAACACAATTTGAGCCATTCAGCCTGCTGGCTTCAGCCTCAGAAAAGCCTATTTTCTTCAAACACAACTAGAGAATGTGCAAGATAAGACCCATTCAACACAGATGCATCACAGACTGTAGGGTTTGTATTAGCTGGTTCGTATTGGCTGGTTCATTTAGCATTTGAGTTAATCTGAAACAGGAAAAATGTCAATATGAGCAAAGTGGGCTGCAGACTGCATGAGGCAGAGATCACTTCCCATTTTAAACTACATTTCATGATATACAGAATGAATCAACTACCATAAGAAATGAAACACAGCTGAGTCAATAGGACTACATAAAAAATGGTAGTATTTTTAAAGAGTGAAGACAGAACACAAGATGCATCACAGCACAAGACACATGCAAATTCTTAAAGCAACCGAATTAATTTAAGTGATTGTTTCAACATTTTCTACTGACCTAAGATGGCATTCACTTGCTCACACAGAGAGCACTGTTGTGACCGTCATTGAGCTTGCATATCCAATGGCCAAGACAGGAGAAGAGGTGTACAGGCATCACTTCTCTGAGACGTTTAAAGCATTTGAGACGATGTGCATTGCATTGTGTGGATTATGCCAATCACACAATATAATGGCCCGACTGCTGGGTTGTTGTGCTATGCGCCACCACATAACACCTACCCCGGTAATTAAAGGGATGAATTGCGTGGATTTCTATATTCATCCCCGACATAACCTTATAATCTGATGATTATGTTCGAAAGATTAAATAAGTGAGCTATCCGCGCTGCTCGCGTGTGGACGATCTTGGCAGGATCCCGGCTCGGGCTCGCTTGTTATATACGACACAGACACGCAGCGTAACCTAAAATCCTAACGGCAGCTGCTTGAACTACGGAATCAGAAGGACTTTGCCCCTTTATCTGTAGTATCCTGGTAAGTTATCTCAGGTACTTTACATCCATAGCCAGCATCCGTGTAGCGGGCTAGCAAGCCACACAGCACCACGCATGTTACTGCGCATCAACTACGCCAGTATCAGCACCGTCCGTCCAGTGGTGTTGGCCAGAAACACCCAGTCAGTGGTTGCAGCTATTTTTCGTTGTTCACAATCCTGACAAACCAAATGCTGTCTCCGGCATGGGCCCCCAGCTGAGTACAGTGAACGCCCATTTCAGCGCAGCTGGTTAGCTCAAGATGGTTTTTAAGCTAGCAGGGCGTTCCATCGCTTCACACAACACAGTCGAGACTTTATAGTTCCGTTATCTAGAGATACAAACAGACTTCGGCGTGTCTCCGGAGCGACCGAGTGGAAATGACTTGTCGCCGGGAGATTACGCCGCTCCAGAGCCTAAACATTATGAACCGCACCGCTTACCTTTAACAAGTGGTAGCCACGGCTAGCTAGCTACGCCTCCTCAGCTGTAGGAAATTCCCGTCATCACAGCGCGCATGCGCGTCATTCTGAAAGCGCATCAGCCCAGTGGACCACGTGACAAAGAAAAGGAGAGACCCCAAGCACGCCACCACAGACCCAAATACGCCATCGACATCACCACCCACCCCTGCTGCATCATACGAGCCTTGACTGCGCCAGTGTAGCCCCCATCACACCACTACAGCTCTGAGTGACCCAATACGACTCACCTTCACCTCAGAATAATAGTCCATCACGAGCTGAAACTACATGACCACTCACCAAAACTACACTTCCACCACTGCAAAGTACAAGTTCCTCAGCAGTGGGACCAATTTGCATCTAAACCAGCTTCAGGGGTATCATTTTTACCATCAAGATATTCTCCCGATACATCACCACAGCCACGGATACAAAGCCAGGAGCATCCGCTACAACAGTACCAGCTTCACCATCATTTGCTTAAAATAAATCATAACCTCAACGAAATCATCACCATTGGAACTTTCAACAGTCTTCAAACTACACAATACACAATTGCGGCAGGATGTGTGCATTATGTACAGATTTATTTCAACAGAAGTCCATTTTAAATAAAAAAAAGGGAGATATAAAGAGAATGGAGCTGATAAACTGCCAGAATTTAGTTGTGGGTTTCTGAGTGACTCTGAATAGTTTGTCTTGCGGGGGTAGCACTGAAATACAGCAGAATAATCTCTCTTTTTGTGCCCCTTGTGTTTTTGTTTTTTTTTGTTTGTTTTTTTTTACAAAATCTTTCAATCATATTGCCAGTGTTGTCATCATTACTCGACAGGTTTGAGTTGTTTGTCAGTCTTCGTACGGAGATGATGAGGCGCAGGTTGTGAGCTGCTGTCAGCGGTGGCTCCGCCCTCGTGCTTAAAAAAGCAGCCGGAGCCGCTGACGTCGTTTCGGGGACGGTTGGTGCTGGTGGAGGACTGACACAGTGAAGAAAAGAAATGGCGATGCTCGGAAGCTTCAGCGCAGCACAGCACAAGAAAAACGTATCCGACGGCAGCAGCGACGTCTCTGAATTCGTCTGTCCGGTGTGTCTGGAAATTTTCGACAGTCCCGTCACAACACAATGCGGCCATACGTGAGTGTTTGAGCCCTCCTTTCATTATCAGCGTCCCTTTTCCACGACTACCACTAACGATGACTCGAGGTGAAACAATGGAGGAAAACGCAAGAGTTTGAACATGTTTGCAGGCCAGAGGGAGAAAAGGCGAAGCTTGTGTGTGTCGGCATATGTTGTGTCACGGTGTTTCAGTATTGCTAACACGAAGATGTGTTAAAACAATAACCAGCTCGCTAAATCAGTTTCAGTTTTGTTTACATCAAAGAGGAGGCCTCACTTGGGAGTTGTAGTTTAGATGGCCGTAGGTTTGATTCGAGGAGCCGGTCAAAAGGACTACAAGTCCCTGCGCCCTCTTGAGGTAGGGGCTTTCCATCGGCTTTAGAGGAAGCTCTGAAAGGGTTTCCTCAGCTAATGACAGCGTTTGTTTTCTGTTTGACTGAGTGCATGCCAACATTGAGCTATAAATAGAACCAGCGTCCAATCGAAACCAAAGGTTTCTGTGGTTTGTTTTGCTTCTGCTGCTCATGATGCCATTCGTTGCATATCTGGTTGCAGGTTTTGCCATAGTTGTTTGCAGGAATGCCTGCGTCCACAGAAGCCTGTCTGCGCAGTATGTCGGGCCACTCTGGGCCACTGGACCAAAGCTGTTGATCTTGATGCCCTCCTCCATTCATCTGTGGCAGCTTGCAAAGGCTGTGGTATTCAGGTATGCACCAAAGGGTCGTATGTGGGATCACCTCATTTTGCAGGCATTCATCTGATAAAACGCATACTGCCGTTTTGAGGTTTCTCTTGAGAAAGTGTAATTCTTTAGGTCTCGGCAAGAAGTTTCCTTTTTGGATCTTGGCTTGTCTTTATGCTGTGCTTTGCTGTGGAGAAGGAGGAAAAAAAGGATCTTTAATCAAGGAATAGAAAAAATATGTGATAATAAAGCAGATCAGAGGTCTGTTTCAAACAGTGGGGAGGTCTGTTAACCCAGAGATAAGGGAGACTTGTTTTTGCTTCACAAAACTTGTTCGATGACCTAGCTATCTATTCTTTTTCTGTGAATCTACTCAATAATAAATAGTCTGCTGACAAACAAGTTTTCTTCACACAAACCTTGATTTGCCGACCTGAAACTGAAAACTCAGTCTTTGTTGTTGCTTTTTTTAATTCTCTATCTTGGTTGTCATCAGCTCAATGATCGGTGTCACATGCTTAGTGAATTGGCTCCCAGAAGGCTGGCTCAGCAATTCAGATAACCTCCGACTCACCTAAAACCTCAGTATTGAAAAGTGAAGAAGAGCCAGATCAAAAGTGGCCCTCCATTATCAAAGCAATCCATTACATAACAGTGATTTTATTGGACAAATAATCTCTCCCAGAGGGAAACAATGGTAGTACCTTTTTTTTTTAAAAAGGCCTAAACTTTGGCATTTGTTTATGGACGGTGACAGAGTCCCATTGATGTCAACTGTGCACTGATAGCGCCTATCTGTGCTTTCTCGAAAGGTCGGCCTCGCTCAGATGAGAGGCCACACAGCTGCCTGTTCAAAATACCAGGAGTACATTGAGGAGGGAGTGAGGACCACTGCCCAGAGTCAGCCTGCCATCATAAGGTGAGGGAGGAGAATAACGACGCTGCGCCACCATCACGACTGCTCAGTTCTTAACTCTGTAATACTCAAGTGGATTTTGTGCAGCAAGTTATTGAGGTGCCGCTTTGCTTTTTCAAGCTCCAAATGAATGTGTTGCTACGTTGCTCAGAGAATGAAGTTGATAAGCAGAGTTTGTTAGCAGTGCAGATTTACCACACATGTAGGGTCGCAGCAGAAAACAATACAAGGATCTCTATTTTAAAAATGTATACAAGATTTTCAATTTCTGTGATTATTAGTTGAATTTCTGAAAGCAGCTTGCAGTGTTATGATTTCTAACAGGGCTTCACTGGACTTCCTGCCTGGTACTGAATGTCATTTGTGCCTGGATCAGCTCAGTAGCTTTTCTTTTTTGAAACATGTAGTTGATCGGGATTCCTAAAGTGTGCATCAGTCCAGTCTGTCACGTGTAACATTTGGCCCATAAATTTTACAATGCAAAAACTTACCTCAATGGAAAGTAGTGACAAGTGCACTGGACGGGGTTCGATACAACTCACTGTTGAGATGGTTCTGTTGGTTTAACGAGATGAAGGATTTGTGCACAAAATTGGCGTCGACTTCTCAAGTGTTTTGTCACCCATCATTGTAGTCAAGCTGCAAAAACTGAAAGGAGACCATGATAATCCTGATACTGATAAAAACTATGAGCTGCTTTGAGAGAGTGGCTTGTAACTCATTTAGCTGAAACGGTATAAAAGTTGAAATGTAGAAGTTTAAAATGAATGTTGACAGGACAGTTTTGGGGTTGTTTTTTCGTCACAGCTTAAAACATTCCTATTTGCAGAAAGATACATCAAAGTGATAAATCGTTGCCATCTCCGTCCCACAGTCCAGTGCCAAACCGCTACACCTTCACCTGCCCCTACTGCAACTGCCAGAACCTCGATCAGGACGGCCTGGTTGAACATTGCACTACCCAACACGCTCGAGACTCACGCCAAGTGGTGAGATGTCCACATTGTGACGCAGCGACCTGAGCTGGTTTTTGATTCCTATGCGCTCAATGGTTACATGTCTGGTTTTTACCCTCTTCCTGGTCAGGTGTGTCCTATCTGTGCCTCAATGCCTTGGGGAGACCCCAACTATATCAGTGCTGACTTTTTTCAGCACCTGAAGATCAGACATACTTTCTCCTACGATACTTTTGTTGTGAGTAAAGCCCTGATTCTTGATGTTGTGTTTGGGAAATAAATGGTGAGTTAAGATTTCCTTCTCTTGCCTTTTGCAGGATTATTCCACAGACGAGAACACAATGATGCAGGAGGCTCTACAGCGCTCTCTTCTGGACAACTGAAGAGTGGAGACCAATGTCCCTGGACAAGGACGCACGTGACGGCAAAGTGGATGCACTGTATCATCATCATCATCAGTCGAGCATGAGTGTGGTGGTGGTGCTGATTGCAATGGGTGATTATTTTCGTAGGAAACTGGTAATGTAACTTTGAATTTATAGGTTTATTATTGACAAAATAAATCATGCAATATGGCTGGAAAAGCATATTGTACTGTTTGTTTTGGGGTGATACTGTGCTTCTGGTGTGATAATCTCTTTTCTTCCCCCCAGCTCAATCTGTAAACTTGATAGTTTGTTGAGTATCTGCTAAACTGTTTTGTTAAGCTGTTCATCCATTGATGAAACGGTGTCATATAGCCAAAAACTTCCAAAGTGTGATTTTTAAACTCCCTGTTGTCAATACTTGATGTTATAAAAGGGTTTGACCACTAGGTGGCTAACTATTGCCAGTAAACGAAAAACTTCACTTCCTGAAGTCGTCCAGTAATGTTAACAATAATATATAATATTCTATTCAAGAGTGACTTTGCATGTTGACTCAAGAGAGAAAGAAAGGGGAATTTTGTAGAAGAATTTTGTTTTTGATTTTATATTTCCGAAATGTGGTGTGTGCGTGTTGAGAGAGATTACATGTGTGCGTGTTCTGTTTTCAGAGATCTACTGGAAAGAATAAACAATATGAGGGTCAAACAAAGCCAGAGATGGCAGTATGCGTTATTGTAACGTTTCTCCCTTATGTCTCTGTGCCTGCTGGTAGATCTTGTTTCTGACTTCCAAAACTCATAGGGCTAATAGTTCATGCAGTGACTCAGAAGATGCAAGTAGGACAACATCAGTGCGTTTAAAGTTGGTCGTTTTGTTTGTCATTTTTTTCTGTTTTTGATTCCAAATTTCTTTCCACTTGGTGAGAGAATTCCTGCATGCTTTTTCGCCACAGGAGGGCAGTAGAGTCCTTTCTTTGACCCATCATTTGATATCCACTGGTCTTCAGTTGCCTCCCTGCTACTGTACAACGTTTCTATAAGTGTGCTTTACTTTGTGTCTTGTATTTTTCTATCATTTTCTGTCCAAATGCAACATGTAACATCTCAGTGGTGTATAGAAACTGATTAATTAGTATTTCCCATAACTGAAACATCAATACAATCACAATGAGTTCACTTTTAGCCCATTGATGGAGGGATATGACATTAAATGTGACTTACTGTAGCGTATTTCTCATGTCGAGTGTCTTGGATGGTCTGTATAATAAAGAATCCATTTTTTATAAGGCCTTTATATTCTTTAATTACTTCAATAGCTCTCCAAATGTCATAAGGTTGTGTTTGCATCCCAAACTGACAGCATGTAAAGTTATGAGAAACTCCACTTTGGCTGATTTTTCTTTTTGTTCGATGGTTTTTTTTTTCTTAAGATGTGAGTTGTGTGTTTTTTCTTTCTACATCTGTATCGTTTTCAAACGACTTGTAATTATTTCAGATCAACTATATATATATATGAATCTTCACATTTGTTGCATTTGTTACCAACAGGTGAATAACGTCTTACACGCAGATTAAGTAGCCCTAGAGCAGAACCTTAATGCCTTTTCACTTAGTCTTTTGTTTCACTTAAAGGTGTAAATGTTTAATTTTTTTTCCCCTCTCGTAAAGTGTGTAATAATTTGTATGTGTTTAAAATGTTTAATGACTGTTTTTTTTCTTTCTCAATATATCTCTCATTCTCTTCTGTCAGCCCTACTGTCAGGGAGTGTTAAATCCTGATAAATTAAAGCTCTTTAATTATTTAAACCCTGGCCCCAGAAATCAGGCGCAGTGATTTATACCTGTGTGTATGAGACGAGTGGGGGAAGAAACAACACTCGCTGCTGATGGATGACCACTGTGTGTGTGTGTGTGTGTGTGTGTGTGTGTGTGTGTGTGTGTGTGTGTGTGTGTGTGTGTGTGAGTGTGAGTGTG
>JASSRZ010000053.1:9144301-9159301 GCA_032164315.1 Malacoctenus gilli | reverse complement strand
TGTGTGTGTGTGTGTGTGTGTGTGTGTGTGTGTGTGTGTGTGTGTGTGTGTGTGTGTGTGTGTGTGTGTGTGCGTTCATGTGTGTGTGTGTGTGTGTGTGTGTGTGTGTGCGTGCGTGCGCTGCCACCTACTCGTGTGTTTCTGTGTATCCTTGCGCGCCTTCTTGTCGAGAGCATCCTGGACTTTGATGTTGGCAGCAGCGATGGTGGTGACGGCAGGTCGCACAGAAGAATCCCAGAGGGACGAGTAGTGAGAGGAGAAAAGCATGGGGGGTGGGGGGGGGGGGGGCTCTGTGGAGTCAAAGATATCTGCTGGTGGAGGGGTCAGTGCATTCGGTGCTTAGACACTGGGATTAATACACAGCCTCATGCAATGTCATGCTGTCTCCAAAGCACTATGGATACTCACTCGCACACATATTGCTTTAATCCTCCCGCCATGATTCTGTGCAAACCGTCCTTGCTGCCGTGGTCACTCTTTCCACACTTCCACTGGTCTCTGACTCCCTTTCTCCGTGGACGTTGTCACTCTGGCCTACAGCCTCTTTTCCCTGCTATCTTTTGAATTATTAACTCCCCCAGCTCACTGGACTGAATGGGTACTGCTGAGTAGACACAGCACAGATCCGGCTTCTCATTGCCTGCCTTTCGGACGTTAAGGGGATTACATTGCTGGTGCCATCAGCGTACACGCACACGCACATGCACGCACGCATGCACGCACACATGCATGCACACTCACACACACGCACACACACAAACACACACACACACACACACACACACACACACACGCAAACACACATCTAAATGCACGCACAACCTTTTATCATTATGAGCAGCTAATAGTCGAACAGAGAGATAAACAGACAAGTGGTTATGTTTTCCTGCCAGAATTCCTTTACTGTAAAGCTGCAGACCTCCTACAGAGCAGCCGCCCACTCGCTCTGCTTACCTCTCCCCAGGCGGCCTCTATCTCTTCTGGGTTCCCGGAGCAATGATTAACCCCGGTTCTGATCAATGCTTCTGCTGACTCTGATACATCACTGGAGCCTTGCAGCTGCCATGTAAAGGAAGCGTCAACTCTGTCCTGCTGGTGACAGAGTATACCCACTCCATCACTTGCATCAGGGCATGCACACAGGCGCGCACACACACATACCCACACAGAGGGCTGATCAAAATAACGGGAACGCCCGACAACAACGTGCAATCTTGCGAGGAAGCTGTGCAATAGATGCACATGATGAAAAGCTTTTATCTGCCAGTTCTCGTTAAGACATCCTCACATGGAGGGTTGTACTGAATTACATTATTATCTTGCAAACATACTTACATTTTGTCAAAATTCCCAATTAAGGAACAAATTTATCTGAGACATGTAAATGCAGAGGAGTTACTCAACCAAACCTGAGGCCCAGGATGTTTTACCTAAACACTTTTTTGAGTGTCTAAGCAATTTCTGAGAGATGTAAAGAGGCCAAGGAGAGTGAGATAAACAGAGGAACAAAATAAAGGGAGGAACGAAGAGCGGGATTGTCGCTCATCACCCAGTGGCCCTTTCCCTCGACAGCAGGGGGAAGCCCTGATTTCCTGAAGATGACAGGAAACACAATAGCAGAGTGTTCTGTCAGCACATCCTACTCACGGAGCCCGGTTAATGATTCTGTAGCCACAGCTGAGCAGGAGAGAGGGATGAGCGGAGGGAGGAACGGGGAGGAAGAAGGGGTTTAGGGAGCTGACACTCCGCTACATGTAGGCCATCATTACAGCAGCATTAGGAGTGATGGTGTGTTTTTGTCATTTTAATTACCTTTAATCTGATCCCTTCATACTCGGGCCGTTCGTTAATGAGCCAGAACAAAAACTACATGTCACACGTGCTCAGCGTGTGTCCTTGCTATCAGTCATGCCGCTAACATGGCTCGCTGTTTCCAGACCTCACTGAGGTGATTCAAATCTCAATAGAAAGTAACAAAACACACACGAACAAACTTGAGAAACAAGTGCAGCATATCATCATTAAAACCAATGTCGTCAGTGTAATAACCACACTCGCATCTTCTTTCCTAATCTCGAACACAGAAAAAGTACAGCTTCTTAACTTTATTTATAATTCTGAAAGAAGTCCCAGCTGACACTACATAATGAAGACTTAATGTGGGATCTCAGTATGTTTATTTCAGGTAGTAAAATAGGAAGGTTTTTCAGTCTTTGGAGGCAACAAAATAGGGTTTACTATTACTTTATAATTAGAATAAACTCTGCATCAAATTCAACAAATTACTGGCATCTAATATTCTTTTCCAGGTTATATCTTTAAAAAGATTCCAAAGTGAAAAGTCAACTGTAAGAGAATCAAATGTTTCAGTGAGATCACTTTTCAGCTGCCATCCATCAATCCAGCTATTTTTTCTTCCTTCACACTCACTCTGAGAAAAAGGCAGGCCACCGGACATCACGGTGCTAAAATGAAGAAAATTATTTGGTGAGGCTGTTTTTAGCATTGCTATTTGTTGAATACTTTTAAAAGAAACTCAATCCTTTTTTTCCTTTTTCTATACATTTGTTTTCATTCACCTGATTATACATTTCTTACAATCACGGCTGTAATGGCACACAGTAAGTCCAAACAACAACCTGCCAGCAGGACAACTCATGTCACAGCAGACGGGAAGCGCCACCATTCGTCTCCATGGCAGGACTCAGTTAAAGTATTAACCAACGGCTGCTGAACAATATTGCTGACTGGTGTGAGGAAACAGGAGGGATCAAAGTTATCGTGTCGAGGAGAAAGGCTCCTTTCACCGGGCCCATACAGCCTGTCCACTCCATCTTGCCAGCCCATTCACAGCAGCGCTTCAGACACTCCCATCCTCCCACTCCTCAACTCCCATATTTTCCTCCCATCATTTTATTCCTTCGCCTTTTATTCTCCCATCTCTTCTTCCTACCTTTTCCTCACTCACGTCTCTTTTTCAACAAATGTTACCAGAGTTGATATTTCCACCTGAGAAGCGTCAGCATCTCTCCCCCTTCTCCTCCCCTCCCCCGCCCCCCTTTGCAGCCTCTCCCACCCTTCCTTCACCACTGTCCATCCATCTCTCCATCTGTCACCTAAGTAATCACATCCACATTTGATAAGGCTGGTTAGGTGGGTCATAAAAAGTTTATGCTTGTGATGCCGGAGTCTCATTTATTATCCCTGCTAATGTAGCAGTTGGAAGTGGGAGGAAGGGGTGTGGGGGTGCGGGGTGGGGTGCAAGTGGTTGGGAGAGCCACCACATTAAGGGATCATTACTCCTCTATAGGCTGTGTCCCTCGCTTTCAGTGCTGGATAAGTCCTCTTTATGCTTTATGGCCTTGATGAAGCCCGTGCTCTCTGTATTTAAGTGTTCCAAAGCCACTAAGAGTTCAAGACGCTCAGGACACAGGAGGTAGTTACCATTCAGTAACCACACGACTATCGGCTCAGGCCTTAATGCTTTGGACCACCCCTCCAACCCCCCTCCTTACTGACTTCTTCTTTGAACCTGGAAACTGCAGCGTTTCAGTTTCCTTGCAAACACGTGTCATTTAAAATCTGAACGTTGTTTTTCCTCTGTGCATATATGCAATCAACATATTGTGGCTTTGTGGTGACCTCCAAAAAAGCCAAAAAACCCTTACCTACCTTAATCCAATCAGAGGTTTGTTATTGTGGCTGAAGCCTTGAACCGGCTGGAGTTGAGAAGCTGCTCGGATGTCTCCCTTTCACATAGAAGGGAACATAGACGCTGCAGTGCTTCCAGTATTTACATTACTTGCAGAGTATAAGCACTTCGTTTTTAAAACACAAATTAAGGCTCTTTGTGTTTGAGCTGATCATAATTTATTTCACCGTTATCCTTCGAAAAAATAATCTGACAAAAGATGAGAAAAAAAACACGATTTTGTCCAAAAAACCACCATGATGGGAGTGTGCAGATGGGACGGCGAGGGAGTGTGGGTATGTATGAGTGTGTTAGCGTTGGGGGGGGGGCTACCCAGAGGCATAGATAGTGATAGATTGGCTTGGGAAAACCGTGATGCAGATCTACTCATCAAGATTGATGTTCTGCCATTCTGCTTTAAGTGCAATTAAATTGGCCCCTGTGTTAAAAAGCCCGGCCGATAACGTGGCTGAGGCTGAGATTACGCTACATTTCCCCTGTGCTTTCCTCCACCTGCATCGCTGCCATAGCCACTCAGAGATTTACTTTACATCCTCGGCCTCCGTTGGACAGAAACTTTCACCGGGGGAGCATCCTGACCTGCTCACCAGCCCTGATTTACAACTTTATGTGCAGTTGTGCGTTTCTCTTTTTTTTTTTCCACACAGCCCGCAAAGTAGTTTTTGAATCAATGCACCCTAAAAGTTTTTAATCACTTTCTGCTTGTTGTTTCACCACAGAATTGATCACTCGTACATTAGCGCATGTTTAATGTGTAATAATGCACCGTGATCACTGAGGGGGAGGAAGTTTAAAGTCTTCACAAACAGTTGTAACATAACTCATCTCAGGCCGCCAGCTTGACAAGCTTGTCTTTTTAGTCTCGAAGCATTACACGGGGCTGAGGGCAAGGTCACGCGTAGATAGATGCATGGCCGCTTGTTTTCTCCTCTGCTGCGCAGACCGGCCACTAGATGCAGGTACAAGCGTTGATCAAACTGTTCCTGGGCTCTCTGGATAAATCACTCTCCGTGTCCAGCGGCGAGCGCACTTCATAATGTGCTCATTTCTCTGCTAAATGGAAATATTTGCACTGATTCAAATTGAATGTCGATCACAGCCCAATCCATCTCTCTTTCTGTCGGAGTCTCCACGCTGCCACAGGCCTCACCCACCTCTGTCAGTGTCAAGTTGTTAACCCCATGTCAACAGAGGCGCAGGGCGTATTTGGACCCGCTTGATGGATGGGTCTTGGTGGACTTGTCCCACGCAAACATATTCTCAGAGTCAGCTGAGAGAGGTGCAGCGCGCGCGTGTGTGTGTGTCAACCACTCCACCCACACACACACACACACATATCCGCCCGTGATCGAGCCCCTGGACTTGGTGCCCCTCTCCCTCACCTACTTACACCCTGCGACTCCAGTTTAGACCCAGATGGGTGGAGTTGTGACCTCACTGTCAAACCCCACCCCACCACCCCTGAATTTGCTAAACTTGACCCATGTCCTTTGTATCATTACATTTTCCTTGAGAGGGCTTGACATCCTGTTCCTTTAACAAACCAGGAAAATTAACTTTGCCAGCTCACCCCAAGGGAAACTGGTGATAATCAAGGGGAGGAACTTTACAAATAAGCATGGCAGATTTCTCTTGTCGTTGTCACAAGCATTCTCCACTTATTACAATCTTTATCTGGATTTTCAGATTTAATCACTGCATAGAAATAAATACTTTTCGCTCTAAAAGCCATGGTTCTGTACTTTCCCCCCTTGTTTTTTCTCAGACTCCCAATACTCTATTTTACTTCTTTCTCCGGTCTAGCAAACAACACATATACATGTTTTCAAAGAGAAATGTCACTTGATTGATTGGGTACATTTTAGTGCCCAGAAATGTGTTTTGCCTTGTTCCATATTTATGTTTACTCGTTCTATATTTGTCGTCCTGTAAATCTGAATCTCCTGGAAGAGCGCGCGCGTGTGCCCGTCACCAATGTGTGTTTGTTCCTTCAAAACCAAACAGGGAAAAAAAATAAAAGCAGCTGCAGGGTTGCGACGCCCTGTGCGACTGAACACATGGTTCGGGGCAGAGATGGCATCGGTACATGACTGATCACTCGTCAATATCACGAGTTCACGCGGCTCCATTACTCATCCGCGCTGCGTGCTGTCACTCCACACAGCTGCTTGCCGTCTCTCTCCTCCACCTCTCATTTTTCTCTTTCTGCCCAACTTTCTCTGTTCTTTTTATACCCCTCGCCAAAAGCACGCAGCCTCCAAAGCATTCCCGGCGTGGTTTATGGGAGAGGAGGGGGGTGAAAATAGGCTACATAAAAAGGAGAAGAGTGCTGCAGCTCATGTGTAGGCGGGTGAGTTTGGTTTCATGCCATGTGTTCCCCTTTTTTGCTTTCTGAAGAGGAGGGGTGGGGGGGGGTGTTGTCATAATGTGTTGCGTTGTCCACTCTGGCTCAGAGGGTCAGATTAACCAGGAGCTCCTCTTTGCAGCGGTCCCCTCACAGGGTACAATGACAGGGGCGATCCATCACTTGTGTCCCTAACAGAGTGGGGGTCAGTGGGGGTGGAGGCCATGGGGCTGGGCTGGGCTCTGGCTGGCTGATGGAGGGTTGTGGTGAACAGGATGGGGCTGGTTAAACTTTAACCAGCTCTCTTCCTACACACTGAAGACCACATTCAAACGCCATTCTCTGCTGTGGGAGATTTTGATGTTTCGTCAACCCGGGATCCGTGACCCGCCGCCCACTGGGACCCCCTCTCGCCCACTCAGGGCCCCGCGCCCACCTGCTCCCTTATGGACCACGACTGCAAACTGCCAAACTTTTGGCCATAGCGTGGGAAGAAAAGTGACTTCGAGGTCTCCGGTCCATCTGCACGCAGAGCAAGTGGCTATATTAACCCGACCTTTTGCACGCGCCACGAAGCCCCCCGATATACTAACCATGACTTAATATTCAAGATGGCCACGCCGGTTCGCCTGTGGTACGGTCACATCCACTGCGGACACATTTTCCCAGCAGATCAATAGCAGCAGTCAGGGGTTAGTCCTGGGGACACCATGGTTACGCAGTGAAAAATGATGGCTGGCCTTTTGATAGTCATTTAATACACAGTTGCACACTCTGATAGAATTTGGCAAAAGCCTCTCCCCAGTGAGTTAACAATGCGTACTGAAAATCATATTTCCATGGCGGCCCATTCAATCTTACCCCCCTGTTCCAGGAAAAATTGCGGTGACAAATGGGATGTGAGCACCCGGCGGGTGGCTGAGGGTCACATCAGGTGCCGAGCAGGTTGGAGGTGCTATAACCCAATGTGTTCCTGTTCACTGGTCCAATCATCTTCATTGATTGAGCCAATGATTGAGAGGGTCCAACCGTTCTTTATGGTGCCAATGGGAAGAGCTGAAGGTTGAAGTGAATAAACCACAAAATAAAATATGACAAATACGGAAAGAGTACCCAACAATAAACACACTGAGATATATGTCAAAATGCACACCAACACTGTTGTTTAGTAATTATATCATACAGGTAGGTAAAAGCGGGACAGGTCAGCCTGATTTCCCTCATTTAGGCTGATGCATTATGGACATAAGGGTGAAAGTCATGTGACTGCCTGATGAAATTAGATGTGATGAGGTGACTCGACCCTTCACGCACACTTAATAATGCAGTAATTTCTGCCCGTTTGACACGGAGAGAGCGAAGGAGTGACACTCTGAGGGGAAAAGGGTGAGGGCAAGACATTTGGAGAGTGGCTGAGCGAGAGAGGAGGGTGGGGCTGGATGGATGGATGGATAGATGGATGGATGGAGGAAGAAAAAAAAACAGGTGCTGCTTGGTGGCAGAGAGAAGAGGTGAGAGGTTTGAAGTAAGAAGGAGGGCAGTGGAGGGAGCTGTCCATTTGTACAAACCTAAGAATCTGTCAAGTGTCGCTTTGTGTTTCCCTCACGGCGGCGTTGAGGTGGTTTTGACAGCCAGGACTTTCTCTCCTTCATCCATGCAGCAAATGACATTACGGAAATTGTGTTTGTGGCGTTGCCTAGGCCAGGGGGACTCCAGGGAAGCTGTCAGGGTCACTGGGGTCAGGTAGACAGGGAGAGGAAGAAGAGTGGACCTAAAAACTACAAACGGTGAGCACAAAAATATAAATTAAAAGAAAAATAATTTAAAAAAACAAAAACTGTAAATTACATTTTGATTCAGATCGAGAGATCCATTTGCTGACCCGGGTCCGCTTAGGCACCGACAAACACCTCAGCTGGAGTAAGATGGGAGGGGATTACTTCTCCCAGTGCATATACAGTAGCTGTGTCTAAGATTTGCTACTTCAAGTCTCTTCGGTATACTCAGACTCTTCAATATTTCAGCAGTAGAAATGAACTGCTCTCTCAGGGGGGCAATCCTGTGCCTGATTGCCCTGGCCTGGCGTTTACAGCCTGGGTGGGTCCAGGTCGAACTGGGCCTTCCAGAAGGGTCCCCGCCATGCGGGTCTATACTTTTCTAACAAGGACCAGGGGAGCTGCAGGACCAAATCTCCTCCATAAAGGACAATTACAAGCTGTATGGAGTATTTTGTGCAGGCATATGTGTGTGATTTTCCACTTTATAGCTCCCAATCAATCTTTAATGAGCCATTGAATATTAACTGGATTTGTAGGAGCTGAAGTGTCAACTCCCATGAGTGTAAGCTGGGGGCCCAAGGTTCATCCGATAGTGACGACGGAGGGAAACGGGACAGGGGAGCGGGAAGCGTTTGGGAGGTGGGGGTGACGTGATTTACATGGGGTTTATATGTAAAAAAAGTGGATATAGTCAATTACAATTACAATCAGTCACCACGGGAAGGACAACCAGGGTAATTGTAGTCCAGCCCCCACTCCCCCGAAGCTGTTACAGTAATTGCATTACAAAGAGACAAACACTGTGAAGACACGGGCCACAGATCTTGGTGATTTTAGTATTGAACCTGTTAAATCAGAGCTCAGTCACAACAGCCGTCTGATTAATCACATCGGCGAAAACACGGGCTCCTGTCTGGTCCCCTCACAAAGCCCCCCTCACAAACCCCGGAGCTCAGCCCGGGCCCTGCAACAGGACTGGTGTGACGCCCCGCATCCAACCCCCCTTCCAGGCAATCTCTTTGTCACTGCACTGCCTGCTACTGATTAATGGACGTAGTCTGGTGATCAGAAGACTGGGACGCGGCTGAGGTCCTGATCCCTCCGTGGCTGAGAGCTACTGATAGGTCTGGCGGACTGAGACAGATTGGGCCTTGATGCTGACCCCTGTGGGGGGGACCTTCAGGGTGGAGGAGCAGGCCAGGGGGCCCGTGGATAATGGGACCCCTCTCTCACCTTTTAAAAGAGAACATGTTTATGGCTACTTAGAGGAAATTGATTTGATTGTGCCAGAAACGCATGTGTGAACACCCCTGGCACTTTTATTGGCTATTTGTCTTTTAAGTCACAGCTGGAGAAATTTATACCCACGGTGGGGTTTGGGAGAGTGGGTGCCTGGCCGTGTGTTTGTGTGTTTAAGAGAGTAAATATTAATATGTGTGCGGCACATGCAAGCCTGTGTGCATGCGTGTGCCGCACACAGGAGCGGGTCATGATAAGCGATGCACTGAGGGTGCACTTTCGCTCCGTGTCCATCATTAAGTATCAACCTTAATGACTAAAAGCACATAATGGAGGCAGCGGCAGAAATAAAACAACAAGATTTGTTGGGACACATTAATTCTCTGAACTGATGTCAACAGGCAGCTACTTTCCCCTGCTCGTGTTTTCGTGCTCATGCATCTTAACTGGGTGGAGTGACGAATGTTTGAACATGAATTTCAGCTCGTGATGTCATTGGGCCTCTGAAAGAAAAACAGAGTATTTTTACGCCTTGAGGGACGTCCCAGAAGTTTTAATTTACAGTGTACAAATGTGAGGCAGTGAGAAATGATAAATGATCCAAGTGCTGATTGATAAAGCTCTGTAACGATGCCGCTTTTAATCATGGCAGAGTCCAGAGAAATACCATTCTTTTGAGGCCAATAACCCTTTCTCTCATCTAACTGTCAGGTTTTTTCAATGTTACTCAGTGTTTTCTCTAACTTTACTTAATTTTCTCTCGCATTTGTCTTAAGGAAACTTTACAGCTGTGTGATAAATCACAAATTTGAGTGTTAAAAGGAAAAACAACAGAAACTATTTTCCTCATCCTTCTTTCAATGATCACGCATTTCCTCAAATGCACCGTCTAACCCCTCAGAAGGTCACAGACACATCACCAGAACAAAACTGTGTTTGTTGACAGTTTCATGGTGGTCACCTCACAGTGAGGAGTTTCTGCACCTCTCGTGTCAAAATCCTCCTTTAGGTCAAAAGCGAACAGGTTAGATTAATTAGGACGCCCACAGGGGTGAGTGGTGGTCCGTGTCTGTTTGTCTGTCCTTATAACAAACAGGAGGTTCTTCTCAGCTTGAACCAGATGTCAGACGCAACATCAACCAACTCCTCAAAACTACTAAAAATTTTTCACTCTTTGCTCTCAATAAAATTTGGTGTGTGTAAGTCACAGAGAGCTCGATGCCAACAGAGGTGCTGAATGTGACAGAGGTACAGTGAGGATCAATGCACTCAGAGAGAGCGCCATTGTTTTGTTAGCAATGTCACATCAAGGTCAAGGCGCTTGTGTATAAAAGAGGAGGAGACGATAGACCGAGAGAGTGAGGGTGAAGACGATTGTCACTTTGAGAAAAAAAAAAAACAGGAGAGAGTAACTCATGGAAATGAAGCAATTGTTCATAATTGATTCACTTTGACCAATTTGTGAAGACAAATCAGATTCATCCGTCCATCCGTACTTTCTCTTCCACCATCCATCAACCTCATTGCATCAATGTCGACCGAGACATTCGAATGAGTGTTTGTGGAGAAACATTCGACGCGGTCCCATTAAATTTTAAATGTTTCTTCAAGCACGGTGCAAACGTAGCCTCATATCAACCCATACATGGAAACGAATGCCTTTAGCAAACACTAAAATGCTTCAATTTACCCACAAGTTCTTTTGGCAATCTAATGTCTCTCATCAGCTTTATTATTGATCTGTCGAGTTGTCTTCTCGATGGGCTCGTGCATCGGTGGCGAAAGGGGGAGAGGCTTGTGTTCATGTTAATGACTGAGCATGTTTGTGAGACTGTCTGCACAATGAGGCTGAAATCTATTTAAGCCATAGAGTGTATGTTAATGTTTATTTGTGTGTGTGAGAGAGAGTTATTTGGCAATCCCTGGGGGGGGGGGACAGGGCTTCTGCTCGTCTCTCTTAGGTAATGGAAGCAATGTGTCCATAATCCCAGTGAATGACTAATAAAAGAGAGTAGCGCTCTGGGCCCGTTCCCTCAGCAATATTATAGCCGGGTATTAAACTGAGTGCCTGTGTAATACTGTCAAGTCACTGTTTTCTCAAACCCATTGCTCGTGCACTCCATCTATTCATTCTGTTCTTGCATATCTCGATATTTGCAAATGAAAGCAGAGGAGTTGTTTTTTACGAGGCGAGATTGCTCTCGTCGGCGTGAAAGCTGTTTCTAAAGTCTCGGACGCGTGAATCATCAAATCGCCGGAACCATCGAGACGCCCGAGGCACTCGCAAATACCGCCGTAATGGAAACCAAACGCTGCTTGAATACTAATAAGCCATGACACCATAACCCGCAGCCCTCCACCCGATACCCCTCTACTCTCTTTAAACGCTCTTTAATGGCCATGTTAGTGTTATACAAGACGCTCATTAGACACTTTAATTGGTTTGGTCGGTGTTGACAGCAGCGTCGATTGGCCGAGCCGGGCTACCAAGTTAGCCCTGTGGTTAGTGGGGGTCAGCAGCGGGGTGCCGTCGGAGACCCATGTGGTCAAAGCGGACGCAGCGCCCAGGCTGAGGAGTGGCTAAGGATGGGCATGGGTGGGCGGTGGGAGGGGGCAGTGTCAATGTGGCAGCATGAGGTCATGCTGTCCTAACTGGTGTCCAGCATGAGAAGAAAGTGGGGAGGGGGAGCAGGGGGGCCAATGGGCACTAATTAGAGGACATCTGAGTTTCAAAACAATCACCTTGACTGTTGATCTTATTGATTCTGCCCGTTTGTGGGGATGACGTCACTTCAATAGGTGCAAGAGGTGCAGAGGGGTGCAGAGTTGTCCATTGGCTCACAAGACAAAGTAAAAGGGGAGCTCAACTGATACAAACCACGCTCTCACTCTCCAAGTAGAAAACTCCCATATGATGGGAAACAAGTTATATAAAGCCATATGTGGCTCTTGAGGGAGCTGAGCGAGATTATTTGCAGGCAGCTGGGAATTGGGAATGTCCCAGTTACAAGCTCGCGCAACAAAGCCACCGATTCCTGCAAGAGAGTGACAAACAGCCTTATCATCACCCATAACATAAACAAAGAAATGGATAAATTGAACTGAGGCGGTCAGTGTTACTTGTGCACCACATTTCTCTGTGTTCCTCGGGAATAAGTTTGTTTTTTCAGAGCACAGGCAACAAATGCTTCGACTCAATCCCATATCTTTTAGCAATTCCAATGCTATGATGTACCTGTAATGAAGCTTTCCAGGAAAAAAAAAGTCTAACTCTATCAAACATGTGCATGTGCCTTCTATAAAGGAAAAACATAAAAACAACCTAAACAAGTTTAGAACTGCATCCAACAATTGATCGGGACAGAACTGCATCAGCTGGCGTGGTGAGAGATATAAACCTGATATAAATGAGGACGTATCCTCATGTAACCTAAATCAATAAGTCTCATCCTATAAGCGGAACCAATGTGCACGAGAGAAATCAAAAGGAGTTGCAGAAAGTTTACAAGAAAATTGCTGCAGTGGAAGCAACGCACACAAAATCAACCAGACCCTCTCACTATGGGAATACAGAAAGTAGGGGACACATTCCCATCCATTTGTGAAACCAGCCTATAGAGGCAGAATGAAGGTTTAACTGTTGTGATCTGACCATGACTCCACAACACCATGACCCAGAACACTGTGTGTGAGCCCGCTGAGGACATAAAAGTAAAATACAGGCTATCTTCTGAGCAGATTCCCCGTCGCTGTCCTCAGTCATCTCTTTACTATTCATCTTAGATCAAACTATTAAAGCAGTGAATGAAGGAACAGAGTCCTGTCATCCCTCTGTCCATTCATTACAGTGTCCCAGCCTGGCCCTCCTGTAATTATGATTGATTTGGGCCTGGGACACGTATTGCTTGGCGGAGCCTATTCTGACTGTACTTCATCACCAGGCGTGGAGCTAAATGCTTTAAAAGCATTGATTTGCCTGAATTACAACATGGCATCAGACCTCTCACCTGTCTCCGTGTGTGTGTGTGTGTGTGTGTGTGTGTGTGTGTGTGTGTGTGTGTGTGTGTGTGTGTGTGTAAGTGAATGCATGTGAGAGGAGGAAGTAAAGACGGATCTCACCTCCACATATCATAACGCTCTGCGCTCCCCTGCCTTCACCCACCCCTCCGCCATCCCCCCCCCACCCCCCCATCATCTCCGTCCCATTGATTTGCCCCATAAAAGGTGTTTAATTCAATCAAGAGGAAAGTGAGTGCCTGTTTTTCTGGGTCCCTGTCGATAGCGGTATAATCAATTAGAGTGGTCTTACACCTCCCTCTCGCACTCTCACGCACATACACTCCTACAATTGCTCAGTTTTTAAATACTAGTGTCTATTTCTGTCGGTCCTACATGGCTCCTCCAATGACTTTTTTTAAACAGAGTAACTAACACATGCACAAGCCATGCACCACTAAAAGTAGGATATCAGCTTTCAAGCAAGTAATGGCCAAAAGGAGGCAGTTTATAAACTCAAACTATAACACATTTGCTCAACGTCATTGAATCAGCAGCTTAATGTACTATTGTTTGATTAGAGAAACAAGCACTAACATTATGTTTGCTTCCAATTTGGATTCTCTTAGTTTGTAATATTAATTAAACAGCTGTTCATAGCATCAGGATGAGCAGAGAGAAAACACGTGGACCAGATTTCTGTGTTTGATTTTAAGGCTCAAAGAATGACTTGATTTCTTGCTTATTGTTTGTAGTATTGTCATTTTCAATAATGAGGAACAACTGTAAAATACTTTTGTTGCAAAACACAAATTGATGCACAAAATGATTATAAAAGGTGATTTTATATCAAGTTATTTGATGTGCATGGTAGAAGGGTGATGAGTGTTTCTGCCTGGTTCATATTGTCACTTTCTAGCCCAACAAACTTCAGTAAGTCTCCTGAGCAGCCAGTGCCAACACTGGGAGATAAAACATGAAATATAACAATGACTTGAGCTCTTGGCCACTTTGAACTAAGACTAGCTCCAACTGGACACTAAAGTCCAGCACGCAATCTGCCCAAGCAAAGAGACGCATCCTTGAAAATGTGTGAAGCACAAGTTTAAAAATACAACTAAACTCCACCGTTACTGTCCACAAACCCATTTAATTTAAAACTTAACCCTGAGTAAAACCAAATGTGAACATTATAACATGATTGGCCTGTGACAAGAGGCGGTAAGCTACAAGTATGTTTTTGATACATGAAAGCTTTGCTATTGTTTCTGATTATTTAATCCTATTTTATCAAGCTGAGAGAAACAGCGTGAGGCTCTGAAAGAGGTCAACTGAGACGTGATGACGCTTTGAATCAGATCAAACTTTTCAGTGCATCATTCAGGTGAACCTAAGCTTAAATTCTCTCAAAAGTGGTCATAAACGTTGACAAAACATCAAATGAATCTTCTTTGAACCACTGACAAAGGTCAAGTTCGTGACGTTCTCTAATGTCCTTTGTCTAATCTGAGGCAAGTTCAATATACCATCAGCAAGAAATTTTACTTAAAGCGAAATCTTGTTCTTAGCACATTCATTCGCTCTAACAATCGTCAGACACTGTTCTCTCCACGCAGTGTTTCGCTGTCGGTTGAAAGTCTGTTAACATGAGTACCGACAGAGCCCTCGGCACACTCGAGCGCGGCGAGCACACGACACCTAACCACCAGACAATAAAGGGAATGAAGAAATAAAAGGTCCGATTCATCAAAATCACGAAAGACCCCACCAGCCAGTAAATTAAACAATATTTCATAATCACTCTGACAATGAGACAAGAGACAGCAATTTGGGCTGAGAGCTCCTTCTCCACAGAGTAGCACACACACACACACACACACACACACACACACACACACACACACACACACACACACACACACACACACACA
>JASSRZ010000053.1:9120492-9134896 GCA_032164315.1 Malacoctenus gilli | reverse complement strand
GTGTGTGTGTGTGTGTGTGTGCGTGTGTGTGTGTGTGTGTGTGTGTGTGTGTGTGTGTGTGTGTGTGTGTGTGTGTAGGAGGGTGGAGGATGTTAGGAGTTCCTCGGCCCAGGGTCTCTCCCTATCTGTGTGAGTAATGATTCAGACTGCCAGTGTGGTGGTGTTGTCCCATCTATAACCATTTACACACAGCCGCACATACAAACAAATACACACACCCGGGCGCGCGCGCGCACACACACTCGCGCCCAGAACATTAATCAGACAGGAAACAGGGCAGGTGGATGGACACGGCGGCAGGCAGGGTTCATCCATTCAGTCCTAAAACAGACGCGCTGCAAACACAGCGGGAGAGTTTCAGGTGAAAACAGACGCTGACCCACCGCCAGCCTCCCTGACGACTTCACTAGCGCCAAGACCAAAGGTTTTATTCTTACTCTCTGACATATTCAGTGGATAAGCTCCCGCTTCTGCTCGTTTACTTTGAGAGATCCCAAACAATAGATCCCAAACGCTTTGCATGTAAAGTCACCTGGGGTACGAATGGTTCGGAGATCAAATAAAAACATTTAGATGTCCAAACTCTTCAGTTTTGTGTGATCCAAACTGACTGCTCTCTGGAAAGAAATTCACACACATTATGTCTTATCAAGTTGACGTGAGTGTCATTATAACTTAAGCTGTAACAGTCACCCATGACTCACACTGTGCATTTTTAAATCATATTCAAGCTTCACGAATATAAATATTTATATATTTTTTTAAATCTTTGAAAAACATGATTCAATTATTGAATAAAGAAGTGATTATGTACATTTAAAACATTCATGTTGGTGGAGGACAGTTTTTCCCTCTGAAAACAATGCAGCCGGTAAATAAAACTACCATTACATTACGTGATGGGAGTGTGCGCGAGTCCTTTGTAAACAGTGCTTGTCCTGTGGGTTTAGAGTAGGGCGGGGTGTGGTCCAGTGGTCAGAGAAATGGCCGGATGACCTGAACTGTGCTGAGTCATGTCCCAGGTGAGGGATAGAGCTGCCTCCACTGGGCTCCGGGACGTGCACTTAACCTGCAGTAATTACTGGAAACAACACTGAGAACATGGCAACATGGAAGTTGTGGAAGTGGCTCTAAGATTTCAAATTACTCGGAGCCTCCTGAGGCGAGCTGCGGGGAAGTCTGCCAGGACTGTAATGTGGATACTTACACAGTTTTTTTTTCCAACATCCCTGGGATTTATGAGGCAGGAGGCCATCACTGTAAAACAAACGGCTGAAGAAACGGGCCCCTCAAAGCTGGAAGGGAGATCTTTTTCCTCACAAAACCGGTAAATTAATCAAGTCAATTAAGAGTTGAATATTCATGGCAGTCACACCTGTAAGAAGAAGGTCAATAACAAGGGAACACACTTTTAACTGATCACAAACAAAGGTGTGAAGTAGAAGGTTGAGACGAGAAAATCACAAGGTAGAAGAAGAAATTGGTTGAAGGAAAAAGAAGAGAATGAGCGGAGAAAAGAGGAAAAGAAGTGAGGGGAGAGAAAGAGAGAGAAGGACCCTGTGAATGAGACCCAAATGGCTGCTAAAAATCATTAATCTTGTGGGGATCTGTGTCAGCGAACGGCGGCGACACAAAGAGCTCTCGGAGCAGCGAGGAGAGCAGCTCAGTGACCCGAACCCAATTGGCTGAGAAAGGCCCACCAGGCTTTAATAGACTTTTGCTGATCCGACACTTGTTTGCTGGGAGCCACAAAGAGGCGATTGCAGGGGCTGACAGGGGCCCGCAGGCCCGGGGGCTCCCCTCCTGGCCCATGATAAATGACCCAGGGTGGGCAGGGCCAGGGCCGGGGCGAGAGCAGAGGAGAGGGGTGAGAGAGCCGAGAGGCGAGGGGGGTCACTCGGCGAGCGAGAGTGGACGGGGAAGGAGCGAGGGAAGAATAGAAAGAGTCCACGGAGGAGTGGAGACTTGAGACGCTTGATAAGAGCAGGATCCTCAGATCGGCAGTGAATGACGACTGGTCTGGAGATTATGACATCAGGGTCAGTCGAGGGCAGAAGCATCGAGATCGTCCGGAGAGAGGGAGAAGAGCTGGGACAGCGGGAACAGGGGGACTCCTGCAGAATTCAGAGGCTCTTTGTCGGAGCAGTTAAGAAAACAAAATCACTATGTGAAGTCAATTAAAACAAGAATACATAAAGAATAACAAATTGTTGGAATGGAGAAACAAACCAAAGTGAACGAGACTTTCCTTTATATAATAATCATCGCCTGCTCTCCATGCCCACCAATAGAACTCGAAACACCCCCCGTAGCTCATCTATGGGGGTCTGCATACTGTCAAACTAAGGGGTGGCCAGTGTGTGCCCACTTCAGGAGACATTCGCCATTTGAAGAAAGCAATCGCCGGGTCGGGTCTTCTCCTGGTGCAGCACCCACCCACCCAACGCCTGATCAATCACGCCCACGCGCTCCCAAACGCCACCATAAAACTGACCCGCCCGCTCCTGCGAGCAGTTTTACTCCGGCGAGAACAAGTGGACGGTGAGAACAAACCGACTGTGATCATAAACATTTATGCTTTACACACTTGACAGGGAAAATAAAAAGTCTTCTCAGATATTACACAGAGCCATTTGAGGCCTATTAAAAACCCCTCTTTACTTTTAGCTTAATAACACGCCGCCGCTCCTGCACGTACTCAACTGGAGATGACGTATATTTTCCAGAATATCATATGAGGTGGAGCTTTAATGTAACACAGTGATGTGATCTGACAGCTCCATATGCAGACAATTAGGAAAGACCGTGAGCATAAATGGATGCTTCTCGACATGTTAATGCCGGACGGAGACTGGGAGGTAAAAACTGAGAGCAAAACGCTGTTTGTTTTTCTGTCTCTTTCCATTTATGACCAACAAGTTATTGTCACTTCTCTTTAAAATAGGTGCTTTTACATCGGACTAGAAAGGACTGTAACTGCGCTTTTAGTGCATCATAAGAATTTAGTTGCTTGAGCGTTTCCTCCCGATTGCAGTAGCAAGTGATTGGTTCAGAAAACACAGATGTAAACTGCGGTTATGGCCAGCCAATGCGCTCTTTAATCATGTTATGCCTGCTCTCTGATATTTGGTTCCTGTGGCATCGCTTCCATTCTGTGGTCACACAGCCCCGGTCCATGATAAAACCCAGTGCCGTGCACAAGCCCCAGCCGGCGGCCAAATGGAAGGAAGCCAAACTATTGTACATAGCATTGCAATTTACATTAATGAAATGACCACAGCAAAAGGCAGATTTATAGTTGGTTTTCTTCTGGGATTCAGCCAGTACAGAGCGTACTGACATTTATTTGTTGTTATATTTACTACATGTCAATCAGGGACATCTAATCTCAGAAAAGGCCCACAATTATGCCTTGGCCCTGCCATCATATTTTTACATCCTCTTTGTTTCGCAGCCATTTCAAACGGGACCAAGCCGCTCCGGCCATGCAGTTGGAGCTGTCTGCACGGACTCACTGCCAGGAAAAAAAAAATAAAAAAAACAGAGACTGCGTGTCACTAATGATGCACATCAAACTATTAGCAATGAGTAAATGCGCCACCAGAGGCGCCCTGTCACAAGAAATAAGCCCTAATTTCCCTGCGAACGCAACGACCCTCTTACCGGGTAAAAGGGGAGGAAAATGTTGCGATAACACCGGGAAATAAATGTGAGTGTCCCACGCAGGCCTGTGCGTGAGGAGAGCAGCATGCAGAGAGGAGGATTTTTAATAAACACACGGCATAATCGATGCGTTTCTTCACATTCGCGAGACTGCACGAACCTGCACTTCTCTCGCAACTTGTTTTCCCTGAAAACACTCCCCGAGTTAATGACCTTTGATGGGGACGCGAGCCTGTGTTTCCGAGGCTGACCTCTGCCCGCTTACGCAGACGACGCGTCTTAATAATACATGTTTTCGCAGAGATAATCGATCAGTCTGGAGTAAACAAGAATGCCTGAGTGACTCTCCGTGCCGTAAACGGAGCACGTTTGGTTGATGCAAAGCAACCAGAGCAGGTACGTGGAAAAAGTGGCATTTGAGGGATGAGTGGAGGCGAGTTCACCCTCGTCAGTAGCTCCGAATGACACGAAAGCGAAAAGAAAAACACCTGTTTGAGCCGCGCTTCGCGGAAAGACGCGGCACAAATGCAGCAGCTGTAAAAACAAAATGCAACGTGATATTAAATATTAATCGGCTCATTAATAACGCAAAGACAAATACACATCATATCCGTGTCAACCGCACTTTTTCCACGGACAGAGCCTACGCGAAGACTCTCCAACCTGCAGCCAAAAGAAGCTGTGAGAGAAAACGCTGCAGAGTTGATCTCGCACTCTCGCGTGTCACCCCTCGCGGTGGACCCCTCGCTCATCGATCACGCAGAAATCGGCCGCTGTGTAACGCAGCAGTGACGGGTTTAAGTTTCGGGCTGCGAGTCGAGCCGGAGTGCGCTCCGCCCGCGCCTCGCTTTTCCTCTCCCTCCTGCCAGCAACGCTCATCGAGGCGGCACTTCTGACAGCGGCGTCTCTCCATCTCCATCCCTTCACCCCCCCCCAGCCTGCCGCGGGCCTTCCAGCGCGGCAGACCCCCGGTTTGCTCTGCAGCGTTTCCAGGAATGTTCGCGGGGGGGAACAAAAAGCCCATTAGAAGTGATCATTACGCACGCCAAATGTCCAAAACAACAACAAACCAACTGTTTACCTCTGAGTGAGGCCGACAGCCTGAGTCTGACTCTGAAAGGAGGAGGGGGAAAAAAGTATTCCTTGAAGTCACACCGTCCGAGGTTGAGTTCAGATCCAAAGGGGTTCCTGGCACTGCAAAGCCTGGCCCCTCGGACGACGGCTGCCCATGCATGGGTAGGTCCGCCAGCAGAGGAGAAATCCATATTTGAGATGGGAACCGTGTCTCTTCCAATAGCCGGACCGCGGGCCTCCCGCGTGAGACCAGCGGCCCGTTGCAGGTGTGAGATGCGAGCTGTGGGAAGCTCCGCAGCCTCCGCAGCCTCCATGCGTCAACTGTTAAATGTAACATTTTAAAGGTGATTTTATTTCTGTTATTCATTCCTAAAATCCGTAGGATGGGACTCTCATTAGGGGCGAATAAGCAAGCATCAACACTTTTTTTCGCTGTCCATAAGCACACGGATCACTTAATAGATCATTAACCACCGATATGCTGCTGACATGGACGCTTTTTTACATCTCGTCTCTCCATTACAGCCCGTTATTACCGAAGGGGGAGAGCCGCCGGCAGGCCTGCCTGCATCTATTAGGCGGCGGACTCGGGTTATATTAGAGAGCATTACGACCTAATGGGGCTGCCGCCGGGTCGTCCTCGCCGGGAAGAGGTTTTTTAGGTCGGCACGGCTCGGCTCGGCACGGCACGACTCGCCCAAGGCGCCTCCCTGAAGCCGCAGCTGAGGAGTCAAGGCTCGCCTGCAGGTGCGGGGAATTTACCGGAGGACGTCTGTAACCTGAACGCTACCTGTTCGCACTCAACTGGAGGGGGAAAAAAAAAAGGCTAC
This sequence comes from Malacoctenus gilli, assembly GCA_032164315.1. NCBI lineage: Eukaryota > Metazoa > Chordata > Actinopteri > Blenniiformes > Labrisomidae > Malacoctenus > Malacoctenus gilli. The sequence continues at coordinate 9,129,329 of JASSRZ010000053.1, read as the reverse complement.
GATTAGTATTCGCGTTTGGCAGCGTGACATGATGCATAAAGGCTCGGAAGGCTGTGAAATGTGGAACAACAACGATGTAACTGCTAAAAACAGGTTGGATGTGTCGTTAAAATTCAGGATAATGTAGAAAAGTCTCTCGGCTCAAGGTGGATTTACTTCCAACTACTATCCAGAATCACTTGAGAGTGCTGCTTTAATTCGCTTTAATTATGACATCCAGAATAATATTAGGACTAAGTCAATATTAAAAGATAATAATAATAATAATAATAATAATAATAATAATAATAATAATAATAATAATAATAATAATAATAATAATAATAATACAAAAGCAGCTATATATTTTATTCAATTTGTTACTTTTCCAAACATTCAAGTTGACTACTGGCTCTTTAACGCTTCATGAGGCTCCACTCTCTCTTTTAAATTTGGGTATTTTATTATTGCACAAATGAAATGTATCTTTGTTTTTTTTTGTTTTTTTAAACGCCATTTCTGTATCGATCAATTTAGCTCCATCAGTAAATGACTTCCTAAACACACATCTCCACCCTTTACGACAAATCAAAAGCATTTACAACATAACAACCTCAAGCTGTTCAGCATTTTTTTGTGGACATATTAAACGTGTCTGTGACCGAGAGCGTGTTTGGGACTCAGAGTTCATCGTCTGATACACTGCAACAACACCTCCAGCTGATGAAGAATTTAAACCAAACAAATAAGCCCTTCATTATCGGATCACGTCTTTGGCAGCCCACTTCTTACACCTGATCAATACGCTGTGATCGCGGCTGTGCTCAGCCGCGTGTGTATGAGGTGGAAACGAAATGATAATTCAATCGACCTCTCGGATTGATTCATTTACAAGCGGGATCTTTTGCTCGGAAGCTAAACAATTAGCGGCACCGCTTCCTCCTTTTTTTTAGGGCGGACAATTAAAGTAAAGATGAGATCAATGAGGCGCCACAGCATCTGACGCTGTTCTGGCCAAACAACCTGTTAGATCGCTGCACGAACACACATGTGCATGTGAGCGCTGGGTTGCACTTGCCCTGTAATGACCGGGATATTGTTGTCCGCCGTAATTGCAGGATGTGACCTTTAAAAGGGGGCGATTAGTGCGCGGACAGAAACCCGAGCGCCAAATAAAAAAAAAAAAGGGAAATCTTCACCGGCGACTTCAGGGCAGTTTGAGTCAGTTCACGCGTTGTCCACGCAGCGGCAGCCTTGAGCCTGTTTTCTGGCGACTCCCCCCGTTTGGACGCCGGCCGCCGAGAAACGGAGGGTCCGAGCCAAGAGGAGTCTGATGTGGGAGTCTGGGAGCAATAGCGAGCTCTGTACACAGTCGGCTCAACTTTCTGAAAAACAAGGAACATCCGGTGCGATTGCAAAACGGACTTTTACAACAATAAAAACATGCAAGTCCTTGCAAATACGGTCAAATCCAAAATGGAACAACCAGCAGAGTGACCTGATGTGGTTTTATCACCTAGAAACAGATTATTCGCAAAAATTCATTAATGGCAACATTTATTTCTTTCACATAACCACAGATTGGATCTCAGGTGTGTTTCCAGCTGCCGCAACGGTCCTGACTCGTACCTGAGAGGAAAGCAGATGAATTGAGTGGTGTTGTTTGTGGGGAAAAACGACCAAGACCTAACTTTTGAACTTGGTTACAGTGTGTCTAACTGTACCAATGCCAGCATGTCGTTGCCCTTTTATTTGTGGGCACATGCAGCCCTTCTGTGACCGGAGATCTTTGGGGGATCACACGCAGACCCGCGTGGCTGTGAAAGTGGTTCAATGAGGACAAAGTTGTGCCTCGGAATCATCTGAGGATGAGTTCAGGTTTCACGAAGCACGGGGACCGAAAGCTGAAGGGGTGATGCTCGTTTCATTGGTTTGTTTTGCAGTTTCAGATGATCTGATCGTCTTTACGACTCAACGCATAATTGGGGCAAACCTAAAGATCGCTTCAGACTTCTTCCAGCGTCTTGATAAATGTCAGTTTTCCTATAAAGAGCATGCTGTGCTCATAAAATAAAGGGGTTCGCTTGGTAAATCTCATTATGCCCCACAGCGATGGAGCCTTTAACCCGTTTATGTTCATCTTTCTGGGTCCTGAAACGGACGGGACAGAGGCGGAGGAGCGGTGCGTGACGGAGCGGTTGCGCCGCTGCCTGCGATGTGGAGGCATTTCTCTCTCCTCCACTTTCCTCCCACCCTCTGCTTTTAGGGAACTCGGTCAGCTGACTGTCTGTAGCTGTCAAGACTGAGTTGTGCGCCCTCCCCCGTCCTCCTCCTCCTCCTCCTCCTCCCCCCTCCGTTTTGAGCGCAGAGTCCCGCTCCCATTGGAGAGCCGGGCGCCGCCGAGCCAGCCCTTTCTGCTCGACGTCACGACGCGCTATAAGGATAAAGCGCTGGCCGGCTGCGAGCGCAGTCTGCTGGATACCAGAGAGGAGGAGAGAGCGAGAGAGGCGAGCCTTTGAATCTCTGCGGTGCAGAGCTGGAAAAGCTGCTTCTCAGCGAAAATCAGACGCCCTATTTACTCTGCTTATTTGCTCCTTTGTTTTTCCTGGAGAAAAAAAGGACTTACAACCAAGAAAGCGCAACGAGGACTGGTGCCCGTCTCAGCGAACAAACGTGGTATATCTCTTATTATCGTTATTTATGTTTTTTTTTGTTGTTGTTTTGTTTTTGTTGCGAACACACTTCTGCTGAAAGGACTGAGTTTTTTACTTTTGCACTGAGACGCTCTGCTTTCTACCTCCTGCCTGCTCTCTCCGCCAGATTATCCCAGCAGAAGTAGGCTACATGACGCAAACCGTGTGCCGAGCATTAGTCTGAAAGTTTTCCTCCACAACTTTTTTTCGTTTTCCTTTTTTTCTCCCCCCCCCCCCGTCCACCAATCACACTGTGTTTCATGCTACAGCAAGTCGGTGCACAGCGGTGGAGGACCCCAAAGAACTATTGCATGAAACAAGAAAGGGGAGAAGAGACGCTGATTAATAAGTCGGTTTTCGCGACGCTCGCAAACACCTTTGCAAACCTGCAAAAGACTCGCGACAGCAACATGAGCACAGAGCTGAGCATGGGCCCGGAGCTACCCAGCAGCCCTCTGGCTCTGGAATACGTCAATGATTTTGACCTGATGAAGTTTGACGTGAAGAAGGAAGGCCTGGCCGGGCTGGATCGCAACGGGGTGCGCCAGTGCAACCGCCTCCAGCCGCAAGGCTCCGTGTCCTCCACCCCCATCAGCACGCCGTGCAGCTCGGTGCCCTCCTCGCCCAGCTTCAGCCCCACAGAGCAGAAGAACCACCTGGAGGAGCTGTACTGGATGCCCAACGGCGGCTACCACCAACAGATCGACCCGCAGACGCTGAGCCTGACCCCGGAGGACGCGGTGGAGGCCCTGATCGGAGCCACGGCTCACGGCCACCCTCCGCCCCCGCACGTCCAGCAGCAGCTGCAGCAGCAGGGCGCGTTTGACGGCTACAGGGGCCCGCATCACCACCACAGCCACCACGGCCACAGTCAGCAGCATCACCATCCGTACGCTGGGGGCATCCCGCACCACGCCGACGAGCTGTCCGGGCACCCGGGCGCACACAGCCACCCACACAGCCAGCACCATCATCACCACAGCCAAGACCCCGACAGCCCGTCCCCGGTCTCCCCCGAGTCCCATCAGCCGCTCCATCATCACCGCCACCATCACCACCACCATCCGCACGGCCACCTGAGCCAGTCGGCGGGCCACCACGGCTCCGCGAGCGGGCTCAACGTGGAGGACCGCTTCTCGGACGACCAGCTGGTGTCCATGTCGGTGAGGGAGCTCAACAGACACCTACGGGGCTTCACCAAGGACGAGGTCATCCGCCTCAAGCAGAAGAGGAGGACCCTGAAGAACCGGGGCTACGCGCAGTCCTGCCGGTTCAAGCGGGTGCAGCAGAAGCACGTGCTGGAGAACGAGAAGACGCAGCTGATGAACCAGGTGGAGCAGCTGAAGGCGGAGATCAGCCGGCTGGCGAGGGAGCGGGACGCCTACAAACTCAAGTGCGAGAAACTGACGGGGTCGGGGGCCAGTAACGGGTTCCGCGAGGCTGGCTCGACCAGCGACAACCCCTCATCACCAGAGTTTTTCATGTGAGTTGTTGTAGCCTTTTTTTCCCTCGTGAACACTCTCACAACAACACCACCAACCCCCCCTCCTCCCTCCCTCCACCCCTTCACCCCATCTTTCCTTTCGCCCCAAAAACGAGTGACTTTGCTGATGAACAAACGATAATAATCCACACCTCCCATACTGTTTGATTCTACTAATAACGGCAACAATTATATTCATATTAGAAGAATAATCCATGGAATAGTACTCTCATATATAACCATGTCTCCATCCACGTGTCAACTGAGATACAAAGAGCAACGTAGAGTGTCTGATCAGTCGCAGCATCTTTGTAGATTAGTTGCTTGTAGTGAAGAGACTTTTTTGTCTTCTTCAGAGAAGAGGCTGATCAGCCTCTCTCTCTCTCTCTCTCTCTCTCTCTCTCTCTCTCTCCGTCTCTCTGTCTCTGTTGTTTGTTTGTTTTTTTGAGGCTACAGCTTTTTAACCGACCTGTAAAGTAGTGTCAGGGTGGCGAGTTGTCTTCTGATTTTTGTTCTCTCAAAAGCGACGACGACATTGTTATGAAACAGCAGGCGGGCCTGGCCTCGCTGCAGCCTGCCGCAAACTCATGAGACTTCACATTCGACAAGTGGGGCCCGTAATCCGAGGAAATCTCCGCGAGCGGGACTCCACTTTATGCAAATTTTAAACTTCGGTCTACTAACCCGTCACGGTGGGGACATTTTATGCAACATCTCATTGATTTATTGCCTGCTTGGTTATATTCGAATATATATTGAAACAAAAAAAAAATCTGCATTAAATATTAATCCTGCATGCTGGACATGTACGGTAATAATTTCTATTTTGTACTTTCATCTTCTCGTGTATATTAAGAGCATGTTGTTGATCTGCGCTTCTCCATAGTTTTTTGGGGGGTTTAGAGAAATGCAGCGGGGACAGAACAGCAGGACTGCCGGTGCAGTATCATCTGGTGTGGGGTTTCTTTGGGCTTGTAAATATTATGCAACCGCAAAACTGCACAACAAGAACGAGGAGGCTGGTTTGAACTTCTTTCTTTGTGCTGTGTTTTGATTTCAATTTTTTTTTTTGTCATGATTTTTTTTTTATCATTTGTGGGTATTTGATTGAAAGATGAGTGCATTTTCTTTCCCAGTTGCATTTAAATACAACAAATTGTGTGTCAAAGTGCACTTTTGAACAATGATTTTGCGAGTTTTCATTTTGAATTTTGTGCAGACCTCCCTCCAGGAAAACATACCAGAATATTATACCGAGATGTGATCCGAGACGAGCCTCCATGCAAAGTTTTTTTTTTTTTTTGGAAGTGATATTGGGACGCATGTGTGTGAGCTGGAGGAGGCAAAACATGTGACCACAATATTATTGAAGCCAGATTGCACGATACGGGCTATTGCGCACCAGGGCGAGGGGTCTCCAGCAGACTCAGTGTGGTTTACTCTTCTGTCTTTTTCTTTTAAATTCAACGTAGATTTTGAGTCACAAAAGGATCAGAACATCGTCAGTATTCCTCCTAAAAAAAAAAAAAGAAAAAGAAAAAGAAAAAAAAAGTCATCAGGTCCAAACAAGAGCACAGTCCTCTCCTTCCCGATTGGCGGCCACCTGTAGCAGATTCACACTCGGCTTAACAGAAATGATTTGCAAACATTATTTGCATTTGAACTCGAAACCGTGCAACAACTCACTTGTCAGATGTTTTATGCAGAGTTGATATTTAGATACTCACAAATGTTTTAATACAAAGTTTGACTATTGTTGCTCTATGTTTTCCTGATTTTTTTCTGCCGGTCAGTAAAAAAAGGGGATTCAGGTTGTGCAAATTCTCAAAATGAAAACAATTTCTATGTTATGTAATACCTTTTTTTGTCTGTTTTATTATTATTTGATGATTCTGGTTCTGCTGGCCAGATGCATAGTTAAAGGTTTTATTTTAATGATTTAAATTAAACTGTCAGATCATATCGATTAAGCATGGTGCTTGCATTAAAACTGTTGTTGAAAAGTCATGCATTTAACAATCTTTGGTTTGTTACTGATTCAACTGTGTTGAACTCGGACTGAAACTGCAGCAGCGGGTTGTTGTTTAGTTTTCACCAATTCCATGTACTTAGCGATGATGTGGGGATCAATTTTCAATCCTGTTTATATGAATAATAGTAACACTTAAATTTGAACTGTTCCATTCAGGCTGGTTTCTGTTTTGTCTTTTTTTGTTGTTTTTGGAAGAAATTGTTTCCTATTTTGCTTATTAAAGTCATTGAAATGGCAATGATTTACTCTCAGACCCTTTTTCCCCCCCTGCACACTGAATGTTTCAGCATTTGGTGCGCATCAACACACACTTTGAGAGCAAGACCAAAAACTTACATTGGCAGCAGCCCTTGCGATCACCTGAACAAATTCAAAAGAAGACGTTCTTTCTTTTAAGACGCGACTGTTTTGCGGTGACCTCCAAACAGTTTGCATTTCATCCGCCCTTGGCCTTTATTTTATTTTCAGACCTAAGACCGAAGTGAAAACTTTGGCTGGGAGCCGACTGGCCTGCAGTGATTAGATCACCGGGGCTGGCAGTTTCTATGCCGCTGCAGGGAGATTCCTATACATGCTGGCGTGCTGACTTCTGCAGAAACCCCGCCGTCACAGGAGCGCGCGGTAAAAGGAGATCTTTGACCTTGCAACATCCCGGAGAAGAGACGAAAAAACCTCAAAATTTACATTAAGTGGGGAGGGGAAATAATTTACAGGCATGGCTTTGAATATACTTAAAGGCTAAATCTGGCCGCTTGATCCACCGTTTGGGTCTTTAAAAAAAAAGAAAAAGTCCGAGCCTGTCGCCTGACGCGCTGAGCCAGACCTCAGCTTCAACATAATCCCCCCCGTGCGCGCCTGCGGGTGTGATATTTTTATGCTTAACGTTAATGGAATTTATTATTGCCATGTGTCAACACACTCGCACGTGTTCCGTCCCGATCAGTTCATCGCTCGCATATCAAATATGCGCGCAAACAATCAACTTCAGGGTGCTTTTTTTTATTATTATTATTGATTCGCTTAAGAGAGACAAAAACCAAGGAGTGCCAGTAAAGGAAGCAAGCGGCACATTTGTGATTTTTCACGCGCAGAAATATCAACATATTGTTCTTCAATCTGCACGCGCTGATAGTGTGACAATAGACGCAGGAGGAGGAGGAGGAGGAGAAGGAGGGGAGTAAGTGTTGATCTGGTCCTGGTCTAGAGTTTCTGGTGTCAGAACATTATCTGCCCCGTGTCTGCACATTCTCAAGGACAAAACCGCTAGGCAGAGAATCAACCAATGAGACCCAAGGAAGGCGAGTCTAGTTTACATTTTCTCCCTCTCCCTTTCTGCCCCCCTTTCTCTCTCTCTCTCTCTCTCTCTCTCTCTCTCTCTCTCTCCCTCTCACTGGACCACTGCTGCAGCCTGGGGACATGAGTGCAGCTGAGGTGAACCAGGAGAAAGAAACCTATTTATGATAATTTCCCAAAATAACAAAAACAAGTGTTGGGGGTTATCCCAGTCACCTTCTTCTCGGGAGGTGGACATTAAAAACTGCTGCGTGACTGAGTGAGAGACAAACAAAAGGACAGAGAGGCGTTCCTGTTATGTACAGTATCAGACGGAGTGTTTTGACTTCAGAACTCAACACACCCGCCCAGTGTTTAGATGGATGCACGGAAAGGACAGAAAAAAGGAAGCTGAATGAGGACAACAGAAAACAGATCTGACAATTTCACAACAGAGGTTTAAATCCAAACCACACAGACTCGAAGATAACTGTCAAAAACCATTGATTTCAATGAAGAGAATTTGGAAAACTGCGTCACAAAAAACTAAGAGCGCATGATTATGTTGTGTTTTTTTTTGCTCAATTTCAACAAATAGAGGCTTGACTGCCATCGTTCCCTTTGGTTTTTATCACATCCTGCAGGGATGACACCCTGAAGACAATTGATCAGACCTGATGTGCAGCGGCTGTGTGGGAAAAAAAGCACAAGGAAGGACTTGAGCTGTGAAGAGAGAAAAGTAGGCAGAGGGTGAAAGTATAAGGAAGCGTCAGCCTCAGCCTCAGCTCAGCGGAAGAACCAAGGACACAGTGACCAGGCGTACTGTAATGATTTTAGTCTCCAATCACACGTTCACGCCCCCCCACAGAGATCCTATCTGCATTCAGCCCGCTCTGCCAGCCTCCACCTTCAGCTCCTTGTCTCAGCAGCGCCCAGGAGCCCCGGGACGCCAGCCTGAAGCCCGGCCTTCCTCCCGCTCTTTGCTCGGACCTCACAGCGTTTTTCAAAGATCGCGGCAGCTGCGGCGGGCCAGCGGCTTTTACAAACTATCGCCGCATTAGCCTCGACCCCGCAGCAGGTATTTCAAAGCCTCTGAAGTGTGTGTGTGCGCACCTCCAAAACGAGGAGACCTGGAATGCCAGGAACTCATTTACATCTTGCATAATTTGAAAGGAAAAAAATGGAGGTGCTCTTTTTTTGCTAATTTTATCCCATTGTTCCCTTTTTTTCTCTCAAACGACAAAACTCCAACGTGAAAGCTTTGTGTGTGTTTTATCATGTTGATTTAATTGCACTGTGATAACACTCACACACACACACACACACACACACACACACACACACACACACACACACACACACACACACACACACACAC
>JASSRZ010000053.1:9083580-9093774 GCA_032164315.1 Malacoctenus gilli | reverse complement strand
AGAGACAGAGAGAGAGAGAGAGAGAGAGAGAGAGAGAGAGAGAGAGAGAGAGAGAGAGAGAGAGAGAGAGAGCGAGCTGAATAAGTAGGGCATGACTCTGAATGGTGGCAGTGTCATGTCTTTGATGTCAGTTTGTGTCCATATCCCACACGCCTGATTGGACAGCTCCAAACAAACCGGCAGGAGCCCAGTTCAACACTTCGAGCACGCAATGACAGGGAAAGACCCCGGGACGACGAGTGGGTGCGTTTCAGAAATCGAAGCAAAACGGCTCAAGAGATTTCCCTGATCTGGTGTGATTACATTGGAATTATTGTAAACGATCATTGAGCCCTTCTGGACTAAATTAACATGGTTCTCTAAAATTTCCCATCACCGGTCCCAGAGGGGCTTTATTTACCCTTTTCAGCTGCATAAAAATCAAATCTGATGGAATAATTCTCAGATATTTGTTTACTCTCTAAACATTTAGCTCCAAGGCCGTCAAAAGACACCCCTTCAACACATGCACATATGCTACTTGTATATGTTAGAAGAAAAAAAAAAAACGAACAAACTGGGAGAAATTACCTCTGGAGACCTCACTTTCAAATGTGTGCACACAAACACACATGATGCAGGCTTCTCCAGGCATGTTTACAAATGGAGCTCCCCAGTGACTGGGTTTACTGGGGTAAGAAGACCAAAACAAAACGGCAGTCTGCGGGGGGGGTGGATCTCCCACCCAACGCAAATGCATAGACACAAAGACACAGGCACGCGCTGAGAGCATCGCACTGTTTATGCTGTGAAACTTCTCTCCCAGTCAGGCTCAGGTCTTCAGAATAATGCGCCCCTCAATTTAAAACAAACTAAAATAAAGATACAAAAGAGCCATCAGAATTAGTGTGCCTTTCTGTAGTCTCATCCCTAAAATATGAACTATGGATTAAAGAATATAGGTATTAAAAAGTCATATATTAATTCCTTATTATTGCTTTTTTAAAAAAATCATGGAAAGAAATCCTGTGTGCACTTCACACAGTTCTCCCATTTTTTTTCCCACTATCACACACTTTCAGAATACACTCACCGTTTGAGTGCAGAAGTGTGTTCACAATGTCAAGTGAGCCACTGTCAACTGTGCATACCCTGACTGGCTTTTAATAGCTGGAAATGTTGTGTGAAAATGCCGGACAAGTGGTGAGAGAAGCAGGCTGCAGCTAATGTGGAGTCCGACAGTTAAAAAAAACAAAACGATGGTCATGTTGAACTGACAAACTGACATCGAATGCCACATTCAGGTGTTATTTTTCGGTTGTAGGCGAGGTTAAAGGTCAATCCCATCACTTGCTGGAATAGTTTCTAGGTAGTGTCACAAGGGAGAAAACAATAATCAGACTTGCACACGGATCATACGTTAACATATCGGCACAACTTACAAAGTGATGTGGATTGGAGTTACTTTATATCAGTGACAGCAGAGGTTTGTACGTACTGTTTCTTTAAGAAACTCCCACGTATGGACAATGTCCTCACAGGATGTCCCGAAAATGAACAGATGATTGACATGTACTCAAAACAACACTCCATACCAATTTTGCAAACCATTTTGGCAAACGTGGAGCTTCGAATGCTCTATTGACCTCATCGGCATGCTTACAGATTTAGGGCCAACATGTTGGTAGTTTGCCTTAATTTCAGACATCCCTCATTCAAGTTGGATTGCTGGGGTTCTGGTTTCATAGCTTAATGTGCAGCCTGCTCATAACGTCGCAAACGTCGTTGAAGTCGGAGCCTAATTGGAGCTTCTCCTGTATTGTTCAGACTCCGAAGCACATGCAGGTTTAACGTTTTGCTGTTATGGACATCGGCGCCATTCACTGTGTTGTCCTTTTTTGGAGTTTTACCACATTTTGCACCTCATCATGAAAACAAAGTCAAGCAGTCTTATTTGATTACAGGAAAAAGACCTCTGCCAACAAACGCGAGCAGCTTAACAGAGGCGGCAGAACATACACACTGTGCATTTGTTTAGAAAACAGACCCACAGTACACCCAGAGGGCCATTTTTCCATTATGCATTTCAAACAAAACTCCAGCAGGGTGCACATTTATAGTCTCCACTGATCACACTTGAAGTTTTGGCCAATTAGCTAAATTAAGAAATGGAGACAAATCAATCAAAACACAGATGGAGGAAGAAGGTTAATCCAGTTTTCACTCCTGAATAATGCTCGCAATAGAGGCAGCAGCAATCGAGCAAACGCCGCCAGGGCACAAATATGTGGACTTTAAACTTTTATTCTCTGCCTCAAGGACTGTTTGTGAGTGCAACATTTATAGATGCCATTCAGCTGAGATGGCCTGAAATTGCGTTGCATTATCCTCATACGTGAATTATTAGCGCGCCTTGCAACGCTTTCATTGAGCTGTCGCTTCACCACGCCTTCGATTGTGGGTTTTTTTTTTCTTCCCAAACAGCTATAAACACTCTCACCTTCTGACATGTGAGAACTATTCACTGCGAGCAAACTGCCAAAAAAAAGAGCATCACATTGCGGCAAACTACCGAGAACGCAAACACAAGACAGCGAATTTCAACTCTCCGTCCCGTCGCCGCGTTCGCGCACATAAACACAGTCGCGCGCTGTCGTACACCCAAAGTCACGACACTCTCCGCCCTGTTTGTGCTGAGGCCAGAAGACAGGATGTATAAATGGCAAAGTTACCTCTGCGGTGGCGTGGCGCTCGCAATCACGACGAGAGCGGAGGCGCCCGCACAGTTTGTGCGCGTGCGTGCGCCGCTTTGCATGGGTGCCCCTGCATATGTGTGCATGCATCCAATCGACATAAGCGCACTGACAGGTACACGTGGGAGCAGCGTGCCGACTGCATAAATGCTATTTAGGGCGAGTGCTTAGGCAGCACAGCGCAGCACATTTTCTCTGTCAGTCGTCCTGATGAAATAAGGTTTATGGAGGGGTGTGGTACAACAAGGTGAGGCCCAGAACAATGATTGTTTGTTTGTTGTTGTTTTATTGGCAGTGATAATTGCTCCCCCTCCTCTTAAGGATGGCTCCTTGTGCGCAAGCAAGCATGCCGGGGCACACATGCACACACTTACATGCCCACAGGAATGCGTCCACACTCCTGCAAGACACACAAGAATCGCAGGCACATGCATCCCCCTGTTTTAATGACGATTCGGACACGTGCGTTCTTTAGGATTCAAATGGTTATATCCACGACAAAATGTGAACGATTTGCACGAGAAGGAACTTTTTTGGAACCAGATATGCGTCCTTGTTCCGGAGGCTCATCAGTCCCACCGCTGCACTCTTTCTGTGTACAGACTTCAACATGTCCCTTTTACTTTTCTGGAAACTTTGACAGCAAACAGTTTTCTCCTCTTTTTTTCCCCCCGATCCCATCCTGTATCCAATGACTGAATAAACAGTAACTCTAACATTTCATATACTCCAAAAGCAGGCAAAAAAAAAAAAAAATAACGTGCTGCGCTCAAACCACCGCAATCAGAGCAATGCGAACTGCCTAACCCCCAGGAATATTCCTGTGCTTCAAAACTGCATCTTGATCTCTTCATTAATCTCTTTTCCCAGCACACAAACACTGACACACATACAGGGAGGCTGAGAGTGTTTTCCTATGAGGCGTAGGTAAAGACAGGCAGGCTCCGGAGCATAATTGAACATGTAGCTACACCACCACAGGGAGTTGGCAGCGCCTGGGGAGAAGACTTGGCTCCCCCAGAGAGTCCTGGAGCCTGAGCAGACCACGCCGTGCCAGGCACTGAAACAGGCACACGGTGCCCCCTCTCCTTTTTAACTGCCCCCCCTCCTCTCTCTCTCTCTCTGCTATCCCACTCCTTCAAACAACAGCCCCTCCGCTGCTCCCCTCTAGTTTCCCTCCACTTTTTTTGATCTAGTTTATTCTTTAAGCCTCAGATTGTTTTCGTCCAACTTCATCTGATTGGAATCAATGACTGACTCACAGTCAAAACAGATTCGCGCACGTTTCCAGCAGAAAACTTTCAGACTTCACTGCTTAATCCGAGTAAATCAAATGTGCGAGGCAGCAAGTGTGAAAAGCAGGTTCTGTCTTGTCTGTCTTGGAGGTGAACCTCCCCTCTCATTGTCACACGACACCATTCGCTGCTATAAAACCGTTACGAGTAAACAATACTTGAAAAAACAATTTTTTTTAAAAGCACTCGCAATAAAGTTTACACATATACCTGCTTGTACATAAACACAGTCATACATGTTCACATATAAACCGACATGCACACAGTGCAGCCAATGTGCAAACAGGCATAAACTTAGAAAGCTGGCTTTTTCCATCCGTAAGTGAAGGGGTTGAAAAAGGCGGCTTGGTCTAATTTTGGATCCGGTGCCGAACCAAAACAGCAGGCGAAGTCGCCGAGAATCGTGTTGGCAGCTCAGCTCAAAGAGTTTCTAGGAATTCAGAGTTCATGGCTGAGTTTTTACCAACAAATTCAAATCTGGTTTTTAAAGCTATAAAGTAGTACATCAAATTGTGTCACACACACACACACACACACACACACACACACACATATATATACATATATATACATATATATGTATATATATATATATATATGTAAAATGATTTTGCGCACCCTCTATGTAACCGATGTATGGGGCGAGCACATGTTATGCCAGCAACAGCCAGATATTTACACTTCCCTTCCCCTGTACAGTGTGCTCTTTCACTGGATCTCTTTGAAGAGTGTTACGTAAACAGGCTTCTCTGGCTTGAGCCCAACCTTCCCCAAACCCTGACCACACCAGAGGCGACGGGTCAAAAGGAAAGTATACTTTTGTAGGAGTGACATTTTAGGGGGGGGGGTATTTTAAAGTGCGAGGCGTCATCACTGTACGCAAAGAACGAAAGTCAAAGTCCTCAGTGATGCCAGTTTGAAGCCGCCAGGCCAGGACAGGAGAGGAGAGGACATGGCCTGCACCATGCTCCTCTGTGCCACCTGGACACTCCCAAACAGACAAGTTAAATCAACACCTGCCATCCAAATATTGTCCTTTCTTACATCTCCATTTTCCCTCTTTGTTTTGATTGGTCTAGTATTTCCCCCTCTGTTCTGCGGGGCTGTGTAATGAGGCCCAGACTGTAATTGGGCCAGTCGTGTTATTTTAGGGTTGGAGCACCAATAATTACCCACCCTCTGCTGTACAGTACTCTGAGAAAGACGGAGAGGCAGAAAGGGGGGGGGGATAAAAGAAGAAAGAAAGCAAGAGAATTGTACAACACTGACTTTTAATCTAAATAAACAGTACAACTTTGCGACTGCAGCGGACTCTTGCGCAGCCTTGCTGAACTGTTTTCTTCCAGAGTGCCCCCTCCCACACACACACACACACACACAGATGGGAAGTAAATCAGCAGCTCAAACGGCATTGTGAAACACCTTTCTGACTTCTGCATCAGCTGCATCCTGTTGATGCACTTTCCACAATCAGCGTGACTTTGACTCGGGCTCCCTCAAGCTCCAAATAACATTCGGAAAGGGGAAAAGCCAAAAAAAATGTGCAACTCTACATGTTGGATTGGTTCAGCAGACTGAACGTGACACAGTGGAAAAACTACTGTACGCGTGAACTCGCTCCAATCATGACTAAGCTGAAGCGAGGAGTGCTGAGGAACATCGAGTAGAGACTGCCAGGAGGGGGTTTCGCTGACATCCACGTTTGAGACTGAGGGGGGCTGTGTTGTGTAACCAACATTGAAATGATTAATAACTGGTAAAGAGTCTTCACACGTATCAATATGTTTTATACAATACAGTGAGACTGCTGTAGGTGATCACCAACCACTGCGAGCAACTTGAGGTTCAACCTACATGAGCAAACCCACTACACCACGGCCTGCCCAGCAGAGGGGAACAGCAACTAGTTTATAGCGCAGCCAATTTAGCCGTCTCCTAAATGAAACTGTAGAACTGCAGAGAAAAATGAAGTTGAGAGAATTAACAGGTTATAATTTGCAGGTCTGAGTGTCTCAATTTTGCTCAAAAAAATCTTCTGTCATCAAAGTCATTTCACATGTAGAATAAGTGTAAAAAAAACCTCAAATAAATGTATTTTATACCTTCTCATGAGATTAAGAATCCATGCAAAATCCCTTCGGATTTTAATTCTCATTCCCATTGACTTCCTCAAACCCGCCTCCTTTGATACACATTTTAGTATGGATTGTTGTGCTCTATTTAGTCAAGCGGAGGTTGGGGATCATGACTAAACATGTCTGAGACATCCGGTCGTCTAATTGTGTGTCGTGTGCAATCGCAGCAAGCAGTGACTACGAGGGTGATAAGACAGCCAGTGAGGTAATGATTTACCATCCCAAACCCCCCCGCCCCCCTTCGATGCCAAGTGGTGATGTCAGTGCAGGTATTAGTGCAGTTTGCACACATTCAAATCTTTTACAAGCAGCTGTACGAGCGGCCCTGGATGTAGGTGTCAAGACTAATCCGCCGTCCGATAAGATTAAACTCTGCAAGGCATGTGGTCACCAAGACATGAGCACGCACGCACGCACGCACGCACGCACGCACGCACGCACGCACGCACGCACACTGGAGTATAGAAATTTTGCATGTTTTTGCACAGACCAAAGACACATGTTTGTTTAATCTATGACCGTCTTTTGTACGATTTTCAAGAGAACCTGCTGTTCACCTATTGTCAGCTATGACCAGCTTTGACTCCTTCATCAAGTACAGGCCATATGTATTAAATTAAAGGTATTTGACAGTCCAGCAGCATGATTTTCTTTTAGAAAACAAACAAAAAGTGTTCGTCCTTCCATTTCTTTCACTTTTCCCTTCTCCTGATTGCCAGTAAGTGTATCACTGCATTTTCCATGATGGTAAATTACCTTCTGAGACACTGAACTGAAACTCTTTCAATGTCTTTCGCTATGCTGATAGGTTAACCCAAAAGCCGCACCGTGACACATACTAAACTGCCATTTATCGGAACTGAAAGGAGGGAGGACCAGCGTCTCCTGGCTCGTTTCGTCTTTTTTCACCTCTTCCTCATTCTGACCCTGACTCACTTGGTGACCAAGGGACAGTTAGCGCTTCTTACAACATCGAAACTCGCCGCCGGTGGCCCTCGCATCACAGTTTCAGTGGAAAACTTTTAGAGAAATTCGCTCAGCACTTTTCGTCTCAGCCGGCTCGCGCAGGCAGGACAGGACGGGGCGAGCCGTCACGTTGTTCAGCCAGAACAGGAAAACAGCGTGTGAACTAATGGAAAGAGTGACCAAGCATTAATGCTACGCTGAGTGAAAGAGTGAACAAAAAAGGGAGCTAGAGGATAGGTCAGGAGGTTGACTCGATTATAAATAAACATCAGGAAGAAGATGGCTCGGCGCAATCTGGACTCAACCAGTTCTCACTCTTTATTCTTTCCTCCCTCTGAGATCAATGTACTCACCGTAACTTGAAAAACTCCTCTGCTGTGTGCCGACATAAGCCGTGCACGGCCGATGTTAAGTCATTAGGAGGAGCTTTTTTGCTGATCCAAACGTTGCCGCGTAAAAATAAACAAATGGGGACATATGCACATCAGACGGAGTCGCCAAAATAGCACCAGCAAGTGAACAAAAAACAAACAATGCTCTGGTATTACAGCCTACTGCTTCTCTTCAGCTTCCGCAGGAATCACTGCTAAGAATCCTTTCAGTGTCGTTCTGGATGATTTAGAGGAATCAAAGCTCTGCGCACAGCTTATTTTCATTTGGTTGTGACATCAACATCAAAGTGTAAGTCACTCGAGCTGAATACAAGAAGCTTTAATTATCAGAGAATTAAGTTCAGGGAGTCACTTTTGCCCAATAAAATCTCAGAAACATTGGAATCACACAGCAGAAGCAAAATGAAGTGGCCTCTCATGGACAACATGCACAAACTGGAGATAAGTGAATGTGGTCCATAGAATGCGCCCCCTCACCACACAAGCATTGAACTAAAATGCTTTTTACTTAAGGAAGTTATCTTTGACATGCATGAACATTCACATGGAGACGAGGTTCCTTCCACAGAGAGAAAGAAGAGAAGAGGAGATGAGGAAGGACTTCTTTCAGTTCCCCCGAGCAAACACCCTCTTGATGGTGTGCGTGTGCGCGCGCGTGTGTGTTTGTCCTCTCCAGCACACATGCATGCATGAATGCAAGCATGCATGTGGAAATCAGACTATGTGGGGTTATTTGGGGGGGCAAAGATGATAGCTGTGGTTTTCAAAGGAATGTCAATCCGTGCCTGTCCAGAAGTTACTGTGTGTCTCCGAGAGAGGGTGACGGATGAAAGACAGAGAGAGAGAGAGAGAGAGAGAGAGAGAGAGGCAGAGAGAGAGAGACAGAGACAGAGAGACGGAGAGACGGAGAGACGGAGAGACGGAGAGACAGAGAGACAGAGAGAGAGAAGGAGATGTGCTGTGATTCACGGTTCCTCCTGCTGAACCGAAGCCTCGGCCGCAGCTGATGTTGCAAGGCTTTGTCACAGGCGGGTGAGGATGACAAGAGGCTGGAAGTGGCAACCGGCTCCAGATTCAACCAGACAGACCTGGTTCCAGGCTGCGACCTCATGACTGCATCCAAGAGTCAAGCAAACAGACAAGTTGTTTTAGGGAACCCTGATCCTCTAAATGGGCCATAATGAGGGGGTCAAAATGTTTTACTAGCCGGCTCCGAGCACGAACGCCTCGAAGGCTCCATAACCTCAAGGGCCTCAGCTTACTTTGCTCCCCGCTTACTGTCATTCACTCAGCTCATTCCCTGCTGGCTTATAAATACGTTAATTACAGCAGGACCCATGATCTGGCCTCTCTGACCTCACAGCTGGAAAACATATAAACAGAAATGTTCTGCTGTTGTTCTGAGGAGGACTTTGAGTTATCGTCGCTGTTTTAAGAAAGAAAAAGGGGGAAAAAAAGCCTTTTTCTTGGCAGATCCTGGACCTTTTATTTGATTTGCAATGTATCATGATACGGCCAGACTGAAAGCCAAAGTAAAATCTGCTAAGGGTGTATGTGTATCTTTGCAGGACTGGGGCCTAGTTTTAGTGCAGCAGGGTGAGTAAACATTAGCAGAGCAGGGTTAGAGACACTGGCATATGAAATGTCAGCGGAGTTACTGTAACTGTGTGTTAGATGAGAGCAGACACGGAGATGGATGACAGCTGAAGGTGGGAAACACGAGAGGAATGATAGCTGACACACAAGAGAATTACTGTTGGAGATAGAGAGGAAGAAAAGATCACGATGGAGCCGAAGCGTCGTTTCGTTCTCTCAAGCCAAAAGCTGTTTTTTCCCCGTAAATTAGATTTCAAGAAAGCAAACAGAGAGTAGAAAAATGGTGTAACTTTGGTTTACTCTTCTGAAAGCACTTTGCAGCCATTCAAGTTTGCCTGTAAGTGTGTCTATTTAAAATAGCGTGCAGAGAGAGACACACAGAGAGCAGTCTCTTCTTAAATCCCCCCCCAAGAGTCGAGTGGACACGGAGCGTGGAGGTCCTCATGCCAAGTTCCCCAACGAAGGACTCGAGGGTATAAGAGGACAGGAAACAGAGATAACGCAGACAGGAAATGCACACAGACAGAGGGTATGGAGAGTGTGTTTAGACAAGACAAGACCCTGTGTGGCAATCACAGAGTCAGGGGTCAGTGCCATCACTAAAGAGGGGTCACAAATGTCTGTCTGTGATGACAGTCAAAGAGGCAGAAGTCCAAAAGTGCTTCAACCACTGATCGCGCTAATGTGGTGCTGTTTGGTCAGCCCAAAAACTGTACGAATGTTCAGCTGGACTTACAAGTGTTGAAAGTGAAGGAAAAAACAAAAGCTGGCTTTGGAACAACCAATTGTGAAAATAGGAACCAAAGGATAGATGACATCGACAAGAAGCGCCAGATAAATAGTTTCAAAAGATCATTTAAAAAATTGAAGTAATTCCAGGTGAAGTTACTGGCTTTGACTGAAGTAGTCGTTTCAAAAACACAGTATTTCTTATACAACGAGGAAACGATTTGAATGGTCATTCCGGGCCAGTGTGTCGTGAGAGTAACACATGCCTGAGGAGGCAGCATTGTGTGTGTGTGTGTGTGTGTGTGTGTGTGTGTGTGTGTGTGTGTGTGTGTGTGTGTGTGTGTGTGTG
>JASSRZ010000053.1:9058979-9070717 GCA_032164315.1 Malacoctenus gilli | reverse complement strand
ACACACACACACACACACACACACACACACACACACACACACACACACACACACACACACACACGCACACACACAGTGGGGACGGTTGGCGAGAAGTGTTCTGTAATTCTACTGTGTGTTAATGACTCTCCCAGGCACACTGGAGAAGACGTTAAAAACTCTGGCTGTGATTTACTGTGGAGCGATGCAAGCTGGGACACGACCCAGAGATTCACACACACACACACACACACACACACACACACACACACACACACACACACACACAGAGACACACACACATACACACACTCGGCTCAACCAGCAAAAGGGGAAAATGAAAAAAGAGGGAGAAGGAGTTAAAATATGATTTCATGTTGGTCACCACACAACGCTGCATTCATAAAAGCATATAGATAATTGGACCAATTAAGTCTCCATTATCAGGAGTTGTATTTAAATGTTCAGTGTTGTTTTATGACAGACACCATTGTGAGGTATTAGAATTGAACACAATAAAACAAAAATTGGGATTCAGTTTACAGGCCATTGACTGGCATTATTGTCAGACATCAATCACGGGCTAAATCACTTAGCAGCTATTAAACTGGAACAACATTTGTGTATGCAGCTTGGCTCTGACCAAAAATAAGAACACATGTCCTCATTTACCCACCGCGATCTCATTACGGCCATACAAACAAGTCGTTTTTTAATCCGGCAATCACGAATGGGAAAGAAAGGAGGAACAGATCAGCCCGACGATCCATCACAAGTTTGCGGCGGATGATTACTGTAAAGAGCTTCGCCACAACGTCGCACCGGACGACCTGCGGCTTTCTGAAGGACTTTTGATGAACTGAAAGTAAAACAACGAGCATGAAGGACAACAGCTTTCTAACCACCAGATGTTTTGTTTCACTGCTCGAGCCGTTTGTATGCTTTTGCTAAGCCCGGAGCCAGACACCTGCCCTGGGTTAGCTCTGTGAACGCCTACCCCTGGGTACACACACGCTGGCTTATCCCTAAGTCACCTTTATTTACCTTGGATTTGGTGTACGTCTACGGCACGGCAATGTGGGGAGGAGATGCACTGATGGAGGTTGCTGCATGAGTTGGGAAATATCACCTTCGGTTGGGTTAAGAAAAGACTGGCAGAAGACTGATGAGGTTTGTTTTGGAGGAATTCACTCCCCTCCCTTGGAAAGGTTTGTTAAGTCCTGTTCCCACAGTGTACAGTTCTGTGCCCTACTTCTGTCCTGAACCAAGAATAACACGTACCTGGACAACGCTGACCATTTAGACAGCTGCAGGGAGAGCCGAGTGAGAGTGCGTGAAGGCTAGGGAGTGAAGTCTGAGGCGCCGAGCGAAAAAAACCACAGTGAGAGAAACTGAAGGTAATAATGTGGCAATGAGTGGAAAGAGGGAGACAGGAGCGTCAAGGAAGAGGATAAAAACCAGTAGGAGGATCCCATAAAGTTACAGTGAATGAAAGAGACAGGAAGATATGCCCCGATCCTTTTTAAAAAGTTAGTTGAATCTCCGGAGGTTTAATTGAATTTGAAATGAGTTGGGAGCCGGAAAGTTAGCAGAAGCTCTGGAAGGCTTAGCAGAGGAGATGAAGAGCAGGTGAATGACAGGATGAGGAGACGGAGGAAGAGAGGATTCCATAACAGTCGCATATACAGAGGGAGTCCTGTGTGAGAATGAAAAGATTCGGCCACGCACAGGTAAATGGATCTCATGGGAGGGTGACTAAAAGTGGAGTAGAAAGCTACGGAGAGCGGGAAGGGATTGGAAACACTGAGAGATGAACAGAGGAACCGAAGAAAGCACGAAGGACAAAGGGAAATGAGAGAAAAATATGGAGTTGTCAATGCAAAGAGGGGAAATGAGCGCTGAAGATGGAGAGGAGCGGACAGGAGCAGAGCCCCTAAAGAGGTTCAAGGGGGCCTGGGCTCAAGCTCTCTCTCTCTCTCTCTCTCTCTCGAGCAAACAGAGGCTAACAGAGGGGCTGTTGTGTGGGTCAGGGTGGGCTCCAAGGAGGGGACAGAAGCACCGGGATGTGAAATGTGACAGATCTATTTTTGGGGCTCCGGCGCAGGAGCACCTCCTTCTCGGCTCTGCTCCGAGCCAGGTGTCAGGGGCAAGGGTCAAGGGCAGGACAGCAGAATCTAAAGCACCGCTTGAAGTGGATCTGTTAAACGGGAGGAGGTGCTGTGATTTAGTTTTTATGAGCTTTGCGCGATCCAGTCCCAATTCCACGAGACGATTCAAGCGAGGAAAAGGAGCTCTGCGATTCCCTGCAAATTATCGCTCACAGCCTGAACGGAAAATGTCATTGTGGAGATGTTAACACCAACTGAATCGCTCCAAAAACAAAACTGGCCAAAAGCCACTGAAATCCTAACGTACACAGGTAGTTTATTCTTGTTGGCCGATTTCTGCACTTATGTCCAATTCCTCTCTCTTTGATTCATCCCAACATTCAAAGATTTAGGAAGTTTATATTCAAACAGTCTTTCTGTACGACAATAGATCTTTAAACAAGTGCAATTTTGCTTGAATGCGACAACTTCAGAGGATTCCCACCCAAGGGGCTTGAAGACCACAGGCAGAAAACAGCTGGTAACAAATAACTGTATCTTTTTCTCACTCACTCCCCCCTGGATGGGTTGCTTGACCATTGCAGGACAAACACGCTGAGAAACAAATGTCTGCCTTCAATCATAAATTTTATTTTGGTGGCTGGAGATGGAAAACAGTCGGGATTTTACAGTTTCCCCTATTTCCTCATACATCCTTTATCTATACAACACATCCACACTTTCCATTTCGCCCCCCATAATTTCTCATGCACATCTTCGAAACAAGCCCATTCACCGACTGTAAAGCCCCCCCGCCACCACCACCACCACCACCACCACCACCTCCCCTTTCTCTCCCCTCCGAACACCCCCACCTGCTCCCTGGCCCGGGCCTATCAGGATCCAGGCAGAGCCGCTGATTATGCAAGCAGCTGTCAGCTCTTTCAGGTGAGGCCCCCCAGGCGACAGTTCAACTGCTTCAGACTGAGGCTGTGCCACCGAGGCTGACAGTAGCACGAACAACACAGAGAAAAGAATGCTAATGGATCAAATCAGATGAGTGCCGAGATGAGAGGAGGGCGTGCGGGGGGAAAGGGGGGGGTGAAGGAGGGCGCTGGCAGGCACTCCTGATCAACTGTCATTCAGACGAAGGGCCCCGCGCGTGTGCGATAACGTGTATTTGCTGTGCATGTTTGAGGGAGAAGCACTGGCCGCCCAGGATTACGCCCCCAGTTACTGACATGTTTTCCCTCCACGCTGCCTTGAAGTTCGGGAGATGAAGGAAGGGTGTGAACAGAGCGACGGAGGGAGGGGCTGGCGCAGGCACGAGATGGATGGATGTGGGAGGCTATAACCAGCACGCCGCTCTGCTACTTTATTCTCCCATCTAACATGCCTTTCCCATCTTCCATCTCGCCGGCGTAACTCCACCTCTCTCTTTGACTGTCTGCCTGCCTCGGAGCCATACGTTGCAGAAGAAAAGGCAACATATCAAAACTTAACGGCGTTTCCTTTTCTGAATAATGCTGAGTTCAATATTATGTTGTTTTGAACTTCACTCATGCGCTTGCTTCTTCCTCCTCCAGGGCAACCCCCCCCCCTCACCTTCCCCCACCCTCCCCCACCCACCCTACCACCAGGAGAACGGAGATGCTTCAGCAGCGTGACTTACGGGCAGTCAAACAGCCTCCTGTGTGGTGGGAGCCCGTGATTGAAAACGGAGGGCGCCGGAGCTCTCAGCTTGCCTCGTTTTTTTTTTTGCCGCTCCCCCAAATGTCTGATTCCATTCGCCTCCGCAGGACTACAGAGGGAGAGTTAAAGCCTACATGTGCATGTGTTCATGCCATGAATGAATAATACAGTCTGACAGCAGAGACAGATGGATATATGATCACCAGCTAAAGAGGATTGCCGTGACACCGAACCAGGAAGTGCTTGTCAAGTCATGTTACAACTCCCAGCGATGAACCTCACGGCGGAGCTGCTTTAGTGTTGCCTGAGTCGTCAGCCACAATCAGAGCGCACGCAGGTTTAAAGTTTCACCTAAGCACAAAATTACCTAAAATAGCGAGCTGCCACCTTCCCAAACATCAAGTCGAGACGCCTTCAAACAGCTTGTCGTGTCCCCACCCCAACCCCGCCGTCTCCCCCCTCCGTACCCCCACCCTAACCCCCGTCTCTGGCAGATGGCTTTAATTAATATAGACATGATAACGAGATTCCCCGCGATTAATACACACAGCATTTATGGATTTAAGTGCTCGGGATTCCAGATAATATGATTAACAGCAGTTGGAGTGGGGGCATCTGGCAAATGCTTTGAAATGGATGAGGGCACGAGTGTGTGTGCGCGCTGCGCACGTAATTCCGTGCGCGTGTGCCTGTCTATCAGAAAGACGGATACTACAAGAATGCTGGGAGCTTCGCGTCACGTGTTCCTAATAAGGAATTTTTCATCCACTTGTTATTGTGTAACCAGCTGTCTTTTGTGCCACAACAGAATCCTGCCACACAATAGAGAGAGCTGCACGGATTCTCACCATATGTGTGCCACTGTGTGTGTACATTGATCACTTCATAAAGCATCTGTCCAATAATTATCATCTAGAAAGACGAAACTTATGGCAAAGACACTTCGGCGAAACATTAACATGTTTTACAGGGACAAGTCAATTATTTTCTTGCTTTCATTGTTATTAAATCACGTCAGTTATCTGAGAAGTTTTTTCTTTCAATGCATTAGGAAAAAAAACAACAGTCTGACACCATTTTTGGCGGTTGAAAGTTCCGAATATAAATAAACCGTAAATAACAGTAGACAAACGCAAACAAGCACATCTGGAACAACTCCGAGGTCCTCGTTCCCAAACCACCTCTGGGACTTTTCTTTTTATTTGACTCTAAATTTCCTATTTACTGGGAACAAACTGAAAATGACAACAGAGAGTCTGGAGAGTTTAAGCAAGCTGAAAGAATAGTGTCTGACCGTTTCTCTTGAAAGCAAAATTTTCTTGCCACAAATATGAAGTGATTGTTTTTGGTCCACATCATTTGCAACACATACTTTTCTTCCCTCCCCTTCACAACATTTATTCCTTTAAATAAACTCTCAGCAGGACAAACTAAAGATTCAGAGTTCTGGACACAAATTTTGTCTCGTGTATACCACAGGACTTTTTACTGGCCTTTAGAATACGTCCACTGAAGGCTACAAGCTCCAACCAAACACACCAGAGCCCACAAGTCCTCTCACTCCTCAGGATCTATGGTGAAGGGTTATCATGTCAATCTCTGGCTTGTTTCAACTGCATGGAGTGTGTCTCCACACATCAGTCGCACTCCAGAGGATCTGTCCGGTCTGTACACACACACGCATGCACGCACACACACACACAAGCCCAGCCGCTCAGCAGATAACCTCCTGAAGAACATGAAAAGAACACGTTCAGAAGTTCACGCACACTTGCTTGTTTACATACTGATCAGTTGTTTGTGTCAAGTTTCCTTTTCTGAAAATGACAATGACGGCCAAGTTACACAACAATTTCAGTTTGTGTTTTGATGCAGCCTAAGAGGGAAGAAAAAGACAGAGACATTTAAAAAGGGAAGGCGAAAGCCTCACGATTTATCTGCAACACTTGCCTTCAAACTCTCCCCTCCCCACTCTTCTCTGTTCAAGTGTTTCTTGCTATTGATTCGTATAATTTTCAATAAACCTCAAGCCGGGTGCCTGGATTACAGCTTTGAGCTTGAAGGTTGATGGGGAAAAAAAAAAAAAGAAAGAAAACGACAGATGAAATGAGCTGGAATTAGTTGCAGTGTAATGTAGAAACCTGGAAAGTGGATGTAAGTGCCAAAGCTCACAAACAGCATTATCAGCTGCAGAGCCTTGTTGTCTTGAAAAAATCTAAAAAAAAAATGTCATCGCTGACTGATGATATTAGATTTAAATTAGATGTAGCTCTTAAAAAGCCCTCATCATAACTTTTATTATGTTTTTTTTTTAAGGCAACACTGTCTCTGCACTATTAACCAGGCAATAGACACTTTTTTAAAGTCGAAAGAAAAAAAACCCTGTCTTGGTTGATGCTTCCTTGATGATCTGATTACAGCTTTATCTCAATAAATCAAAGTAATGGTTTATTTGCTGAGGGAGATGTTTGAGTTGGAGCCCAGTTTCTGATAATACCAGTTAAGCAAAATGTTCTTTTGATGGAATGAGAAGGGGGGGGGCTCAGTCCAAATCTAACTCAGACTCAACAGCAAAATGTGATCTCTGCCAAATATAAACATCACTCTGGGAAAAACATACCAACTTTTATTCAGTGTTTATTCAGTGCTCAGCAGGGGAGCAGGTGCCCCGCTCCAACATTCAACCAGAACTTAACAACATCCTGTATTTGCTGTATTCAGTTACAGAAATGCACAAACCTGCAGAAATGAGTGAAAATTACATTTGTAATTTAGCTGCTGGTTAATACCACCCCCCCGCCCCCCAGACCCCCCTCACAATTTTCCCTTCCTTTGCAGCCCTCTCCCTCGCCGCTCTTTTGCAGTCAAGCAGACACAGTAGGGAAAGTGAGGGAGAGCAATTTGACAAAGAAGGGGTAGAAGTTGGCACCGAGAGTGAATCAAGGGAGCAAAAGCAAACAGAGGAAGGAAGGAGTGGGAAGGGGGCGAGGGAGAAAACAGAGGAGGGAACTTGGCGGGGGAGGGAACAGGGAATCGGAGCGGAGATGGGGGGGGGGGGGGCAATGAAAAAACAGTGTCAGATGTAACACGTTTGGGCAGAATGGGTATCGTTAGCCATGACCCATTTCCATTCCTTGACCGGCTTGGGGGAGGGGGTGGCGGTACACCCGAGTTCATGACCCCCCCCCCCCCCCCCCTTCGGGTGGCACGAGTATACAGAACGATCGCGGAGTCAAACGGCGTGAAACTTTCAGTCCCACTCGAAGCGCTGCCTCCACAAGCCCAACTGCAAGGCGCTTATCGTGTGACCCACGAGGAAAAGTGACACGGACGACCACACCCACAAACCCCACATACGCAAACATTATCTCACATTCTGGCCGCAAGTACATCAATGCACATCCAGGGTCACGTTGACAGCAACCGCTGGGACAGAAGTGCGAGACAACCATCTCTGCTTCCTGTTTTTCTGGAAATGAAACTATGTCAAAGGCAATAATGTTGGCAGTATGAACTGCTGGCAGTTCGAAATTGATCCCTAAAGCTCAGAGTACAAATCCAAATCCGTGCGCACACATATCACAACACGGACACGGCGCAATCTCACACAGCACATTTAAAACAGGGGCAGCGCACAACGGGGGTCCTGCTAAGCGTGCTCCGGCATTCTGCATTCGCTCTGAGACGTGATCACTGGCAGGAAATACAAACAGGACATCCAAACGAGTGGGTTTTATTTGTGAATTTTCCCATTTCGAAACCTGCTACTGATCACGACCGAAAAACTGAGCAACAGCTTGCCATCGCCTCCGTTAGCATTCTGTCAAGGCGGCAGAGAGTCTCTGACGTCGAGAGTTTGCAGGATTTTTAAAACGAACCATGTTGTGCCTCTTTGGGAAAAAAAAAAAAACAACAAACACAGCACTCAAATGTAAAAACGTGGCAGGGTGACAGATGTTACACCTCTGAAGAGACACAGGAGGGGTGAGATTACAAAAGATGTGAGGAAGAGAAGGACTTGCAAGTAAATCTGAAAGTTTTATAAAAGGCATTCACACAACACAAACAAAAAAATATCTGATGAATTTAGAACTAAATTTGCAGTTGACGAAAAAACAAGTGTTTTTCGTTATTCTATTTGTAGATTTCCCTCAACCTGGTTGATCTGCTTCTATCTATCCGGCATGTTATTTTAAGGGACTTTTCACTTTCTCATTCGATGCAAATTCTGTTCGTTTCATTTATTTTACCTCCTTCACTGCACCTCACTGACAGAATAGATGTGTGTCGTTGCACGCGCAGTTCTTGTCGTGGAGAAATGTTAAGGTAGATGTTATCTTACTGAACGTTTCCCACAAGCCCCCCCCCCCCATGTACATCACTGGGCAGCCACCATTCAACTCTAAGACCCCCGTGGGGCTCACTCTGTTTGGGCTCCCAGTAGCCCCTCAGCTCATTGACCCTTACACGTATCCCTTGGCCCCTATAGGCGGTGAGGGATTGTACAGGAGGCAGGGTCTGAGTGGGGGGGGGGGGGGGGCTGGTAGACAGAGTTGGGGGGGTCAGCAGCAATAGAGAGGAGCACTTATTCAGAGAAAGCATTAAAGAGGCAGGTATTGATTTGGGATTTTAAATGTTTTTCACAGTGATATATCCAATTAGCCTCTGAACCCCTGGATGGGTGTGGAGCGGGATCCCCTGAGGCTGCAGTGGGGGCCACCATTACACTTTCCCTCAGGCTCCCTCGAATGATCAGAAATAGATAGTACCTGTTAGAGTCCCGACTGATATTAACAAGGTGCTGAAGGGCCTCGGGGGGAATGTGAGAGCATCAAATCCCCGCGCACGCCGTCTGAATGTGCAAACTGCTGAAATCCACCATTCTGACATGTGAGCGTTGACAAACTTTTTCAACCCGCATCTGAGTCTGACTCGTGCGCGACGTGGCAGACCTGCTCACTCCAGTGCAGACGGCTCCTGGATAGCGGTGAGCCTTAATTCTCCAGGCACATCCGTGTCTCCCCTCCTCCCGCTCCTGCTCCCACCCCCCCAATCGATGGTAAGTTATTTAGCAGATAAAAGAGTCGGATCAATCCAGCAGCACATATCAGAGTGCCAGCAACTTGTGTATATTATCTGCCGTGTCTGTCAGAGAGACAGGGAGTGAGGTTGTTGTGCGTCTGTGTCGATGGCCTCAGCATATGTGCATGACTCTTTATCTAAATATCTGAGTGTTTGTGTTTGGAGACTAAAAAACTAGAAAGGTAAAGTGACTCTGGTATGGTTTTGTGTGTGTGTGTGTGAGGGGGGTCATGTGTGCATACCTGCACGTCACTGCCACTGTGTCAGAACGATACAGACACCTGAGAGGTAAAGAAAAGAGTGTGTCCTTGGCTGTTGAACGAGAGTCACCTTTTTTTCCTTTGTGGCGGCGAACGCTACTTGCAGGTGCGTTCTTCCTATTGTAAATATTTTATTTCATTTCATTTGTCACCTCGCCGGTGAATTCAGAAGACTGAATACAATCAGTGAGGGCAGCTCAGACCTGTTTGAGAATACGTCGCCCACTTACAGACGTGCAAAGTGCCGCTCATAATAGAAAAAGAATGTCAGAAGTGTGTGTGTGGGGTGGGGTGGGGGGGATGAGCAGCGAGCACAAACGCAAGCCAAAGAAGGATGGATGGATGGAATGATCCCAAAGAGTGAGGGACAAAAGTTTAATCCCAATGTTACGAAAGCGGGACTGAAAAACGCAGCCCCGTGCCAGGGACGAAATTGCTTTGAATACTGCGATAACTCGAAGCAAATGGAGGTACGTCAGAGGAGGAGCGGAGGAGGAGCGGTGCCGAATACAGAGCGGAGACGAAAAAGTTCATGTAGGTCTGCTGCAGGCGAGACGGTGTTCATAAGGTGTGGGAGGAGCGACTCGAAATGTGAAAGGTTGCAACCAGACCTGCATGGTGCACGCACAGGCACTGAAAAGAAGCACTTTGGCAGGCTTCTGTGTTAGAAGAATGAACTTATTAGCAAATCATACAGTTTAAAAACTAATTGATATTGGGGTGCATTCAGTTGCACCCTCTAATCTTAAAAGCAGCAAAGTATGATCACAACTGTACTAAACTAGTCATAAACTTGCAAGTACCGACAAATAGCGCTAAATTGCAGCAAAGTGAGGATTTGTAATTAGTTCATTCCACCCCTGCAAACAAGCACGCCCACACTGAAAACATTCGCAGAGAAGAAAATACCTGCCGGAAAACACCTCGAGAGAGAGGAACAAGCAGGAACACTCACACTCTCGCAGCGCACGGACGTCGCACACACACACACACACTCAAAATTACGGGTGAGTCACTGCGTTGCACGGCAGGGCCTGAGGAGCTGGGAATTTCCAGGGGGAGGAAAAACAGGTGACATCTGCCCAGCTCCCATACGAGTCTATGTACGGTCCAGCTGCACACAGCTGCTCTGTGTGCAGTAAAACCGGCAAACACAGGACAGGTAAAAAGATCCTTTATATGGTGCATGTGAGAGAGAAACATGGAGAGACGCGCGGGAAAGACGAGGAGCGAAAGAAGTCAGAGGCCACACTGGTAGTCAAAGGGTGCTCACCATGAACTAAATCACCTCAGCAGCTGAGACACACCTGCTAATGTGATTACACACACACACACACACACACACACACACACACACACACACACACACACACACACACACACACACACTCACATCCACACAGCACCACAGGCCCCAACCCTGAAGATCCAGCCCTGTGCTTACCCATACACACAGTCGCGATGGCCATGCATGGCCTGTTTTCACCTCAAATAAAGTTCACAGAGACCGTATACAAATCAATAAACAGCATCCCAGCTTAGCACCAAACATAGCTTGGCCGTCCTTCCTGTAGCCCTGCTTGGGTTTTAAACACTCCATTCTTCCTTTCACGTGGCGTGCAGACATGTCCCGTTGCCACTGCCCCCCCCCCCCCCGCCTCCCACCCACCCACCCGTCTGTCTCCCCACATGTCTGTTTTCAAGCAAATTAACAGAAAAAAAAAAGGCTCGTCGGATGTCAGGTCCATATTTGAGAATTGTTACCAGCCTCGCTGGTGACTCGCACGGGAAATCCCCTCCCAGGTCTGGACAGATGGTAAGATTTCATTGTTGTTTAGCGAGAGGAATTAGCAAAGTAACCATTCAATGAATCAAGGCGGCACCAACGTTATCAAACACGTCTGCTGCAGGAGGCCTCGGAGTGGGATGACAGTGAGGTGACATGAATCAGATGTTAATTGTTGAGGATCAGTGTTTGCTGAAGTTGAGCTGAGCAACATCTGGTCCTTTCTTTTTAAAGCTGTGTTTAACACGCATGTGGAAAAAAAAAAAAAGGCATATGTTGAACTCTTCTTCTTGTCGTCTGCTGGTAAGGGTCACGACAACGAGGTAGAATCAATGTGAGACATCCTGGGAATCATTTCACGATTGAGGGAAAATCAAAGAATACCAAACCGTGCTGCAATGCGCAGAGGGCCATTTGGGGATTTTTCAGGCTTATTCAAACTCTCTTAAGCGTGAACATGTGCTGGTCTTCAGGTTTGTCTGTGCGTGCCCCTTTTTTTCCAGCCGTTTACTAGAAACACAGAAGTCC
The DNA here is from genome assembly GCA_032164315.1 of Malacoctenus gilli. Lineage (NCBI taxonomy): Eukaryota > Metazoa > Chordata > Actinopteri > Blenniiformes > Labrisomidae > Malacoctenus > Malacoctenus gilli. The sequence continues at coordinate 9,059,303 of JASSRZ010000053.1, read as the reverse complement.
TGCATCGATTGGCGTGTCTGTGGTGGGCAGAGGGATGTGCAGAGTGGGAACGGCTATCAGGGAGTCTTTGACACGGACCGATATTACTCATCCCGGACAATATCCTAAAATGGCTAATTATACGGACCAATTAGCAAGCTAATTAGACAATTATCTAAGCAGACAATTTATTGGCTGGGGGGGATCGATACAGGGAAGAGATAGCGGCATAGATTGGAATTTACTTTTTATTACCTCACCTGCTCTCCTGCACTACACACACACACACACACACACACACACACCCACACACACACACACACACACACACACTCTCTCTCTGGC
>JASSRZ010000053.1:9021854-9032938 GCA_032164315.1 Malacoctenus gilli | reverse complement strand
ACACACACACACACACACACACACACACACACACACACACACACACACACACACACACACACACACACACGCGCGCGAGCGCACACCTTCCGACAGATCCCGCACCAGCCGTCGTTCTCATTCTCACCCAGACATTTATGTTGTAGCCCCCCCTACATCCTTTCCTCTCAGCCTCCCCCCACCTCCACCTCCTGCACCGCTACCACTATCTAGGTGTTTGTGTCCTCGGCATAAACATCCCTCCATCCCTCCGCCTCCTCTCTTTTCTCTTCTTCTCCAGCGACTCTGTTTGCTTCAATGGACTTTCATGACAACTCATTCCGTAAGGGTCCTTTTTTCTCTCCCTCTCCCTTCTCTTTCTCCTTCACTCTCCCCAGGTGAAATATTGATGGATTTTTTATGAATAGCTATGAAAAATTCATTCAAATTCCAAAATGAAAAAGCGTAAACATCCCGCATCTGCCTATGCCTCCCGCATTCATTATCCTTCACAACATCCCCGCTCCCTCCCGCTCGCTCTCCCTCTTCTTCCCATTCGCACCCAGTCCCCCCCTTTTCTTTCCTTTCGCTCCTCTACCCGGCAGCCCCTCCTCAGCCCGTCTTCCCCGTCTACCTGAAAAAGACATGCTCTGTCTCTTTTTCCGCCACTTGGCCTAATTGCTTAATTTGACCTGCTCTCTCATCAATTAAAAGTCTGTCAGTGGCAGACAGATGGAGGATGGATCAGAGGGCCAGTCGATGGACAGATCAATGGCAGAACAGCTCAATAAGTAAATGGAAATGGCCAGTGATGGAAAAAGGAAATGAGGGAGGGGAAGAAGACGAAGAAGAAAAGAACAAATTGAACAGACTGTCATGACAAAAAGGTGCAACGCCAACATGCTTCACTTGGATGCTCGGAGCTTTCCCTCTCAGCTTCTCAAACGCCCCGACGCCCCTGCCAGCAAACAATAGTATAATACCAAAATCAAAGATCACATTCAACAGAAAACGATTGAACAAAGACAACACAACAAAAACAAACTTCTCATGTTGAACCAACGGAGCATTTCGATTTTTCGCTCATTCACAAAATGACACCGAGTATCGTACTGTTTGAACCATCTGTTGGATCACCATATAAACAACACAAACTGTAAATTCATCAGGTCAGGAGACAAAAGATAGAGATACAATAGCATGGAATACGCTTCTCCAGATACGTTATTCAGGGACAAATACAATCTGTGTACAATTTCACTTTCATCTGTGAACATGTGATGACTCACGCGTGAAAGATTCGCAAGTCATGTTTTTGTAAACAAATATGTGGCTCCACACAAATGTACACAGATATTGGCATGATTGCACAAATGTACACACAAATATCGATAAACACACACACACACAACCACAATTATTTTGTTATTTTCCCCTTCAACACCTTGTTTTAATTAGCTTTCTCATGAGACGGCGACTCAGACCAATTAGGAAAAGATTATCAAAGCAGGTCTGGAGTAGGGGTGCTTGCCCACGATGACTCCTGTCCCCGGGGACCGACCAGGATGAAAGAGACCTCAGCGCTGCACACTCACAAACATACACACATGTGGACCAAAACACAAGCGAGCCCAACTCTCCAAAGCAAAAAGAAAGAGGAGAGAACAAGAAGGATGCTCCCTTGTAGGACTCTGCCCAATCAAAGCTTATTTCCACCATTTCATAGAAGTGGAGGCTCTCCTCCACAACACTGTAGCATGTATAAACTGCGCACACACGGTCAATCATTCTGTATTGACCAGTCGCAGATGGATCACTGAAGAGATACATGATGGGGTCCTTCCACCCCGTCCCTCAAGGGGATCTACAACCCGTCCCGTTGATGCGATCGCTAATGGAGACACTTCATAACACTGAGAGAGATTACCTCTTCTGATCCAGGCAATAAAAACACACATTAGGTGTTTAGGATCAACACAGAAATGAGGATATTATATCTGCCAGGTCCAACACACGTGCTCTGTTACTCTTTTGACAAATCAATTGAAGCTCTTTTCTTGTGAGACATTGTGATGGATCATCAGGCGGGACAGTGTACTTGGATTATACCAAAGACATTGGCCTGGTTTCTCTGCTGAAATCAAGAATAATGTCCAGTCTTTATGGTGTGTTAATGTTTACTCCTCTGCAATGTGTCAACGGCAGACAGCAGAGAATGTGTGTGTTGTCGCAAGCGAGTCCATAAGCTGATGTGCAGTTAATAGCACTCAGTGGTATTATGAGTAACAGTGATTAGATTTGAGAGAGGCTGATGGCACATATTGGTTTGGTCCCTTCGGGGCTCCTAAAGGAGTCGGAGATCAGAGGTCAATCTTTCCACGATCAATGTCATGCAAAAGTGTTACATTCAAACATTACGCAATGAGATCTTTTGATGTCAGAGTATTGTAAAAGCCAACGTTTTGATCCCCCCCTTCTCCAAAGAGACAGGTTCTCCAAGCACTGGTCTTGGATTCTTGGAGAAAAGGAGCGAGGGTGTGAAGAGGAGAGGCACCTAAAGGGAAAGTGACTTCCCTGGGACTTCATTAAGATAATCTGGCTCCCGATACTAACAAAGTTTGGAGGAGGAGGTGAGGAGAAAGCACAGAAATGAGATGAACACTTATTAGATCAGACTGAGGCAATTGTCTGTAGTTGCTTTGAGCAAATATCACTCGCACACATGTACAAATGCACACACACATTTCAAAAGCAAACAAAAAGCAGGGCATCAGCTCAAAATAAACAAAAGATTCAATCTAAATTAAACAAAAAAAGTTACTGTTGTGATGCTTGTTTGTGTAACATCACGATCAAATTGTTCTGAGTGGAGTACAGTGAGTGGAGTGGAGTGATTTGTCAGGGGTCTCTAATGGTCACTACAGTAAAACTTGATCCAGGGTCCCAATTATCACTAATAATCCAAGCATGACCCTGATGCCTGAGGTCAGGTGAGGGAAAAGGAGTGACAAAGCGAGAGTTTCTGAAATATCTCGGGGGGAGTTCTCACCCACCAGTAAGGCACCAACAGGTGGTACTTCCACTCAGGCTGAACCTCACCGTCAGTGCCGAGTACAGAATACTTTCACAGCCGTATCATTTCTAGAGAGAGGATGTGAAGAAAAGCTACAACTGCCTGTTGGGTAACAGGAGAGCTGCCACATGGTAATCGCCTCCTGTGTCAACCTTTCCCAGAGGGAGTCACCCTCTCTGCCTCGCCAAGACGGAAAGAAACCAGACTCTCTCAGTGCTACTTGAATAAGTTCATAACCAGTAAAAAGTGTTACAAGTGATCCTCTGATTGTAGTATCTTTTCTCCAACTGAAAAGCGAGCACACACGCACTCACACACAAAGTAAGTGGCTTTGTTCAAACAGGCAAGTAAGTATGCAAGTTGTGCTGTCAAGGAACACACAAATAAGTAAAGATGAGCTTCAGAGAGTGATTAGAGGGCAAAGTCTGTGAGAAATACAAGAGGATCCTGACAGATGACAAGAGCAAAGAGGAATGAAGGAGGGAGAACAGGAAAGACAGAGAGGAACAGAGGGTAGACGAAGTAAGGCAGGGAGTGCCACGTCGTTCTTAATCTAGTTTGTCTGTCGTAATCGTGTCAATGTCACTCTCAATCAGGCAGCCACAACTAGGGCTATACAACTTCAGTTTGATTGGTCCAAACCTTGTCTTTAAAATGACCTCTACAGGGGATGGTGTGCGTGCGTGTGTGTGTGTGTGTGTGTGCGCGCGCGCACAGATTGAACGCGCAGCAAAGGCGAGGGGTGCGAGATGAAGGGGAGGAGTGTCTTCTCCAGACAATATGAGAAAGAAGGAGAGAGGCGGCACAAATTAACTTTAAACCTGTTACTCCCCCACCTGTCTGTCAATTTCACTTTGCTCTCTTTCTTTGTTCCGATTTTTCAGTGTGACAGTATCGATCGCCCTCTCTTATTACACAAGAGGATACCGACGTATCTGTGGGACTGAGGGGCACACAGGTGCTTGCGCAAACTTCAGCCATATTCCTGCCAACACTCAAGCCGGGTTTGAGTTCAAGGCGCTCAAAACAAAGACAATAAAAAAAGAAACGACTCTTTTTGACCAATAACTCTTGATTTCATCTTGATTTTCTGGGCAGTTATTCAATATGAATGTGTGTTTTTGACCTAAATGAGTGAACATTGTCTGTGAATGGAAACTCAGAATATAGGCATCATGTGAGACACAGTAATAGATCGTTGAATTGGTCAAGAAAGGGCAACGATATTTGCTGGAGGACATCTTTTTGGAAATCCTCATAAAAACTTCCTCTTTTTAGCCCTGAATTGAGAGATGAGTCCTTCACCACATAACATTGTCTTCACTAAAACCCACACCACACTGTGGCGTCAGGTTTGTTTTTATTGTGTCTCTCTGGCTCGTGGCTCAGTCCAACATATTCAGACGATCAGTGAGTCAGTGTTTGTTCACTTGGTACTTGCTGCTCCCTCCTAAGTGGCTACTCGGGTCCCTCTTTGGTTTAACTTTAGCAGTAAATGACCTTATAAAGAGTGTGAAAAAAATCTAAATCTCTCTGTTTTCATATCTTTATTTATGAATATGAAGGAAACGAAAAGGAGAGTACTCTAACCAGCTCATGATATATACGTGTGCAATTTGACACTTCAAAAGGGCTGAATGACTGCAAAGCAGAATTCACTGTTTACCAGCTATGATCGATCTTTGTTTGCTTAGTGGGGTCAGTGAGACTCGTGAGCGAATATCCTGTGCTCATAACTTTCTGCACAATGCATCGTTTTTCCCTTCTTGCTAATTGGATGTTGTAAACCTTTCTTTGAATACTTCCTCTATCTGTTTCAGATTAAACGTCATGCATTGGTTTACAGGGTGTTACACACTCCTGTTTCTTGGAAACCTTTTATTGTGAAGCATCAGCAGGAACAACGTAATTAAGTTCTATTAAAGCTTAAAAACTGGAAAAGTGGAAATCCTTCAGAGTCTGAGCACCATCTGTCCTCGGTGGAACAATGTGGCTGTAAAGGCCTAAGAATGACAAAAGTGTTGTGATAGTAAAGATTTCATCCCAGTCATGAGGGAATGTCGTGCAGAAGTGCAGGATATAACCACAGATGTTGTCTTGTTCGTGAGTTTCTCCCTTTTTTTTTATCTCCCGCAGCAAGTCAGTGATTGGACCACTAAAGGTGTTGCTCGTTGACTGTTTTACCAACGAACAGGCTCAGTGCGACCTGCTGTTCTTTTGTGCAGTGTTAAAAGTGAGATTATTGGTGATGATCTTCAAGCTGTATGTGGTGTTCTTTTTCGACAAATATCAACCGACAGGAGAAACTGCATTTTAGCTAGATTAAATGTTTGCAGAAAAGCAGACAGACGCCTGCTATTTCACAGAAGGCCTGAACGTGACGGGCCACAGATAAGGCCAAAGTAAAAGATGTTTTTATCTGCTGCGTTAGGTTCACTTGCGAGAGCAGGACTGAAAAGTATGACAGGGCTGAAATCCACTGACCGATGGGCGTTGCGTGCAAACCGAAACAAAGCCTCGCAGAGTGGACGACCTCAAGGAAGTCTCTCTCCTGACTGGAACTGTTATCAGCTGAAGACAGACACATTGTGCAGATCATTATTCTGCTATCATCTACTGTAGTTTTGATCTTGAAATCCTCTGACAGCTGCTTCTTTCAGAGAAACAAACAACACAACACCAGCAATGAAAAAGAACCACAGACCATCGAGACAAAAAACACAGAGGCCACAGAGGAAAAACTATTGATTAACACTTACACTTCCATCAGAATGTACAGCATATTCACACATCAAGTTATTAGAGTTAACACACCAAGAGTATGAACATTTTTTGTGCCTTGTGTGTTTAAAATATGCACAATTATCCATTTATAATATGATTCCTGGAAACGCAGTCACAGTGTGACAGAGGGAGACTTTAGCTCCGTTTTACAAGGAGAGCTCTGTATTGGTTCAAGTGTGAGCCAATAGCATCTGACTGCAGTAAGACAAAGATGCAGGCTGAAGGCCAGTAAGAGGCAGGAAGGCAAAAAAGTTTTGTTTTTTTTGTTTTTTCGTTTTTTCATCAGGCACGGGCCCAATTTGGCAACTAACTAATCGGGCAACTGGTCCAAGTGAACCTCCAACTGGCCCTCAGCCACTAGGCAATCCTTATTGTTGAACTCCTCAACAGTGCTGTCTGTTGTGGCCTACTGCTGCATAACATATGGTCCAAGGCTTTTCATCTCTCCGGGGATGAAACACCCACACAAACACATGCACAAACTCATTCACACACTACAGGGAGAGAGAGAGAGAGAGAGAGAGAGAGAGAGAGAGAGAGAGAGAGAGAGAGAGAGAGAGAGAAATGCAGACAGAGAAACCAAAACAACAATTAAACACACACATACTTCTGCATATACAGGTTATCAGAAGAGTTGTTATCAAACACAGGAGAGATTCCCAAGAGGAAGCAGCAACAGGGTATCAGTGGACGATGACCAGGTCCAGTCGATTTTATCAGTGAAGTGTGAGGAATATATTTTCTAAATAAAGTTTCGGGTTTATGAAGAAAAATCATACGTCTGATTCCGTCATAAACCTTCCTTTCTTCTCCCAAATTCACCTTCACCTCCTCATGCAAGAATAATTTATTGCTGTAAAGATTCAGGTCGATCAGTAAAAATGCACATGGAGTAAATGTAAACAATGAGGACAGATTAAAAAAAAAATCAAATTCCACAAACACATCGACAAACGCACAAAACACAAAGACACACTAGCACAAACACGCACCTCCACACAGAGTCATATCCACACTCAATTCCCTTCCACTCTAAATCAAGGCTCAGCCAGGCTAATGCACAGATCTATACTGCTCTGGGTGAATTAACGTTAGTAATAAGATATCATGGCTCTGATTGATCCTCTATTTCCATGTCCACACCATAAAATGACCCAAGCACAGCCACAGCACGCCATCACTCTAATGCCGCATCGATTCCTCTCTGAAGTTAGGCTACAGAGGAGGGTATAGCTGCGAGTGGGCACTCCAAGTAGGACGATAGAAGACTGTAAAGTCGGGCAAGAGTTGGAGGTTTGCAGGAATGTTGCAGCTATAACTCCGAATGGCTGTTTATTCTTCGCCATTAAAAAGCAGTGAGTGGGATTTAGTTCATGGTATTGATTAGTCATCTTTCAAAAAACAATAAAAAGCCAATGAATAAATGTTCTTATCAAACATCTTTGAGTTTAAAGTACCCCAAAAATCAGACTTCAGTTGCATCCTGATTTGAGCATTAGTAATAAAGGGCTGAGACGAAAAGTTAAGTTGGAAGTCTAGTTGCCAATTACAGGTAATTTGAGGATGATGTGTTTGAAAATCAGTGAAATGAATGGAGAAACTATAGGATGTTCCTGTTGTGAACCTGAGCCTAAGGACAAGATAGAAAATAATGATACAGCTGGTTTTTGGGTCGTGGTGCCCACTACTGGCGCACTATCTACAGCGGGGATCTATCCATCGACCACTAAAGACCAGCCTGAACTGCCAATACATATCGAATACAACAATATGAAGCCAAAATAAGAGAGGATGAGACTGAGTGACCCATTTTTATACTGTCCAAACAGCCTTCAGCCATCGGATTCACCCGACGTCGTCCCAAGCCAACGTGCCTGATGACAGAGCAGAAGTCATTGAAACCATGTGAGGTTACTTAAGGGAAGCAGATGATTCCAGGAAACTGGTAGTCACAGTCAGAGCTCCAGTCTGAGTTTGAGGACCTGTGACTGATTTACAAACCACCAGAGGGCCGGTCACAATCACGACAGTCCCCGCTGGACGGCAACACTCTTAAGACTGGGTGGATGTGTGCCTGTTGGCGACTGCCAACGCGACAAACACACGCATAAACAAGCACATGCACAGTGATACACACACACACACAGAATCACCCGAACGCATCGCTGCCTGTCTGAGTTACGTGCTGGACAATATCCCGTGATCATTAAAACCAGACCTCTTTTGAAGACACACTCACCACACACACATGCACACACCCACCAACTGCTTCAAGGCAAATTGTTTGTTTCCACTGTATAGTCTGTCTGTCTGTCTGTTCGCGGGGTTCTCTGACTTATCACACGAGTCAACTCGCTGCTGTCCGCGTACAAAAAAACAACCCAAAACAAAACAACAACAACATAGCGATCGGCAGATGTGACAGGCTAAGATGTAGACAGACACAAACACAGACAGACACGTTCACATGGCCGCAGACGTGGAGTGAGTAATGCAATATAATATCAAACAGGTGAAGGAACGGATCACAACTGGTGGGAACAGTGCTGTATAAGCAACTGGATGGACCAGACAAAAGTATAATACAAAACATACACATCGACAAATGCATATTTATGGCGGTTCCTTTGAGGCTAAACCAGGTGCAATCTCAGACACACGAGCGCACGCACGCGCACACTTGCAGACAATAGCATGCAGAACAAAAAGCATCACCATGTCCACATTAGTGAGCCAACAGGACTATTTTTATATTTTACTGAGTCACAAAGAGTCTTCTCCCAGCAGCATGTCACTATTCTCATATCAAAGCTGCGTTTATAGCAGGCAAAGCTTTGAAAGTGGGCCATGGCTCATAAAATGCCTTTATGTCCCTCGCCGGTACACTAAAAAAAACACGAAACAATGCATTTTAAGTCGGCAATTGGACTAGTGTGTGTGTGTGCGTAACTGATTTCTTTGTGAGTGTGTGTATTGAGGCCTGCTTGTGTTCTCTGCATTGGTGCATATGTGCACGCGTGCATGTGCTTGCAGGGAGACCCTGCCCCCCCCCCCCAACCCTCTCCGACAGTGGTGTGTTTAAATGCGTGTAGGTGTTGTTGATTCAATTCCCTCCACTGACATTGTTCTTCTCCAATGTCTCTCGTTTTTTTTTATGGCTGACAGAATGTGCAGCCTTAACACTCAGCTAACAACCCTGGCTTCCTGAATCGCATGTAACCTAATCACTAACACCATCTGTTAATTATGTTAATACAAAAATGCCTTGGCTGCTATTCACATCCATTCTCTGAATTAGCACCCCCACATCCCCTCTCTCTCCCCATGCCTGCTCCTCTTTCTCTTGTCCAATCCTTTCCACCATCTCTGGCTCCCATTTTCCTTTATTTCAAATCTTGTCTTTCTTATCCTTTCTAATTCTATCTCTTCACTTCCCCAGTGCGTGTTTTTTTTTATCATCCTGGCTAATCCTTCCCATCCCAGCTATTCTTCATCATCCATTCCCTTATTCGCACCATCAATCTCCCTCTAAATGCCGTCATAGTCCTCCCTCTTCTTCCCCACAAGTCTCCCATGTACCTCTGTCAAAAATCTCCAACTCCTAAATCCCTCTCCACACAATCTTATCCCTTACACCTCTCAGCCAGCTTTTCTCCCATGTAGCTGTTGTTGCTCCCTTCGGTGAGTCAGAGGCTAAGCTGGCTGGAAATCCCCTGAGGGGCTTTGTCTGAATCCAACTTATTTTGAGTGCTATCGATCTGCTCTTCCTCTTAATTGTTATTCACTATGCTAATCTGTGTTTATAAATCTAAGTTTCTATTGATCCGCAAGGGAAACATGATAAACTTTGTCCATGCACAGAATAAGCATTATTGTAATGCGGGGAAAACATCGTTTAATAGTTGTATACAGCGTCGGTCATTATATTAACACAATCGAACGGCAGGCCCAGCATCGCATAATCAGAGGTATAAGCAGGCCTGATGGTATTGTGACTGTCCCCGGGGAGAGCCCGGTGGAGCCGGAGCATGAAGTGGGCAGTTTGCCCAGGAGGAGCAATGCACAGAGAGGCACGGAGCCCAGAGTTAACCATCTGTTTGAATCAAAGAATAAAAAGCAAAATAAAGTCATGAAGCCATGTTCGCCGTGCACACATGTGCGACTGGGAACTGCCGAATTCATGTCACAGGAAAATAAGGGTCTGCATGTATCCGGGATAGGACTGAGCGCCAGATGACAGACAGCTGAATGTTGTTGAATTGCAACGCAAATCAAAGATGAGGTTCCATCCCGGCAGTCGTGGTGAGGTACATTGTCTAAGGCACATGCACGCAAAAAAAAAAGGCTTCTTGTCTAATTGGGTACCTTCCGTGAGGGTGTTCCTTTAATCACGTAACTACCAGTACTTAAAATTTAACATCAGCTTTATAGTTTTACTCTCATTTGCAGATGATCATAAAGGGGAACATGAGACGAGCTGATGTTAGCTCGTCATAAACGAGTTTACACAGCTGTCTGATCTTGTCTCTCCGGGCAGTGACTTAAACATTCAACGATCATCATCCAACACTTTGTCCTTTTCCACAGTAAGGAGTGATCTTAGACCCAATAACAGGGTAGCAAAAGAAACAAATGAACATCGTGGCTCCTGTCCAAAAAATGGAAACCTCTGCAGCGTGCTAAGACTGAGTTCAACCAGTTGCTTTTAATGTGATCTACTTTTAGTCATTAAAGTAATCACTTCTAAGGTCCAGGGTCATTCTGTCTCTTTGCTTCCCATTCCTAAATCCACCCAAGCACACACTCAGACACATATACATGAAGAAATAATCGTTTCCTTTGCTTTCACACACCCACATACACAAGCAGCCATCCCTCATAGACACCAGCAACCACACATGCAAACACTCAACCACCCCACACCCTGGTGCCCTGGCCTCCCACAGCTGGTTGCGTGAGGCCACAGTTTGGGTGAAGCACGGGGTTTCTTACACTTGGACGTGAACCGTATTTATTCTGCAAGTGCTGCACAGTGAGAGGTTCATGATGGGAGGTCGGAGCAGGACCGCCGAGCACAACTCCACCACTGACAGGCCAGAGACGGCCTCAAGTTATTTCTGATGTTTTAGGCTCAAATGAATTTGCAAATGCACTTTTGCTCTACACTGCGTGCACACACATACACACACACACACACACACACACACACACACACACACACACACACACACACACACACACACACACA
>JASSRZ010000053.1:8989800-9013426 GCA_032164315.1 Malacoctenus gilli | reverse complement strand
CACACACACACACACACACACACACACACACACACACACACACACACACACACACACACACACACACACAGAGAGTTTTCGCTCTATTTACCTTTCTTGACTGCTTTTCTCGCTCTCTTTTACACACACACACACTATCAGCAGTGTTTTTGACACTGAGAATTTCAACAACCACCACAGCCCTTGCACTCGTTTACTGGAATGTGCACTTGGAAAGACCCCAAAGAGAGAATAACAAATGCAGTGCACTCAGTGGGACCTGTTGTGATATTTGGGGAGTTATTTTGTCATGTATATATTGCTGCAATGATAAATCTGAAATGAAAAAGTGACCAAATCACCAAACAGGAAAACCACAAGTTTAAGAAACTCCTTCGAGGGGAAGGACCAAGCCTTCGACAGCATTTGAGGCCACATATGGGCAGTTGTTCGTTTAGAATATCAGGCAATATTCTGTCGTTTTTTCTGTAAATTGGCTGATCAGAAAAAAAATAGAGAAGTAAACCGCTTCAACTGTCATGTTATTCCCATCAGAAAGATACACAGTGGGGGGTGGGGGGGTATGATGGCATTGTTCGGGACACATGTGATTGCTTCAGTCATGGTCATATGGAACTGTTTCCCAGGCTGCCACGAGCAGAGAGCGCCAACTCAGCTGGACACTGTAGCGCCTACCTATTGACTCATGCTGATGAAATCATCATGACTATTCTGGTCACATCAAACCAGACATCAGAGCTCCAAGAGTGAAGGCCGGAGCGGGTGGGGGCCGGGGCGACGCGGAGAAGAAGCGAAAAGTGAGAGCAGGGGGGAAAAGAGGGAGGAACGAAGGCTGCGGTGGTGGTGGTGTTGGGGGAATCAGATGACCATTAGGTCATTGCCTGCAGATCCACTGGGATGGGGCGTACAGCCGGGTCAGCAGATCCCACACCTGCTCGAGCGAGATGCAGTGCTGAGTCGCAGGGCCGATGACTCAATCATGCTGGCTGAGAATTAACTTCACTGGCATGGAGAACTGAGGCCTTTCTGGAACATGAGCAACTTCAATGTGGAGCGGAAGAGGGAAAAGAGAGCTGTGAGGAAGGTACTGCTGAGTGTGTTAGTCTGTAGTGTGTGTAGTGTAGCAACACACACACACAGCCTGTATGACTGTAGTGTGTATTTGCATATGAGTAAGACTATACAGATCACTATGTAATCGGGACGTTGTCTGTGTGTGTGTGTTTGTGTGTGTGTGTGTGTGCGTGCGTGCGTGCGTGCGTGCGTGCGTGCGTGCGTGCGTGCGTGCGTGTGTGTGTGTGTTGTGAAGATCATAACCAGAACTGAGTACTGCTGAGTCAGATATATCTGTTCATTTCCTCTGTGAGGCCTTAAAGCACCACTGATGTGGTCAAAACAGGCTGGCACCGACCAAAAACTCAGCCCGACCATACCAAACCTGACCAGGAAAAACAACACGCAGCCTGCCAGCTGCCTCCCGCCAACACAGGCCAGCATGCATGTGTGTATGTTGGTCCAATCAAAGCTCCCACCACTTAGGGGAAGACAGCGGCTTTCCAGGCAGAGCCACAGCCCAGTCCAGGAAGCAGTTCTCTGCACCTGGACTGAGACGCTGAGGTGAAAAGGAATGCATGGTTACAGTTGTGACTGAGGAGAGACACAGAGGAAGCAGGCCGAGAGAAAAACTGCACCCAGAGAACATACTCCACCATATCTAAGTGATTCTTCACACACTTCTCCTTTGCATAACAACGGATGAGTCGGAGGCTGACAATGTAAACACACCGTGAGTAAAAGGTGAGCTGTCCTGGTCGTACATGTGACTGTTCCGACTGAATCACCCTCCAGCGAGCCGTCATTTCATCCGACTGGTGAGCCACGATTGTGTTGAGATTAGGAGTGAGCTGCCACATTAGCACTCAGGAGCAGCGACACATTCATATGTTTTTAATTCTGAGTCGATGAGTTTTAGCCCGCTGGTCTTTCAAAGCTACGCCCATGCGTACTCATCATGTTCTAACAACAACCCCCCCCCCCAAAAAAAAATCCCCACACACGACAAAAAGTGCTTGATCCAGCAGCCTATGCCCTTTGTTTACATTAGTGTAATGTTTTTCATTGTCTTCAAGAATGAGGTATTTGTTTAGCTCATGTGTGTACACATCAGCACATACTCCTACCCCTCAAGTGTGTAGACAGCTAAAGCTCCTTTTGGCTTGACACAATTTAGCCCCCCTGGTCAAAAAACCGCAACCCACCATCACGTTCACTCGTCTACCTGCCAGTTTCCCCCCTCAGCAACCACAAGAGCGCTACGGCAACCAAACAAAACAGGCAGGAACAGAACAAATGGTGCCGAGAGCTAGTCTGTGTTCCTACATGCTGGCAAAGGTTTCCACGTGGCTATAAGCATGCAAAGGTACATCTAAGCGTTAGATTTACATACGAAACACAGTGCACAGTTAGAGGGAAAAAAAAACCTTTTTTTCGGATGAAACAAAGCAGCCTTACTAACATTGTGAAAATGTTGCTCCGTTTTAGGATTTGTGTGAGAAATTTGGAGTTTTTGTCCAAATTTAGTCATTATAAATACGTGAAGGCCAGCAAGTGTAGTTGACTGGGTTAATAAAATAAAGGACTGGATTAGAGACAAAATGGGAGAAAAAAGAAGCAAACAAAGCCAAGATGGTTAAGTGTGAGTGTGACATTTTCGGATAGTTAACTGGCGGAAAACTAAAAAAAACACTTAAAAAAGCGGGGGGAGGCCTTCATGTGCCTCTGTGTCCATATCCTCCTCGGGTGCATCCTGACACATGCTCTCTCTTTACCCAGCCCCACGTTTGTGATTAGGAAGTAAATCCCTGCATCTCACATGTCTCCCTCGTCCCACACTCCTTGCCTCCCTCAGCCCTTCACTCTCTCTCTAATTGCCTCTTTTACCCTCTAGCCTGCCCCTGTCCCACAGATTGCTGGTTACAGCAGCTCTCTGTAGACTGCTGTGAATCCATGTGGACAGGATAAGAGCGCTCATCCTCTCTCAGCCAAGGGTCCCCGATGCATTAAGGCCATTGGGCCACATTTCCTCAATGACAGAATCTCCCAGGGACATCCGACACTTCTGACTTGAGTAGATTAATCCTGGAGGAACGGGGTGGGGGGGGGGGGGGGCTAAGAGGAACTCACAGAGGAATTTTACTTAGCGTTGAAATTGCATTCGCAACCAACGTCTTTTACATTGCAACAGATTTCACACTGACAAGTTGAAGTAGCATGCATGGGTATTGGGTGGTGACAGTGTCATGCATGAAGCAGGCTGAAGTGAGCAACGAAAGATTTAGATTAAGGTTTGTCAGCAATACCATTTAGAACAGGAATTCCAAAAAATGTAACGCTGTTTTATCTGTTAAACGTACTTTAGTTATGGTACAGTCAGTTATACCCATTAGTGGAGTGTTTGGGTTGGAAAACAGCTTTACAAAGAGCCAACTGACTGAGAATAAAGGTCCTTTTATTGAAAGTGTATCAATAATATACACTCCTTTCTCACTCAACGTGCAGAATTAAAGGGAGATTACTTTGCAGGAGAAAGCATCTCACACAGCATCAAAAATTCCTCTTTTGAGAGTCAGACATATTTAAATTTGTATCAACAATAAGTCCACGTGCTCTGTCCGTTCATCTTTATACACACTTAATCTAAACTAGGCTCGCATAAGGGGGATTCAAAATATTCAGAGGTAAATTAGTGGTGATGATAACGACTGAATTTAGAGGAGTTATAAAAACAAACTACAGTGGATGGATGCCTCAGGCCGTCTGTCAGTGTTACGAATCATGTTGTAGTGCAGAGAAAAGACAATAACCCGACTACTTAAGTGCTTGTAAACGCACAAAGTGTGAATAAAGACTGGTAAATAAAAGGCTATGAGCATCAGTGTTTCTGCAACAAGTGTAGACAGAGTGAGAGAGCGATAATGGAGTGTGTGATCTTTTGGGCAAAACCGGATCCCCTCTTTGCCCTCCCCTCAGGCCTCCGGTTCTCACTCACCCCTCTCTTGGCTCCCCCACCTCCATTCTCCCACCTCTCCCCAGGCTCAGCAGCAGCTCCCTGTGTGTCGTCTATACGTTTCGGTGTTTGTTTGTTTACTTCGCAACAGCTGGGTCTGACTTTCCACTCTTAAACCCGGCAACAAGAGCCATTATTGCTTTGAAGACACGCATGTACCAACAACAGACAGAAAAGGTGTTGGCAGTCCTGTTGCAGAGATGAGGAAAAGGAAACATAAGTTTATGCATAAACCATAAACGTTGATGATATATTTCATATGACACTGTTACAGTTACTTTGCCACCAACGGTGGTGCACATCTGGACCTCCCAATAACAGAGTATTTGGTGTGAAGTGAGATCGTGTCATCTTTATTTATACACGCAGTTTCACAAATCATAAATGTGCCTCGAGAGGTTTTACATCCTGCACAACATATGTAGTCCTCTGTCACTGCACACTTGCACCTCATCTCGGAGAAAAAACACCTTTCAGCAAGCTAAACACCATGATTGCATGTGTATGTTTGGGCGGTTTTGCTCAACCTCAGTTTATGTCAATGTCATGCCAGGTCATGTTGTCCAGCTCTTCTTTTGAAGGCAACTGGACTCGCTTGAAGTTTGAAAATTTGCAAAAGGCGTTTACGGTCCTCTCTGATGAGTCAGGCATTAAGGAATGATGCGACAGCAGGAATAGTACCGTCCAGACAAGACTCAAACTGCTGAAGTCCGTCAGACGAGAGGTCAAACATCTTCAAGCACTGTTGACTGTGAAGCTTTGTTTATTAGTGCTTAGGTTTGTGGGACCAAAGAAAGTCCCCGCGTCCAAAACCGTTGAATTTTTTGGGTGAAGACTTGATTTAGGTAAATGACCCCAAGAGGAAAGGTTAAAAATAAAAAGTCATGTATGTGTGGGTCTGAGTGGCCGAGAGAAAGAGAAAGACAGAGGGAGAGTGCGAGAGAGAGAGAGAGAGAGAGAGAGAGAGAGAGAGAGAAAGACAGCGCATACTGCACTGTGATCCTTAATAAGTGCACTCTGTTCGACACAAATTCCTACAAGGTGGAGGTAAATACACAGCAGCGCCCGCCCGCCTGCCCTCCCTCCCTTCACATCCCTCGTTCTTTCTTTCTCCTGTCCCCCTACACATCCCGGCTCTTTCATGTGCAAAGCAGATGGAGTCAATTGACATGCTAATGAGACAAGGGCTGCTTCAGAGCACTTCTGAAGCCACAACACCACACGCACACTTGTATACACAATGACTTGTATATCGCCATTTGAGTAGGTCCGTCCCCCCCCACATGAAGGCACGCAACCACCCACCTTCACACAAACAAGCGCACATATGCATCATTGGACGCAACTTGGACATTACTTTTGAATAAATTATGAAGGCATTTGTTGTGCATTGATTTGGGACCCCACTAAAGCAGGCCCCTTTGCGTGGCAAAGTGCACATATGTCACAGTTCATACTCAATACAATTTTTCATGTGCATGTGCTGAAATTTTCCCTGGTGCTTTAAAATAACAACAGAAAAATATTCACAGCGTCCTGAGTTTTTCTTCACCGTGCAAAGCTGATTGTGGCTCGTATGAAGTGACGAGACCTTCACACACCCACAAATAAATACTGACATGAAAACACAAAAGTGGCTATCGGGAAAATCAGGGCTCCCAGCAGGCTGCAGCACAAACTGGGCCAAGTGGCCCAGTGACAAAAACATAGACATCAAAGTGGGCAAGGAAAGCCACGTGGTGGTAATCTGGCCAGCTGAGCTGCAGCTCTCAGTGGTTCAATGTGGCCTTCATGTTTCACATCTGTCTCTGTTCCCAGCTACCAACGTTCAGTCCAGTCTCACAACTCCACCCACCTGTTTACCATCCACATCATGAATTAAACATCTTGGCAACCAGCTGGGGCGTGCTGCTGAAATACAAGAAGGATATCAAAATCCAGTTAATTCAGACTGCCGAGGCCTATCCCAACTGACATCAAGCGAAAAGCATGATACACACTGGACAGGTTGCCAGTAAAAACACACACTTATACCCTTATTCACACCTGAGGTCAGTTTCACAAGGTCAATTAACCCAACTTCATGTCTTTGGATAAAAAGAGAATGGCAGAGTATCAGGAGGGAGAAAACACACACAATACACAGACAATTAGGAATAACATGAATACTGTCAACAAAAAGATCACATCTGGCGATGGTGCTGCTCGTGATTAAATCAGTCACTCAGTTTTGTCTCAAGCTACCATCAAATGCTCGAAAATGGGCTATTAGGACATGTCTGAAAGATTAGGAGCAGAACTAGAAACAGTGCACTTCATGTTTGTGATGTTTTGAAGCATCAGACCAATCGGAGGCAGCAGCTAAAAAGGTGGAGAGAAAAAACGTGATGCCGAGTCTCCGTCTCCAGGAGGACATGTTCTACTGATGTTACTGGGCGAGTGCCCTGAGCAGCACTCGAGGCCAGATTAACAGGTGACATTTACGAGAGTCTCGCACACACAGTGTCCTGTGTGTGTGAGACTGGCAGGGCCGCGAACTGAGTGATTTAGAGCCCCCTATCAGCCGACAGGAGTCAACTACTCCCACTACTCCCCACCCTAAAGGGCAGGCTTTATGGCCAGATCCTGATATACGCCTCTGCACGCGGCAACTTTTATTTAGGGCCCCCCTGTTGAAACCCCGTCTCCGCTGGCTCACTATTTATGAACTTATTAAAAGACTGATTTGGCGTTACTCTGGTTAGTTGCATTTTATTGGAAATGCAATGAACTAACTAGATTTGACCCAACATCACGTCTCTCAAGTATTGAGTGTTTTTTGGAATCTGTCTGTCAAATTTCATTCACACCTAACTGATTTTCACACGAAACAATTGGAAGATTCACAATTATTGCTATGCTTTAATTGGATTTCTGAAGGAGGATCAAAGAGTCAACCTTTGGATTGAGAGGCCACTTGCTTTCCTGACACAGCTCCTCCAGAGTGATTTACATATAACACGCCACCATCCTGCCCTGTGATCAGACCACTGCACTGGTCTTTGAATAGCTCTATAGATTTATTTTAGACATAGAACTGCTAAAAATGGCACATATTAAGTGCAAAACTTTTCCAGTACGCTATTATGGCAAGTGTGTTGCATTTTTATGTTGACAAATGCAGCATGACTGTATTCGTTCTTGAATGAATAATAGTGGGGCAGTAGAGTGATGGCCTTTGAGGAACAGGTGGGGCAGGAGTGTTTCACTACTTTCAAGTTCTAGCCCAACGGACAGTCATCAGAGCCGGGGCTGAGCCCAAAGTGGAGGGACCTAAGCTGTTGGTGTTGGCAGCCTCTCGTTCTGTCCCTGAAGACCTGGTCATCAAATGCTTTGGCATCAACAACAGTCCTCAATGACTTTTTACCATATTTTCCAATTTTCTACTCTTTTATTTTCTCAGTCACAACAGAAGTAGCTGCCATCATCATCATCATCATCTCCAAACCTTGCACATGTTTCCACTCGCATACAGTCATAGGCCTCCCTTTGAACTCATTTATTACGAGCACTTTCCCTGCTCAGTCAAAAAGACCCAGAAAGGACTGAAGCTGAATGATTCATGGGTCGAGTCAGGAACCAGTATGTGTGTGTCTTTATGTGTGTGGCCCTGTGATTGGTGGAGCCAGATGACAATACGTTCAGGCGTAGGTGGAGGGCAGTGGAGTGTTAATATATGACTAACACTTAGACATGGGATCAATTGCCAGTAAACGTCTATAGGCGCAGAGTGGAGAACATTTCAAAGCAGGGGAAGCGCCACACAGAAAAGGATTTGAGATCCTTTGAAAAAAAACAAGTTGATCCTCACTTGTTTGAAAAAATGTTCATCATTGTCATTGCGATGTGGTTTGAGCTTCTCAAAGCCAATGAAAAAATGTCCCAAAGAATTATTTATTTATATATTATTTATATATTTATTTATTCGAAAAAAAAAAAACCCTTCAAGTTCACCATTTTAAGCCCTGTGTTGTTTTTTTTAAAAAGAGGGGGACAACCAGTGATAAAAGACACCTCATCCAATTGCTGAGGTGCTAACTGTTGGCACGCCAATAAAAACCTTTGGGAAAATGACTGGAAACATTATCCAGGACAGGAGCAGACACTGAGTGGCTCATCAAGATTTTCTATCAACCCTCATTAGCCTCATCATCAATTAAATCCTCGACAGAGACGCATATTCCCATTTGCATGAACCAAAATAGACACACACTTGCGCTCGTGGCATGCGCACATTTACACAGAGCAAACAACACAAGTTGTCATATTCTAAAAAAGGATGGATTATCTCACCAACAGAGTCCCGTGTCAGGAACTCCTCTTCTGTGAAGAGATAGACGAACCACTTTCTCCAAATGACTCGCACAGAAGTTCTGCAATTACGCTTAACAGCCGCAATACTTTACCAGCGTGCAGTGGTGTGCATGGAGAGCAAGCACATTACAGGCACTTATATCAATGAAATATGGTGCTAATATTGTATTGTATGGAAATATCAACCTTAACAATAGCTATGGTTAATGTGCTGCACTTTCTTTACGGTATAATGTCTTTGTTCTGCTACAGAAACAAATACTTTAAAGAACAATGAGCACAGCAGTACAAACGGATCGTTAGAGGACTGATGAAACAATGCAGTTTATAAGAGACATATATGAGACAAGCACGCTTCTTTGTCCTTGCTGGTCAATAAACCAAACTCAAGGCCACAGCCAGAATACTTGTTGGACTTGAAGTAATGTGCCAGCTTTTGTAGAACACTTCATGGTGGTTACCTCTGCAACATTAGGGCTTTTGTCTTCCCAGGCCACAGCAGCAAAACTCCTCACTGACCGCTGAATTTCCCTGACCTGAACAAGCTCAGCACTGGCCTGGGAAAACGGTTGTTTCCTCTCCCCCTGGGCTCTGTGAGAACCCAGAGCAATTCCAAACCATACAAACTGGAGATCATAAATGTGGGCAAGCATGATAGCCTGCGTGTATCAACGTATGTGTGACTGTTTATGTGTCTCCCAGAGGAGTGAAGGTCTGTGTTTGGACAGTATCAGGTGTTCAGACTTTAATCCCCCCCCCCTCCAACTTCACCTCAGTCTCTCCAAGTCATACCTTCCTATAAAAACACAGCGGAGAGACGAAGACAGATGATAAAGGACAACCCGTCTGTTTCCAGAAACGAAGGACCCTGCCCCAAAAATAAATAATCCCTCTCAGATGTGTGTGTCATATCTGACTAATACATGCTTTTGTAAACAATTACACAGTGAGCCACCGTGGGGTAGGGTAGCTTCAGGCGATGGGCAGAGGGAGCGCAGACTAGTAAAAACTGGGTATGAGTCAGGCAATTATTTTTTTCCTTCCTTTTGTTTTTTTATTGTAATGTTCAGATCACCATTCAAGTTTGGACTTTTTTTTCTATTCGACTCCTCGTTTAGAATCTGATCTCACTTTTGACGCCAACCAGCTTGAAGAGAAACACCTCAAATATTCTCTTGAATCTTCTGTTCCGAGCCCGTAGAGGAAGATCTAACAACGGCTAGTCTTGCCCTCCAGGCCACCTCTGACCCGGGTCTCTCCGGGGTCAGGACTCGTAGTTGCTACTCAAACCTCTCTGCAGGACTTTGACCTGTCCTTCCCTTCTGGCCTGCTGTTCCCCATCGCCGCCTCACCCTCCCCTGTCCCTCGGTGCAGCCCACCAATAATCCTCAGCCAATCAATAGTAACTGTTCTCTCGATAATTCATAACATTAACATACACTCAATGGCCGAGCGGATGGATGGGGAAGACATAGGAGGGCCATCATTCCACTATCGATCCCCCTTAGAGGGAGTCGATAGGCGAGGAGGTGATGGAGTTATAGCCTCCTGCTTCTCTGAGGTAGAGCCACAGCAGCGCCTGGAATAAACACACAACACACAGCTATTGCTTTTCTCACACACACACACACACACACACACACACACACACACACACACACACACACACGTGCAGGAAGTACACAAGCACGTGTGTCATTTGTACATGGGGTGGTGTGCCAGTGTCACTAACAGAGATAAGAAGAAACCCATTTAATTACCCCCCAGAGCAGGGACCTGATTTTTTTTTATCACCACTATGTCTTTGCTGGTGCACTTATCCGTCTCCCTCCTTCTACTGTCTCCACATCTATTTTTCCCCCGCTACGTTCCCTTTACTCTCACTTTCCTGCTGCTCCACAGGGCCTGTTGTCCCTTTGGATTTCTCAACCACATGCTTCCCCCTTTTGATTTCATGTCCCTGTTGCTTGATACCTCCTCCCCAGCTCTCATATTCCACACATCCCCAGTGCCCGTTTTCACCATTCCTATCCTTCAGAGAACCAGCGAGTAACAAATCCCTCGATCAATTTTCATAACATGTTGTAAAGTCAAAAGAAAAAAAGAAGAAAAAAAGTCCAGCTGAACACGTACATGATTCGAAAGTCAATTAATCAATGACCACTGTACTGATTTGTCACCAAATTAGACAGAAAAGACAAGTTGCGCCAGATACTGTAGTCGAACAAAATGAAGCCTTTATTCAACTGTGTTGTTGATATTTGGCAGGTATTCTTACAAACAGGTAAAAAAAAAGCACAGCCAGGCTTCTCAGTTTAGAAATGCGAGTCGGGCTCATTTGTGGCTTTTAACAGCGGACAGGTGCAATGAACACAAGCTTCTATGATTAGCTCAGTGTGGATTGCACACCTTCAAAGTAATTGTTACAGTTTATTTGATTAACGGGAAATGATGCAGAATGTACAAACGTTTGAACACCGTGCTGTCACATGTAACCACTGCTGAATGCTGATTTGTAACTTCTAAAGAAAAATGTATTGAGCAAAAATATAGGAAGATTTAAATGATAGGCAACTATTTCACTTTTACATTTCTGTGAACTGAGTATTGCAATTCATGATATACATTCAATTTATAATGAGTAAAACGTTATATGGCATTTATTTTTTGTTATTTATCACTGACAATCAAGTGAATTTACCATAAATGCCCATTTTGTTGGGTGCCAGGGAACAGTCACAGATTCCTGTTTGACACTAAAACTCCCTCTAAGGTTTAAACTCACAATGTATAATTATTTAAAGTTATATACTGATGCTGATTGGCATACTGAATTCGTAGCTGATAATCATTGACAATTCAAATAAATTTTGAATGAATATTAGAGCAGAATGTGTCAATCTTAGAGTCAGTCTCATGTTTCTCAGTGTTTGACAGAAAGTGCGTCTGCCAGCACTTCAATTCCACTCAGACGAGGAGTGCAGCCGGTGGACTTGCCACTCTTTTCCCCCACCATCCTCTTCTCCCTTGTGAGATATAAAGCACCCTTCACCCATTTCCTCCAGCTTCTCATCCTTTCTTCCACACCTTTCCCAAAGGCCCACAAGGGCTCTACACACAGCACCCTGAAATATAGACCAGCGTAATGGCCCACTAAATTAACTCCTTGTAAGCGTGGTTTAAGAATGGCTGTAATTAGCATATAATAGGTGTGGGAGAGGAGGTAAAGGGCCAGGCCTGCCCCGGGGGCCCCGAGGCTGGGGCTGCGGCCCTCTCCCGTCTCCTTTTCTAATAGTGCCGCAAAGTTCAGCCTTATAAACATGTCAGTGAGACGCGTGATTAAACGGTGCAGTCATTAGATAATGGATCCTGTACCTGTGGGCTGCCTGTCATGTCCCCCCGTCAGACCAGCTCAGCGCACCCTCTGTCACACACAAACACACACACACACACACTCACCCAGCACATGGCTTCACTGGATTCCTCTGCTCCCCGCCAAAAGAATCCACATGCAGGAGAGAATAAGTAAGAGTGAGAAGAGGAAGAAAGGAGGGAGGCGGGGGGCGGGGGGGCAGCGCCAGTGCAGAGCAGCTCCCTGACTGATGTAGTTCCAATAATTGCAAGGCCCTGCTTCCTCATCCAAGTGCCTTTTACTTATTTAAACTGTTTGCTTTAAGCGCCACTGAAGCCAATTAGGAGAGGCATAATTCAATGGGGCAGGGAATGAAGTGAGCAGGAGGGCCAGCAGAGAAGGGAGGGGAGAGGTGCAACGGACAGGACACCGCGTTTCAGCAAGACCTTCATCCTTTTCCTGCCGTGTTCACTCTCCCGCTTTTTCTCACCTGGAATAAACTACTCAAATTACCAGCTTGAGTCTGATCTTTCTGTGGCAGACAGCGAGCGTCTTATGTACAAAATAGGAAAGTGACAATCACAGCTCCTTAATGTTTGCATGTTAGGCTGTGAACTGTGTAAAAAAAAAAATAATGTTTTAGGAAGAGTCTATGAACCATTGTGACATTTCAAATGATTCTGCATCACAGTGTTCAAAGCCAAAGAGCCACAGTACCCCAGTGCTGGTAAACCCACTTGTCCAATCAGAAGCGTCTCTCAACCCAAAACTTGAGTCAGTTGTCCAACATAACATCTGTCCATTGTTTGTATTTACTCCAGCAGGATTTAACAGTGGATCTCTGATGACCATCAGCGAAAGGCAGGTGACAACATAAAGTCGTCACTCATGCATCACTCGGAGCATCCAAAGACAACCCACAGAACCAACATGCTGACTCTACAAAGTAAGTCCCTGAAAGCTGAATGGAACCAGTGTTTTCATTTAATAAAGCAATAAAGATTATCAATACCCAACTACGGGCAGCAATAATCGTTAACCAAACTTCAACTGTACTTGCTTACAAGCAAGTAGCGACTTACAAGAAGCCACTTTGGATCCACGAGTCTTCACGTTGCCACGTCGAACATTTTTTCCCTCTTTGGGGGTTTTTCACATCGATGAGAGCTGAAGCAGGTGGGGAAACGGGGGCCGGCCCGGACCTTCACTCATTCTAACAGCCGTTTAATAAATGTGATTGCAAATGGAACTTGTCACATGCACTGGGGAGAGCTGGCCAGTCAATACCTTAGCTGGCAGGTGCCTGGGGTCACATATAAGTCAGCAAGTGATGGATATGTATCCAATAATTGATGTAGGGCAGCAGTTATTGTCAGTTTGGCTCCTGCCTCTATTGCTTATTAAAAGCTGTTGGGCTTAAGTACCAGCCAGCCAATTACCAAGGAAGCGAGGTGACTGTTTAGGTGCCCAGGCCCTGAGGCTCAGCACGGAGAGAAGAAATGAACCCCCCCCCCCCTATTGTTTTAGCGCTCGCATGCTGCTCTGTATGTGCGCATGTATCTGAGTGGTACATCTAAAAAATCCTCAGCACTTATTTTTTCAGTGAACTTCCTGTCATTTTTTTCTGTTTCATTGTTCGACAAAAGTGGTTTCCTCACATGTAGGTTTACCGTAAACCAGGGCGCATTAATCTGATGTGTGAACTCCTGCCTCTCATCAGGTCAGAACAGAGCCATTCTTCCACTCCATTGTTGTCACTGACCTTGCAGGTTATGTCAGAACCTGGGAAACGTAGAAAGCACCAAACGTCGCTGACCTGCTGACCTCAGCCTGCACTGCCTGGTTATTAATGAACTGGCAGGTTGGACCACTTCCTGTTTCAGATTTGTTCAGATCTCAAGGAAGACAGAAAATTTGGGACACCGTGGGCAAAAGAGCGACACCCAGGTCAAAGCTGCACAGTCCACTCCCCCGAACATCGAGGGACCACTGCTCCATCAGCCAGCTCAGCACAGCAGAGTATCTCCTCAACACAATCTCCCCATTGAATGCACAGTGTTGGGGGGGGGGGGTGCAGAAAGAGCGGTAATAACGCTCACAGCCGCGGGCTATAACCCCAAGACTGTGGGGAGAGAGGAAAGGGGGAAACTTTGGATGTGACCGCGGCGTGTAGTAATTGTAAAACTCAGAAAGAGCTGCTGAAGCAGAATCCTGACATGTAGCGCTGCTTTTCAGTTCTGATCAAAGGGTCCACCAGAGCAGCAGCTGATAACCCAATCAATTCACTCCTTTTGTTTTTCGCTGAATGATGCACGTTTAGCGCTAACCTCCAGGCAAAGAATGAGGGAAAGAAAAGAAGGTGTGGGGAGGGGGGGGGGGGATGAGGAGGGGGGGAAAGGGTGTGAGAGGAAGAGGAGACGAAGGGATGAATATAGGGGGAGGCGAATGTTAAAGCTGCATTTGAATTCTATAAAAAGTCAAAAAAACGGAGAAATGGGGGAAAAAAATTTAATAATCGCAGATTGTTGGTGAGTTTGATGGATCTATAGAACAGTATTAAGAGGTGCTGCGGGGGATGTGACGCACATAGGAGCCGATTAGAATATGAAATGTTTTAGCGGTGAATAGAGTAAAAAGGCACGGAGATTGGGGGGAGATTAAAAGATTACCTGTCTGCTGCTCCCTTCCTTCAGGAGACTGTGTGGCAGACGGAGAGCCCAAAGCTTATAGAAGACAATCGGTACAAGGCGGAGAAGAGACGGAGAGAGGGAGTATTTGTGTAGGGGAAGAGAAAAACGGACCGAAGGGGTGATACTGTAAAGATGAGCGTTCTTAAAAATGGTGCGAATGGATGTCCAAAAAAACTAATCACGGTTTGCAAAGAATATAAAAGTCAATTAATCCAATTGGCATGCAATCAATTAGTCTCTGTTTACTAAGCTTCCTATTGTGGAGGAAAAGAAAGAGCAGAGACATAAGGAGGCGAAACGGACACTCGGCTTCGGAGAATTCAATTTTCAAGGTGCTGCTTGATTAAAAAATAAAATAAAACACATCACACAATGCAAGATGGCCAATGGAAAGGACGGATTCATGAGGTGAGAAGCGAGTGAACGCTATTTTGAAAATTCAATTAGGCAAGGAATTTTGTTTACAGAAAAAAATAAATGCACACATTTGTTGAGGTTTTTAACAAAGGGCATTCAATTGAAACCTGTGTGTTTTCTGGCCTTTAACAAACTGTAGGCCGAGTGAAGTCGGCAAATAGGATGGAGACCGACCAGATTTAGATCAATAACACTGAACTACAGAGGTTGACTGTTTCTGATTTGTCAAACCTTCAATTTATTTCACCTTATTCTCAGCTAGTGACTTCTTATGTTTATTTTCTGAGTATTTAAGCAATTTAATGCCCAAATTCTTTTGATGACCATTTTTATGCTCAAGGAAGTGAAGAAAACAGACTCTCGTTGGACTGAAAGAGTTGTTTTTTTGGCACCAAAGCAGTAGATATACACTGATTATTATGGTTAAAAAATGATTAAAAACGGAAATTAAAAGATTAAAACCAGAATTTTACAAACATGCTTGTCTTGTTGCCCTTCTCATCAAGTTTTTATCAGATATCACAATGTCACACCAAACGTAAAAACAAAGGGTGTGTTTTTCCATGGGCTCCATTCACAACATCTGACTTACATTTGTTACAAAAAAAAACATGTTTGTTGAAAATTCTTTCCATCATTTGCTTCAAAGTTGGAGCCGAAAAGATTTGATTGTGCCACGGATGCACTCAAAAGATAAACTCTATTTTTCTCAAAACAAAACAAATAAACAAGCAAGCGACGATTATTCACTTTATGGGTAATGAGAAACAGGGCCGAGAGAAAAGCATTCAGCAAACAAGGCATCAGACTTAAGTGTATCACTGTGTTATTTTAATGGCTTATGAGAAGCTATTCATGCTATAATATGGGTTTGAACTGCACAGTATGCTGATGAAATATTCGGCGACACAATAAACAAAACTATCCAGCCTTTTGCACGGTCGCTTAATTCCGATGTTTGTCATCTCGCAAGCTGATGAAACCGCACTGGTGCAATAAAAACAATACATTCATTCTACATTATGTTTATAGTTTCAGCACTGGCATCACACTTTTTATTCCACACATTTGGAAGTGCCCATTCAAGTAAATACCACGCACCCACGTGTATTTACTGTTCTGCCTAAGGTGCCGGTCCATTTCCATCACTTCTCGTAACTGTGAAATTCTCCTGGCCTGAACGTGCACAATGGTTTTGTTGGTGATCCCCTGACTTAAAATACTCTGCGAGTGTGGTCACTTCCAAATCGTATGACACGAGAAGGATCGTTTACAATTTGGTTTGAACCAAAAACGCACTTTCTCATTTGCATCCTCATTCTCTATTGACGACACTAAAATATCTCAAAATATGTTAGAAAAACTTAAAATACAAGCAGCTCGTCTGGGCCGAGTGTGTGTTCTGTGTGAATCGTGACTCGTGACGAACATGAACACATTTGAGGTGGCGCGACAAGCACAAAAACAGCGAAAGAGAGAAGGAGGGGTCCCTTCGTGAGCCTCTTCTTACAATAAAAAATCCCCTCCATGATTTCAAGTACCTCTCGCATGTCTCTGGCCTGTCCTGATGAATGGGGATTAAAAGACGCTAATGTGCACGTGGGGGCGACTGACCTTCCATGGAGATTGACTTTACACCCGTGGAAATGGAAGCCAGTAAATCAGCCGGGCTGCTGTGGAGCTCATCCCAGCGCATCACTCGCTCTGACACCGTCAGCCCAGACAGCAGCGCATTAATCACAAACACAGGCCCCAACGCCGCGCTGTAAGTTCAGCACTGTCCCATCCATTTATCCATTTAGCACCGGTTTTAACACAGACTCAAGCGAACGGGCTGAATGTAAAAGAGCCGGCGTCTGCAGATGGCGACCACACGCGCTGAGCTTGAAATAACATCTCAGAAGACGCGCTTCTTCAACAACAGGATCACACAGATTTTTTGCCCGCCGTTTAGTTCTTTTAAACATGTACATTACACTGATTTGAATCTAAATGTCACGCTCTGTGTGCATGTGTTATCTTTGCAAACAGAAGAGTGCAATCTGTTAGTTTCTGTCTTTTTCTGTTTTTATCTGTGTGCCGAGACGAGTCCTTTGTTTGCAGTCTCTGGCAGCCAGGCCCGGTTAGGGAAGAGGAACATCTGTGATAAATTTCACCTCCAACCAAATGAGCTCTGGCACAGCAGAGGGCCCATGACAAACTTCCTGCATGTGTTAATATGAGGATGGATTTTTTTTTTTCTTTTTCAGCCAGTCAATGGCAAGCTGGCACACACACATGTGCACATTCAGACACCTTAAACACGCACAGACGCCCGCTCCAGCCGAATGCATGTGCTTATCGTTATCCACAGAGACATGCGACTCTCATGAAATGCATGTTTTAAAGGGAGAGGAGGAAAAACGTATGGGTTCGATTAAAGCGCAAATGGACAAAGGGGAAAAAACAGATAGAAGCTGTATTCATACTCTGAGGCAGAACTATCAATATTGGCAAAGATACACACATATAGAAAGATGTGAGCCGATTCTCGGGACTGTTCTTCACACGGTGAATATTATCAGCGATGGAGCGATTTCACAGCGGTAGTTGATGGAACTCATTCAGTCTTATTGACCAGTTAAAGGGCCCCACAGAGACTGCAGTCCCTTTATGGACTGACCCTCAGCATTTCAACACACACAGGCCAGAGGCTAGTGAGGGCCAAGGGGGCATTAACCCTCCCGCAGGTCAGGGCTCTGACCCACCGCAGCCCACCGAAGCCCACTTTCAAGCCCAAGTGCAGCCCGCTCCACTCAATACCCTTTTAATTGCATCGGGATAGTTTGCGACCTATCGATTAATACGTGTATTTATGTCGTCCCGGGCCCGGAGGCTACATTGTATTTCTGTGTGGCATATTCATTTATTTACCTATCTGTCCCGCCCCTCATGCATCATCTATATATCTATCCATCTCTCCTCCGAGAGCACTTCAATTCAAGGGCTCCCATAATTACTGCAGCCCTATAATTGAGTGCTTTGATTTAGGATTTTTCTGTTCCTTCTCCCCTGCCACTGCCATCACTCGCTCCACGCCTCTCCCAATGAAAAGACAGAGGGATGAGATATGGAAATAGAAAAATGGGAGATAGGGAGTCGAAGATACCCCCACCCTCACCCACACAGGCACACACACTCTCTCCCTCCCTCTCTCTCTCTCTCTCTCTCTCTTTCTCTCTCTCTCTCTCACTCTCTCTCTCTCTCTCTCTCTACGTCGCACTCTCTCCCTGTCTTATCAGAATCTACTGTTTCTGTCATCCATGAGGGGAGGGGTAAGTTGATAATTACTGAGGGAGATTCATGCAAATCGATGCCAAATTAAAGCATTATAAAGGCTTTTATCAGCTTTTCTTTTCCAAATTGAAGACGATAAAAACCCATTTGAGAGGCGGGAGAAATGGCCCCAGTCCCTTCATTTAAAAAAGAGAGAATTGTAATTATGTTAACACCAATGGAATCCCAAAACCCCCTTTTCTTAACTCACTTACTCATTCATAATTAATTAATTTCTCACAAAACTGGGCAAGAAGAACAATGCCGTCTAGCGCCTCCTCTCCTCTAGCCGCTCGCTATTTTCAGAAGAATAAGAGAGTGCAGGAGATATTGTTGAGTATTGTGACAGAGGGCTCATTTCCATACCGAGCCTAACACCAGGATTCCCCGTTTCCTAAGCGTCGCTCCATTTGCCGGGGGGCACCAATGAAAGTGGCTCTGTTTTAGAAACAAAGGTGGGTGGACAAGGACGAGATGGTGCCTCTGGAGCTGTGTTCGGCCTCCGGAGACAAAGAGGGCAAGACAGGGAGAAAGGAACGCCGAAAGAGGAAGGCAGACGAAATTTGTCAAAACGCCCTTGAACACACATTTTTCCTGATACAAATAAGACGAGCACTTTATTTTTTTATTTTTTCCTCACTCGTAGGGACCTTAACCCGACGTTCGTCTCCAAAACAAGGAGTTCCCCACACGTACGTCACGGCCGGTTCGTCCGCGCCTCACTGATGGTTCAAGGCCATGTGTTGGAGGAGAAAAGGCTCTCGTGACTGAGAGGAGCAGATAGCAACAGCACGGCGAGACACAACAGAGCGCGCGATTGAGAAAACGAGCGGCTGACAGACGGTGACCTCAGGGCTGTCTCGTCTGATCTATTAGGCGTTCGACTCCTCGGTTACAGCGCGCTCAACGGCGTCTACGCAGCTACTGCTCAACCACCCTCCTCATTCCTCCACCCGCTGGTGACGGGGCCGACCAGACACACGCGTGAAGGTGTCGCGCGGGGGGGGGGGGTGTGCAGGAAGGAAGGATAGGGTGGAGGGGGGCAACGTAGAGAGATAACCTGTCACTCCACAGGGTCTTTACACATAACACATGGCTGGCACGCGCACATACATCAACCTTTGCACCGTAGCCAGCCTGATGTGTGTGATGTGTGAGTGTCTGAGATCTTAACTATCACACCCTGTCACACGCGCACGCACGCACGCACACACACACACACGCACAAACACGCACACACACAAACAAATAACCAATTATAAATTAAATTAATAAATTAAATAATTAAAACAATAATGCTTCTGTATGTTTCATAATGATTGGTTTTTACTTTAACACTCCTTTTGTTTTGCTTTCTTGTCATTTATTATGATTGCGTGCAGGCGCATATGCACGGAAACACAAACACAGACAAACTGAGAAATGCACACACACATTTGTACACACACAGAGTGCGGCTGCTGTGTTTTTTTGCTCTCCATGACCTTATTTGGCCTGTGCTTGGAAGGGTCAACAACATCAGCCAGAAGTCGCAGCGCTGCTAATCCAGGCTAATGTGCTGTTGACAACAGCCCAATTACA
Source organism: Malacoctenus gilli (assembly GCA_032164315.1). Taxonomy (NCBI): domain Eukaryota; kingdom Metazoa; phylum Chordata; class Actinopteri; order Blenniiformes; family Labrisomidae; genus Malacoctenus; species Malacoctenus gilli. Next base: position 8,993,652 of record JASSRZ010000053.1, on the reverse strand, counting down.
CAGAACTCCAGCTGGGAGTGGAGAGGGGAGGTGGAGGAGGGGCTGAGGAGGTGGGGCAGCCGTGATGAGAGGTAAACAGGAGGAGCGGGAGAAGGAGGAAGAGGCAAGGAGAGCAAGTGGGACAAAGGTGGAGCAAAAAAAGAAAGAAAACACTGGATACGAAAGTGAAGACAGTGTGTGTACGTGCGCGTGCGTGTGTGTGTGCACATGTGGTTTAGTGGCGAGGCATGGCGCTGTGCAAACACAAGCCTGCTGGGTAGGGAGGCAGAAAAAAGCTTGGTGAGGTGGTGTGTAGCTGTAGGGAGCCTCATTACACTCAGCAGGAGCCTCACACTGCCTCATCACTTCTGGCTATATTGGAAACAACCACTGCTCACTACTGCACACACACACACACACACACACACACACACACACACACACACACACACCACACTCGCTCACACCATTGCACCCGATGCAATCTATGTATCTGGACAAATCGTTATCACAGTTTACCTGGGAAGTTTAAAAAAAAAGAAAGAAGAAAAACTTTCTTTGTGCATCCTGCTCAACTGCAGAAAGGAAGCAGTTGTCTTTGTAAAATGATGATTACAAAATCATTTTAAAATTCGGTCTCTGGACTCAAACGGTCACCTAAGAGTTTTTGTGGTTGTGAAGGTTGAAGGTGCATGGTTCAGTTCCCATATATGCTTGGGTCCTTTCAAGATTTCTGTCACTTTTGCCTAAAAATAGCTGCATGGTATCACGCTGGATATTATTCCAGAGTTTGCTGTCTCCTGAACTATGTTGTCTTGGCTGCACTTTAGTGGCCAGCGACTTGATATTTTGAAGTTTTTTTTCTTTCTGTGTGAAAAAACTCAAAAATTTCTTGACGGAATTGAAGGAAACTCGCAAGACTGGTGAGGGGTGGCACAAGGAACAACCGACTGAAATTTTGGTAGCGATCAAAAATGTAGAAGCTGCAGTAACATGTAATAACAGTGTGTGGCCACTGGGCAGAGGCTACACACTGTGTGTACATTTCTAATTATGTTCTGTGATCAAGCTCCATTTAGAAGTGCTGATTAATAGGCAAGAAAATATATGTAACATAACTTACTCCAACACAATGAAGTGTATGACGGGAAGCACGCGGACGCAAACACGCGTCCACAAAGCCAAAACAAAGCTCATCAGCCCACCAACAGCCCTCCTCAGGGCCACAAATCCAGGAGCATAAATCAGGACTGGCAGGAAAATGAGGTTTGAGGAAATGGAGAGAATGAAAGGCAGAGGAGGGAGAAAAGGAAGGAAGGGAGGGAGGACGCTGCGAAAAAAACGAGAGAGAGAGAGGGCGAGAAAGAGAGGGAGAAGGAGAGATAGCAGGGAGAAACCATGCAGGAAGAGGAAGTAGGAAAAGCGGCAGGAAGGAAAGAGGAGGTGAGAGGATGCAGCAGTGAAACTGAGGTGAAGGCAAGGAGGAGCAAGAGAGCATCTGAGTGAGAGAAAGAATTAAATAAAAATGCAATAAAGCAGCCGGTGTGAAATCAATCTGCTTAGAGTTTTGTTTAATAAAAATTCATGAAGGGGCTGGTGGCCGAGAGCTCATGAGAAATATTGGTGGCAATGTGGGGGACGTCGGTCTTGGCGAAGGGGGGGGGGGTTGGGGGTGGGGGTTGGTGGTGGTGGTGGTGGGGGGGGGGGGTCGGGAGGAAGGAGGATGAAAGAGAGGAGTGGGTCGCCCGTGTCTCTGTCGATCGTGTGCGCGAGTGTGTTTGCTTTTGGCTGTTTATCAGTGTGTTTGTTTTGACATCAGTGTGAGTTACAGGGCTGCAGTGAGTCCGTGAGAGAGGGGGACAAAGAAGAAAAAAGGATTGAAGGTTCTCATAACAACAGCAGCTTTCTGTCAGAGAGGAGGAAAGGAACTGGGCTGTAAGTCATGGTGTCTGCCTCCATGTCTGGGTGTGTTTGCGTATCAGCACACATCTCTCTCGCTCTCTCCCTCTCTCTTTTTCCTACTTTAACATCAAGGCCTCAAACTGAAGGATGGGAGGCTTATACCAGCCTCCACATTTCACACTAGAACAGTCCAGGTTGGTCAGTATTTTATGTCGTGTCCCCTGGGCGGAAAACCAGACGAAAGGTCCCATCGCATGGTCACGAAATCCAGGTCCATCGACTCTCAGAACCCAGGACAGGATCGCAAAAAAACTGAACTTTTCTACTTCTTGGAAAGTACTACGAATAATAATAATTCAATGATCACATTTCCAACAGAGGAAAGTCCTCTTTTCATCCATTCATCCATGTTCATGCTTGCTTTACACGGAAGCCCTCGAATGACTGCAGGAGCTGTAACGATTCTATTGCACAGCAAAATGTGCCAAAGTTCACCGGAGAGAAAACTACTGCGGCGCGCTACGGACAGGATCCAGCTGCGGGGAAGCTCTCAATGGCCCCGTCCTCTGAAGACTTCGAGCAAAAACAAATTTCACACACAAACACGCGCACACACACACACACACAGAGTTTACGCGGCGCTTCGTAAACCAAGACACCACTAGATGAACTTGAGGCGACAGCCTAAAATTAGGCCCGAACTCATTTTACCTGGAATCACTGAAAATGAGAATAAATGCTCCTTCATGCTGGCACAATGCGGAGAGCACCCAGCCAAGTTTACAAGCGGAGGTCGATACGGGCTGCCAGGTCAAAGGTCAGGATACTGTTTTGATTTAGCATCTACAGCAATAAGCCACGAGCAGCAGGGCCAAGACAATTTAGATAAAACCTCTTTATCTGGGCCCTCTTCCTTCCTGACTTGCTTCCTCTCTTTCTCTCCTCAGGCACAAAAGGCAAAGCGAGAGGTTACAAAGTGACAGTCATTTCTTTGACTTCCTGTTGCTTATCAGTGATCCTGGATACAGGCATGTCAATAATGGCACGTTTTACTAAAAATGCCTCTGAACATTATGTTAAGGTGCAGTTTTTGTTTTGTTGGAGTTTGCATAACAGCAAAGCCGACTCCTCGCTGTCTCTGGGAGGCACGGGCTGCCTGTCCTCCCCAAGGCCAGACTGCACTTTTGACACTGTTACTCAGCGCCGTGAGTCATATTACGGTAAGACGTGATGGATATCAGGACACTTGAGATAGTATCCAGCTGCCTTCGGGAGAGAAAAGCAAAAGCTTTGCGGCGCGTAACAAAATCAGGTTAAATGTCTCAACCGTGATCCCGGAGAAAAGCTGGAGGTCAAAACAGGAGCTGACGGCAGAGATTTGAATTCTGGAAACAACACCAGTCCCACAGAAAACTTCCCCTTCTGCTTTCTTTGTTTTTGCCCCAATGGGAGAAGACAAAATACCCCATAAAAGGACAATCTCAGAAACCAAGTGACCACTGACAAACATCCAAACCGTCTTGCCGGGTAATGAAAAGCAGCATCTCCTTGAAACAGAAGCACAAACAGGCAAACTTAAAATGATTAGATGGGTTCGTGAAGACTTTACACGCAGGTAGCCTTACGTCAACTGCAAAAAAATCCTGTTTACTGTTGTGTGCATTACTTGAATTGGAGAAAAACAGAATAAAAAGTGCATTAGCGTGGATCGAATCCAATGGTGCTCGAGCTAAAGTCAAATACTTTCGGGCGCTCCGCTCCTCACATGTCACAATTCTTTCCACTGCACAGTTTCAGAGCTGAAGTGAAGCCTGGGTCTGCTTCCAGGAAGGCTGCTGCACAGATCTATAAAGAGGGGCAAACTTCTTCTTTTACCACTGACTTTTTTTTTTTAATATGCAAAGCCAATGTTTCAAGGACATGCACAGAAAATAGATTGCCAAGAACCAACGTCTCAGACAAACAAACATC
>JASSRZ010000053.1:8971503-8985888 GCA_032164315.1 Malacoctenus gilli | reverse complement strand
GTGTGTGTGTGTGTGTGTGTGTGTGTGTGTGTGTGTGTGTGTGTGTGTGTGTGTGTGTGTGTGTGTGTGACACACACAGAGTGCAGCGGCCTATGCAGTGTGGTGGAACTTCTCTCATCTCAGCGCATTCGGTTTGCTCCCATTCTTCATTAACTCCATTAACAGATGAGCCGCGGCGATTAGCGGAGCTACCCGCTGATTCAGCTCTCACACACCCTCTCCCTCTTTTCTACCACTCTGTCGTTCTGTCGCTACCTCGTTCCAACACTCCTCCTCTTCCACCCCCCCACCCCCCACACCCCCGTCTGGGGGCTGTTAAGACCATTCAGCCCAAAGTCACGGGGGTAAGTGTGCTGTACATGCAAGCGCACACACTTTTGAACACGCGAGCGAAACTTCATGCAAAAATCATGAGACACCTTATCGCGTTTTATCACAATAATTTGCCACTTAAGCCACAATAAGTTAAACACCCTGGTGTGCACAGAGGGCCATAAAGCCGGCCTATCCTTCCCTGCAGTGGCTCTTTACTCAGCTAACAATTTTTACTGCTCCGTGCCATCTTAAAGCCCGCTGCTCCTCCAGCGGGCAGTGCCAAGGGGGCAGTCTGCCTGCCGCACACTGTGCCATTAGCCACGGCTGGCTCTTTAGCCAAGAGGAAAAAGGAAAACAGGCAGCGATTGCCAAAAGGTACGTTAGACGAGCGAGAGGGGACAGTGGGAGCAGAGACACGGACAAGCAAAGGAGAGTTTCTTTTAATTCCCAGCATCTGTTCCGTTATAGCCCCAATTAACAGATTAATTAGACTCACATTCCTCAGTTCGCACTCTGCCTCCTTCAATCCCTCATGGTACCTTTTCTCAAAAGGAGTCGGGGAAAAAAAAAAACCACTGCACGATGTCGTTATTGATTCACCTTTGAGGGCCCTGTGACGATTTAGATAGTCCTAATTGCTAATTGCTAAGGACGAGCCTCTCTGACAAGAAGAGCAGCAGCTTTTGTCCAGATAAGAATCACCTCCGACCGAGGCTCCGCTCTTTCGACTTTTGATAGGTGATGAATCATGCAACAAAGAAGCTGCCACTCACAAAACCTCTCTTCCTCTTCCATGCGAGAGATCTGAGAGGTCGTTGCAAAGGTTTTGCCGCTTTGGGTGCGGCGACAATAACAACCGCAACAACAAAAAGACTGGAGAATTCGTAAGGTTTCTTAAGGGGCTCGGCGGATGCTACTTAGATGGATCAGGACACACACACGGTTACGCACCGCGCTATTTCTTTTTCTCCCCCATCTTCATCTCCCGTGTTCTGGTTTTGCATCATGAAATTAATGACCTGCCAGTTGACTGAAGTGAGGCTGTTGTTGTCTTTTGTTTTGTTTTTTTTTCCCCTCCCGTTCACGTCTGTGGCTTTGTGCAGGTGCAGCTGTGCACATGGGCGAGTATTTGTGTGTGTGTGTGTATGTGTGTGCAAGTGTGTGTGCAAATGCTCATTTACATATGCCTTTGGTTGCCTACATCTGTGCGCGTGTGAAACGAGTGCATCTCTGTTAACGAGAGCCCGCGCTCTAAGCGTGGCGGTGGCCTAAGGATCCTGGGTAGAGCTCCTTTTTGCCCTTCTGACACAAGGCACTTCCAATAAATTATTGACAGCACCCCCACCCCACTCCACCCCACCCATCTTCTCATTTCCCTTCTATCTATCTCTTTCTCTCTGCCCCCCGCACTTCACCCCGCAGCCGCCACAACACACAAACACTTAAAAGAGGGGGAAATCAGTCTGCGTTTCTCTCCACGGAGAGCCACGCGTGAGGCAAACAGCGGGGAAGTGGCTCGCCGATTGAAGGCTGACACATTGTTACTCTACCTGCACATCACAGTTCTGACGCAGTGAGCTCACGACACGCAGACGAACCAACAAATTAATACTTCCTCCGCAGACTGGGTCTCCATCAGCCCCTTTCGAATCTCACCCCCTCGCTCCATCACGCCGAAGACAAGAGGAGCCTTGCCATCTGGCTGCGTGTCAAAATCATATCATTTAATTTGCTACACGATTCAATAGCTTCTCTACAGTGCGGGGATCCGACTCCCTAAAAGTGCATTCAGGCTCCGTGTCTGTGTTTAAGTACGTCTCCATCGTGCTGCAGGAAGAGCTTTTCTTTTGTCCCATGTTGCAGTGATGGGTTTTTTTTTTGTTCTTCTCGTCTTTGTGCTGTTCTGACTCTCCCGTCCTGGGCCATTTCACACACACACACACACACACACACACACACACACACACACACACACACACACACACACACACACACACACACGCGCAGTCTAACCTTTGAATTTAAAGCGAGTCCACATTATTACGACGCTAAACACAACAGAAGGTCCACACAATGGAGGGCGATATGCAACGGACAGCGTAAGAAAATGGAGCAGGCTCCCATTCTTCCTGGGACTCTTGCCTGTCTCCGACATGAATAAGAGGCATGGCTAAACGCGCTGCATAATTTGTACTTTTAATGGCAGAGCCTTCCATTCCTGTGACATGACTTAATCAATAACCAGGCCTGTCGCAGTCTCAGCCCAGACTCGGCTGGCGTTTTATTAATTTTGAACAGGCACACTAACTAGGCGTCTGCTACCAAGAGGCATTTCACATGGGATAATAGGCACCCTGGATTGATAGGTTCATTCCATGTACGCTCAAACCCTCATCCCTCTCTTCTCCCCCCCCCTTATCTCTCTCTCTCTCTCTCTCTCTCTTTCTCTCTCCATCTCCCCTTTCTTTCCCTCTTTCTGTCAAAGAGTGATTTAGCGACGACTCGGGCACATCGGCGTGTGTGTCAGCTGAGGGAGGAGCGAGAGATGGATAAATAACAGTGAAAGAAGGGATAAATAAAGAAGCGCGAAGAAAGAATGAGACCGGGGTTGTGACAGGGAGCCTTTGTCTAGATAATAGAGAGTCATGACCTACAAGAGGTCCACAGTATCACCGCATCTGTCTCTTTGTTTGACCAAAACCCCCCGGACACACAGCCGCACGTTTGTACAGTTGCACTCGAAAAAGCACCAACCATTGACAGAACGCGTTCTCCAATCCTTCACCCAGATGTCAGGCCCAGTAAACACCGACACGGGTTTAGGAGGATCCACATAAAATCTTTATCGACTTGACGTTCCATCCAGTGAGCTGCTGGGACATCCCAGGAGAGAAAACTTAAAAACTGCTCCCAGAGAGTGCGAAAGCCGTGGTTTCATTTGCCTCTATTCCCCTGACTGGCGTGTTATTGGCTGCGGTGGTCTCTTTACATCTTCCCTGCACGTTAAGGTGCCATAATTTAGTTGCTGCTTCGCTTTCAGTGATTTCATGTGGACAGAAACCTTTTCATACATCACTGTGGAAACAGACTTGGCCATCGTGATCAAGCGCCTCGCTGACCTGGTGAGCGAGTGGGACAAAAACAGACAGACTGGTCACATGGTCCCATGACAGCTGCCCCTCCTGACCCTCAGTCTGGACACATCCATTGATATTGTGCAACGTCAAGACTACAGTTTACAGACAAACACATTCCCCAAAGTTAATCCACTTAGAATTTGTTTTATCATTTGAAGAATGGCTGAAGTTCTCAGCGCAAAACTCCCCGTGGTTGCACATTTGGCTTTCTGGCACAGGCCCATAGTTTGTGCTGAGCTCTTTCAAGTGATGTCATTTGGGCGTGTGCACTGTTCAATTGATTTGTGTTCAAGATGTCGGTGTCTGGCTGGCTAATATGGACTCTGCTGGTGGCTGTATAAGTCCTCACTGCTGTATCACAGCTAAAGAAAGATTTGAGGGGTGTTGACACAGTTCAGTGATGAGTCTTCACAGACTTAACACTTCATGTTACCAAATTCCAGCTGGTATGCGGAAAAATGCTACGATTTAAATATGAGTTTTAGAGCCACTTTAGGCGAACAAAACATTACACCCTCACAAAAAGGCTTGTTTGGATCATCAAGCATTGAGAGCAGACTCTTAAAAACAAGTGCGAGCACAAGATCACACACATGTCCCTGCCACCTCTGCGTCTTATCTCTTCATGTGGTCGTGAGGATCATCACATTCACAATAAGCACGAAACGTCTCCCTCGTGTTGTTGACGTGGTGTTTATCTCTGACCAAACGCAGTGTGGGACTGCTCGGGATGAGGGTGGAAAGTTTCAGCATCATCATGTTTGGCCGCGTTGCATCCCAGTCCCTCGCGTATTTGTGCTTGCAGGGGTAAAATGCGAGAGGACTAAACATTTAGCCTCCGACACGGGCAGCTCTGTGACTCATCTTGTTGATAGGCCTCGGGACAGAGCGGAGGACAGATGGATGGATGGAAAAACAGCAAGGTGGGTGGAGGAAGAGGAAGGCAGGGTGGGGGTGGGGGGGGGTTGATTCTGTTGACTTTCAGTGAGCGGGAGCAAGAGAAAACAAGGATCATGTGATTACTAATAAAGCCAAAGGCAGAGAAGGAATGTATCTCTGAAGATGAGTCACTATTGTTGACAGCGCTCCTATTTTCTCAGTACCGATCGCACAATGAAAAGACTATCATGCCGCCACTTCACAATAATCACACATAATCACAATAGTCAATAACCGCGTGCCGTAACCTGCCTCCTGACTTGACACAGACCGCTGAATGCAGCCAGTGTTTGAAGGCTTCTGCTCCTGGCTCAACTCCGCTTCACTGTTGTGTTTGAGCCAAGTGTATCTGAAGAGAAGTTGTGCAAAGATTTGCCGTTGCAAAAGTGCAGTAGTTGAACATCCGAAACATTCCTGTCGTTCTTGTGTCCATTTGAGACGTTTCTGACCTTTGTGTTCTGGTATGTAACACACAAACACACCACAGCACGCAAAATGGACATGACTCTGGATGTTTTGTGCTCGTGCGTCACGTTCAGCTTGTTCTCTCGTGTCCGCTCCTGTCCTGGGATAAAATGTCTTGGTATGACCGCGTCAGAGTTCACACTCATCCACTGGTCTCAAGCTTCGGGCCTGTCAGTCCATTTGCTCGAAGGACTTCGGGCAGCACACTGTGGCCCCAGTTTTTTCCCCACTGAAGGGGGATGCGTCTGCATGACTGGTGTCACCCATTGTGTGTCCTGTATATTGTGAACGTGACAGTCATCACCGAGATTGCTCAAGTGGTGAAAACTTGCTGAATAAGCGGAGATAATAAGCTAACAGAGGTGGGGAGGGGGGACAAATTATTAACCAGAGAAGTTCCATAAACTGTTGCTCTTTGTCCAACCCTCGCTGTCCTGTCGTCTGGCCTGTTTTTCACCAAACTTTTGAAGCATTTTCTCCTCTTGGAATCTTTCCTCCCCAAAACCTTTAAAACTGCCAACACCAAAAACTTTTACTCTTCCTCCCTTCTGCCAACAATATTTCATAAACATACAGTGACAAATTTATTTGAATGCCGATTCCGGCGCAGACATAGAGATGGATGGGCCGAGGGGGGTGAAGGTGGGACCGCGAGCAGCATGGTAGCGAGCAGCTTTACCGCATACATTTGTCACATACTCGCAGATTGTTGGCGGAGGAAGGGGGGGGCAAAAGAGGTAGTATGTGTGGGTTTGGGAGAGGAGGGGGTCATTGAGGCTCATGCACGTCTCTCTGAATGAGAGAGAGAGAGAGAGAGAGAGAGAGAGCGGGGGGAGGGGGCTACTCCAAGAATTGAAAGAGTAAATTTATCATAGTTATGGCTTTCTCAGGCATCCATTTTCCTACGGTCTGTTGACAGCTAGTAGTATCTGCATACCAGCAACCCCCCCCACTTTCCTCCACCCTCCAGTATGATTGACAGTGTCGTGCTTCAGCCTAACAGGCCTAGTTACTTTAGAACTGGACACCAAATCACACATGCACACCCACACAAACACACAGAGAACATGAGGTTTTCTATTTACTCCCTGTACGCTGTGATCAACGGGCACACACTGAGTCAAAGGTGCGTTTGAAACAATCAGACTGGTGAGGCCTCGGGCAGACTTGAAAAAAATTACATGTGGAAACTTGAAAGCCTATCTTGAATTGGCACTTCGTTCACTGCATCATCACATAGTTCAATGCCCTTATCGTTGCGTTGCTTGATTGAATAAATAGGAAAAAATAGAAGACCTTTCTTTAAGAACTGCTGTAGTTTTGTACCAACGCAGTCTTCAACATCAAACATTGTCTCATGCTCTCTGACTTGAAAAACAACCCCAAACTGACTCCACCTTGTATGTCAGGTAGGTAGGGTTCATGTGCATTTTAGGCATTTATAGGGAGTCACTTGAGAGGTGAAATAGGTTTAAAAGAAGCCAAAGTCTAAAGTGAGTCCAATTCATACTTCAGGACATAGTCTTGTTTTGTGTTTTTGTGGTTTTTTGGTTTTTTTGCATGTTCACGCTGTATGAAAAGGGCATTTTGATCCAAAAGCAATGATTTACCAGAAGCAAGTAGTAAACTAGATCTTTTAAACTCCACCAGAAGCTCATTAAGCGTACTTTTCTTCCTTGTGAAACCGAAGAGGACGGATCGAAAGACCTTCTGATTACGGTGGTGTTTCCTTTGCCTTATTGTGGCGCACCAAGCCATAATTACTCACTTAACTGCCCCTTGAGGCCAAAGGGTGGAGAAACTTTGTCTCCTTCACTGAAACCAAACCTCCACAAGAAGCAACTGAGTTGTCGCGGATATTAACTTTTTGTCAAGACAAACGGGAAGGAACGTTGCACAGAAATGCTCAAATCCAAGTGAAGCATTTGCACCAAACTCACTGAAGGATCATCATTTTCAAATTCAAATGCCTGACTCCTGAAATCAGAGACTGATTTGAACCCCGATGCTCCAAAAAAAACCCAAAAGAACAGAGAAAAACACACGTCCATGACCTTTAATCTTTGGTCACTAAAAACCAGACAGCTGATGTCTGAGTGAGAATAAACAAGTTTTAACTTTGGAAAAAACATCATAGAACGTGTTCAAAACACAAAAGAAACAAATGCGATGGACAAACCAAACAACGCAGCATCATTCAATCTCCTGCCAAAATCAGGAAGGAACCAGTCAGAGATGAGAAAAAAGGTTCATATCATACTCAAACACTCCGTGTTTGTTTTTGGGAAGTGTTGCCGGAGAGTATTTTTTTCAGGATTACACAAAGAACTAAGTGGCTGATTTGGCAAATGTACATCTGGTTAACAGCCTCTCCTGCTGTAGGAAAACACAGGCACCTCCCGGGGATTTTCTGTGGGAGCGTCTGGCACCGTCTTCTGTGCCACCGAAACGACTCCGTAGCGCGTGAGGGGAGGAATTTTCTGGCATGAATGGATTGAAGGACAGTAATTAAAACTCAAAAAGCCATAAAAAAAAATTATAAGAATCTCAAGCTACCGGTACTCCCTCAATGGTGAAGAAGAAGTGACAGCAGTCTAAGCTGTTGGATTTTTGTGAAAGTTTTTCTCGGGTGCAACTTTCACAACTTTTAATGTGGAATAAAAGATAAACTATATAGACGCAGTGAAACTAGAAGCCGACTGTCCGATGAATTGGAATGTAAGGTGAACCAAACGTACAACCTGATGATGACGCCACAATAAAAGCCAGAGCTTTGCTAAGGTTCACTCACAACCACAAATGTCAAGGTAATGGTGCATGAACAAAACGCACATAAACACAAGCGTCAGCAGCTTTCATCTTTGGACTTTTTACCTTAAAAACTTCCTCCCTCTAAATTCAACCAGCATTGAACTTGCTGGATGTTTTTCAAATTTTCCACACACTGTAAATCAAGAACCCGTTTCTAAATCTTAAGACCAGAATGAGATACACCCATTTTATTCACCTTTCCAACATGTTGGTATGTGCCTGCAATTGTGAAAGGATCTTTCATTCATAACATCATCATTAAGTCAGACTGAAAGCTCATTCCCCTTGGGAAAACTTTTCTGTTGTTGGAAATAAAATGAAAACACATTATTTGGATGCTCTGTGGATGTGAAATAAACGAATAAGATGATGCTTTCTAGAATCTTGCACAGGCCTGGAAAAAGTGCTTTTATTTTGAAAGCTTTTGTGTCTTCTTCCCAGTGAGAGGACATGGACATGAAGTCTCCAGTGACCGTGCAGGAACAAAACACCTGGCTGAGAGGGACGGACTGGGCAGAGCAGTCTGGGCGTCAGTGGGACAGTTCACCAGAACAGGAAGCTAATTGTTATAATAATCCTCATGACCACAAGCAGAGCAGAGAGGAAAGGAGCTGATTATACCCATAGAGAGAAGGGAAGGGAAAGAAAGAGCGAGAGGGAAAGAGAGAGAGAGAGATTATCTGTCTGTGAGTAGACGGTCATTAACCTCACTTTGCCTCCTTAACACACTCTCCATCTTGTGCCGTCTCTCCTCCAGTGGAGTGCCAATCTATATCCCATTGTTCCCCCGTCTCTCCTGGACCACACTAATTGAAGGCAATCTAAACACGCTTGCAGCAGACTCTTATCCCACCTCTCCCCATTCTGAACATGCACCCGTACAAACACATCGAGGCACCTGTACGTCGAGTCAGACGAAAGCCTGTAGTACGAATATAGGAACAAAGACCGACGTCTAAAGTCGTCGCCAAAAGCAGAACGCGCATCGGCTCATACAGTCTGTATCCATTTGATTCAGATTATGGTCACCACATTCAAAGCGAGCCGCATCTTGGACAGATGTCAACCTCTCTCTGAAGGACAGCATGCAAAGTCAACACAGAAAAGGCCAAATAACTCTGATGTTCTGTTCACAGCCCCCCTTGATAAAGACAAAGGAGTGTTTGGCACCTCCACAGTGAAAGACGCGTCTTGGGCTGGATCAGTTAAGCATATTAACACAAACATTGTCGTCTGGGATCCCATGAGGGTTAGGTAATACATTGTCATACAGGCACAATAGCGGCGTGGTCCAATCATAATAGGGGTGATGAAATTAGGCCTGTGAAGTCCGAGCGTTCACAAACGCAGGCTTGGCACGGACGGCCGTGTGATTCAGAGTCACGGTGAGCGAACGCTGGTGAGCGGTCGAACAATGAGACAGACTGACTCACGGCATGTCCCGCACTGTCCCCCAAAGCATCACACACCAACTGGTCCGACACAACATGAATGACCCGACACTGTGGCAACTTGATACCCATAAACACAGCATGTGGCACTCATGCCCACAAACACAACCTTTTCTTTATCACCCAACAAAGTGTTTCACCGGCAAATACAGAGAAACATTAAAAAAATATACAAAAATAAGTGTCAGGGACGCTAAATACCTAGAAAGTAGGCACCAGGAAAACAAAAAAGCAATGACAGACTTTGAGGAAATGTGGTAAATTCAATGAGTTAAGTTAGAGATATGCAGATGGTTACAAACTAAATTGATATTTCATCGACTTCTCACAGTTTCGTGTCTGTTTGCAGTGACCACTACTGCACAGGGGGAAAAGGTCACTTATTAGCCAAGTGACACTCAAATGAGAACAAGTTCTGGTTATGAACTATTTTGAAAATTCTAACTAAAAAAAAAAGAAGAATGTAGCTAAAAAAAACCATGAATCACCAGATATCTGTTGAGCAATCCAATGAAGACAGAAGATTTGAAGCCTAAACCTCCAAATTTTGACTCTATCACAGTATGCAAATAGATATGTGGGGTGAAACCTAAAATGAATGCTCCCCAATACAAGCTAAAGATGCATTCATGTTTCCTGAAAACGCCTGTTTAAGGACAGGGGCATCGAGTCCAAAAGTCCAAAAGTTGAAAAATCCTTCTGCACATGTGTTACTGATTGAAACTTAAAAGTACAGGGAAAAAAATACTTTTTTTCAGATAGTTTCTGAAGGTACCACATGTCAACAGCACATTTTCATTGGTTTATGCTTCGATTTCAAACTTCTAAACATTATCTAAAGAATACACAATCTTTTGTTGTCCTTCTTCGAAGACGGCAGCAGATACAGACTATTGTTTTGTGGGAAAAATTTCTCAAGGCAGAGACGTTGAAAGGAAAAGCTAAACACAGATATTATACGAGGGCCATAATCAAGCCCAAACAATCACGTATTCCGACCGATCGCCTCGGCTGTTTGAATGTATAATTTAGACCGAGGGCGAGATAAAGAGAAAAGGAGGAAGGACAGTGAGGAGCAGACAAAGAGGCAGTCTGTGTTCCTGAGTGTAATTAGAGCACAAGAAAACAACCACTGTGCTGGGAAATTAAGAAAACTAACAGAGACAAACACAGGCGTGCGCGCGCTCGCGCACGCACGCACGCACAAACACAGACACATGCGCTGATGCACCGTGGGTGTACCACTGAGGATAGATCGCCCTCTACTGACGGATCAGAAAAGGTCAGCTGCATGTCTGCTCAACCACAGTTTTTCTATACTGAAGTACAGCCAGCGCAGTGTGAAGGTTAGTAGAATGACAGTACTTAGTATTGCTTCAGTGAGAACTAAAGTATTGTGCATTACTTTTGAATAAAAAAAAAAGGATTCTGCCCTGTAAATAAACAACATTATTTTTGGTTTTATCTTTCGAAATCAGTCTGTAAAAGACAAAAAAATTGATTAATCCACGTTCAAATCTGATATGTTTTTGTTTCATGTAGTTCTACCTCCAATATGGGAGGTGAATTCATGAAAGGTTTGCTCTTATTCAAGAGTCACGTGACCACAAACTTTATTAGGGACAAATAGATACCGCAAATGTTATGGTAATGAATAGATAAAGAGATGTGTTCATTTATCACATCACTCATATTTCTTAAAAGATGCCACTTGATGCTGCATCACACCATCTCCTTGTCTTTCGGTTTGTCATTTACATGCAGCGAGTGGCTCCGTCTCTTATTCTCATTGTCCAATAACCTTATTGTGGGACACGGCGGGGACAGCCAAGTGGCACAGACTGCCAGCTGTTGACGGGGGAGAGTGAGACTGAGAGGATGGATGGAAAGACGCTCCTCCCGGACACGGTGCGGCGTCACCTCATGGCCCTGCTCAACCACGTTGAGGCGGCGGCGTGACTGCTGGAGGAGCGTGAGTTGGGGGGGAGGGGGGTGGAACAGGTTGCATGAATGAGTGATTGGTGGAAAAAGACAGATTGGGAACCAGAGGTATGAGTGGGGGAAACTTGTCTCATGTAAAGCTGGCGGGACGGCCTTCGGTCCTGAAACGTTGGCGATCGTGTGCACGTTTCTGTTGTGCACTTCCTGCCTCAGTGGGGAGAGTGCCCTCGGTGGTAAAGGCACTTCAACACCAGGGCCCCCGGTGTGTACAAGTGTGTGTGCAGACACGCGTGTGTCATGTTTGAGCGTGTTTGCATGTGCACATCGGTATGAGGCGTCATCGCGGGTTCTCTGCTCGTCTGAGAAAATCACACTTCGTGCTCGCTCACAACCCCCTGCCAGGGACAAGACCCGCTGACAGCGCCGCATTGTTATTTCTTCATGTTTGTCAAATGTGGCATCTTCATGCACAGGCACACATACAGATACAGATGTTGTCAGCAGTTCTCGTCTTCTCAGACACCTCTCACTCCCAAGTGAGACAGAGTTTGTCAACTTGTCGCAGACAACCCCCCCTGGAATCTGCACACTCTGCTTCACAGTGCCATCTTCAAACCGACGACTTTCTTTCCAATTAATTTCCTCAAGCGACACTTCGGGCCAACTTTTTTTTCTTTTCTTTTTTTTTTTTTGTTTGGTTTGGTTTGTCTGAGAGTCAAGGTTTGCATCCAGCATTTTGAAGATCACAAAAATCCACACACTTAAAATGGGGGGTGCG
Organism: Malacoctenus gilli; assembly: GCA_032164315.1. Taxonomy (NCBI): domain Eukaryota; kingdom Metazoa; phylum Chordata; class Actinopteri; order Blenniiformes; family Labrisomidae; genus Malacoctenus; species Malacoctenus gilli. The sequence continues at coordinate 8,974,051 of JASSRZ010000053.1, read as the reverse complement.
TCGGATCACCACGGGAGTGCTTCTTTTTTTTTTAAAGTCCAAAAAGCTTCGCAGGCACAGACTTCAAACGGAGCTCACGCACACATATGCACACTCACGGGGTGGAGGAGTATTGTCAGTCCACCTGCCTTCGCACAGACTACCTCCTGTTCCTCCTGCCTGCAGCAGCCTGGCCCACCGCTCGCGTCTCCGTCTGCAAGCAGCCCCCTTTTCCAGCTCAGCAGCTGAGAAAGTGCCAATCCCACAGTTTAAAGGCCCCACTGGCCCTGCCAGCATGATAGATAGTTTAGAAATGAGGACGCGTGTTTAAAAGAGAAGAAGGGGGGGGGGCATAGAGAGGGAGGAAGGGAGGGAAGGAGGGAGGGAGGGAGGGAGAAAAAAAAAGGCACGAAGCAGCAGCTGTCAGACAACACAGAACCCAAGCTTCCATGACCAGCGTCTAACGGAGAGAAACAGAGAAAGAAATAATAAAACAATGGGTCTTCTGGGAGGTGAGGGAGCCCCAGCTCGGACGATGGAGTCAGAGAGAACCCAAACGCTAAAAAGGTGCAGACACGCAGGCAGAGTCTCTTTTCAAGAGAAGCTTGAAAAGTTCCTTGACTAGTTTCTCCACAAAGCCTCATGAACATTAAAAAAAAGTGGTTGTAGTTTTTTGGTTTCAGATCAACAAAGCAAAACTGGAGTAAAGCTTCCCGCAAGTATGTACATAACCTGGTAAATTTGTTCTCCATTAATCCACTCCACGTGAAATAAGGTTATTTGAGGAAGAAATTAAAAATCAGTCAGCTATTCATGCGATTTTGATCACCTCTGCAACCTCAGTAGCTCTGATTACCTGTTCTGCTCATGCAGCTCCTTTTCACAGAGTTCCTCACAGCAAATCTACATTGTGATTAATAGAACTGCTGCTTTACAGAAAGGCACTAAAACTGTATCGTACACTCATGTTTTTATACTTTCTTCACTCTTGGTACATGCTTGATTTTCCAGTTAACATAGTGTACATGTGTGCAAAACATTTACACCCCTCATTTCTATCATTTCGAGGTACACAACTTGTTCCAGGATATCAAATTTGAATGCTATTAGTGCCTGTCAAAACTATTCAAACATCATTTTGCATCCATTTAAATGTGTCACTTCTCTGTCGCAAACACAAGGTCAAAAACTCAAATGACTAACGAGCGAATCAAGCCCTCTCAGAAATGTATGCATGCAGAAATCCTCATCATATCATACCATAAACATGTTTACATGAGGTGGGTAATCGTCAGAGAAGCGCACGCGTCTCGTTAAGGGTGAACCTGGGCTGAACAACTTGACATCTGAGTGTTACTTCCAAAAGGAAAGAGTGTGCAGGATGTTGGCAGGTTGTTTGAGATGTCACTTCGCTCTCTGTAATCTTGACAGATTGTCAAGTTGACTCCTCGTGCTCGCAGCTCCGACACCTCCGATCTCTCTCGGCTCCGACACGCAAAACGCATACGCACACGTTCAACAGGTGGGAGCCGATGGGAAACGGTTCACATGAATCTCCGCTTACGCCGCAGGGAGAGCGGTGTATCCTCGCACCATCCAGAACCAACGAGAACTTTCCTTATTTCCCTAATTATTGTTTCGAAAAAGTTTGCTTCTTTCAAATGTTGGGGGGAGTAGATTTTACTTCAAAAATAAAAAGTAGAGACAAAGAAATAAAGTGTTTTTGAAAATTGCTTGAGATAAAAATTAATTTTCTACCATCAAAGGATGTGAAAATGCTTCTGTTTTTCCAACCACACAAGATTCAGGCGCCCTTTAAGAAGAACACCAAAGACTGACCTGATGATTTTTGATTCCAAGCACTTATTCTACATTTAGAAATATTGACATTGTTTTCGTGAATAAGACCATGAACACCGATAACAAATATCAAAGTCAGTAAGAGAATATCCTGAAGGTGTTCAACAAGGCTCATGTCATTGCAATGTCTTGCAATTTTTCACGTTTGTTTTGTAGAATCTTAATGACTTTATTTCACTTATTAACAATGCAGCAATTTGAAAATCTGAAGAAAAGTCATTTCAATTAAAAATCATTAAGCCGAAAATTAGAAATAAAAAAATAATGTTAAAAGGACAGATACAGGATTCACAACAACGAGAATGAATCCTGTATCTGTCCTTTTGACATAGTTTTTTGTTTTTGCTTATAATTTATTACAAAAAAGCAAATATACCAAGCAAAAGTGGGTAGGAAAAAAACAATAAATGCCTTTTTGTAGCGGGACAGTCTTGCTTCTCTCCCCCTTGAGTGTTCATTCTCCTGGTGACGAGTGTAAACGCAGTCAAAAGGAGCCCAGCTGCAGTCAGCTGGGCTCCACTTGCAGATATGTATATTTGCCTTCATTTTCCCCGACGCTCTCACAGGGGCCCTGCTGCCTAACACTTATTAAACAGATCTTAAGAACATCTCCATTCATCATTGCCACCCCGCTTATGCATCAATGCTCGAGTGTGCGTGTGTGCGTGTGTGTGTGTGTGTGTGTGTGTGTGTGTGTGTGTGTGTGTGT
>JASSRZ010000053.1:8953361-8964058 GCA_032164315.1 Malacoctenus gilli | reverse complement strand
TGTGTGTGTGTGTGTGTGTGTGTGTGTGTGTGTGTGTGTGTGTGTGTGTGTGTGTGTGTGTGTGTGTGTGTGCGAGGGCCACAGGGCAACCTTAGAGAAACTCAACTAATTGCGACCACTGGGTTTTACCTGAGGGTCTTCTCCGGCTAATATCATTAGCTAATCTGCTGTGTGTTGTCCCCCTTGCCCTCTTCATCAGAGCGCCCCAATCTAGTAACACAACCGGCAGCCTCCACCACCACCACCCCAACACCCCACCCCCACCCCCTCCAAAACAACCCTCACACCCCATGCCTGTATCCCAGAGCCGGGTTGCAGACTGCTGAGTCCGGGCTTGTGCTGCTGGAAGGGCCCTGCATCTGGGCTCCACTGACAAAGAAGATTAATACCTCAGACACGCGAGCATGGGCATACTCGCGCACATTTCGCGCCCACGCAGCAAGGTACCCTTGTGGATCCTCCTCAGATGCACGCAAACACACACATTCCAGCCTCAATCAAAACAGAGGGGGGGGAAAAAAAACCCTGAGATGTTCAGCGCGTTCTACCTTCCCACCACCCAGACTCCCTCTTCTTCATCCTGCCTGAAGTTTCTCCAGGCTGTGGACCACTCCAAGTCTACCCCCACAGCCCCCCCCCCTCTCCCCCACTTTAAATAGAAACTCCAGGCCACAGAAAAACAACTTTCTGCTGATGCGACTACTCCCTCTTCCTCACCATCTCTCCCTCTCCCCCTTCTTCCTCCCATCACACACCTATGGTTTAAAGGGAGAGTGGCAATGCCGGAGCCCTGAGCTCTGTTGGTACCGTTAAAGAAGATCAGGGTGGGACCGTGTGCTCCCGATCCCCCCCCCCCCCCCGCCCCCCGTGGGGAAAAAGTTCAGACGACTAATAAATAAGAATTCAGAAACCTTTTTAAATGTAAGACAGCATCGAGATTTCTCACCACTTGGTAAAATTAGATGCAGAGATGCTGAAAAATCCTGATGCCGGAGTATTTTAGAACAAATAAACAGAACGAAAGTGAAACGAAAACTAAATAGATTTTTCTTTTGAAATTTAAGAAAATGAGTGGGCTGTTGTTTTTTTTGTCACTGGAACAGCTGAATGAGACACTGCTACCTAAAATAGCTCTTTGAGAAAAGGCGAAAAGGTAAATTAGCGTCAGACATGAGCTGGTGAGGAAAAAGAGCGGGATATTCCCAGATGTGGATTATTTCTATACCTCACCTCTGTGTGTTGGAAACCCCCCCTCCCCCCGGCAATCCCCTGTGGGCTGCCAAGTGTGTGGCTTGGCCCACAAGAGTGGGAAGAGGGGGCTGTCAAAGGGGCGCGAGGTGTTGATATAACCTCCGTCTGACACATTCACCTGTGAGGGTCTGCACCACACTTGCCACTGTAGGCCAAGTGTATGTGTGTGTGTGTGTGTGTGTGTGTGTGGGGACGGGGGGGTGGGTGGGTGTGCACGCATACAGGTATGACTCCAAGTCAAACTATATACTGTGTGTGTATGAGAGGGAAGAGCAAGGAAAGAAAATGAGTGAGGAAGGGGAAAAAAAGGGAAAAATTGAATGGAGAAATATTTGACCGGAGCGCCGGAGCGAAAGGATCAGATAAAAAGAGTAATCACTTAGGCAGGGACAACTCTGGCACAATGCTGAACGCCTAAACGCTTCCCCCGTGTCAGCACATTGGCTGCTCGTCAAAGGGGGTAGAAAGAGAGCGACGAGAGGCGGAAACGCCAAGCACCAGAGCGGCTCCACATCTGCGGCGAAACCAGAGCTGGCCGGGTACAGATGAAGGGGGGGTGAAGCTGCAGGTCTGGTGAAGAGGAGGATGAGGAGGAAATAGAAAGAGTCAATCAAAAGGAACAATTAGAAACAAACTGGCCGGAGCTGCCTGAGAACGAAATAAAACGTTTGCAACTGCAAAAAAAAAAAAAAACAAGCAAACGTGACCATGCACATCGAGACCCAAAGTGTCTCTGAAAATGTATCTGTCGCCCCAAACGCTGCTTGCAGTTGCTGTGGGGTTTTTATTCAGAAAAATATTTGCTCTACAGAAAAAAAAGAAAAAAACATCACTCGACTGTCAGTTTGTAACCTTTTAAAGGAGGCGTTTTCATTAAAACAGATCATCTTGAGACTGAGCTTACAAATTTAGTACCTTACAGAAATCAAGAAGCTTGAATTGTAGTAGTTACCAGCCTAATATGGAGCCGGTTAACAGTCAAAGATTAAGTCTTTACACTTGAATTTTACATAATCTACATTTTATGGTTCATGCGGCAGCGAGAGGTGACACAGAAATAGCAACAAAAGTGGTTTCCCCTGATTTGATATCAGGCTTTATAGCTCCCATGAAAATATATCAAACTGTCTTTTAGAGTGAGCGCGTGGCTGGGAAGCGGGGAAAATGTAGGTAATATTATTTAAACAAAAATAATAAAACACTTTTACCATGTAATTTTACCATGAGTCATATTTCAATATCATAATATAAAAAGGGAACATTTGTGAACATTATAAAAATGAATAACTACAGTGGGAAGTGTCATGATCAAACTTGTAATGTTGTTTGCGGGATATTGTAGGTGTATTCTTCCACTCTGTGCGCCCTATCGGACCGGCATTCCATGTCCTTATAAATAATTCATTTTTTAATCTGATTTCCCAGAGCGATTCTCAGTGTGTTAGTCACATATTCAATAACGGTGTGCCGTGAATAATCTGGCTGTGTGTTTCTGTGATTTTTTTTGTCCCCCCCCCACCCCCCCATTTTCTATAAAAGAAAAAAAAAATGGGTGGGCAGATCTGCTTGGAGTCTGAGAGCAAGGATGGAGACAGAGAGGAGAGAGTCAGGTGCATCATCAGTCAACATCCCGACAAGATGACAATGAACAGATGCACGCGGCTCTGCTCCACGTCCGTGTTTAGGATTACTTGTCTCTCTCCCTCGTCTGGAGCTCGAGTGTCGGTGCGATCCTTCCTCGAGCCTGCTCGCAGCCACACATCTGGAGGGCCGGGGATGACTTGTCCAATCATTAAACAATTTCTCAGCTGACAGCGAGAGGTAGGAAACGATCACGTTGGACGCAAAGACAGTGCAGGGGGGAAAAAAAATTGTATCACTTTGCACTGTGGTGTAAAGCTCCTGCACAATGAATTACAGTCTTCTTCTTTTGGCTCAACCTTTTTTTTTCATTTGGGGACTTTTTAAAATCAGACAAACAATACACTCCTGTAAAAGAGAAACTAAATGGGAAACAGACAACAGAGATCTTGTTTTTTTACAGTCCACATTTCTGGTGCTGTTATTTCTCAGGCCTCAAAAAGCTACATATTTGGAAAAAAAGAAATAAAAGTAATAAAGAAATGTGTTATGAGGAGAAAATATTCCTGAAAAAAAAAACATCCTGTTTAAATTAACTTGACAGAGAAGAGTGGTATCGCTCCACCACCCAAAAACAGAAAAGCCCAAAAGAAACATGCATCCAACACGTGTGTTGCAGCAAAGAAATATGCCAACCAGCGCAGAGCTGCTGTCAGAACAGCTGAATCACACCACATTTTCTGCTAAAGGCCACATGATTGAATGACTGTCGGTAACCTAATCTTAGTAATGAAACCATTGCAGCAGAGAGCGAATAGATTTTTTTTTTTTTTTCAGACACACTACTCTTACTTTGGAAAAAAAATGTCTCAGATCAGCGTGTGCCCAAAGAAGGAAGAGGGCAAAAAGTGCGTTCGCAATGACAGAATCAGTTCATCTTGCCAATTCAAAAACTGCCTGAACACGACTAAAACGATATCTTACAAAACACCCAATTAGCGCGCTCACTTGCGTCCACTCAGCAAGTTTGTTCATATTCAATGGCATTAAGTAACTCAATATGAAGTGACGGGACCGGACGTCTGACAAACCTTCATCTATTAACTCTATTATCGCGCAAAACTTTGTAACTCAGAAGCTTAACCTCTGACCGTGCAGCGAGACAAACAGGCCCACGGAGTTAATGATAAAGGCATCTTGTGGCAGGATGTGGCGTGATCATGACAATGTGGAAACAGCCTCAGTCTCCGGACAACAAGGTGACAGGATGCACAACATCTGCGTGCCTTCAGACACGCGCTGAACAGACGCACAAGTGCACCTGGAGCTGAGGAGAAGCTGGAGACCTCAACAGTTGGCTCGACAAACCTAGAGCACCCCCTAGTGTCGCCTTCCCATAATCTACAGGATTGCAGTGGGGGAACAAATGTGTTTTTGATCATGACAGTCGCACACGCGCTCCCATATCGCGGTGCTGCAGGTCAAAATGCGGTAACATGAGGATATCGTTAGCGCTGTTCCTATGAGGAGCCAAGTTCTCTTTAAATTAATGAAAAAGCCAGTAACTCACTGTAGGTTTTACTCCAAAAAAATGAGGGTCTGGACGCACCCATAGAACATCAATAATACTTCATGTTTTTGATCCAACTCAACAGATAACAGGTTTGCAAACTGTTAGAAACTTCAAGAGGAGTTCGGTGTCTTTTTTAACGCTGCTTCGCAAACCATCACTCACACTTTGTTTAATCCTGAGAGGGTCAAATGCGGATGATTTAATATCCCACCTCAACGCAACACAACTTCGTTTTTTGGCCAATGATATAGCGGGAAAACCAGTGAGTTACGACCCCCCAGACGAAGGCTGACCCGAGGTCTTTCTCTCAGGCAAGCAGGCAAGCGTCCCAGTCAGACTTTCATTTGCGATGAAGGCTTGAACGTGCGCCGAGGCTCTCGCCCGGAAACTCAGAGCCAAAGCTTGGCTGGAGTGTAACGCGTGTGCTTCAATCTGGGCTGGTGTAAATGTTTGTGATTAAAAAAAAAAAAAAGGAGGGAGGGGGAGATATGAGAGTCGAGGCGTTTCTGCAATCTTGCACATCCTAATTTGGTACTAGGGGAGTTAACACACCTGCCAGCTTCCTGCTGACGAGGGTGATTTCTCAACTGTTGTTGTTTGTGCGTCAGTTTAAGCAGAGGTGAAGACAGTGCAAGCGGGAGAGGAGGCCGGTCTGGGCGAGACAGAGCAGACGCACACTCACACTTGCACACGCACCCGCACAGACACACACAGACACACACATTTCCCTAGCTGCTGCCAATAAGAGGCAATCCTAACGTGAAAATGTTGACTGTTCGATGATTGATGGTAGTTATTTGTGGCTTTGTAACCCTCCTTTTTTTGCCTCCACTCCCCCCCTTTCCTTTTCTTTTTTCCTCCTCCTCATCCTCCTCTTCTTCTCATTTTTTTTAACCACCCCCCCTTTTCCATTTTAGTAGACATTGTGGGGATGATTAATATTGTGTAATGTTGTGTAAGCGGCCTGCTGTCCATCATTCTCGCGTCATGTGACATTTATCAAAAGGCTGACCCGGACGACATCATGCGCTTTAAAGACTGTAAAAAAAACACGCTACATATCGATCTCAAAATACGAACCACATGCAAATTAAGGGGGAAAAACAAACCTCCTCCAAAACCATGCTTAATTACTAACGATATGCACTTTTTAAAATGCTGTTATTTATTTTTTATATATAGAAAAAAAGAATACGACAACCTTTTCATTTTGCATATGTGTGCTTCTATATTTAGATGTGTTATGGGGACGGACATAAATAAAGATGTGGACCCGGAGACAAATGAATAAGTGGCAGTGTTGTTCGGGGTGTGTGCTATTACTGCCACGCTGCCATCTCCCATCCATCACTCGCTAACGCTGCGCTTTTGAGTGTGCGTGTGTGTCTGGCGGAGGAAGAGGAGGAGGATAAGGAGGGAGGAAGAGGAGAGGACATTGGAGGCCACAGTGCAAGTTCCTCATCCATCATGCGGTGAGGCCAAACTTTTAAAGCCAGAAAGAAAAAAAAAAAAACGGGACATGCAGAGAGAAGATGTTTTCTTACAGGGAGTCCCTGTTTCCTTCCACTTTTCCTTCGACAATCAATGAACCGGTGTTCGCCGTGTTTCAACAGCATGACCATGGATTCCTCCGTTCCCGACCTGACTCTGACTCCCTGGCCTAACGATTGTCCTCTGTTCTCCCATTTTACTGTATTTCTCTTCTGGCTGGTCAGCAGACAGAGCGACTGGAGGATGGGTGGGGGGGGGGGCAGTGAGTGAGAAGGAGGGAGGGAAGGAGGGGGAGACAAGACAGGACAGGGCCTTTAGTCTAGAGATCATTACCTTTACATTATTAATGTATGGCCAAACCACAAAGGACATTCACAGGCAATGTGGAAGAGAGTGGCTGCTTCTCTGCTCTCAACAGCAAACTTACAGGGAAGGTAGATTTCTGGATTAAATCATGTGGTGTGGACTCTAAATATCTCTTTAAAAACAAACTTCTTGTGAACAAAGCTTCTTTTAAAACAATTTACACATCTGCCTGGTGAAATCATGACTCTTACCTAACCCAGCCAAATGTCTATTGTCCACTAGACGCATAAAGTATTTGACGGACACACGCACAAAAGAAAAATCTGGCCTCAGTGATAGCCAAGACAGATTGTAATGTACAGATGTGATGGAACACATCTTTCATTTTCCTTCATTGCAAGTGCCCAGAATCACATGCTGCCTTTAGATATAAAGATAAAATGAACATACATAGAAAAAGTACACTGTCAGCTGATTTAAATCTGGCATTAATGACAGAGAATGTGACGCCATCCTCGATAAAATAAATCACGAGTACATTTCTGTCCTATCTGGTGCAATCTCATTACGTTATGAAGAGTTAGCTTGTTTTCAAACAGCAGTTAACGCTGCATACATCTCATTATTTGATACATAAACATATTAAACATGATGTGTAAACCGAATAAAAATTCAACTTGCTGTTTGGTCGAGTTCAAAATCTCAGTTTGTCTGTGACTGAAAAAATGTACTTTTGCCTTGTACGTACTTTGGAGGGGGAAAAAAACTCTCAAAAACACAAAATTTCCCAAATACTGACTAATAAAAGCAATGAAAGCATTCGTATTACGGTACTTACATTTCTGCCAGCTTGACATAACAAAAAGTTTCGTATTTGTAGATTTGCTTTTATTAAACAAAAGGACATTTCAATCATAACTGGATGTTGAACAAAATGATCTCAATCATGAAAGGTTTCTAAACAAACACGGAAATCTGTCTGCGTGTACAGTATTATGCACAGAGTACAGCAGGTTTGGCGGACACTTTTGTGAAGCTGTGAGCATAATTAAAGAGTGTGCAATGTGTTTCATTAAATGCTCAATATATCTTGTGTTTTCTGGATCATTTAAGCCCCATTACAGAACAGTGGCATTGCTTTAATTTCTAAAGTGCCTTTCAAAGGCATCACCTCAGGCGCTTATTTCTGCGCGCGCACACACACATACACGTACGTACACACACACACACACACACACACACACACACACACACACACACACACACACACAGCTGCATGTACGGATCAGATGCATCGCGCACACACCAGCACACAGTTCTGTTCACTTGCAGAAAAATGCCCACACCTCCTCACTTCACGATACGACAACTGTCAATCCGTGTTCTTGCACCCTCACATTTTATTTTTCTCCCACTGTCCACAAAAGTATCCTCTTTTGTTCCTCTGTGTATCTTTCTGTGTAACAGATGACAGCAGCCTTGCGGCGGCTGGGGCCACTATCTTGGCTGCCAGAACCATTTAACTTGCCAGCTTGGCCGGAGAATGAACCCCAGGACTAACTGGTGCCAAGGTCAGATTTTCTCCAAGTGTGCGTGCGTGCGTGCGTGCGTGCGTGCGTGCGTGCGTGCGTGCGTGCGTGCGTGCGTGCGTGCATGCGTGCGTGTGTACACATGCAGGAATGCATTTTCCATTTAGTTACGAATGAGCATTAATGTTGTTCCAGTTTGGTTACAGTATATTAATGGTACAAAACAACAACAAAAATCAGCCCTCCTTTGCAAACTTGATCTCGAGTGCTCACGAGAAGGTAAAAGCTCATGCTGAGCCAGCTGCAGAGTGAAGGGGAGGTGGAGGTAAGGGGAGCGTCGTTCGGAGCAACTGATACATTGCGAATAGAGTGGGCTTCCTGTCCGGGTTTTGTGGCGAAGTCGCTAAACGCTTTAGGAAACCAGATCCACTCGCACATGCTTTAAAGAGATAAAGCGACAGAGTGGAAAGGTGGGGAGGGTACACACGCGGAAAGGAAAGGAGGAAAAGAAAGGTGAAGGTATCACTGTAGCCTTCCCGCACATCCTCGTGATCGGACTTGATTCAAACTGTTGCCACGACAGCAGCCGTGATGACAGTTTTGAAGTGAAAGCGTGGGTTCATTTCTCAGAGGACGCCTTTGTCGTTCATTCTCCTTCTCCTCTCTAATGAGATGGAATGTGGCTAAATTAGCAGCTGAAAGGCAAAGCTTCATTTACAAGACAATCAAATGATCCTTTACAAAACACACTCAATATGCATTAGATGTCGGCTTTGTGAATATAGGATGGCCCCCTTATGCACTCAAATGAGAAGGTAGGGGTGGGAGAGTGGGGGTATTTGGATGTTGCGTCGTGTTGAAAAATGCCAAACTGAAATCATCCATCACGATGCAATAAAAAGGCCTGAAGCGCTCTGAGTGGGTGAGACGAGTGAGATGTTTGTATTGGCCCACTGGGTTTCCCCTCTGTGAAAGAGGGAATGTGTAAATGAACGTGTAAATGTTAAAAAATGTTCTTTTTATTAGACGAATTGCATCATTAAATCACATTATAAAAACAAAAAATGCACCATTAATTTCCTCCCCAAACAGCCGTAAGTACATGTCTCTCCGTCCCCGTCCCCATCTCTGCTGAGCCCCATGGGGCGTCCATCTCAAAGCTATTCCATTCCATTATACAGATAAATCTGGCCAGGGACGTCTGTGAAGACACGTTTGTGGCTGGATGAGAAACTCCCAAACTTCCTGATTGTGCATGGGTTTATTTTTCTGCCTAATTGCCGAGAAGACATGCCAGCAAACAGGTAGTGTCTCCTTTCCACTTTTTGCCCTTCCTCCATCAGGACGTGAAAGGTAGCATGAATAATGAATGAGGGGGGGTGATGAGATCAATCAGAGGCCATCAGTCTGGGAGATAGGAGTGGACAGAGTAGGATGTAGATCCGCACTGGACTAGAACTGCGGGCCCTGCTGTCAGAGATAGCGGGAAGAGGTGGAGATAGGCGCTGATCTATAGAACGAGTGGATGTCTCGACTACGGAGAGCAAAGAGTCAGATCTCAGCAGAAACCTGCATCCACGCCCGTCGCTGCGCGCACTGACCTCCTGCTCCTCTGCATCTTACATCTGTGACAATGCCCCCGCCGCATGACAAATGCAAACAAAAGGTTCACCTATTCATCACTGCACCACAGAAGGTGGGGCTCATTATACAACCGCAAAAACTATGGCATTCTGTCGTTTTGTTTGTCCTCTAAGAGATTACAATGCTGAGGACGGAGGTGTAGACAGGGAAAAAATAGCCCCACAGAGTCTTTGCCGAGGAGACACACAAGCAAGCAAACTCACACACACACACACACACACACACACACACACACAAACACACACACACACACACACACACACAAATACAGTTTGCATCCCCGCCACCTACACCTCGTCTCTGCTTGCAGGCATGATTAATCCAGCGCAGAGTGGGAAGATTTTGACCCTAAACAGAAAAGTCCTGTTGAGGCTGCAAGAGGCACTGATTAATGTTGGTACCTCTCCGTCCACATTAATTATCCCCATGCAGGTGCAGGCCCAAATTCTTCAACACCGCCGCCCCCCCCCCCTCCTCCAGCTGTAGCCGTATGCTGCGATGAACTCAAACGCACACATAAACACACAGAAATAAAGCATCGCCACATGCAGCCTGCCCCCGTTGTTTTGCCAGGCTGTACTTACGGTGCCTGGGTGGCACGGAGAACACTGGCCGTCACAGCCGTGAAGGATTACGCGCCCAGATTTAGCACAAACGCAAATAACAAACCGACTGCAAACAGAAACGCACACAGCCAGAGTTGCCAGAGTTTGTCCTAAAACATCCCCTCTCAGAGCACAGCCTTTTCCTTGCCTCGGTTCTTCCTGCACCACACTCTCGAACCAGGTAGTCTCAAACACTCTATGCAATAATCATGTGTGTGTTGTGTATATTTGAGAGGAACAAATTCAGCTTTGTTCCGTGGTCTTTCAAAAGCAGTCTATTCCAAACATCATCATGTTTTATCTCTGCTAACAACTTGTACCAGAACGAACATCCCAAAGATTTACTCCATTTCAAATGATGATGAACTGGGCCTTCACTTTGAAATCTGAATGCCATAAAAAAAAACTCTAAATAAAAAAGGTATGATGAACCCAACTATTTAAACTGTCTATTAGGAAATGAACTATGGGAAAACAATGTAATACAAAGTAAATATTCAGCACCTGAGTCACACCCTTCACTTCCCGCTTCAATCCTTTCCATCCACAGAGGTTCGGCTCCCCTCTTCTACTTCCTTCCTTCCTCTTTTTCTAGTTCAGTTGTGAAGTTTCCGTCCCCAGTTGACACCAGGCTGGGAATTACACCTGTGTGTGTGTGTGTGTGTGTGTGTGTGTGTGTGTGTGTGTGTGTGTGTGTGTGTGTGTGTGTGTGTGTGT
>JASSRZ010000053.1:8941112-8953307 GCA_032164315.1 Malacoctenus gilli | reverse complement strand
TGTGTGTGTGTGTGTGTGTGTGTGTGTGTGTGTGTGTGTGTGTGTGTGTGTGTGTGTGTGTGTGTGTGTGTGGTACAAGCAGCTCCACCACAGTGCGTCCCCTAACAGAGCTAGTGGAGTGTGATGTGTCACTGAGCGCTCCTCTCATTATGGCCTACATTAGCACCCTACCTCGCCCTGATTACTCCCCCGCTGAGCTGGGATCCACAGTGCAAGTGTGCTTCTGTGTGTGTGAGTGAGAGAGAGAGAAAGTGCAGGAAAGAGAGACAAAGACGGTCAAAAAAAGGAAAGAGAGAGAGAGAGGGAGAGACCCTTCCCCTTTGAGTTGAACACTGTCTCTTCATCCCAGTGACAGCTTCCTCATTTTTCTAATACAAATGGCTGCCAGGGCTGGTCGGCATGCATCAGGAGCTCAGGAGTGGGCCCCATCACAGCTCCCCTGTCGCTCTCATTTATTACCCAGTTTGTTTGCACTCTTATCCGCGGCCTTGCCCTGCCAGCCCATCTATCAACACACAGACACAGTCAGGCACGCGCAGACGCGCCTGCACACCGACTGTCAGCACCTTGTACTCCTGGGCATGAGGTACACGGACACACACGGACATGTACACGCACATGCGCGCGCACACATACACACACACGCACAGAAAAATACGGACACACGCACTGCTGTCACATTTGCATGAACCCTCATACTTTTATCTTTACACCCACATATGCTGCCCTAATAGCACACACTTAGCTGCCTGGTTGGAACGGTGAGTTCTCCCACGCTTCTTTTTCCTGTCGAACCACTTCATCACTGTCATCAGTTTTTTTTTTACCTCTTTCTCTTTGTTCGTCCTCATTTTCATTCTTAAAACACTTACCCCCAATTCAGAAATCCCCGTGAGGACTTGTGTGTACAAGAGCGTGGCATTGGTCAAATACCAACTCATCAATATCCGTCAATATGCATAAGCTTATAGATTCATCAATCAATATCTCAAAGAATGCCCGGTCACAGTCCATACTGTCCCTCAGGGGACATGCAAGCACACCGAAACCGTACAGTGGAAAAGATAATGTGTGTGTAGGAGTCAGCTGATCGAAATACAAACGCCTTTGGTTAAGAAAAACAACAGCAACCATCGTGCGATGGTTATTTTTGTGGGCACGAAAATTTCGGAAACAAAAGTGAGAATGGATGAAAATAAAAATATCTCTATCTTCTATCTAAAACAGCAGCAAAGAGCTTTTTTTGGAGTCTTTGTCATGGATTAGTCTTTGGGATAATCTGATTAGAGTAACTCCTTTAGTTTTTACAATATGAGATTGACTTCTCTTGTGGAGTGGAAGCAGACATGAGCAAAAGCATGAAATGAAGTGCTGCTGGAAAAAAAGAGCTTCAAATCAAGTGAATTGTTTATCACCCATGGATTTGTAAAGCTCAAACACACAACTGAGAAAAGGCAAATTGGGAGGATATTTGACATAAATTGCAGGAAATTTCCTCCACTAAAGACCAAATATCATGATTGTTAATCACCGAACGTAAATCCTTCAAACATCTTGTTGAGCCTATTTGGTTCACAGTGGCACAGATTGAGTTGTTCACCTTTAATTAGGGGATAAACACTCCAAAATTGCAGCAATCAGTAACTCTAGGAAGCAGACACAGTTATGAAAAGCACATCAAGAAATATTTGCATCCTCGGCCAAAAGCTCGACAGCAACTTTGCAGTTGAATAAAAAGCAGTTCGAAGACAAAATAACAGACGACTGACTTTGCAGCCAAACGTTGTAAACAAGCCTGTTTCATTAACCAGCAAACTAACCGGTTTGTCATGCTCGTGAAATTTGGCTCGTTGAGCTCTGCCTTGTCTGACACAAACACTTGTTAGCTTGAAGGTAGATTATGAAAATGTCTGATGTGTAATGGAACTGAACCAACAACAGAATCGATACAGGCAGCTACAGTGGGACCACTGATGGTAACACTGTGTTAGACGCACCTCTCGGCCAGACAAGACGAAGACCACAGAATAGATTCCTCACACTGTCTGAAGGTCACATCAATCGAGGGGGGGGGGGGGGAATCCCATCACCTTCCTGTAAAATGCAACTTCACTAAAGCCATATTTTTCTTTTTCAGGGACAGTGAAGCCAGAGATAATCAATACTGTTAATTACGTTTACTGGAGGCCTCACTTTAATTGGCAGCTCAAGTTGGAAATGCCTGAAAAATAAAAGCTGAGTGAAACAATTCCCAGAACTAATCCAGATAAAACTTTGTGGCTTAAATCACCCATTTAGAAGAAGAATCTGTTTTATGTATTCGTTCATATGCAAATGACTCACACCGAGACATGCAGATCAAAAATACTGATCTGCTTCGGTAGGCAATAAAGTATGAACACACTCAAACCAACCGCTGTGTGCCCTCACACACCCAGACTCACACAGAGCATGTTTTGGGGGCCAGCTGCCAGCAAATGAAGGATCTCCTTCCCAATTCACTTGTTATTGTGCTGTCTGGGTGACAAGTATACCTATAGAGTGAGTATTTATTTCCGGAATGTTTTGTTCCGTTTTCCTGCAATGATGAATGTTTCTTTTATAAATCCATCGCCAGGCCTTTTAAACCATAAACAATATTTCTCCAGCCCAGATTCCTTGTGCAGCAGTCTTGGGGAACCTTGAGATTTCCAGGCTCTGATTTAATGGCTCGTAATTCTTGAAAGGCAATCCTTCTTCACCCTCCGACGCTCAGATGCACCATCGGCTGGGCGGCCCACCGCGCTCAGCCTCTGCTCACCTCGAGATCCCCAGGCCAGACCGACGCCAGTTAAAGCTGTTCAGCTGGAACCAGCACCGTGCCCCCCCCCCCTCTGTCACTGGCACTGGATTATCTGTGGTGGGCTGACAGGACTGGGCTCCCTCTTAAAAGCTTTAGGGGACGTGTGTATACAGCTCCAGAACACAACCAACCGGCCTTACCCGTGGTTTTCTGGATGATTGTCTCTCGGTGTGTTCGCTTTGATTTTGAATATCCCAATGTTCCTTTTGATTGTGATGATTGGAGAGATGTAAATAGATGCAGTGGTACAAGTTGGAAGTTCATGCTTTGAGTTCAAAAGAGGGAGAAAATGCATAATCCAAACTCAAGAGGAACTAAACGGTTCATACTGGTGAGTTAGAACAAATGCAATGACGTGGCCACTTCTTTCACCAAGCACTCAGAGAACTGCAAAGGACTTATTTGGATATTCATGTTTTGCACTGTACAAACTCAGTGTACAAACTCATTGGTATGACTTTTTATGACTGTTCGGTACAATTTGGCTCCACCTCTGGATGCTCTCAGTATTTGGATGGGCAACAAGTGGGTCACCAGTTTTCAACATCATATTATTGATGTTAAAACGGTGAAACTTACTTGCTCGACTATAAGTCAACTATGTTTGAAATACTTCTGCATACAGGATGTAAAGCCGAGTTTAAAGTGAGCAATAAATGTACCGAGTACAGGGGGGGAAACAACAGCAAGTTAAGGAAGCAATCATTAAGCTGGTATCTCTAATTGTGTTCCTTCCTCTACTTGTGTATAATCCCTGGTTCCTCGCTTTGCCTTCATTAACAATGGATGAATTAATTAGAAACCTTCATAGGATTTCTGCACAGTGAACCCAGGAGATAAAACACATCCTATTCCTCAGACTTGCTCCTTTCCCCCTTCTTTCTTTTTTTCCGCTCTCTCCTCCCTGTGCTCTTAATTGTATTGTTTGCTTGTTGTGTCGATAGCAGGATTAATTTCACTATAGATCAGGATTATTGACCTTCTCGTCAATGTTATTTCATTTCTGTAAGGTGCTAATTATAGGAAACAGGGGGAAGCAAATTGCACTGTAACTTGCCTCACTTGTTCCCAATAAAACAGAGAGAAAACAACATTAATTCCCTTTTAGCTGCCCTCCTCGTTGATGTCAACGATTCAGAGAGTGTCCCTTTATCCATCTGTGACAACAGGGAGTGACTGTTTCACTTGATTGGTGAACTTTATATTTAAAGTACACTTTATGACTCTGACCCATTCTCCTCCACTAAATGCCATTCTTGTCACAGTCGCTGCGCCTTTCTTGGTTCCCTCGCTCCCTTCCAGCAAAGGGGGGGGGCAGAGTTCATAAACAATTAACCGGCTGGATAAGTGATACACTCAAGCGCTAACAGACCTGAAAAACATTGTGTTATAAATTCTGGTAATTGACTGCAGGGAGGTGAGCATCAGGCCACTGAGGGTGAGCAGGCACCTTTCTGCAGCAGGTGCAGCAATAAGAGGTGGCAGACACTCTCACAACATTATCAAAAGTGACAACATAGGGCTCACGTGTTGGCGGGGGGGGGGGGGGTGTGTGCAGACAACTGAGGGGATTTTTCCGAATAGGTTTATCCAGCCAACAAATCAGAAAAGCTTTACAAGTCCGGCAATTTGCTGCCATTATGTCCATTTCGCGATTGGATCTACTTCGCAAAGGTCTACCCAAGTACAGTGAGCCTTAAGACCCTCTTATCCACCCCTTTCTCCGCCCCCCTCCTTCTCTCCACCCCTCCCTCCCACAGTCCTCTAATGAACTGAAAGGTCAGAGCACTAATAAAACTATTAGCAGAAATGAATCTCTCAGATGTGTTAATGCACTTTTAATTCCTGTTAGCAAATTTCATCCCCCAGCAGTTTGCTGCCCGCTAATGAGAAATAAAACGCCCCGCTCTAGGGAAGGGGATGGGGGGGGGGGGGGAGTGGGTCGATGCTCCGGCTACTCCATAGCAGGCTCCGTACACACATATGCACACACAAGTTATATACACTTGCGTTGCACCTTGCGCACACCCTGGATGTGCTGGATGTTATTCACGGACCGAGGCCTGTTTTCAGCCCTGTGATTTTGCAGGGTTAATTAAAGAGCACATCTCCATCTGTTCTCATTCAGCCTCAGCTCTGTATCTCCCTATCAAGCATGCAAGACAGTCACACACACACTCGTGCAATCCTGCGCGTGCGCGTGCACGTGCACACACACCCCCAGAACCTCCCTTTGCTCTTTGTCATCAGCGGGCTGACAAGAAGCCTGCCAGTGTGTCGTTTCACCGAGACACAGATAAACATGCTCTGACTCGGAGACATGATCTGGCCTCTCACCCCGCGCGTCTCCTGACCTGACTAATGAGGTACAGGCGGAGCTTGACCCCTACGTTGCGGATCCACGAGGGAATAGCACGCCACGCTAAGCAAGACACTCCGTCTACATGTGTCAGTCAGCCTGCAGCCAGGTGTGACTTTTCAAGCAAGCCGAGGTTCAAACTTTTTCCACGTGGGAGGTTCACACACAAGTGGGAAAAGAATTTCCATCAGCTCAGATCGTGCTTGAACGCTAATTAAAACAATGTTATATTAACTAAAAGTAGCAACATATGTAAACAAGTAAGTCTGATGAACAGCACGATAAAACAGCACGATGAATATTTGGTTTAATTCAGCCAATTCCACAGTTTTCCCTTCTGACTATGATGCTATTCAGCTAATCTGGATTTCTTTCATTTGGTAAAAGAATTGTCAGAGATTCACACGAAGTGAAAAATTGCTGCTCCTCTTTTCACGATTACATCAATTTTGAATATCATACATTTTTTAATTGATTTTTTATGCAAAATATTTGAGTGTAGAGAAAGGCTCTTTGTGATCAGACGGTCATACTGTAACAAAGTCACAGGTACAGTCACTGCGAACCTCTATCCCTGCTTCTAGGATATGTTAGGTATCAAACATTTAATGGGTTATGTAAACACACCTTTTGGAATAAGGGCAAGATTTGACTTTTTCACACAGGTAATTGCATAAAGGTAGATACAATTCTGCCTGTATGTCACTGATAAAATGAAACCACATTATATTTTGCCATTATACCAGCACCATTGTGAAACTGAGACAAATAAATAAGGCAAAATATGAATTTTCTTAACACTTACGTATGTTTCACAGTGATGCGCAGTGTTGATGGCACCTGTTTCTTGGCATTTTATCGATCTTGTAATTCTTTTAAAAGTATCACACAACTATGGTTAATCACATTCATGTTAGAACGGGATCTATCACCTTGATCGCCTTCGTATCACTCTAATAACAAAACGTGACCCAAATTTTATACAAAAGAGTTCGTATTTAAAGTAACAGTCAGGCAAAAGAAGCACAGGGAAAATGGCCTTGATGCCATGTTTGTTCAGCTGGAACAGGTTTTGTAAAATACTTTGAAAAAAAATCCATTTCCCTTTATCCAGAGAGAGAAGTGGAAAACAACACAAGAAGCAGAGGAACTAAAAGAAAGCGCTGCAGGGGAGGGGCAGAGACTTTCTATTACCAAACTGAGCCTTTTAATCAATAAAGAGATAAAAGATATTTTAATCAAAGACATATTTCCTTGTTTGTCTAATGCTGCTGCCGCCATCGTGCAGATAATCTTTAAATGCTGAAAAGGATGCATAATGCTCTCCCAGAGAGCCACTCATCCATATAAACACAAAACAGGAGCAGTCAGCAGAAACACACACCAGCCCAGCCTGGCTCACAGACACTCCATAGACGCCAAATTACATTAGGATGGGCATATTAAGGGGAATTGCATCCTGTAAACTAGAATATTATTTCTACACACAAACACACTGCTTACGCACACGCGCACACAAATCATTTTTCAACATCATATTCCCCAGCCCGGTGCCCACTATTCGGTAACAGATCCATACTGTTTTGTGCACGTACGTGAACACACAAGCGAGCCGTAAACACAGAGCGCGGTGCTATTAGCGTGGGGGCTGTTTGTCGGACATGCAGGCATCCGCTAGCCGTGGCTAAAGCGCTCCAATGAGATTAGAGGGGTAACCGGAACCCTTCCGGGCCCGCACGACTGAGCTCACACTGGGATAACAAGTCCAGAGGTGGTGGGCAGTCTGGATCAGGTTCCAGGAGCTAATGGGTCAAATACCAACTGACACTTAATTGAGTGATAAAGTGTGCACATTTAGATGTGTGGGTGGGTGGGTGGATGAATGATGTAGCTTTTCAAGTAAGCCTGAATTATTTCTTACAATCCTTGATAGCAATCTTATTTTAAATAAACAAATGAGACGCATCCATGCGCATCGATGCTCGTGTGTGGTCTTCCGCTGTACAATACTTACAGCGCACCACAGTTCGCTCAGGTCTGCCCAGCACCACAGAGTAAACAGCAGCTCCTGTAATAGTGATTCATGCTTTCCGTCAGGCCCCATGACAGGCGGGGTTCGATCCCCTGCTCAGTGCGCTGTAGCGGCGAAAGGCAGGCGCAGGACCACGGACATCATCATAACTGCTGAGGGAGTGCTGGGCTGCTGACATATTGATCGCCCCCTCAGTTAGACGATTTGATAGATTGACCTCAGACTCTTGACTTTAAACGGCACACGACGAGGGGCAAACCCGAAAGTCAGAGAAAAACAACTGAGACCAACAGGCAAGATGGAAAGGTGAAACAAGAGACTGAGAAAACAATTCACTTTCGTTCAAGCAAATACTTCTGGTCTTCAACCTGCTCAAACTGTTTCAGAAACAACAGATATATTGTGCTTTCATATGAGAACAGAAAGACTTCTTGAGACAGGAGAAGCACATTGAAACATCTGATACCTTGTGTGCAGCCAACAGTCATGTGCAAAACACAAAAATATGTGGTAAATTCATTGTTTCCTGAATCAGTGAGCCATCTTATGCCACTATGGCAATGCCTCCTAATTACCAACTAATCAGTCATTACAGTAATTGTTTTAACACTCACTAAAATTCTCTCAGCTTCATCGTCTTTTCGGTGGGGGAATTCTTTTTTTACTGCTTTTACAAGCAGGTTTCCTATTGTGACAAAACAAGGGAAGGACTCAGATCTAACATCCATTTTCCTTCGTCCCCACCCCCACAAAAACAGTTTGCAGCCCCGGCAGCAACTCATCGGATGGTCAGGCTGAGCCTCATCCTTTGCCCCGTTTGAGCCCTGGGGGGCTAAGGAGCCAGGGAGGACCAGAGAGGGTAGGAGCTCACACTAACGATGGAGGAAACCATGTCCAGTCGGCTGGAGCCTGAGATGGAACAGAAGACCCCCGCACCATTGTTCTGCCAACATGCTGACAGTGTGTGATTTAGGACCAGGGCTGCCCAGGAGCGTTAGGGGAGGGACAGGAGCAAGGGAGGTCAGAGAGAGGCTCCACAGGCACCCTTCAACAATCCTACCCAAAACCCTCCATCCATGAGATGGCAGAATGAATCATGGCTGACCCACTGCGAGGCCTGAGCCTGGCCTCCACCAATCCTTCTTTCCCCTCCATCGCCAGCCCCCCCCCCCCCCTCTCTCTCTGGACAAACATGACAAATCTCGTGTTTATTTACTTAAAAAGACCTGGAGAAAGAGCAAAAGGGGGGCAGATAAAAAACTGTGTAAAATCAATACAGAGTTAGTAGCTCCTGCCCTGCTGCTGCTCTCTCTTGTCTGAGCGGCAGGAGAAACCTCGGCTCAGGCCTAATCAGGACCCCAGGTGGAAGAGGGACGCAGGTGGCTTCGGCTACCTTCCCATAAGTGGAGGGAGCCACAGGAAAAAGGCCAGTAGAGCATGCAGAAGGTGCACCTAAACCTACAACAAGCAATGATGACCAAAAAGGCTTTTAGTCCAACTGTTAATTTCATGACTGTCTTCTAATAATGATCCTATCCTAATGAGTCAGACTTGCTGAACATTGGATGGTGACACAACACCAACAACACCAACGCCGAAGTCTGAGCTGTGGGTGATATATGTGCATAGAGGGAGACATACGAGATAAAATTGGTATCCAAGTTTGAGTCCAGACAGCAGAGCATTGAATCTACAGAGCCGCGTGACAGGGAGAAAACAGATAAGGCTCGCTCTCGGGGGAGCGGCAGGGTGGCCATCAAGCCAGCCCTCTAAAAAGAAATAGCAGCGGTGAACTGTCAAGGTTTCTGTCATATCCTACATCACGTCAGCCGCCCATTCCATCCCATCTCTGGCAAACCATGCAGACCGCTACGGCCAAGGATGAAAGTGCTGGAAAATGGGAGTCATTGTAAACCATTTTCTGCCCTGGGGCCCCCACCGCCGCTGCCACCGCCATCCCCTCCATCTCCACCCCTCTTCTTCCCGACTGCTCTTGAAGACAAATGGGTCCGGGGCAATGACAGAGTGCCTGGTCCACAAATCACCAGCGGCCGGTCTGCTCGTCCACTGCTTCCTCTTCCCCCCGCTGGCCCCCCCACCTGCACCCAACCTCGCCCCTCCCCGTTCCCGGCCCTTCCATTAGTCATGTGCACGCGGGCAGCAGCCAGCAGCCGTAATTAGACAAGGACAAATCGCCAGGCACGGACACGGACGAGTCCGGCCGCTAAATAAGGGCCTGTTTCCATACTGAAGGGTGGGCAGCACATTGGGCCAAGGAGAAGACCGGGGTGTCAGAAAGAGAAGCAGAGTGGGAACGATACTGTCCAATTCACCGAGCGATCCTTGTGGCCTGGCGTGGCCTCGCCTGGTAACTCATTTATTATCCGACCGGCCCACGACTTGAACCTGCCTCTCACCTATATACCCCAGAACAAAACCCCTCAGTCCAACCCTCTACCTCAACACGATAACATCTCAAGTTTGCCCCGATTCAGGTCCAGACAGGTCTGTTCAATCACAATAGTTTGAAATGAAACCTTTTGGTGTCGTTTGCTCGGAGCCGAGTTGGAAAGTCCAGCGTAAAAACGGATATTAATTTCATGAAGATGAGGCTTTCTTTGCTCAGTTTTTGTCAAAGTGCTGAAAGTGTAAAATTCAAGATAGTCTGTTTTTTCTATACAAGATCTGGACACGGCCATTCATCTCTCAAGACAAGGGTGAAACAGAAGCCTCGTGCAGCTCTCCATCACATTCCTGTCAGTGCAACACCACTACGTCACTTGTTTTCATGGCAGTCAAACCAACTCTAAATGCATAAATTAAGTGAGTAAAAGGAAAGCTGGAGCAATAAAGTGCAATAAAGAGGTTGCAGGGTACATTAGGTGTAACATTAGAAGGATGGAATTAGCAAAAATGAGAACTCATAGAATCAGATTACACACACACACGAAGAAACCGGCAGTCAACAAAATATAAATTACAGCCATATGAGGGGAGAGCCGACTGAATCCACAGAGGAGTATCAGTAACAATTGCTTTGGCCGGGTCAGAGCGGCAACACACTCCCTGGGCAGAAAAGGGTCGACAAGAAACTGACCGCCACTCATACACACACACACACACACACAAGCCCGTACGCACGTGCACACTCACACACACCCACACTCACAAGCGACACACACAAACAGCCATGCTCCACCAGAGCAAACCTTATTGATCTGCCTCCTAATTTCCTAATTAGTTTTTATTGGATTTCATAATCGTCATCAGGACACATCAAAGGAAACTTAAAACCCAAGCAAGATTTTCTGCCCTCCTCAACATAATTTTTTAAACTGTGAAAATGAAGCCGTGTATTCAATTCCAAGTCCCCAGCTGTGAGAGCGACCCTGTTTTCTTTTTTTTTATAAACACTTGCCCACCAGAGCTCCTTGGACAGCAAACACTGCACAAACACAATTTCTCCCATGTGCAGTAACTGATGTTTAGCATTGCACATTTTCTGCATGATCTGCTGCTATTTGTCACACTGCTCCCTCCTCACTTGTAGCACTTTTTAAAACATACCGCAGTATGAATCGTGGGAAAATGAAGAACTGGCTGGGAAAAAAAAGGATTATATCCTTTTCCCGATACTGAGGAGTCTGATCCTCGGTTGTTTCCTCTTCCCCAAGTCTGTCATGGCCTGGACAAAACTTCTATCGGACCCTCTGCTGTCCAGTGACACTGCATCACATTTATGCACAACACAGGAAATTTCACTCTGAATGCTGTGAACAGCACATCTGCCAGCACATGAACATGCTGAGAGATTGAATATCCAGCAGAGACGAGAACTTTTCAAGAGCCGGAGCGGCTGGCCAGAGGTTACTACACATTCAAATGTTTTTGTAGTCCTCGTGTATAACGTGTTGAAAGACATACTGAGCACAAAAACCAAGCACAGTCTACTGGGGTTCGGAGACAAAGACCATCCAAAGTCCTCAATCACATTCGGGAACTGTTTGGTCCACTGACAGCTGTTTATGAAGAAACAAACGCAAAAACAACAGAGGAGATATTCCAATTACTGGAATGGGTGTCTCTGTGGACCACGCCGGCCTGAACCTCAGTGCAAGTACCACGGCTATCATATCTGTTCCACACGATCCATGTTGCACCATCTGGTGCGCAATAAACGAGAATAGGGTAAAAAACTTAAGGGGAGTTAGAAAACTGTGCTCTGTATGGAGATATCCTATTTACATCACTGCAAAGATACTAAAACAGAAGTAAGAAACTGGAATAATACTAAAAGCCTTCTTGTCGAAGCTTTGCTAGACTCGTTAAAGCCTCAGTGCCAGATGTTAAACAGCCGCGACGACTGATTTTTCCTGTTTCTTTCTGTTTGTTATGGCCCATTTTAAGACAAAACCTCTGGCATGATGACACCGACACAGCAGCTTTTAAATGAGGGCGGATGAAGATAAAGAGGGGAAGACAATGAGAGATGTTGCGAGAATTTCAGTGTTATTGACGACAGAGCAACCCTCTGGACCAATCTCGGTGAAGTACCAAGCATCAGATTGTTTTGTTGTTTTGTATTGCGGTTGACTGAATGTGCTAAACAGTAGACAGGAATCTCGTGAGGACAAACTGAAGACATCGTGATGATTAAACAGATAAAACTCCCAGAAAATATCCAAGGACCTCCCAAAAAAGATTATCTTGACACTACACTTGAACTAGTGGGCCTGAAGACAAAACAGAACTTTTGTTCAAAGAAAAGCGTGCACTTGTCAGTTGAGTGCTCCAATGCTCTCAAGCCTTTAGACGGGAGAGAGCAATGCAATATAACCAATTCATCAAAAAATGCACATGTTCCTATTTGAAAGATTTGTGCCGTTTGCCAGAAACAAATAACTCAAGTATCAAGTTCACAAAAAAAATCAACTGGATGCACAAAGTTTTTTAACGTGGACC
>JASSRZ010000053.1:8926116-8936951 GCA_032164315.1 Malacoctenus gilli | reverse complement strand
CTTCCTGTCAGATGACTTCGAGACAGACGTGCCCTGGCAAGGTCCAATGTTTCTTCAAATCTTCCTCAAATAAAAAATAAACACAAAACAGCACGTGGAACTTATGTTAAATCCAACTCTCAATGAGGGGTATGTTGTTGTTATATGAGATAATTGTAAGAAGGTGTCTGGGACGGAATAACCATTTTGACTATGTAAGGATTTATTTATTACCATTATTAAAAATAAGCTTGGCTCTCCACTAAAATGCAGATTTATTTGTTTACTCCAAAAAACAGTGGAAATGATGCTGTGGCATGGCAACTGGACCTTTGTGACACAGTCAGGTTCAGAGAACTTGAAACTAATGTTATGATTAGAGAACATGTGGGTCCACAAACGCAGCACGTTACTACCCATAGTCAGCACAAGGTTCAGAGCCTGTGGTACTTTGGCTATGCAAGCCAACGACACGGAGACCTTGATTTTTCATGGTGGGCCGCAAAAATACACCCACCGTTGGTAGAGTCCTCGCCAACAGCCATGTTTTGAGGGTTTCGCCGGGCAGGAAGGGCTTTAAAAGCTTATCATACACCTTCAAAGAGTACAAAATGGGGAAATGTGTCATTGAGTCTACGTGATACATTGACGATCGATGGCTGGAGCCGGGAAGCATCAATGACACCTACCTCTGAGTTAATCTGCAGTTGTCTCGGCTCTGCTTCGTCAATGTGCCATACACCTGAAGCCTGCGCATGCCTTTCTAACAGTAGTGGGCTGTAACCATAAAAGATCTTTTTTCAAGACAGTGAAGTGAAGTGAATGTTTTTCAACTTTTGGAGGAAAAACATACTGGGAATAATCCGCACTCCACGAGGACAAGGGAGCACATCTGGTTTTTCATTGGCGGTAAATTTGTTTGAAACCAATATGGCGCATCACCGAGGTAAGGACTTCTTCCGCAAAGTCACTCTCCTGGCGACCGTCAGCGATTCGCCAACAGATGGATTAACTACAAGGAAATAGTTCAAAGGTGAACTCATGAAACATGACCTGAGAGGTGGTGCGAGACTTTTTTCAGTCCTGACAAGGCCAGAGAACAACTGTTGCCAATCGGCGTTTGTGGCAAACACGTTTCACATCGGAATCACGCAGATGCTAACACAGTGGCACCAAACCTGAAGTCCCTGAAGCTCGACAAAATCACCTCTGAGAAAAGGCTGTGGTCCACCTCGTCAATTTTTGGTTGGAAACCATATTACAATAAACTGGGGGGGGGGGGGGGGGATTAAAGGGTTGGTACCTCTGGCCTTGGATATTAATGAACCTGTGGGTTGATGCAAATGTTAGTTTCAATCCACCCTAATTGGATCTTGGGAGGGATCCTCTCCTGTCCTTTTGTGTAACCACTGTCAGAAAAGAAACGACTCAAAATACTTTCTGAATATTTCTGTCCTAGATAATATTCAAAAGGTGTACTTGTGGAACATAAATGTATAATCACTACAGTTAGTCCATACTCCCATCGCAGGTCTCTAAACTAAAACGGATGTTTTTGCTGTCGAAATATGAAAAGCAGAAACATCTTTTCAGAGACTTATCCGTGGACTAATTCACACTGACTGATAAATTCCATCGCGAAGGCGAGTCTCAGCTGAGCTTGTGGGAGAGCACTGCCACCCCATGGCGATTACACGCACTGCACATAAGGTGCGCCAACAGCAGGGACAATGAAAGAGGCAAACAAGGCAGAAAACTCAAGTGTATGACAATAAGGCTTTATTTGGACAATGTGAGGAATAAATGGCATGTGACGTTGTTTATCTCAGAGGTAAGCAGTTACACAGGTCTACGGATTGCTGTTTTTGGCTGCATACATACGCAGTATCTGCACAAAGAGGAGTGAGCGAGATATTTTGGAAGTATTTTCTTTTGCAGTGAGTCTACGAGGTGATCTGAAGTATGTAGGGTTTTTTATGTGAGATTTTAACATGCAAAGATACTTTATTTGTATATTTATCTAATTTAGGTTGTTTTATCTACCTAGTGTGCAGTGCGTTTTACTGTGGACTCTTTGAAGTTTGACTAAATGTACATTTCTAACTTTCAGAACAAGTTCTACCCTCAAAAGCAAAACATGCAGAGATGTAAAATTTGCAGACATTAGTGATTTCACCATTTCACATTCACCAACAACAGCAGAAAATAAAATGACAGCTTCTGAACATGCTGCTTCGTGAAACATGAAACACCAAGAGTCACATATCTCTGCACAAAAAGAAAGTTTTGAGGCTAAGCAGGAACAAAAGCATACGCGAGAAGCACAAAAAGACATGAAATGTAATTTCTGAATATTTTGAAACACGACGTTTTTTTTCCCCAAGTCAGAAACTACCAGAAAAGTTTCTGAGATTTCTACCTTTGTAAAAAATAAGTCATTACAGTCCCATTAGGTAATCTAATACCACTTTGTAGCACAAAAGGGTCATTGTGTCATTCTATCACACTTCCTGCATTTAGGCCTCATCCACAAAAAACGTATCCATTTTCAAAATGGGCTTTAGTCACACATAAGCTGATTTTAATAAAGGTGACTTCACATTCTTGGTTATAACACCGAGCTAATAAAGGTTTTGAGGACAAGTGACTCCACACTGCCACCTAGTGCACTAAAGACGTATTACCTAAATCTTACATTATGTGCCTTTAAATTGACCTCCTTTTTTTTTTTTAACAAACCTGCATTTAGAGAACAAAGTACAATATCGGCGTAATGAAACTGAGACACCAGAAGGAGTAAGACGTTTAAGATGGCCAGTGGTAGCTGAAGTTGAATAAATGCTACTGTTTCATTGAGGCTTTATATGCGAGTCAGGATGCGCTGGATGTCATCACAGGAACAAATGGCACTTCATCTTTTCTGTGTGTGTGTGTGTGTTTAAGTTTCACAGTTTGTCATTCACAATGTTTGGGTGTATGCACACATTCCAACAAATGTGACACTGGCTGATGAAAATAATTGGCACAGAGTGGTGACAAGGCCACTAAGTCCGAGCAATACTGTGGCAATCGAAAGTGTAAAACGAAGATCCAGAAGTAATGCGATTCCTTCACAGTATCAATATTAGAGGCTCCGAGGTTGAAACTGAAATAAATGTTGCTTCTGTCTGCAGCCTATCCGTGAAAATATTTAAACTACCACATACATTCTGGATGAAGGTGCAGAAACTTTAAGACCTCAAAAAAGACGAAAGATCTGAAATTTGAAAAAAACAATCAAACCTAAAAAGGCACCCTGGCAACAGAGGGAGCAAAAATTAATTACAAAATATAAAGCAAAAATCTCAGAGAGAAAAATCCTCACAGCCTATTGTCTTTCATTTGTCTGCAATCAGAAAACAAAACAAAAACAAAACACAGCACGTAAAAAAATAATGACGCAGAGAACCGGGGTGTGACACAGGAACCGCTCCCTGGACCTGAGCCTGCTTTGCCTATATACATGAAGGAATGAACCACATGAGCATGGCTGAATGGACCCCAGTCTGATCTCACAGTCACCCCCATTCACTCTCATATAAACTACACCGTCTCCAAAAAGCCGGACAGGTTCTTTCCACTGAGGCAAGTTACATGTGCTAACATCAACTCTAAAAATAGACCGATTAATCTCATCATTACATGGCCACTTAGTGTGGAAGGAGTTGTGCAGGTGGACAATAAATATATATTACATCTTTATATACAGTGAAAATGATCGGGGAGGGGAGAGGGGAGGGGGGCACAGTGTCGGAATAGCCGTCCAGTCTTATTTTGGTGAAATGACGGTGAGCTTCAGAGGACTCTGGATCTCTTGCTGGCCAGTGAACCATGCTGAAGAGACAGAAAACACATTAAGCGTTCATGAAATTAAAAAAATGACTCAACGACAATCACTTTAGCTCAACTTCAGCTGTCGGTCGCTGCTCACCAAACACGGTTTAAATAAAGATTTTTTTGGATGTGAAATAGGTTCATTTGATGATTTACCTTAGCTTGCTTGTAAAAGTGCGGCGCCAACTCAACCAGCCAGGATGACTCGACAGCCGTCACGTCACGCATGTAGTACTTCGACGTCTGCACCACTTCATTGAAGACAACCCTGGAGAGAACATAACCCAAAATCCATGACCACAGCACAGGCATTGTGAAAATATTGCATCTTGGTTTGCAAAGAAAAAAACTTGTACGAACCATTTTGGAGGTTTCTCTCCGTACAGGACGGAGTTTGGGTGGATGTGGAGCTCACGATCATCTCGTAAAGTCCTGTCAGGGCCAGACGATACGAGGAAGTGAATTTTTAAAAAAAAAAAACACACACGAAAAAAAAGACTTAAAATCTTATGCAGGAGACAAAAAAATTACAGATAATGAATGGTAAATAGAGCTCTTGCCTGTAGGATCCAGAATGGTGAATGCGGGCTGCATTCGCGAAAAATCCAGACACAATGCACTTCAAGATGACGTCTGGGTCACCTGTGTGAGACGTATAATGAGATTAAACTCAAGCATGTGAAGAGGACAAAGCATAAACAGCTCAAGTGGTTCTTTCCATCTTCTCTCTTTCAGGCACACACTCAATACAGGCAAATATTGGAATAAAAATGATTTTTTTCATCAGTTAATTCTGCACTCAAAAACAAACAGACAAGTACATTTCAGAGTATCATGAGAACTTTGTGTTAAAGGAGGCTGGAAAAACATTAACACTGAGATATTCTAAAATTTAATATGTGAGCGATTAAAAAATTATAGGACATTATATTTAGTTTAAAAAAGAGTGAACGTAACTTTTGGTATTTAGGTTATTTAGGTAACACACACACACACACACCTTCACTGGAGGTCCGTGGCACTTTAAACTTGTTCATAAGACGGCGGAGCTGCTCTCGTACGGTTACAGCTCGCAGCAGACCTTTGTAATGGAGGAAATGTTCCTGACACCACTGGGAGCTCTTTTGGTGCTGCAGAAGTCACACAGACAAGATTAGAGTCCACTTCATCTCACTCTTACTTATATCAAGCTCAAATCACCCCCCGAGTTGTGTTCCAAGTGTCTTTTTGCACATGTGCATATGATACCTTAATGAATGCTTCATACACGTTCAGCATGGTGAGATGGTCTCCCTCAGCAACTGCAAATTTCCTGTGCTCACGCGCCTGCAGGGCAAGAGAGCAAAAAAATGGGATAATTATTGTGCTGACAGAGCAATTGTGCCAAAAATGCAGCGCACTCCACTGAGAGCTTTTCTTTTTTTTTTGGACTTACAGCAGCTTTCTTCTGATTGGGTGGCACAGCAAATATATTCTGAATCTGCATCATAGCTGCTATGGTAACAATTTCTTTGGAGCAGCCAAAGTTTCCCGACTCCAGGAGCATCTTCGCAAACATGGGACTGAGAGGAAACTCCGCCATCCGCACACCCATGGGGTCAGTCAGACGGCCGTAATTGTCCAGGCCTGCAGAGAGACACACCTCCAGTCAAAGCTGCGCAGTTCATACAAGGACGTCCTTCAGAATTGTCAACATCACTCATGCAGAGGAGGGAAGACCTTTTCCAAAGTGACAGGTTTGTTTCTTACCCCCCAAAGCGTAAAGAAGTTCCAGGGCCTGAACCATCGTCTGCGCTGGAGGAGGCTGTTTAATGAAATTAAAGGGAAATGCATTTAAAGTAGAATATTTCCTCTTCAGGACAGAATGAAATGGGAATTTAGTGAGCGCTCGGGAAGTCGTTACATCTTCAAAAGAACAAACAAACATCGATTGCATTAATTTTATGGTTTCTATGCATCTCCTCCCAGAGGCCAGGGGCTATTCTGGCTAATTAAAAAGTAAGATACGTTCTCTGTCGCTGTGGGTGAACACATCACTGCGACCCAATGGATGAAAAGCGAGCCACTCACAGACAGGAAGCTGAACCGCAGCACGTTGTCGATGCCTAATGCTTTGAGCTGCAGGATGACAGGGGCCAAATTGGTGCGCTGCATTTCTGGCACAGTCGAGGGAGGCAGTTTCTCAAAGTCCTCCTCTGATGAAAGGCACCGTGGCCACAAGACGCAAGGAGGAAGGGAGAAAGACGAGCGAGAGAGAGAGAGAGAGAACACAGGGAGGGAGCCAGAACACAAATATTAACAATGCACACGCCAGCTGACGGATTTCATCTTGCAACACGTCCCGTCTGTTACCCGTGTAGAGTCGGAAGCATTTCCCGGGTCGGTTTCGCCCGGCCCTCCCGGCCCTCTGGCTGGCCGAGGCCTTGGAGATTGGAGTGACGACCAGCGACTCAATGGCAGTGCGAGGATTGTAAGCACGCAGCTTCACAAATGCACAGTCAATGACGAACACAATTCCATTTATAGTGATGGACGTTTCTGCGATGTTGGTGGCAACAATGATCTGAAAGCACAGAGACAGAGAAATGCATTTGTTTAGGGAGGAAAATCACCAAAAGAAATGTATCACAGTTAAAATTCTGCATTATTTTGCAGTGATACAAACTATAATTTTTAAAGTCATGGAAATTACAATTCAGAATTTTGAAACATTCAAATAATTCCGAAAAAAAAAATGTTTTCTGCATTTTTTAACATAGACAAATGTTCAATAAATCTTGACAATAAACAACTGTTAAGCAGCAAAAAAGCTAATTGACGAAGTGATTGAAATAAAGGCCTTTCAAGTTTTTTAGGACACATTTGTATTTCATATCATAATCACGTCATCTATAATGTTTACCTTACGAACAGAAGAGGGCGCCCTCTCAAACACCTTCATCTGGTCAGCATAAGGAAGACCCGAATACATGGGCAAAATCCTCAAGTGTTTCTTCATCCCGTATCGGGACAGAGACCGGGCCTGCTCCTGCAGGAGGGACACCACCTTCTCCACCTCCTCCTACCAGAAGAAAAAGAATGAAAATTAAAAAAAAAAAAAAAAAAGAGAGACACACGTGGCACATGTTTCTCAGTGAGAAAACAGAAAAAATATTCTCGGGATTTAACATCGTCGATCAACCTGAACAACTTACCTGCCCAGTAAGGAAGGCCAGGACATCGCCGTCATCCTCCGTCTCGTGAATCTTCAGCACCGTCTCCACTGTGGCCTTCACATAATCCGGGACAGGACTGAGAACCCAGCAGAGACGCCTCGGGGTTAATAAAGAGGCGCAGATCGGGACAAAATTCCCTCAGTGGCCGCGATGACTACCTGACGGTATAAAACACGTCCACGGGAAACGTGCGGCCCTCCACAGTCAGAATCCCACATGTGTCTTTGTTCGGATCTCCAGACTCATTCAGGTTGAAGAAGTCATGGAATTTCTTCAAATACAAGACAGATTCGGTTATTGATAACAAAAACAGAACTTCCATTCAAATTGAGAACGTACAGAATATAAGATCACACTTGTAGTTGAAGCTTAGCTTCCACGTACCAAATACACAAGCAGATAACTTTGAACTTTAGAAAAGTGCAGTTGATGTCCGATATGGCATTTCTGCTTACTCCCTTGATTGCTGAGCAGCCGTGGCCCAATTGTGTCTATCCATCATCAGGTTATCACTGACATCAGTACAATGTGATCTGACCCGACATCAACTTTCACCGAGTCGGTCTTTCGTTTAATCTTCTCTCGCCAATCATATCTTTTTATCTTAATGATCCAGTCACCTTGGCATCGAGAGTGGCCGAGGCCACGATCAGCCTCAGGTCTCGCCGCTTCTTCTGAATCTACAAGAGAGTGGGGGTGGGGGGGGTATGACAGTGTAAACACAGGTTTTGACAAAGCTTATGAGAAATTGATTGATTTTGACGCAATGTTGATCAATTCTTGTTGGAGTATCATTTACCTTCTTTAGAAGTCCAATAGCTATATCTGTATACAAGGTTCTCTCGTGGGCTTCATCCAGCATCAACACACTGATGATGAAGGAACAGTAAAGATACAGTTTAGATGTATTACATAAAGTTTTGAAAGCGAATTGTCCTGCCCTTCTATGCCATCCATCTTACAGGGACACCTCAACAAAAGGCAGCATAATTGTTGCTAATTCTTCCAATTAAAAGTAAGACTTCATGCATGGTGGCTTTACAGTTAATATCTGAATTACAGTCACGTACCTGTACTTTTTCAGAAGTGGATCAGCCATCATCTCTCGCACCAACATGCCATCTGTTACAAACTGAACCATACAGCCACACTTCAGCATCTCAACAAGACCAAACAGCTTGTCATTAGTGCCTTATGCCTGCATTA
Organism: Malacoctenus gilli; assembly: GCA_032164315.1. NCBI lineage: Eukaryota > Metazoa > Chordata > Actinopteri > Blenniiformes > Labrisomidae > Malacoctenus > Malacoctenus gilli. The sequence goes on along the minus strand of JASSRZ010000053.1, from coordinate 8,928,678 downwards.
TCAACTACCTTGATCCGTGTGGCTTGGGGGTCGGAACAGTCATCAAACCGAATGGTGTAGCCCACCTCGTGCCCCAGTAGGGCCCCCCGCTCCTCTGCGACGCGGTTAGCTACCTATGAGTACAAAAAAAAAGGGGGTGGAAATCTCCAACAGATGTGAGCTTTTTCAGTTTTTTACCACAAGTGCAAGCAGGGATGTGACATTGGCAAAAAGCGACAGAGGTGAGCAGTCAGAGGGACGTCAGCGGCGCTCTTACAGAGATAGCGGCCACACGTCGGGGCTGTGTCACTCCAATCACCTTCCCCTCCGCCGCCCAGCCCGCCTCCAGCAGGTACTGATGGAAGTCAGATGAAAAGAGAAGAAAAGGAGACGAGCACAAAAGCATGAATCGCCGACTCTCCATAAATTAAGCCCGAGCTGATGTGGTTCAAATCCTGCGTTAAAAGAAAAGGGCTACACAGCATCAAGACAAGGCCATGTTCAAACACTCCCAGAGTGATCTACATGAAGGGAGTCAAATCACTGCAGCCTTGTACTGCTTTTCAGGGCAGGCCGAACAAATGCTGAGCACTTTTTGACGCATGGGCCAAACTGCACTTACCTGAGGGATCTGTGTCGTCTTCCCACATCCAGTCTCACCCACTATGATTACAGTCTGGTAGCTTTCCACCAAGTACAAGATGTTGTTTCTGTGCTGGATAGGAAACAAGCAGGAATGAATACACAATAAGCGAGAGTGCAAGTGTGCAGATGAACTGCAAGTAAACCCCACTCCAAGAATTAGCCGTTGGTATGTCTAATAATCCCCTTATGATATTTAAAAACTCCAATCTTCAAGGCGGCGGCGAAACAGAGCTCTGCGTGCATGTACTTCATCACAGTGGTCCTGAGGACATCTGCTGGTCTAAGGGGGGCTGTGACCTTTAGTACCAAACACTAGTCTAAGAACAGGACACACTCGGTGCAGGTTGAAGTACAGTATGGGACGCTATTCACAGGAAACGTGAATGACCTGCTTGCTTTATTTTTGGGGGGGCACCTGACCTAAAACAAGTCAGTGCTCGGCCCCGTCAATAACAAATCAGCACAAGCAAAGTGAGGGGAAACCTTAAAGACTGGGAGTTTCTGTCTCTGCTTCTCGATGGAGAGCGCCGTGTGGGGGTTGAAGATGACGGGCGAGCCGGTGGTCTCTGTGTTGAGTTCCCGCTCCTCTGAGATCCCCGGAGCCTCCGTGCCTGGAGCGAAGCAGATGGTGGAGACGGGATAAGATGTTTTATTTAGATGAGAGCAGGCTTAAGAGGGAGAGTGTTAGCCTGTTTTATTCTAAGTGCAACGCCAATGACGAGAAACCCGTTGGAACAAAGTATTTGCCAGAGAACGCAACATGCCTTGAGTTTGGGAGTAGTTTTTTGTTGCTATCTACCGCGTATCTGGACTGAATATTTCGTTTCTGCGGGTCCGACGTTGAGTTCCGCACAGCGAGCCCCGCGCTGAGCTGAGCTGCACCGGCTGCGGAAGGCACGCAGCAGCCGGAGACGCTGCAGCAGCCGCGCCAACTCTCGCCAGGTAACATCCGCGGCTGAACGCGAACAGAAAAAAGCCAGGGAAATACAGTAAAAGCTTGAAATCTTCCTTTTATTTCCTACTTACCCGGCTTCCAAAATCTCATCGTGGAGAGGGGAGCCGCCATCTTGGCTTCTACGTCACACCGTCGCTAATCATCACGCTCCATGGCGTCACGATTCGGAGATTTATGAATGATGTCAGGATGTTTGAAAACATAGACAATATTAATAATAACAACACTTTTATAAAATTAAATTTAAATTATTATTTTTTTAAATAAAAAAAATATTAATGTCTATGGGGGGGGGGCAATACAAAAACTTCCCTTGGTGAGGCTTGGTGACTTAATCGCCTGAATCAGCTTGTATAATAAGTCATAAACTTCATTTCAGTCCTGTTGCAGGATGTTTGTTCCTCCTCACAGTAGAAACAAATTCTCACTGAGAGGTTCTACGGATAAGTTCTGTCCTACTTGGAGACCATTTATTGATTATATTGATCAGGGTGCTTCTCTTAATTTTTATTTACTTACCCCGCTTTTTTACTCATGTATACTTTTGTTTCTACTTTCAATTCTACGTACATGGCTACATTTATCCAAGGGTGTTTGTACATGTGTACATGTAGCTTCATCTTCATTCAAATGAAAATTTGAAACAAAACTTTCATTTGAAAAGCAAAAATGACCCAATTGAGAAAATTTGACAGATTCTCTAAGGTGTTTTTTCTTGGGTTTTTGTTGCATAGAAATCAACCTGACGGTACATAAAGGAATACATTCAGTGATTTGTTTTACTGAAGTGATTTGTGTGTGCGTATGGACCTTGTGCTTTGTGTACTGGAAGTTCTTGGACCACAGGTCTGTAGCAAGAATGAACCTCCAAAAGAAGCTTGTGAGCCACTCTTGGTCTGACCCATAACCTGAGACCTGTTTGCCTCTGACAACATAGCGCTGTGTTATTCGAGCATGCAAACCCTGCCACCACGGTAAGGTGG
>JASSRZ010000053.1:8902675-8915299 GCA_032164315.1 Malacoctenus gilli | reverse complement strand
CCACCCCCACCCCCCATCCCCACGAACACTGTTGCGAACTGAACAGGATAACTGTCGACCTCTGCACAGACCTGGCAACCCCATGATTTACAATTGCATGAACTGCACCTTATTTTTCCTCAATATTCGTGGTTTTTCATCCCCAAAACTGGCAATCAGGATTATTGAATGAAGATCTGTGGTAACATGATGAGTGGCGGATTAAGGATTCTTTGGCTAGAAGGCGAGAACAGAAATTGCTGCAATTGCCCCCTCCTCTACCTATCCCGCAAAGTGCCCCCGACGTGATTGTTTGACACCAAAACTGTCCTGTCATGAGTGGTCAGCTTGTCTATATTTAGGATCACTGATACACATTTAACGGAATGCTTTAATATGGTGTCTGGTGCCGGTTGTTTATTGGGATGTTATTTCACATCACCTCGGTGGCGCATTGATGGGCGCTGCAGCTTTAAGAGCGGTTACCTGGGAGGGGGGGACAGGTGTGAGCCGCAGTAACCACGGTTCCCCGGGACACGGGGCTCCGGTGTCCCCTCAGAGCATCGGGACAGGATGTCCCCGCTCGGTGTCTGCGGGTCAAAGTCAGCACGGGATGCCTGAGTCGCTCGCGCTTCCCTGCGCGGCAGAGCTCGAGCTCACGCCAACTCAACCGTCAGTGACGTGAGCGTCACGTGACCGTTTCTTCCCTCGGTACGTCCGTCGTATTTTCCTCCCCTCCGCCGCCTGCTTCAACACTGAGAGCCACTCGAAATAAACAAGCGCAAAAAAGAAGAAGGGGGCTGGCCGCTGCCGGGACCGGTCCCGCTCCAGTGTCACGTTTATCTCCTGCCAACGAACTGAGGGGGTCGTACACCTACAAGTTACCATCAGTGAAGCCCGAACCCCCCCGGTCCATTTCTGGCTCCACTGAGCCCCTATCAATGTAAACTTTTTAATAGCTGCACTGCATTCGCCGGGATCCGACACAGTGAGGTGAGTGTGGTTTATACTGACGCACGTTTTCACAAGTCTTTCACCTTTCCCAAAACTTGTGCGAGCTATTGTGGAGCCTTACCTTTGCGGGCTGCGCTTTGGCTCAGCGGTACTGGCCAGCTGCATGTCGCCTGCTTTAAAATGGCGACAGCCAACCGGGGGGAGCGATAGAGAGAGGGAGAGTAGTTTTTTTAGGGCTGGGGAGGGCTCCGGTCAGAATTGGAGGCAGTGTTTCTCAACCCGTAATGCGGACAAGCCCATTAAGTTGGGGCTCACTCCGCCTAAGTTGAGCGGAAGATGAACACGCATCATTTTCGGAAATGTTTGACGCCGCCGGGACCGAACGCTTCAGTGGAGCCACTTTGTGTCCGAGCTGCTTCTCAAAATAACGCAGTTTTGTGTCCGGCTGATGATTTTTTGGTTGTTGCAGGTAGTCAGTTTGTGTTGAAGTGAGCCCTGTGACATCTCTCACGGGCTGCCTGCAGAACTCCCTCCTGTCTCAATTCTCTGCTTTGAATGAAGAAGTCAACAACACTCTGACCTCCTCGGCTCTTATGACTAACAACGCTTTTCACAAGTGCCCTCTGAAAAGTGTACAAACATTTTACTGGGCTTCAGCTTTGATCAATTGTTCCTTTTTCATTTTCTGCCCAGGAGGTGCAGAGATGTTTGTGTTGATGGACTTTTTTTTTGTTTCCAAATCAAAGCTGTCACACTTCCTATTATCTCCAAGCAGGGTTGATGCCTAATTGCAGCTTGCCAAGTAGTCAGTTGTGAGTTTGCAAGCTGTCGCCTTGGTTATTCCTCATGTCAGTGTTGTCATGAATGTGTGTGACTCCTGTGGATTAGGGGCAAAGCTTTCCCAGACAGCTAATTTGTGTCTGATGTCCACGTGAGTCCTGGGCACAGACACACTGCTTAATCCAGCCATCTATTTATCAGCCACCGTCCATCTTTTGCTCTCAGGACACGCTTGGTGAGCTTGATTAAACCCAGAAATGAACACTCAATAGGGGTTTATTGTTGCCTTCTTTGATTGTAGGAATTTCTGCCGAAGATTTGATTTCAGTTTCACTTCTACTTGGTGCATTTTACTCTGTTGCTGTGGAGATGGATGGCTTCATCCGTACATCTCACCATAGTCCACCCCCCCCCCTCCCTTCATCACCTCCTCCAAACCATCTTTCTCCCTCCTTTCTGCTCCTGAAATTTAGGTTTGTAACTCACACAGGTTGAGCTTCCTTGTATGAGCGGAATAATCCCAACGCCACTCATTCTGGCCTTGTGCTTTCTTTCATTTCACACCTTCAAGCTCACTTTTTGTTTTACTCGCTTTTGCCTTTCAACACCCAACGAGCTGCTGGTAACTCACTGTAACGGCGCGATGCCACAAATCCGCCAGTCTCTAGTTATCCCCCCCCCCCTGCTTGACTTTATTCTCTTTGCTCGAGTGTACTAATGCACGCCATGTAATCAGAATTTTACTTGCAGATATCTACCAAGCACGACCACACTAACTGATTCGGCTGCTTCTCCAGGGCCTTTTTCACGGCCTTTGGAGGAGAGCAGCGTGCTCCAGTCGCACAACCACAGCAAGCAGGTTCGGGTCAGCAGCGGTAGCAGCCTCTCCTGCTCTGCTTGGCTGGTTAACAGCTTGTGATGTCAGCCATTTTAGGTTGGACAGCACGGAGCATGGTGCTCCGCCATTTTTCCCTCCCTCCCCTCTCAGCAACCCAGTTTTAACGCATGCACCGGCAGTGGCCACAGCAATGCAGCCGCTTGCAACCCACGCAGACGTCCATTCCCTGACCTGAGAGCAGCCCAAACGGGGGTTCAGACTCGGATGGAAACGCACTGTGGGAGCGTTGAGACTGAGGTTTTCTTGTTGTTGCCAGACCTGAATGGAGACTGAGACAGCAGTGGAAGGAAGGAAGTTTCGGTGCGGAATAGAGTTTGTAGTGGCGCTCTGTGTTTGTCAGGGAGTTTTGCCCTGGAGGTAATTGACAGGGGAAGGTGAGCGAGAATGGTTATTGTGCGAGCGAGTGACCGGCAAGGCACAGGATACTATGGCGAAGGATTTGTGTATTGGTGCTCAGACGCTCGCACATAGGAAAGGGTTTGTCCTGGAAAGGTGCAGACGTGATAATTCGCTTGAATACGCTTTGGGTTGGAGGCTGTTTAAGTCCTTTTCTTCAATCGATTACTTCAGCGAGATTTTTGATGACCACCTCCAAATCCACACTTGCGCTGCGCTGCGAGCAGCCAGTGTGTACGAGGGCCCCTGGGTGGCTTGGGCTGCTGCAGGCCCGGCACTCGAAAGCTCACAGAGTTCACGGGGAACAGGGCAACGGCTCAGGCAGATGTCTGGACAGGGACTCGGGCACCGCGCTGACAGGAAGGAGACGCCAATAGCCCAATAGCGTGCCTCGGCCATTGCGACCACACCTAGCAGGGAGACATCAACACCGCGTGAGGGAGGCACTGAAATAGGAGCAGGGCAGGGACTCTCCAAATACCACTCACAGGGGTGTGTGGAACAAACAAGCCCCACCAGAGCCAGGGGCTGGATGGCATAGGCGCTGTGTGTACGTGTGTTTACCCACATGCGTGCACTTCAGAGAAATGAGCTGGTGAGGGAGAGAAAGATCTGTGAAAGGGGGGGGGGTGAGAGAGAGAGAGAGGGCTAGGAGGTGGTTGCCATGGGGACAGTAACACACCAGTGGCGCTGTCGACCCGTCTCCCTGGGCCAAACTTGCCAGGGAGTGGGAGGAGGAGAAGAAGGAAAGGTGGGAGGGAGGGAGGGAGGGAGAGTGGGAGAGTGGAGAGGCACAGGGTGAAGAGACTGTTAGAAAATGAGGGGTGAAAAGATGAGGGAAGAAAAAGAGTGAAAGAGGAAAGGGCTTCCTGTGTGACCTACTGTATTGTGTTTAATTCCTACACAGTTATCAAAGTCACAATTGTGCGTCTGCTCAGCCGTGATAGCGGGACTGTCGTTAGCATGCAGCGAAACTATGCAGCAGAAGCTTTCTTATGTGAGCGCTATTCTTGGCCCGTCTGAGGGAGGATGTATCCCCGGCCTCGACAAAGACTCGTTCCACTGGATGAAAGGAGGTCATGCTGTGCTGAGCCATTGATGAAGCACAGATAATATAGGTTACGAACCAAGAGGTCAAAAACGTTCCCTTTGTGTGTCACCGGGAGATCTCTGACTCTCACGCGGTAAAAATGGGAGCCTGCCTACCTCGGTAAACAAACCTAACACACACACGCACACAAGCATCCAAGCAGCCACCCCCACACGACACACACACACACACACACACACACACACACACATGCACGCACACACGCGCCCCTCGCCCACCTCACCCCTCCCCACCTCCCTCCGTTCCACTCTCAATCTCACAGGAAACCCACACATGCAAATGCCTACGCGCCTAACAGGCGTAAACCCACAGTCGCCATGTGGTCCAGCAAGCGTATGTGCAAAATTCAAACCAAAGGCATCGGCCACTGTGCTCAGACCGGTGAGTCAACGCACCCCGTCTGCGCCTGGCGTTGTAAACGGCCTCGCGTTTTGTGCCTTGTTTTGGTCCCCACCTGTGTGAGGCCTCATCTTGGCGGTGTGTTCACACTGTTGTGGCTTTAGTTTTTCATTTGCTATCAGCAGTACCGTTCTGTTTTTATCAGCTTTCAATGTTATCTCATAGGATACTTTGAAAAACAATGGGGAGGGGGGTTTGCTGCTTGTTTCAGTAACTATTTGCACGAGCTGCTGAAATATTTGCGGCGGTTCTTACGAACGCTGAAGCCGAATTTCAGGTTATTTTTTCCTGACTCAACATTCCAGTCTCTGCAGCGCAGCGGAGGAAAAAGAGAGGGATGAAGGGAGAGAAGGACTGTGTGATAGTTTGGAGGAAGAAGTGGGCTTCGAAACGCGGGGGTGGGCAGGGTTGGGCCGGCTAGTCGGAGGGGGGTATCGGGGAGGAAAAATTCCTGACTGAAACACCTCAGTGCTTCCTCCACGATAGTTAACACCCCTCCTCACCCCAAACTGGCCACCCATCCCCCACCATCCGCTCTCCCATTCGCTGTCCCTCTCCTCTCGCCTGCCACCCACACCCAACAGGACCACGTGATGGATGGCTTCGAGACTGCCCACCCATAAGCCTTTGTATTGGTCATGTGATCAGGCTGGCTTGGCAGAGTGGTGCCCCCTGATGCAGAACTGAATGGCAGGGGAGTAGGGGGGGGTGCACAACAGCCCAAGCCAAGGGCAGTTTCTCGCTCTCTCTCTCTCTCTCTCTCTTCTCTCTCTCTCTCTCTCTCACTCTCTGGGGGGAGGGGGGGGGGGGCAAGGGGCATCACGTTCCCCGCACAGTAGCAAACTTCATTTGCCTGTTAACCCCTCATACCCGGATCCAAAAAGGAGACTATAGCTTCTCGAACATGTGCCAACTCTAATTTGACGTAAATTCAGTCATTTTGGAAGGCAGACTTCGATAAAGTGTCGTTCTTCTCGCTACAAACTTCCCCCAATGCGCCTGAATGCAGGGAAACGCCATCTCGTGCGTATTTACTCCCTCGTCACATAAATGGAGCTCCGTCACACTTCAGTCTTATGAGGGTTAAAAGGGCTTTGAGCTCATTTTTCATGGCCTTTGAGGAGGGAAAAATCTTGCTGATTTATGTTTGCGGCTCCAAGAGAACATTTGCATACGAGGAAGTTGTGTTCATTTATTTAAAAAAAAAAAAAAAGGCAGAGTTCTTTGATGCTCTTCACTTTGTCGAGATGATGGTGATGCTCAGCCAGTCTCCTTTGGGGATGGTCACAGACAAGTTGAATCTGTTCCTAAAGCTGCTGTTTTTGTACATAGGGTAAGATTTGGGGCTCTCAAAGATCAGAATTTTTCTTAGGTTGTGAAATACCTTTGCAGTGTTTCAACAGGACTGGGGGAGTGATTGTTTTGTTTTTTACCTGTTTTGCTTTTTTCTACCTATTCTATGCTTGGTTACCGTGTGTTGGGCAAGAATGGCCAGGAGTGCAAAATGGCCTCGAACTGGCCTGCAATACTGCATCCCCACCTCTCTGCTCGAGAGAGGGAATGGGTGGGAGACGGGGGGCAGCACTCGAACGAATACTCCTCCACAGGAAGTTTCACCATTTTTTTGTAGAGACAACAAAACAAAGGCGGAACGAGTTTAGGATTTTATGAGGTGAAATCTTCAAATCTACATATGTAATGAGGAAGAACGGCATTTTTCCAAGGAACATCTCAGGAGCCGCTTACTTGTCCAGTTGTCAGGTGGTACTCTAGCTTAAGGAGCACATCAACAAAAATAATACACGTGTAGCAGTCTTTATACATGTGTTTATTTGGAGCTTGTGAGGTTGTGAATTTAAAGAGAGAAAAAAAAACACAGAATGTGCTCCAACTGTGGGGGTGTGTCTGAGAGAGGGGAAGTGAGACAGAGTTGCATGGGGGAGGGGAAACAAGGGGGCTAGGGACAGGAGCTCAACCTAAAAGCCTTCAGTGAGGAGGCAGCCTCAGCTTGTTTGGAAGTCCTCATAAACTGGATAGCTCAGAGTTTTATGAAGACTGAGGAGATGAGGAAAAGGCTTGATGTCTCAATGAAACCTTTATGAGCCACTCTGGATTTTAAGGACTTCTGCTTTTCTTGGGAAAGGTTGTATTACCTGTGCTGTTGACGTTTTACCTGGAAATGTGCATGTGGTCGGGGTGTTTTTTCCCTCCAGTGAATTGTTAAAAATCTACCTTTTTTGTCCTATTCATCACAATTCTACAGGTGTGTTGCTAAATCCTGAAGTATTTTCTCTTTCTTTTTGATTTCACAGGATATTTTTCTCCAAAAATTGCAGCACGGCCCATAAGTGGAGCTATGGAAAAGGCCAGCCGCCCTCCCTCCTCCCCCGCGCCTGGCCTATAGTCAACGAGAAACCCATACTTCTCTCTCACACCCCTATCTCAGCCATTTGACCACCACCCCCTCCTCCCCCACTCTGCGGTCACACCATGGCCAGCAAGAGGAAGTCAACGACCCCTTGTATGATCCCCAGCAAGATCATCCACCCCTCAGAGGAAGCCCAGCAAGACTCCCCTGTTGTTCTCCGCCACTCTCGGCTATCTGGAGGGGAGAGGCACAGCCCCCTCGACCCCGGCGAGTCTTCCACACTCGACACGGGGGATACTGTCAAAGATGGCGCTGGTACCTACACCTGTAAGCCTTGCAACTTTGAAACCCTCGACCTTAACTTGTTTTTGGATCACGTGTACTCCGGACACCCAGACTTCCGGGCAGACCCCAGCTTCTTCTGCGTGGGCTGCGGGGTTTCAGCGCCCAAGTTCGAGGGGCTGGCGCTGCACAATGCCAGAGTCCACCCCAGCACTTTAAACACGTGTCTGCAGCTGAGGAAAAAGGACAGGAGGGTCGTGGTGGAGCAGAGCTTGTTGCCTGGAACGGAGACGGGCAAGGACACTGAGATTACCATCACGAAAACTCCTATCATGAGGATGCTGAAGGGCAAATCGGAGCCGAAACGTATCGTGGTTTCCCACCCCGTGGCTGAGGAGCTTTCAGCGGGCCCACATTTGGTCTCAGTAGCTCAAGAAACGGGGAGAAAAGAGACCGCTGCAGTGACAGTCACACATGTCCCCACGATCGTCCACAACGGGACAACGAAAGTCACGTTGCCTTCAGCAATCCAGATAGTCAACGGTTCTGGAGCACTACCGATGCTGAAGACGCCCATCACACAGGTAAGTTTCAGCTTTTATTGTGGATTTCTCTGAATCAGAGTGACTTCAGATAATTTACATATCAAAAGTGAGAGTGTGATTCCAAAGTGCATGTTGTTGTCTGTTTGTTTTTCTTTAGGTGGTTTCTGTAGTTCAAAACAGAAACCTCAATTCTGCAATAACAACTTCATCAAATGTTTCTACGTCTTCATCTTCATCCTCCAAAAATTTACCCAAGGTAACATTTTTTTTTTAATGCGGCAGTCTTGATTTGATAACATCTTGCGTAAGCTTTTCCAATAATAACTTTTGTCCCTCTCAGGTGATGATTCCTTTGAGCAGCATCCCCACCTACAGTGCCTCCATGGACTCCTCCTCCTTCCTGAAAACCTCCTTCAGTAAATTCCCGTACCCCACGAAGGCCGAGCTCTGTTACTTGACCGTGGTCACGAAGTTCCCTGAGGAGCAGATCAAGATTTGGTTCACAGCTCAGAGGCTGAAGCAAGGCATCAGCTGGTCCCCCGAGGAGATCGAAGAGGCCAGGAGGAAGATGTTCAACACCATCATTCAGACGGCTCCCTCCAGCTCGCAGAGCCAGACGCAGAGTCACCACAGCCCGGCTCAGCACACCATTACAGTCTTGCCTGCCTCCCTGGGTGCCACAGGGATCCCTCACATTCTGCAGGGATCGCTCGTCAGCCAAGGAGGCGTGATCGTCACCCAGCCGGTGATGGCAAACGGTATCCAGGTCAGCAGTGCCCCGGTGGCTCTGGCTGTCACACCCAAGCCTCAGGCGGCCGCCCGCCCCATGATGCAGGCCCGACCGGCAGCAGCCCTGGTGGCCGATAAAGGTATCAGCATGATGGTGGGCGCTGTGGGCAGCAGCAGCACTGGCAGCCACGTTATTTGCAGTAGTAACAGTAGTAAGATTGGGGGAGAGGCCGCAAGCAGTGTTATTGGTAGCAGTCAGGCCAGTGTCATCAACTTGAGTCTTGGAAATGGTAATCATAGCAATTCCAAGGTGAGCAGTGTCAATGGTAAACATGGGAGCAACAGTAGCAGTGGTGTGAATGCTATGACCATTGGTATCAGCAGCCAAGCGAACGCCACCAGCGGCGTTCTGCAAATTGACAGCAAAGTAATCGCACAAAGCAACAGCACCGATAGTATTAATGTCGACAACAAAACAGGCGATGATGCCCAGAGAAGCAAAGAAATGCATCGTAGCAACGACAGCCCGGCGAGCACCAGTTCAGATGACCTCGACACTTCTGCCCGGAACTCTCCGACCATCCACATGGACGAGCCGTCTTCTCCAGGCTCCAAGTCGTCCTCGCCCCTTTCTTTGAGCTGCTTTTCCAGCTCGCAGACGCCGTTCAGTGCGTTCCTGGACGCCACCTTCTACAAGGGCAAGAAGTCGCCGGAGCAGCTCAACACCCTCAAGGACAGTTTCCTGGCGAACCAGTTTCCCGACCAGGACGAGGTGGAGCGCCTCATCGGTCTGACCGGGCTCACGGTGCGGGAGGTCCGCAAGTGGTTCAGCGATCGCCGCTACCACTTCCGCAACCAGAAAGCGACTCGCCCCGAGCGACAAAGTAAGTCTGGCGGTGCCTTCGGCTCCGGAAGTACTTCAGGCACGCCGGGCAGTGGCGCCGCCAGCGCCAACCCCATCGATTTGTCTGAAAGTAGCAGCAACTCCAGGGCAAAAACCCCCCAACACAGTTCGGATGCCCTCAGCCCGACGACAACACACACTCCCACATCTCCGACGACACCGTCGAGGCGAATCCCCAGAGCCCCTTCGCCTGATTTCACAGCGATCCGCTACAAAGAGAGGGAACCGCACCAGGTGAGATTGTGCTTGGGAGGGAAGAACTTCAGTGTTTTCCATGTTATCTCTCACTCTTGATCACCAAAGTAAAAACACTCCCACTTTTTTTAAAAAAAGTTCCGATTATAACAATTTTTGGGAGCTATTTGAAGAGAGCTTGTTTCATCTAATTCATTTAAAATTTGGAGTGATGCTCACAAATTAAAGAAAATGGTTGTTGCTCACAGTTTAATGTTGTGTTCTGGTTGCTTGTCCTCAGTTACCAGCTACTGACCATGTCCACGTGTGTGTAATGTGTAGGTCAAGGCCCTGGAAGCCAGCTTCACCCTGGACCCTGACCCGTCAGGGGAAGAAGTGGATCGACTGCGCTCGGAGACCAAGATGACCCGGAGGGAAATCCACGGCTGGTTCGCTGAGAAACGGAAGCGAGTGGCAGCTGAGAAAAAGAGGGAGGAAGCAGAGCGGGCGTTGAGGGAGGAAGAGGAGGAGGGGATGGAGATGGATGGCGAAGAAAAACACAGAGATGACGCTTCAGGAGAGCTGAAAGTCAACCCCATCAAAATCAACTTGAAGATGCTGAAGGTGACGGAGGCCAACGGGAAGCCAGAGGGTGAGGGGCTGGACAGCCTGGCTGGATCGCCTCAATCCAGCACTGTGCCTGCGCCGCCCCCAGCCTCCTCTTCAACCCCCGCCCCCAAATCCCAGACGTCCACGCCGACTCCCAAACCCTCTGCGTCCCCCAAGCCCACCGTGGTCCGCGGCAAAAAGACGGCCGAGCAGCTGCACCTGCTCAAGCAGGTCTACGCCCGCACGCAGTGGCCCAGCGCCGCTCAGTACGACGAACTGATCTCGTCCACCGGGCTGCCCAGACCCGAGGTGGTGCGCTGGTTCGGGGACTGCCGCTACGTGCAGAAGAACGGCCAGCTGAAGTGGCTGGAGGCCTATCAGAACACGGCTTTGGAGGAGGACCTCCAAAAGGGAGACGCAAAGATTCTCCAAGCCCACTTTGATGCCCACTGCAGGCTGGAGGAGTCGCAGGTGAGCACATGTTGTGTGCTGGTTGGTGAGCTTTTTTTTTGCAAATGTTGCTTTCCTGAATCTCATTGGTTGGAAATAGAAAATAATGCAGCTGCAGTAAATGGTGATATAAAGCAGGTTGGTCACGTGAAGGTGGAATTGTGTCTGTGTGTGTGTAAATATTTGTGTCCCTTGTATGGATCTGAATGTGGGAGGTGATGTGCAGCAGTGGAATGCTGTTATGTCTCCTGGAATAACAACAGTCTTCATCTCTGCTGTCTTCCACCTCACAGCTACAGGAGCTCGCTCAGACCAGCGGCTTGACAGCAGACTTGGTGCGACATTGGTTCTCTTCCAAGGCGTCCGCCATACAGCAAGCTGCTGCAGCCGCCGCTGCTGCGGCTGCTACTGCTGCTGCTGCGGCTGTGGCCGCTGTTCCTGCTCCTGCTCCCGCTCCCATTCCCACTCCCATTCGCACAACAGCAATCAGACCCGTCGCAGCGGGTGTGGCGGCGGAGCCTCGGACCACTGGCTCCTCCCCTCTGGAGCCGCAGCCAGGAGGCGGGACCGAGGAGAAAATGGAGCAGTCTGTGTGCGGCGTCGCGACGGACGCGGAGGACGTCAGCACCAGCAAGACCGCGAAGGCTGCTGAAGGTAAACCTCCTTTTGGGAACGTTCAGGCTTTGGCGCGGGGGAACGAGTCTTTGAGTTAAACTGAACAGATGTTGAGTGAGCGCATTAATATCATTTCATGATTCGTAATTGCCTCAGAAGCCGAGATCTCGATGGCAGATGGCGTCACATTAAAATGGCTTAAAGAGAAAATCTCAGTCTAAAATTTTTGAGCAAAACAGGAAATGTTAGTTGGGGTGGGAGGGGGGGGGGGGTTGGCCTGCCCTGATCTGGAACCTTTGATATTGAGCGTATCTGCTGTGGGGGCAGAGGTCAGCAATGGTGCCTCACATACGAAGGTCCAGAGATAATTTGTGGACAGTTTGAGTTCTCACGTTTTGCCTCTTCTTGTGTCTTTGGAGACCTTTTGTCTGTTTTCCGTGTCTGTGTGTTTGTAATCGACCGAACTATCCGGGGTGTGTTTATCCTCGCAAGCGGTTGTTTAGTCAAAACTGGCCCTCGCAACTCCCAAGTCTGGAGAAAGTTAGGTAGGCTGGATGTAAAACCAACAAAATAAAAACAAGTGACTAATAAATGGAAACGTTTCTCCCTAACAGTTTCCTGACGATTTAACTTCACTGGTTTGTTGTAGTTTGGCTGGTGAATCAATAAACTCTACAATTTTTTTGTGACCAAGAGCAGAATCATTTTTCTGGTTTGTAGGAGGAGAGAAAAAAAAAAGCAGCAATCAGTGATCTGCGTGGCGCTTGAATCGGTGCGATTCTTGCGGCGGCGTCTGCACGCCGAGCCTTGATTTGTCGGTTTCGGTAGGGCTTGTTTGTTTGTTGTTTACAGCTGATTCACTACCTCCGTGGCTTAAGTGGGTCACAGCGATGCACGTTTTGACACCAGCACGCCGCGTTTCACCACGAGGAGGGGTTTCTACGTGTTCCTCTGCGGTGCGTTGCCAAGGCGATGGATTTTTAATTTCTTCCCTTTTAATTGCCGCAGGAACTGATTGAAGAGGCCCTTTTGTGCGAGGATGGAGTTCACGACGCAGGTGGTCTTTGTTCCTTGAGGGGGGGGGGGGGGAGCTGGAGTCAAAGACGGCAGATGCGTTCGTAACAGGATCACTGGCCGAATGCGCAGGCCTTGAAACCATCTCCTTCCCTCTCCTTCTAATTCTCCTTCACACCCCTAGAGGTGGGCGTTACCTCCCCCACAACGCAAGCTGGACACTAATACCAATTACTCACTCCCCCAGCCGCCATCCGCCCACTCCCTCGCCTCCTTTTTCCGTCTCGTCTCGCACACGCAAACTCTGATCCGCTCCCGTCCGCCATTTTCCCCTGCAGTAGGAAGTTCCCGAAGAGACATGGGGGGGGGGGCGGGAGGGGGCGGTGGTGGTGGCCGAGCAGGGGAGGAGCCGACCGC
>JASSRZ010000053.1:8861476-8882763 GCA_032164315.1 Malacoctenus gilli | reverse complement strand
ACACACACACACACACACACACACACACACACACACACACACACACACACACACACACACACGCACACACACACGCTTCAGTCTGCATCGGCTCTCCTGCTCTCCTTCCTGCCCCTGATCCACACATCCTGTGTCGCCTACACAGCACATCTGTGCGTGCGTATAGGTGAGCGTGCGCATGTTTGGTTCTCATGTAATAAGAAACATAATTCTTTTCACAGGAGTTTGCAGCGCTGCGTGCGCTCTCTAATCATCACATCTCAGTTTTACATCCCCCACCACCACCAACACCACCACTACGCAGGCCGGCACACTTCCGCTGAGAGCGAAGCAGTGGCAGCTCCGACAGGCTGATGGGTTGGATGACACTTTGAGCCATTCGAGTCAAAATATTTGGAGGCTGCCTCAGACCAATGCAGGAAATAAAGAGATAGCCAGAGGTGTAACCTTACTGACAGAGATGCGAGAAGGTATCCTGCAGCACACTCCCACGCTTCCTGCCCCCGTCCTTCCTTCAACACTATCTCAGCCTCTTTACTGTGCCTTGAAACTGTGTTCAGGTGTTGGTAACAACTGGATAAAAGTCCAAGTAATAAAGTTTTAGTGGTTGTTTCGTAATTTACTACAATGTTTTTTTTGACGGACGTCTTTACAGAGACACTCTGGAATGAATACAGATAACGTTACTAATAAATGAAGAAATAAAGAGCTGAATTGAAGTGCATGTTGGAGCAAAGATTATAACCTGTTACTTTTTCACATCAACACTCCAAAAGCTTGTTTTCATTTTCTGTGTGAAATTGTTTCACTTCAGCATCAGCTGATCCATGTCGGCTCCTCTGACAGCTCACCGGAATATGTTAAACTTCAAGACTTTCCCCCTGACAAACATCTGCCAGAGAACCACATCGATCCTGGTTCCCTTTTCCAACACGCTGAACATGGAATAAGTCAGCTGCAGACTTGGCCTCGTTTTTAACAGTAATAGCCTCCTCCAGCAGTCCCACAATGTTTCCCCGTTGTGTCACTGCTGTGAAGAAATCCGTGCAGCTGATCTGTTGCCGTATTTGTCGTAGACAAACAAGTTGACCTGTGTGTCTGCAGGAGAAGTGATCAGACGTCCGAATAGGAAAATATGATGTGCATTTGTTTTGCAGTGAAGGTGGAAGCAGATCGGTTTTAGGAGAGCTTCAGCTGATCCAAATGAATTCGTCAAAACGAGCTGACTTGTTCATATAACCGGTTCATCTTCAGAAGCCTCTGCAGGTTCGTGTTGATGACTGTTAAGTATAAGCTGCTGATGGACTGAAATGGACTGAACTGAACTGCGATAATACGAATCTTCTGCATAAAGAATACTTTGTTTCACAGGCAAAAGCAACACAAAACTGCTACTTTCACCATGATGACAATAAAAATATGCTGAAAATGACCTCAAATCTAATTGAGAGTTTGTGCATTGTCTGTATTCAAGTGGTAATTAACTATTTATATGTGCTCACAATTCTAAAATTCTAATTATATATTGTTTTTAGCCAGGTGAGACGATCCGACGATGCAGTCGGCTCCGAGACAGAGCGCTCAAAAGAAAGAAATTACTGCTTCAGTAGAGTAAAAAATGTACACGGAGTCTCATTCATAAAACTCTGCATCAGCCCAGCTCTGAGTCAGTCAAAGCTTTTCATTTAAATCGCACTCACATCTGTGCTGCTCTGAGGCATTCAAAGGCCACCTGATTGTGCCAAATGATTCATATTCAAGCGAGCGCCTCTGATTCATGTTTACGTTGTTGTCACTCAAAACACCTAAACGATTTGTACAATACTGACGAAGATTTACTGACATGGTTTGCGAGCCGTTCTAAACAGTTTTTTTGGAAGTGAACTTCGAATTCATCTTCAGCTTGTAGCCATGTTGGTGCAAATTTACACAGTTAAGAAGACTATGGCTGCACAACCTGAAAATCCAAAACATTGTGTGAACATGTATGTATTTATGTGTGGATTGTGTGCTCGTTTGAATGCGTTTTTGTACAAATCAATTGTAATTCTCAACATTTTAACACTGCTGCTATTTTTTATTGACCATTCAGTGCTTGTAGCAGTTCTCTGTCTTGCTAATCCTAACACAGAGTCTGGATTTTTGAGTTCCTTTCCTTCATTCTCACAATGTTTCTTTATAACTTCATAAGATGAGTGCAAAGCTTGTTTATTTCTGTTTTAAATGGTGTCAAATTGGTGATGAACATGCATTTGTGGGATGAGCAGCAGAGCTGTGTATGTGCGCTATGCCCACAAAAGGTTTGCCAAGAAGCCTCACAGGCAGGGCAACAAAGACATAATCTACCAATCACAAATTTCTCCACTTTTTGTGCGAGCTACATTAATCTAAGTTATGATGTGACTTTTTCTACACTACGTCTACAATTCGTCTCATAACTTTGAAAGTAACAGTCAAGCTTCGTCCACAAGAGCTGAGACAAGATGAGGTCTGTCCACAAGAGTTTTTTTTTTTTTAGCAGAATGCAAGTTCAGTAGTAAGTTTATGTTTGACGATTTTTAGTCCACGAAGAAAGATCCGAGTCCAAAAAGTGTCAATTTTCAAAAATGGGCCCCAAAAGAAACAAAAACAATAACAATGACATGCTCACCACAACTTTAACTTCATCTGCGTTTGTTTGTTTACATGTCCAGAGTTGGACACATGGCACAATTTCTTCTTCTCCGTCTTGGGACGTGTCACTAGGGCATTGCTGCAGTGCTGCCTTCAGGACGAGCACTGACGCTCAATGTTTTCAGAGGCACTGATGTGATGCCGTGTTTTATCGTTTGCGTGTGATGCAGAGAACAAAAGTGCCGGGTAACAAAATCGAAAAGCACAACAAACATTTGGATGGAGGGCTAAACGTGTCCACCTTTTAGCTGCTTTCAGATTTAGCAACAGAGCAGAGTGCCATCTTCAAACCTAATGGACCCTTCTCCTCTGCCCGCCATTGATAAGGGCGTAAATTCAACAAGCCAAATCGTTCCCAAACGATCACACGCTTCCAGTAAAAAACCCTGATATTCTATTTCTGTACATTAATGAGCCGCCGAGGCCAATTTCACCTCTCCAGGAGTATCAGGTGGCAGCTATGAGCTCATGGGTGTATAAAACCCTTCATTGCAGAGAAGATGATACTGTGTAAAGAAAAAAAAAGCCATAAGCCTACAGCCCTTTTGTAACGTACTGTGTGTGCGTGTGTGTGTCTGTGTTTGTGTGTGTGCGCGCGTGCACACACGCGTGTGCGTGTCCTCTTTCCTTGCATCCGGAGCAGAGTGCAGCTGTGTGCAAAGCATCCTGCTACCAGAGAGACAGACGACTTAACGACTCACTGAAGGCCTGCATGTCCTCAGCTCTGTTGCAGATTAACCTGAATGTCTGCTTCCTGGTGAATTTTTACTATGTTCCTATTAATGGAACAAAAGGACGCGAGGAGGCCGAAATTTCTCGTCCCCTTCATGCTGTGACCCTGGATTTATTTGTAAACCGAGGCGTGATTTATGTGTTTGTGGAAGACAACGGCGCTTTCTTTCTTCCAAGTCTCGCCTCACCTGCTCTGAGAAACAAAAGCACTGAAATGCTTTGTCATGGAAGGGAAATGGGGGCTTTCTCAAAGACTGATGAACGGCCGACTTTCAAATCTCATCAGGGTTAAAATAATATGAGTCAATCTTGAGCAACTTCTTTTGTGGAGCACCAAAAAAATTTCCGTCTGTGTTCGAAAGGATTCTCTCTGCCTGTTCCTATTTTATTGATCCAGTGTCCAAAATAACTTTGCAGCCAAAAGCATCTGTGCTTCCCTGTTCTCGACAACGTTACATGCCATCTTTTGAGACCTCAATATATAATCAAAGGTGTTTCCTTTAATCCTGGCTCTCCATCAACACCTGGGTGTGATTCTGGCATCTACACATCATGTTAGTTCTGAGCATGTCACGAAAACATTCAGCCGTCTCACATTTCTGAATGTTGGAAAACCGACCAGTTCTGGCACATGTTCCTTCACGTTTACAAGCAGCGCGGCTCCGAATCACCATCATTATCCGTGTGCATTGGAGTCTCCGCTCGCTACTTACTCTCTCCCTCTATCTTGTCCGTGCCTCGAGTCCAGACGATGGTCCTGGTCTCCAGCTTCACTTGAAAAGTCCGTCTCTCTGGCCGCTGGGACTTCTTGGAATAAAACAGCGTCAGTACTGTGCCCAGCTCCAGGTCTCGGTACAGGTTGTTCATCTCCGTGTCGTTGTCCATCCACGGCACAGGTCCGTTGGAAAAGAAGCCAGAGGTCCCAGCCATGTTCACTTCCCCTGTTTGTTATCCGTTTCCTCTCAGAACAATCTGGTCAGTCCAGGCCTAGACAGGGATACCTACAGCGGGAGGAGAGGGAGGGGAAGCCCATGAAACAACAATTCCCCAGGGACCCCTGGTGTGTCGGCGCTCTGTGTGTGCAACATGGCAGAGATTGATGCTGTCAGGAGTCACAAGACACATGCGATAAATAACACCGATACCGTGCGCGTGAGTGTCGAGACACCTGCAGTTTGGCTGTTGAACAAGGCAAAACAAACCCAGCAGAGTGCCACTTTTTTTTCTCAAGCGCATTGTTACACATTTATGGATAACCCTAACCGGTTTTCTCACTGAGAAATTAAATAAAAGCCTAAAAATACATTCTTATCAAATGAAATGTGGCATTTTCTCTCTCATATGAAATAAAAGTCACTTTAACAATGTTCAGGCAACAGTAACTTGCTGTTTTCCCTTTTAAAAGAGACACTATTTGCAAGTTTCACATTTTGGCATGAAAGAAAAACCTGAATTTTAATATTAAAAGTCCATTTTGTTTTCCTTACAAGATGCTTGTGTTGAATGTTGAACATTGTACGCCACAATACCTACAGTCTAAGTACATTGTGTGCCACAGAAATCATGTGGGCACAGTAAATCATGTAGTTACATTGAATTAAAACTCAAATACCTAAAGCTGTACGTTAACTTCAAACAGAAAAAACTTCAAATCCTCACCCGTGATCATGTAATTACTGTGTACACGTATATCTGCACTCAGTGCGACTGAGACATGGAAAACTGATTTATTATCGCCTGTGGTATAAATAAATGACAGCTGTAAGCAAACCCTAATCGAAACCGTGTTGATTATGATAATCCCACCAGATAACTTTCTCTGCAACACGTTTCCAGCTCGGCGGTGAGCCAGGTTAGAAAATGTCATTCAGCCTGACACCAAAAAAAAGAAAGAAAAAGCAACCAACAGGCCTGAAAGCCTTGTGCAGGGAAGGCAAAGTTTATCCCAGGCATGTTTAAAAAAAAAAAACAAAAAAAAACCAAGACACGGAAAGGAGGCGAAATGCAGCGGAGAGAGTGGGACAACTGTGTAATAAGACCCGTCTGGGTGTTTTTCACGGCGTGGAGACGGGCCGGTGTATGCTAGCTGGGCCACGGTGGAAGAATCATGGCTGGTCGGAGCTCCGGGGTTAAAAAAAAAAAAAGAAAGGGAAAAAAGGGAGAAAGCTCAGGTAGCAGGAGCTTTCCCAGTCCGTCTCCCTCCCTCGCTCCCTCTCTTGCCCCGCTAGTATCTTTCTCCTTACAAGAATGAGCTGGAAAACAAACACGTCGCAGGGGCTGCGAGGCTCCCGAGAAGTACCTACCGCCGCAATCTCGGCCCGACAGCACATCTCCGGCGGCCGCCGCTCCGCCGCTCTCTCCGCTCGCTCCGCGCTCCCTTCGTCTTTCTCCGGTTTCCCCCCACAGCCCGGTTTCCCGTGATTAAATCATCGCTGGGGCCTCGACAAGCGCTGCAGTCCCGACGACAACAATCCTAGTTTCCTCTTCTCCCCTCCGGCCGTCCATAGAGAGAGAGAGGGAGAGAGGGAGAGAGAGGGGGAGAGAGAGCCGTGGTGAGACTACGCAAGTTCGTCTGCTCCAAGATACAGCCTGCGCAGGCCCTTCCCCCCCACCGCCGACCACCAGCGGGATCAAGCCCGCGTAGTCTACCGCCGAATTTCCGCTGGAGCCTTTCATAATAAGACCGGCGCCGCCACATGTAAAAGGTAAACAATGTCTCCGCGCAGTGTCCTCATGCAGTATATTGAGAGTGACGTCTTAATTCAGTTGAACTATTCAGATCAGTGGGCCTCGAACCTTCTCTCAAATTCAGTCTTCACTTTTATTAAAACAACAGACAAGACCAGAAACCTTCAAAATAAAAGCAGTGCACAGTTTCCTCTGCTTTTTATTCTGAAATGTGTCCTATTTTGTATATTTTATTTCCAATCCTCACAACCTTTGAGCCACTGATCAGCAGCAGTCAATTATTGAGTGTTGTACAAAACATCACAATTTCAACTATTTATTTTCACTTTGCAAAAAAGATAAATTATGGAGAGCAATCGATAAAAAAGAATCTTGCACTTGGTGCTAAAAATGTGGTTTTGATGATTTTATGGAGGAATTTGACCGAATAACTTTGTAACGGCACGATTTAAGGCTTTTTTTTCATTTATATATCAAGATTACGACAAATGAACTGTCCGCTAGTTTTAGTTGCCCTCGTGAAAACATTCATCTAGATTTCACATCTTACAAGCTGAACTAACTGTTGCGATGTCTATCAGACATTAACGGAACTCCGTTACGTCGTTTTACAGGTACGCTCATGATACGCATTTATTTTGGAGTGACCACACTTCCGGTGAAGCCGTGTTTTCACTTTTCCCTCGAAGACAACTTGGCTCAGTCTCAGCTGGAGCGCCTGTTGTCAGCCTCCTTAAGAAGTCCCTCTCTTAATACTTTACTTGATTGATAACGATTGTCTGTTGACCAGCTTATCGATATTATTCATTGACATTCAGTCAAAACATGACAAGGAGGAAAAAAGTCAAGTGTTGACGTTTTATTTTGAAAACTACAAAGCTCAAAACAATAAGCATTCAACCCACTGGGATGGATTGTGTGATAATTGATTGGATAGCAAGGAATATTAATGAGAAAAAGTCATAATATCCATTCACATTTGGAAATCATTGAGAAGACACTTCCTGCTTTAATCACAGCAATACAAAAACAGCACGCCACAATGACAGGTTTTGTGATCACTTTTTTTTGGCAAAATCCACACACCTCTGCCACAGGATGAACAGTTTGTTACAGCTCTGGCACGGTAAGCATACGCTGCACTTTATCTGCTTCAAGTAACAGTGATTAATGTCACGTCTTGTTCGTTATAAAACCGAGGGACCAGACACACAAGGGTTGCATATGATCAATAGGGAGCTTCTTGTTGACAATGCATACGACGCACATTTAAAAAAAAACAAAAAACCCACTTAAGTTTAGTCACTGAAAAAGACAAAATATGTACATCCCTGAAATAAAAAACAGCAAACTGAAGCTAAATGGAAAGAAAGATGACATTCTGTGTGCTAATAATCATGTGAGCATAGTGCTAAGTCTTCTATTCGTCACACTGTCATCAGTCCGTCAGGCTCGTGTTTCCCTTCCAACCTTTCACACTTAAATTACACAAGTCGAAAAAATTCCTCATATCGTGTTCTGTTTCATGTTGTTTCTCGCAGTCTCCCACTCAAACATTTATTAATTCATTATTCTATGAGAATATAGAACTTCTCAATAAATCTGATGGCTTACAAATTTCAGTACATTTCATCTGACAAAAGATAATACTACTGTGTTTATAGTTATTGGATCATGGGCAGTAAGCTGCAGCTACATACACACTACTGTCAATTTTCTTGAGAGATGCCCTTTGGCAGCATTTCCAAATGGTTTTGGAGTTAATTTCCGACCGACAACCAGTTCATATGTACAGCACGATTATCAACCTGCCATCACAGCCCCAGAAAAAGTCGTTGCTTCCTCCTTTGCAGCCCTGCAGTAACCACACAGTGGACTCAATTGACATCAACTACAAACCAGCTTTCAGAATCAAAGGCATGGGTAGAAAAGTTTTGAACTTTTTTCTTGAAGTTTTGTAATTAAAACTCATAGTTCTGTAATTAAAACTCATAGTCTTTTTCAGCCATGTCGATCGCCCAAGCGAACTTCTCCCTCTGGGTTTTGTTGTAGATCTTCTCAATGGGAATGTCGCATTTCTTGCACCTGGAAGGGAAGAGACGCACGCCGCGTCAAAGACATGAAAGACAGAGCGAGAGGACGAGGAGAGTCGGATATAACTGTGTTTGAAATGTTTTCACGTGACACTTTTGTGCGAAAGACAGCGCAAGGAAGCTTTGAATTTTATCTTTTAAACAACAAAACGACTCCATTATTTTTCCCATTCTTTATGAAATTTCGACAGAAAATGGGCTGGACTGTGTTGGTCTCGTCCGCTCTTCTGCAGCTCGCAGTTCCACTAAGAACTACTGGAGTGAGCTCTCGATCTTTCTGCCATTAACTCTTGCTTGCAGCAGGTTCCCATGCACCACCCAGTAAGCAGGGGACCCCCATCCCTTACGCCCTACTACGAGGCAAAACATGGAGCATTCCTGTATCCATTGTGCTTGAGGAGGAGGCTCTCCATAAATAGCTGTGGGGCATTGGTAAGGGAGGGCGGACCACCGTTCCCCTTTCACTGCGGCCCTCCGTGCAGCCACAGAGAGCTCCTCATTGACTTCCCACATGGAGGAAGGAGCGCTGTTTGGGGACGCTCCCTGGCTTTCAGAAACAAACCCCATTGTTCCTCGTGCTCATACGCTTTTCTTCCTCTCATTTTCCTTTTGCAGCCGTTAGCTTTTTTGCTTGTGCTGCTCCTTTTCCGACAATGCGAGAGCATTTCCTGCCTTTCTGTCACCAAGGTAGACATGCACTCCACACAGCCGCCTGCGCCACAGACAGCCAACCTCTTTAACAGTAGGTGCTTCGCCTACTTCGTGTCACCTTTTTTTTAAAGCCACGGTGACAAGTGTGATCTCATGTATGAATGCAGGTAAACTGTGCGCTGTGTGACTCTCATACCATGCAACGGAGATGCGGGGATCCAGGTAGTTGAGCTTCGAGGTGCCCAGAGCAATCTGCTTGTTCTCCTCGCGGTCTGTGGCTTGAACCTGGAGCTTCATCAGCTGCTCTTCTATCCTCTGCACAGCTTTGCGCTTCACCTCCACGGCCCTGAAAGAAAAAGTGACACATAAGATAAATGAAACAGACGCAAAGGTAAAAAAGAAAATAGGTCTGTTTTACCAACAGCAACTGGACATCGCTCAATACTTGACTCAATGTTTTGATGAGATGATGAAACAATGTGGCGTAAAGAACAATAAGAGGAAAAAAGGGGTTCAGCCTTTCTTACTTTTTGCTCTTGTCATCATGGGAGGCCTTATGGTCAGACTTGGCGGCCTTCAGCTGCTTCCTGGCAGCTGACAGCTGATTTTGTTTCTCATCGATCTGTCGTCACAACAAATGCACACAGAGGAAAGAAAGCAGTGAGCATCATACACAGAGGAATGGTCATGTTTCTTTGTCACAACAGAAAGATGTGACACAGCAGGTTACCTTGGTCTGAAGATTCTGCATGGACTTCTCAAACGTTTTGGGTGGCGCTCTCTGGTGGTTACAAAGGATGGCCACCGCCCGGTTGGCTCGGTTGTATGACAGAATCTTAGCCGGGACGCTGTCGTCCACTGCACACAAAAACAACAAGACAAGGAGAGCAGCAAAGTTGACAACGAGATACTGATTCAATATTTGAACACACAGTAAGAATAAATAGTAAACCATCAGTTTCTGGGCCGCTGCATGTTGCTAAAACAGTTACACAGCATTTCCTTTGAAGCCATCTGACAGCAATGTGTTTTGTCATCAAATGTAAAAACAGGACAGATATCTTGTCTAAAAATAAAAACAATAAACCCTTTAAATTACCAGCACTAAAAACTCGTGACTTTAAAAGCTGTGAATTACATCATGTTGTGAAAACTTTAGTTTGACTATTGCTGCAACTCACAACTCGTAAGTTCTTTGAGCTGCTGTTGGAGGGTGATGGAGGCGTTGTAGGTACGGAAAACCTTGGCTGTCAGTCCGTCCATCAGCTCCTGTAAGTGCTTATTCAGAATAGAAGTCTGCAGGGAAACACAGAATGAAGGAACAAATGGGAGACGGGCCAAGCAAATTGACCAAAACTAGAAAAGATTTACAGCTACAAAAACAAACAATTCATTTTGTGGAAAGTTCAAAAGAAGATTTTATTTTTTCTTACATTCAGTCTGTCAAAGAGGTCGTCTTCTGGCTGTTTGTTCTCAAGAAACAACTGGAGGTTCTTGAAGACCTGAAAGAATAAAAGAAAAAAAAAAAAAACAGTCTCATCAGAAGCTGTGAGCTGAGATTCAGAATCGCATTTCTACCAGGAGGGGGAGTCACCTCCTGTCACTCATGATGACGATGCCAGTGGTGAATTTACAATAACTGTTTTGGTGAGAATAACTGAATCTAAAGTGAAGAAAAAGAGAGTCACAAACAGTGGAGCGAGAGAAATTATTTGTGCTGAAGTATCTGAGATTAAAAAATCAACACTCCCAGTTTGAGTCTATACGTGTGTGTGTGTGTGACTGAGTACACTCCAGTAATGGCAGGAAACAGAACACCCTGTGAGGCAGGGCTGACGGAAAGCTTTCTGTGTCTGATCACCTGCCAGTGCAAACATCCTCCACAGCATAAAAACTTCTTATCTCATTAACACGAAATTCCATATCTGTCAAATACAGTCGCAACGCCGCCCTGGTGCAGTCAGAAATCACAGTCTGCTGCTGTAATCTGTCCCGTGCTTTTAACATTTCACTCCGCCTCTGTTTCACTTCTTACCCTTTTCTCCACAGGAATCTTGTTGTAGTAGCGAATGGAGTCTTTCCCCAAGAAGTCGAACTCCACCACGTACTCCTGGTCGTCCATCTTGGGGTACAGTTTGATGTGCTCCACCCGCAGCGAGCAGCAGCCGACGGTGTCCGCCGTCTCCCCTTCCTCTTTTTCGTTACCTGCCCTCAGTGCCAGCTACAACGCATTCACGAGTGAGAAATCCCCTTGCGTTTAACATCGCCGTGAGGAAATTTCGTTTCATGCTCGTCGCAATGATACTTTAAAGAGTTTTCCCACTTGGAGCAGCTGCACATGCAGTTTCAGTCCACTCACTTTGTCGATGAAATACAGTGCAACAGCTCTCTGTCTGATCCTCATCTCCTTAGACTTCCAGTCGTCTCTGTACTGAGTGCGTATGCGATCGACGCACTTCTTCAAACGTCGCGCAGTCTCGTACTTTTGCCAGTCCTTCTCCCCCTGCAAATACACACGCACACACACGTTTTTGCTTCCACTGAGAAAAGATAAATTAAGCTTTGATGGAACAACAGTGAATATTGAAAGGTTGGGACGGCAGCTACCTTGATCCTGGAACTGGGGTTCAACATAATGTACTTGATGGAGCCCTGGATGTTCTCTGTCCATGATGCCAACCAGGTCACCTTGTTGTCATGTCGCACCTCCTTCCATTTAGTCCCCTGAGGAGGTTTGGGGTGCTTGGAATCCCTGAAGAAAAGAGTCGAGTTTATTGACACCTCTGTCCTCTCTCACCCTCCAGGCAAGGATTAACGTCATGTTGAAAAATTGCGGTTACACCATGAGACAAAAAGAGTATGAAGAAATTGGTGAAACAAACCTCACGCTGACCAGTATGTTGGGGTCAACATGTCCGCCCAGGGTTGTGTTATTGTTTGCACAGACAAAGCGTACTCTAACAGGAAGATTACCTTTGACACAGTGCCGGCATGTGTGTGAGTGTGCATTGGTGATACATCTACCATATTGTACATGCCGCAAGCACCACAGACATGGTGCCCCCCGTCTCCTTCTGCCATAAATATTCCCGTAAACCGCCCGACACACAGTGGTCATAAACAAGGTACAAGACACAAATAAACCCTCGTGACTAACGTTTGTTAAACATGTTTTAATCTGAGCGCCAGTCATGTGTTCTCCGTGTCCCTATGATTTGACAGACTGCGTTCTAGTGACTTTGGTAACTTCACCTACAATGGTTTGACAGGGCCACCTTGTGGTGCAACTCAGAACGGGTCAAAATGATGAAATCTGCTGTTTGAACAATTGTGTTTGTTCTTGTGAAAGCCAAAACCTAATGGGGACACAAGCCCAACATAAAGCTGTGATGGTGAGGTTCCTCACTTGCTACAGTTTATGATGATGTCCTCAGGTCTGATGCGGCGTTTCAGCATGCCCATCTTCGGATGGTCGCCTCGGCCCCTGAAGAGGCCAGGGGGCTCGATGCGGAAATTTCCGATTCTCTCCTTGTGGTTGTCCATGATGCAGAATCCATACTCTTGGAGGAGTCGCTCGTTTTCCTCTTTGATTTTCTACAAAGTGCGAGAGACGAAAGTGAGGGAATCCAGCCTCTCTGAGACCGGGAGAGTCTGGAGGACGGCAGGTCTACCTGTTTCTCCTCCTTTGACATCTGCTTCCTTGCTTCCGATTGGGCCTTGAAGTACTCGCTCATCTCGCTGAAGTTGCATTTGTTCAAGTCAGTAATCGTAGATTTCTCCTCTGATGTCATTTCCTTAAGAGAAAGAAAAGACATCTGAAGCATGTCTGATGGAAACATCAAAACTTCACACCCCCTCCGATGGGCAAACTGCGTGTTTCCAGAGAAACTCTTCCTGTCTAATCTGCTCACCTTTCTCCAATCTTTGAAGAAGTTCTTCCTGAAGATGTCCTTTGTGGTGTATTCATGATCCAACATCTTGGCAAAAAATGTGGCCACCTCCTCAGCAGGAGCGCTCAGCTTCATTGGCTTACCTACCGATACGTAAAAAACCTCAGGAGCCTTGCAGAGAGAACAGTCCATCAAATATGAGAACCCAAAGACTGCACTGAGAGGCTTACCGTCATAGTAGAACTTAACTTTTCCAGGTATGGTTTCATAGGGAGGTGCAAACACTGGACCTTTATGCTCCAGGAAGCGCCACTTGGAGCCATCAGTGTATCGTTCCTCCTCCCACCTAATTGCCACAAATGACATAACACAGGCCACATTACAAACAAACACCGCATGGGCCCGTCAGTAGTTGTCGTATCTCAGCTCTGCTGCGCTTGTTCTGTGATATCCGGAGGAAAAGGACAATTTGCTCCGAGGTTTATCTTACCACTTCCATTTTTCTTCTTGCTCTTTCTTGGCTTTCTTTCCGTCCACTACTTTTTTGTCTTTTGTCTTCTTTTTGTGCTTGACATCCTGACACGAGAAGAGAAAAAATAAAATGAAAGAATTATACAACAAATAAAACACAATAAAAAGTTTTTTTTTGTTGTTTTATTTTTTAAACGCATTGATTTTTTTTGCCCAAAAATGCAATCAACCTCTTCGTCCTCTTCTTCTTCATACTCATGTTTCCTCTTCTTGGCTTTTTTGTCATGTTCCACTTTCACTTTTTTTGGCTTGTATTCACATCTGTAAACAATCGGAAAGAAAAAATCGGCCTCACGTTACAAAGTAATCCCACCAGTCGACCTCAGTTGGGACTGTTAGGATTTAGTGATGAATGGCACATACTCTTCATTGTCGTGCTCTCTTTTGGAGCTCTTGTGTTGCGGGGAAGGATAGAAGCCATTGTCTTCCTCAGGCTCACTCTTGATAGCAGGGCTGGCACCTCTAAGTCACCGATTAAAGACATTCAACGTCGCATTACAAACTGAGCAATATTGTAACCTTGGGTAAACTTGGTCTAAATTCTTCCCGGAACTGACACCGACAAGTTGTAGCTCCTTCGATTGAACTTTAATTTCATGTCTGATGCAACAAAGCGCTGCTGGTTACCTCACATATCCGTTTTCCTTCTCCTTTTTAGGCTTGTCTAACTGGGACGATTGAACCTGTGAGAAAGAAGAAAAAATAGGAAAACAATCAGAAGTTCATCGACCACTTTTGAACTTAGAACCACATTTCTAGACCTGCTAACTTGGCCTGCACATAACATCAACTCCCCACGACTTGAAAAGTGCCACGGAAGAACAAAAAGACTGAATTGACGATTGTAGCAAACAGAATTTTTTAAAGAAATTTAAAGGTGCTTTCTTTGTCTGAAGACATTCAGCTGTTCATAAGTCTTTCAGCGTTTCATAAACAGCACAGCGAGGCCCCCCACCCCAACAAACCTTGTCCTCTCTCCTCTTCTCTTTGTCCTTGTCTTTCTCTTTGTGTTTCTCTCTGTGCTTGTCTGAGCTGCCGTCACTGTGCTTCAGCTTCTCTTTGTCTTTGTGTTTCTTCTCAGAGTACTCCTTATGTTCGCTGGGACACAGAGAGCCACAGAGGTCAAGGATCAAGTGCAGGAGGTCACACGTTCCCCCCATGCACAGGCACAGAAAATCAAAGAACAACAAAAAAAAAAAAAAAAAACCAAGAACTCGCCACCAGCAGTACACACTTGATCAGTTTTAATTACACTAACAGCGTCATGGACGACTTCCAATGCAGAGAGAAAAAGTCAATACTCTGCTAACACACTATGAGCCACGAGTATTTCAACCGCACAAAAAGCAGCCGCCGCGAGTGTTCCACAACAATTGTTTGAAGAATAAACGCTCTGCACAAGACATTCATAAAAGAGGAGCTCAGGGCATTCTCCCGCTGAAAAAGTTCAATCAGCAGCTCAGTGTGTGATTCATCCATGTTTGTCAAAAAACTTGGCCTACATTTCAGAAGAAGAATCGGAACAAATGTCAGGGCTTTGTAGCAGTCCACCACATCTAAAGTCTCCTCACAAAAGCATCCGTTCAGATTTAACAAGGAAAGCGATCGCTCCAGCTGCCGCGTGAAACAGAGACTTACGCATAAACATCGATTCAACAGTTGTCTTGATTTTCTACAAATGAGTGAGAGAGGAAGGGGAGGAAAGCACCAACCTGTTGCTGTGCTTGAATTTCTCTCGCTCTTTGTCTTTCTTGTGGTCTTTGTGTCTGTGTTCCTTGTCTTTGTGCTTGTCCTTATGCTTGTGAGTATCTACAATCCAAAAAGAAAGGGCAGCTTTATCAGCAGAACTTAATAAAACAGAGTTAGACATGAACGAGTCCGTCTCGTAGCACCTTGGAACCAGATTTGCGCGCAATCATCTCCACAAATACTTTAAAGGGAGAATTTCCCCCGATTATTAAGTCATATTGCGAGTTCATCACAGAGCCGACACAAGGAAACACACATTGATTCTCATACCTGCTGAGCACTGAGAGTCACCCAGTAACACAGCCTTACATGCATCTCTTTGAGTTGTGGAGAGACACTAGAATAGCTGGAATCAGTGCACAAGAAGAATGTGCAAACTCACACTGCAGTGAAGCCAAACGCCAGTGGACACACCCACTCTCACAAATAACCAAGAACAGAAGCCTTCAAAATAAACGTCATTAACAGTTTCCGGGGGTCCACTGCGGTTTAGAGTATAGGGGGATCCCATGTGATCACTGGCGCCCCTTCGGGGGGGGGGTACCAGACCCGAGGTTAAGAACCGCTCTCTCCCAACTTCAACCAGTAACTTCATTTTGATTCCTAAATTTGTTCAACAAGCAAATCCGATGCTGTGCTGAGATGAAACCAGCTCTAAATATCCTTGCGCTGTCCAGTCAGCTGAATAATTAGTGTGTAATGATTTTAATAGGAGTCCTCATATTAAAATCCCTCCTGCTGGGGAGATCTGGACTTGGCCTCATCATCACCTTGTGGCCCCCTGTGGACAGGGCAGTATAATAACGGCATCATCCTGCTATTGTCCAATAAAACAGTCACACTAACACCTCTGAACCAGATCAGCTCCCACTGACTGCTTTGCATCATCAGGCACCAAATCAGCCTATGTAGGGGAAGGCAGTGCTCACACCTCTCTGCAGTAGGAAGACAAACTGCCCTTTGAGTGTGTGAGAGAAGAATATGGAGGGGGTAAAAATAAATAGAGTGAATTGTAGAATAAGCTTCTGATAAGGTGCTGCAACTTTCTTTTGTGTGGCTTGAAGTTTTAAACTCCAGTGTGAGCAGTCCCCGTCGGCGGTGCGGAGCGAAGTGAACGAGAAAACAAGGGACGGAGGCAGGCGGGCGGCAAGGGCGCAGGTGGAGCTGCTGGAGGGGCGCGGGGAGCCGAGAAGCTCCCGGCTCTCTCCTCCATATCACGGCAGACAGTTGGCCCACTGATCGGCGCCCTGGCTGCTACACACAGAAAAAGAAAATGGCGCAGAGACTAAGTCCTCAGCCCCAATTCGGCCACTTTCGGCTCTAAAATTCGCCGCGATGGCACGTAAATATTGCCAAACTGAAGCGTGCACAATTTACACGACGCCGGGTCCTACCGGAATACCACGTCGGATCGAAAAAACAAGGCCGGCAAGTGTGCATTTCAGACCCTCTTTTTGAACAATAGCCGCAAGAGAGTGTAGGAGAGGGGACTTAGTCTCTGGGACGCCATTTCTGTCCTTTAAAAACTAACAGTAGACAGGTAGACACGAATGCAATTGGAAAGCATCCTGCTAATGTGTAAAAAGCCTAATCGGATGACCTACCGCTTCCTTTAGATCCGGAATTGACCTGAAAAATGGGACAAAATATATTTTTAATATTTCAATTTTAAAAATGCCGGTAGCTCGGTTATTCAACTTTCACATAGACACACAAACGCACCCCTGAGCTAAATATGTGTGATTTGCTTCAGTTAAATCGAACCTCTCCGTTTGGTTAAAAGTTGCCCTTTGAAACGACAAAGAAAGCAGTCGAACTTGCAGCGAAATTTCTCTTTTATTCACCGTTATTACAAAAGCTGTCGGTTAATACTCGTGTTATGACGTTTATTACCGACCATTTGACATAAAAAACTGTCCACAAAATAACAATTATTGACGGAGGGCTACCTGAGAGTCTCCGCGCCCATGATCTCCGCTCATGGTCAAGTTGTTATTGTTTGCGAAGCAGGTAAAGTTATCACAGCAGACAGCAGCTGGTCGGGATGCGACTGCACAGGATGCGAGGCTCAGGGAACCCTCGGTGACAGCCTGGAATGGAGTCCCAACGTTCGCTCACTGCGCATGCTCGCAGCGAACTGAACACCGAGTGACTACACAACATACACACACACGCACCGGCGCGCGCGCGCACGCACAGAGCTGCCTGGTCCTTAACTGAACCAGCACCGATGTAGCGTCCAATCAATATGGACAGTCCTCATAATTATAATTCATTATAATTCACCACTGTAAAATACATACATCCAGTATTGCACTCGTGTTGAATTCACCCACGTATATCTCATTTAATCGCAACCATACTACTGTAAATACTGTACAGAAAATCACACTCTATGAGATACATACCATGTAGACCTATATTTGTTGTCTGTTTATAGCTTTTATGTTTTCTATATTCATATTTAAATTCGTAATATATATAAATGTTTTCACAGAGGCTCTTCTGGATGGATGCAAACTGCATTTGGTTACTCGTCCTTGTGACATGTGCAAGGACAATAAAGTTGAATTCTATCCTTTCCCATTTCACACACACACACACACACACACACACACACACACACACACACACACACACACACACACACACACCTTCCATAGAAAAGAGTGGTAAGTACGGATTTGACCTGATTTAGCATCATAACAACAACAAACAGTTATTTGGAGAAAACATAATTACTCACACTCACCAGTTGACTTCATATGGATGAACTTGAACTGTGGGTAGAAACCCATAAACTGACAGGAAGAAGGTTCAGCACCCTCTCTCTATGAGGTGAGAGTCCCCATCACACCACATGCTGCTGCCTCCAATGATGATAATGACTTAATTAGCTCATGATACGTAAATGATAACGTAAATGCTCCCTAATTGCTGTGTTTCTAATCTCTTCATCTCAAACTGATATCAAAATAGGCAGTAATCTTGGGATGACACATAACAAAAGATAGTGTCACAGAAAAAATGTAGTAGAAAATTTATTTAGGTTTTACAACATAATTACACTGTCTTGACAAGCTTATTTATCAGTCTTCACATGATTAATCCAGCATTTCTTATAAAAAGCACATTCACACAAACAGTATGCACACACGCTAACTACAATCTCACATGATAGCATGGACAAAACAAAAGGATGATTCTGTCTGAAACAATCTGTACATGGTTTCTTTCTCCAGTTAAAAAAAAAAAAAATCATACTCGGTCACAGAATCCAAAATTAACTGATTCACAGCAAAAAAAACAATAAAACTTTACAGTACAGTTCACAGGTTAACACAACACTAGTTGTGTCTATTTAGACTTCCTTCGTTTGGCCTGGGTGGGACTGGCTCCAGTTTCTGCTGAGAAAATGCACAAGTGTGTTAGAGTGAAAGAAGGTAAAGTCATTTTCCTTTCAACTTGTTTGTGTCTCCATTGTTACCTTTAACAGCTGCACTTGTTCCAGGCCTGGCTGACCTCTTCCTCATGCCACTGTCCGCGACCGGCTCCTCCTCCACCTCTTTCTCCGCCCGGGAGCTACGTCTGCTCGGCCCCTTGGGCTTCTCCACAGCAGCTCTGGGAGAAACAGACAAAAAAAAACAACAAAAGACAAAGGGGGGGGGGGGGCAAGACATTCATATGTTACCAACCAAGCAAGGTGGTTTATGGGCTCTGTTCTACTCCAGAGAAAGATATAATACCAATCAGGACTCTGCTGTTTTTCCTCGTCTACCACAGATACTGTCCGTCTTCATCCCGACAGCATCCACTACGTCGACATGATCACTGCTTGTGTCTTTGCAGCGTTAACATGTTAAAATACATACCTTGAGACTAAGTTGATGGGCGTCTTTCTTTTCTTTGCCCATCTGTGATAGAAGTGGAAAAACAGCGGTAAACTATAAACCATTATATGGCTTCACTTTCTCACCATATAATGACAACACCCAGGAAAAGAGAAATTGTCGTTTCGCTCAGTTGAGCAGTGACGTTCTTCGTGGTGGGCTTTTTTTTTGTGCTTTTCTACATGCATTGCGATTATTTGGTAACATGCTAATGATACATACCAAGTGCTGAGGCAAGTCACCGTGAACACCCATGGCCAACCCAATGAACTCCCTGAGCTTCAGTAGAGCTTGAAATGTCTAAGTATTTCTTTTTCAGAGGCATGAGTGTTTAGATTAGGGCCAGCTTTGCAAAAGCATTTAAAAAGGGATACCTTTAAAACCCCTCACCCACAAAGCATGGAGTTCTTAGGAACAATATCACAGTTCAAAAAACTGTATCTTACCCTTGTTCGGAACCTGCCGATGCCTCTTCACCTGAAAACCACAAAAGAAGAATAATTACCATGTCAGCTATTTTGAAGAGCCTCATCTGACAATATCATAGTTTTTTTCTAGTAAGAGATTTTTTTAATACCCAAAACATAAAAATGACGACACTTACCTGGCTTCTCGGTGGCAGCAGGTTCCTGGGTCTGTGGGGCTTCTTGTTGGGTTGGTACTTGGTCAGAAGAGGTGGAAAACAAGTTCAGCACAAGAAAAATGCGAAGTTGTGCTGAAAAACTTGACATTTACATTTGTTTTAAGACGAAATGTATGTTAAGTGTTAAGAATAACTGAAGCCTGTTTACTCTCTGCTCTCCCTGTGAATTCCAAACAGTTTTCCACAAAGTAAATGTTTACTCATCCCTGAACAATCAAACACAAAATTACCAAAACTTTCTCCCTTCTTAATACGTTACATAAGCCTCAATTAAACACAATACTTATTCATAGTGCCAGTGACAGTACAGTATAAACACACAACAAATCAAAAATACAATCATTGTATCAAGAGTACAATCATTTCACGTAGAGTTAAATATTGCTTTTTGAACCAATTTACATGGTTACCTGGGGAAGCAGTTTCACATGGAGCTCCTGCTGGTGAGATGGAAGGCTCCACAGCTGTAGGGTCAACCTGGCCTTGTGGGACCACACTGGGATTCGAAGCGGGAGCAGGTGTCGTGTTGGACACCTCCTGAACAGGTGCAGGTATGGCAGCAATAGGAACAATGGACGGTACAGGACTTTGCACGTGAGCCACCGTGGAGAGCAGGGCAGAGGATGAGACGGTCGTGGTATTACCAGCTACAGTCACAACAGGAGCTTGGGGAGGTAAAGGCAGTGCTGGATTTGAGACCGCAGCTGATACAAGCACTGGAGACGGGCCAACTATTTGACCTTGAACAGTGACTTGGACAGGAACTGAGACAGCCGAAGAGACCACAGGAGGAGTAATACTGCTTGAAGTGAAAGCAGTAGTAAGAGGAACTTGAGTTTCCATCTGAACAGCTTGAGCAGCAGGAGGATGAAAAACTTGTTGTGGCACAGCTCCCATATGCCCCTGTGCAGGTCTTTCTACTGGACTTGGCTGTGAGTCGGGCATACCGGAAACGACGTTAGTAGCCTGAGCAGGCTTACCTTTCAACTGAGTAGTTGGAGATAGAGACACGGGGCTCTTTCGTACAGTGTTAACAGCCCCAGGGCTGGAAGAGGGAGGAGGAGAAGCCAGAGGTGGCTGAAATGGAGACGACACGCGAGGACTTGGGTGGGGCGACGGCTGTTGGATTGTGAGAGTAGCTCTCTGAGCAGATGATGTCTCACTGGGATTTTCAGTTTTGGTAGGCCCTGCCACAATTTGTTGAGCAGCTAGTAGAGTACCAACTGGGGGGGATGATGACGACGACGATGATGAAGATGAAATGCTAGGGGTGATCTGGACTTGTCCGGCAGCGCTTCTTAAGGGCTGCGTGCTGGTCATGTTTGCTGCAGAAGAAGGGGTGCAGCTTGGGGCAGGGGACAGTTGAATGTTTGTAGTGGACATTTGTATGGAGCCCATCATAGTGACAGACTGAGACACCACTGCTGTATTAGGTGCCACAGAAACACCTGGGACCTGAAAAATGGGGTTGATAAATACAGGGGTTGTGGTAATGAACTGAGAAGGTCGGGGAGCAGGGGTCTGCTGCCGAATGTCTTGAGGTCTAATGTTTTTGTTGGGCACAGCCACCATGTTGGAAACCATAGATGTTGGGGCCTGCGGGGTGGGGGCAGAAGT
The DNA here is from genome assembly GCA_032164315.1 of Malacoctenus gilli. NCBI lineage: Eukaryota > Metazoa > Chordata > Actinopteri > Blenniiformes > Labrisomidae > Malacoctenus > Malacoctenus gilli. The sequence goes on along the minus strand of JASSRZ010000053.1, from coordinate 8,861,606 downwards.
GATGGGGTTCGAGGTGACGAATACAGTAATCTGGTTTGGGGAAATAGTGGTAGAAGAAGATGGAATCTGGATGACTGAGTGGACACTCGTCACAGGTTTGGGACTGGGACTTTGTTTTGGAAGTGAACTT
>JASSRZ010000053.1:8851476-8856476 GCA_032164315.1 Malacoctenus gilli | reverse complement strand
TGTTGGCCAAGGGCTGCTCTTCCGGGTGAACCAACTCCCTGGGGGAAACCTTGTGGAGTTGTGGGTCTCTGAGCCATCATGGGAGGTGTACCTGGGGAGCCTTGCTGAAATGGGGATGAAGACGAGCCTGGGGACTTTGCAGTTAAGTTGCCTTGTGGCCCAGAAGTTGGTGGAAGGGGTGGAGGAGGTCTGGGTGGTCCTGCAACACCACCCGGGACAGCCTGTTGGCCTTTCGGCTGAGGAGCCGCAAACTGGCCCATTCCTGTCTGCTGCTGTTGCTGTAATTGTCCTTGTCCCATGGTATTAAATACCTGCCCAGCTTGCTGGCTGCCAAACGGGTATGGAGGTGGAGGGTGATTGGGTGTCTGAACCGTAGCGAGGGACGGTGGACGTGGAACCATTTGCGCTTGGGGCGGCGGCTTTCTCCAAGCAGGGCCTCCTTGGGCAGCTGGTGGCTGGAGAACTCCAGAAGATAACTGATTCCAACCAGGAGGCATAGCCATCTGACCGGATGGGTTGAATGGAGGTCTGGGCCCAAGTTGGGAGAGTTGAGCCTGCTGCTGAGCCTGTTGCTGTTGGTGATGTTGTTGCTGTTGTTGTTGTTGTAGCTGCTGCAGCGCAGCAGGGTTGAGGGGTCTCCCAGCCTGCAGGGCTTGTATGTGATGAGCAGCTTGAGGAGGCATAGGACCAGAGCCATGAGGACCAGCCTGTTGGTGCTGAAGCTGTTGCTGCTGCTGAACGGACATACCTGGCATCATTGGATCCATCACATCTGTTAACAACAAAAAAGTTTACACATGACAGTATTGTCCAAGCCACAACATAATGAAAATTCCAAACTGTATGACTTTTTTAATGAAAGAAATTAAGACCTGAACCTGTTTGTGAAGGTGGTCTTTGAACACGAGGGTGCATCTGTCCACTGCCGCCTGGGATCATACTCTGATTGACCATGCCAGGCCCAGGGGCGACCATTGCTGGATTAGCCATCCTTACACCTGCTTGGGGAAATATATTCTAGATTATTTTTTCATGTAGCAACAAGCAAAAAACACCATAAAGACAGTCAACATTGAAGAAGAAAAATAGTAGTAAAATAGAAGTAATATATACCTGGACCAGGCTGACCTGGAAATCCGACATCCATTCTCATCTGGCCAGGTGCACTAATTGGTCCGTTTACTCTGACTTCTTGGCCTCTATTTGGTCCCACCGCGACATTGATGGCCCCTTCTCCTGAACATCAGTAGATTTTTGGAAAATTTAAAGAAAGGCAGTCACTAACATTCATTATAGGGGAGATATAACCACAGCAAACATGTTGTTACCTTCTATCTGCACAGAGAGAATTCCCAAATCTCGGAGCTGCTGCTGGTTATTCTGGGCCAACAGTCGGAGTCGCTCTGCAGCATCTCGAGGAATGTTGAAGGTAACCCGCACACTATTCCAAGGCTCCACATGCTGCGGCTGTAGCCTCTCAGAGTCTAAATGAGGGATATTTATTTAATCAGGCGTGGATTGTAAAAGATGTACAAATCACTTCAACCCTTCACCAACCTCAACAAGACAAAAGCAATCGGAAAAGGATCTTTTGGCATTTTTTATTTCTTTAGGCGAGTAAGGCAGACCCTATAGTTTCCAAAAGAATGGTCTCGACTAATTAGCTAAGATGTCAATTGATAGTAAAGGTTTGCATGTAGAAAACAGGAAAAACAACGCTTGACAGACAGAAGCTAATTTAAAAGTCACAGAGTTGTCATATTTGCTTTAATTGTAATGTGCCACAGAATGCAGCTAGTTTTATGAAACAAATTTCACAGGAATATGATGTGCAAGCACACAGGCTCCGCCCAAAGTACTTTGCCCCACCCACATGCAAATGGATTGGCATCATCCCCTGTTACAGGCAAATGCATTGGCCCTGCAATACGTTGCGTGCAAATGCACTGTGGCTTTTTTTTTTTATACACCTGGTTTACTTGGACCAAGTGGGAAGGTTGGCTAAATTTGGTGCAGTGAAATTGGGCAGTCTTGTCATTGAATTATAGGAAGTTAAGGTATGCTCTACCATTTGGTTAAGTAGGCAGATGATGGATTAAACAGTCAATAACAAATGCAATAATAGGAGGAATTTGATTTACAAAGCAGTGTGCTGTCTATTGTCCCGTACAAAAAGTTAAACAAGATAAAACTTACCCATATCAAGCGCATTAGGTATCCCACTGAGGACAGTTTCAAGTTTTTGACTGAAGTCCTCATCGTCCATATTCCCTTGAAATGCAATAAAGACAGTAAAATCTCCTCCTTCCCCACTGTTTTCTTCCATGCCATCTTGCCAAGCTGCCTCCTCCTTCTCTGTTACTGGGTTTCCATGGCAACTGTCGGCATCCTCTCCAGCATCATCCCCGACACCAGAGTCCCTGTCGGATTCATTATCGGCCTCCAGGTCCCCTATCCACTGGGACGCCTCAGATGGGGTACATTGGTGTGCCATCCTCCCTTCCTGCTAGGAGTGGCGTCTGAAATGTTTTATGCTGGAAGAGCCCATTGCAGAGACACAGATTAGTAAACATAGATTTGTATATTCCTTTAAAAATCATTTGCCCAATTAAGAACTGAAATAATGTTAAAAAATCATTAAATCAACACATAAGTTAAAAGATGTGAGTCAAAGAAGTACAAAGTGGAGGAATTGATGAAAACAGAACTGCTTTGTCAGATTTGAATGGACCAGAGTTCGTTTCTTTTCAGTGGTCACTTTGTTTAGGCAAGTGTGAAAGCACATCTGAACGCTGTTGCAGACCAAACCAGTGACCGCTGGTCAGCCTAAATATGTGGGTCTGAGTTCACTTGCAACTGAAACCAAGTACACTTCGATTTCAACGTGACAGTGTGAAGGACAGTATGTAGCAGACCAAGGAGAGGAATAAAGGCTACGTGGTGTCTGGAAAAGTAAATGTGTAGCTTAAAAGTGTGGTCAAAAAGCTGTTGTTGCTGTGTTTAGGTGATTTTGTCCACTAAAAATGGCTGCGTAAACGTGAACCAAACCAAACAAATGTGCATTTCTTGTCTTATCGAATAGATTTCCTGGACTATCCAGATGTATTTATGAATTACACTATTAAAAACCCTGACGAATAAAGTTAAAGGGTGCCAAAATGTCATAATCCCCTGGCGTGGAAATTATCGACTGATAAAACAAAGAGGATCCGACTAGAACTCCAGTTGTTGGAAAAAGGATAAGTGAGATGCCGGGTTTTTAGGATACAACCACTCTGCAAGCTGTAAATGTGGCCATGCAAATAAGGACATGGTTCCGTTTTCCTTAATAACACGTCCAAAAAGATACAATACAATATACGAGTGTGGTATTCGTCGACACACCTGTACGTCCGCCACATCACTCAAGTGATGCTGAAATGGTCGTTGCGCGAATCGGAAGTACGACAAAACGCCTTGTAGATTATCCCGTTGCTGTTTTCAAACATTAGTAATGCAGTTTACTGCAAATAATCGGAGACAGCTTGGTGAACACAGTCGGCCCAGCAGCAGCACGGGCCGCAACACAAACACAGGCTAATGGAAAGCCAATAAAACAGCCCTCCAAACACGACTGTGTTTCGTTTCCTGTACGACTATGAATCCTCACTTTAACCCGAACATCCGATACAAGTCATCTTTGTTTTTGCAGCTCTTTGTCGTCAGATCAAACGCTAATGACGAGACGGTTCCTTCGGTCCCATCAGAAACCTCCAGTTAGCAAACGTTAGCTACATTAGCTGGGTAGCACAGAGGTAATTCATCGTCAGTGCACTGAAACGCAACATTGTAGCTTCTCTCTTCCTTCAGACTCTATTCGTGCACTTTATCTGGGTTACGGAGCGCACAAGCAAAAAAAGCCTTACCACACATAATCATCCGAAAGGAGGTTCAACCAGTCGATATGTGCTTGCTAGATTAGCTAACAAAACATGAATCACAAGTAAGCCAGAAACGGCATCAAGCTAGGCGGACGAAATTGATGCATCCGGTGAAAGTTTTCAAAATAAAGGCCAAGGACCATAAAGTTGTTTCGACTTGTTTTTGGCAGTGAAAGTACTTTTTTTTTTTAAATCGTACATCCGCATGAAAGGGGTTTGGTTGATATAACTAATTTTTCAAATATTTAGTTTTCCACTTGCAGCTTGTGTTATCTCTTTGAATTTTGTTTTGAAAAAGTGGAAGGAAACACATTGTGGATCCCCAATGAATACATTTGAACCGTTTCTTTATTTGGCTTAAAAACGTTAAAAGAAAAGCTTTTCTGTGATTTCTATACTTTTAAAACTCACCCTGCAATGAGAACCAAAGATGCTTGTTGATGAACTAGTTGGGATGTAGGGGAAGTTAAGTATGCAATAAACTCGCATATGGTACAGCAGTAGGTGCAATGTTTGACCTCCGTCTAAAGTTATACTTTAAATGGGAATGAGATAGATAATTGTTTTACAACACAAACGATTAGATATCCAACCACAAAAAATAACCCAGTTAAACTGACCTTATGAACTGTTTGATTGCAAAAATGAGTAAAAACAAAGACAAAGAAAAGAAAAATGCAAGACATCTGTGCTACAATGTGTGCAAACATTTTTATTTATTGAGATTGAGCAATGCAGTTCTATTAAAATCAGATTCAATTTCTGTTTTTGTGTAAATGTTTGCCTCTAGGCATTGCATCTACATTACAGGAGACACGCATCCACAGGTCAGAATTGCACCAGTACCCATCAAGACAAAAGAGGGAAAAAAAACTAATTCTTTACTTGCTATAGGCCAGTGTGAGCATAAATCAAACAATTTCTTCAACAATTTATATGTGGGACGGACGCTTTACAAATGTATTTGATGCAGAATAAAAAGGAATTAAATCAGTCAGCATAATTATATACATACATACATACATACATACATACATACATACATACATACATACATACATACATACATACATACATACA
>JASSRZ010000053.1:8825180-8841195 GCA_032164315.1 Malacoctenus gilli | reverse complement strand
TTCTATTCTAAAAGCAATTTAGCCAGTGAATGAATTTGCTTTTCTCATTACTTTCTATCAATGGAAGATCAGGATTGCTTGAAGATAGTTTGAAACAAGGTGTTTGGATTTTCAAAGAGCAAAGTGTTTTACGTTGAAGCTCTTTGTCCTAAAATTGCTGCAACATCTTTATGATGTGGTATGAGTCAATCATACCATCATTTCGTATAGCACATTAGCAGTGAAACGTCAATTATTGTAGTCATGGTGTTTTCACTTTATCGCCCATTTCACAATTTGATTTCAACTGATTATATTCAACTGTTTTGTGTGTCTTCTCACACTTATACTGTGAGTTCACTCTGCTGTCTGACATTAAAATAACGACACAAGATTCAGGCGTTAACCTGAGTGTTTATTGTCGTTGCTGTTTTTGTATGTTTTGTTGTTTTTTTTGTCGGTGATGGTACTTGTCGTTTTTTTGTTTCTTTTTTTTTTTTTTAATGAATGCTGGATAAACCATCCGATGATTTTTGCATAGGTCTTGCCTGTCAGTCAACGTTTGGGGATGGGAAAAAAATGGTACATCACAAAAACCATGCAGGAATAGTGAAAGGCACAATCACCATAGATAGCAGATACACCATTATTATATATTTTTGTATATTTCCTTTTAATGGGGGGAGGGGTGTACTAAGTCAGATGTAATATGGGTGAAACCCCAGATGGTTTTAAGCTGCCATTATTTCAGGGCACAACATAAAACATATGAAACTCCCCAGACATTCAATGCCTTTCAGTTAAAACATCTTATTGTTGAACAACTGTTCTAATAACTATATAGGAAAATACGAGCATATGCTAGCATTTTTACAACACATTTCGTTTCCTTTTTTTTTTTTTTTTTAATATATGAACTATTATCTCCCGCCTCATTCGGCCCCGGGTGTCATCTAGGCTTGACACATTCAGTGTCCACTTAGTCTCCCCATCTCTGGATACTTCCACTCATGAAACCACAACTTTCAATAATCACACACGGCATACTGAAGACACGTTTCATTTTACATGATGAAGGTCAGAAATCAAAGAAAACAAAAGAAAGATAAGAAGAAAAAAACAAAACATGACATGTTTGCAGCAACACGTCTGTGGTGATTTTCTCCGCACACATTCACCTGTGACCTCTCATCATTACCCTGTTTTGAATACATTTTTTTTTCTATTTCAGAGGCAGAGTCAACCCTCTGTAGAGTGTGGAAGCCTAAACAGAGATCAACAAGTGTCCACGTGTGTGTGCGCACACATCACTTCAGATACATTCACTGCACTGGTGGAAACAACAGAATGATTCATGGTCATTTTTTTACAACAAAAATAGAATGGTAATCATAATTTCATAAATTAACATATTTTGAATACAACGTACGCATGTGTAGGACTGTTGGCAGAAATGTGTGGTATGTGATTCAAGAGAAATTAAATTATCTCCAAACAAAACATGTTCACGCTCTCAAACAGCCAGAAATTGATCCAGAGACTCTCAGTCCATCTTTCGACCCACCAGGACGGATGTATCCAGACCTCGTCATTGCGCTGTATCCTCACAGGCAGTTATCAGATAGCAGGTGCTAAGTGGCCCCTCTGGAGGGCAGTGTTTGCCTATGGCACGTCAACTCTGGAGTCTAGTGCTGTTATTAATGGTGCGTCTCAACAGGATGGGTCAGCAGTCGGGGCGAAAGCACCACTTTTGGCCACTGAAATGCCCTCTTGGTTAGAAATAGAGCACAGAGGTGAGGCAGAGACAGGATTTCTCGTCAGTCCCATTGGACGCAATGTTGTGGACTAAAGTCCTGAGAGGCTTTGACATCTAACGGAGCATAATAAACAGTTTTGCAGTATTTACAAGAGAAACAAATGACAAATATCAATTTTGTTAAAAAGTGTTTCTAGCGTTTAACGTGTCAGTACACCTTCACACACGCAGTCTGGATCGAAACGAAAACAAAAGGGGGGGAAAAAAATAGCACGAAAGGAAAAAAAAAACAAAAAAATAAAACACAAGCACACAGCACACCGCTAAAACTTCGACTCACAAAAATGTATGACAGTGCAAACTTACATCCATGTCTCAAATAATTTACAAACATTAGTATACACTTCAGCACCATTGTTTACTATTGTTGTTGAATACATATCAGTAAGCTAGATTTTTAGGTGGACACTGTTAGAGCTTGATGTGCTAACAAGAAGGAGACTTACAATGAGAGAGCAGATGTTGCACGTCAATGATCGATGGGATAGTTGTCTAAAGTGTTGGATGTGGGGGAAGATGCTTGTTGTTAGGCTTCGATGAAACTTGTGTTTGTCTCCTGCCTAACGGCTGTCTTCTGTAAAGTCACTAACTGTTTCTTCAGTAGGGACAGGGACATGTAAGTAGATTACTTTTTTTTTTTTTTTTTTGGTCTTCACATGGATAACATAAGGTCACAGCACTCACTGCAGACAAACATGACTGATGTGTGCTGGGCACATGACTTAACTCTGCAGACCACGCAATTAATGATCATCATGCGCTTCAAAATCCACAAGTAGATTTTTTCTTTTTTTTCTTCCCCGGTGACTTCAGAAGTCAAACGGGCACTTTGCTTTCGTCTGCCGGGGAACAGTTTGGATCTTCTCTTTTGGTGGAAACATGCAAAGAGAGATGGTAAAATAATGCTACAACTTGTAGATATAAAACACACGAGCGCCACTGTAACAAAACAAAATAAAGAGTTCCCATCAATACCGCTCTGCACCAACCATAACCTGCCACACCATGTAACCCAAAGGCATCCTTTCATTGCATCCATTTTACTTGTAATTGATTGGAGTTTGTTGTGGCTGTTCACAAGAAAATCTGCCTCATTAAGCATCTTCCTGGGGGAAATGATTTGAACATGCAAAACAAGTATCGTATTGTCAGTGTTGACTCTGTTTTGGGTTGCTCATTGGGTTACAGAACACTTCCCTGTGACTTTTTTTCTTCTCAAGTCTGTTCCTTTCAATGTCTGGTTCTGTTACATCATTTAATTTCTAATACTCTTTAGTCTGTTTTGCTCATACTCTCACCATCTCCTACATGCTCCTCTCCTTCACAAGAAAAGAGGAGGGATGTCTCACAGCACGTGGTTTCCTCGGTTTGAACGTCATATCCGTTTCATCTCTCCGTTCTGAAAAGAAACCAACGTGTTTTCGAGATTCCTCTCGCTCTCTTCCTCCCACGGTATATCCTTCCATCTCTTCTGAACCAAAATAGAAAGCATTTTGACAGAACCTCCCTCGGTCAAAAAGCTATGAAGACATGATGAGCTGTGTTTGCTGTAATAAAAAAAAAGGCTTCCCCACATTGTTTCCACCAAAAAAGCCTGTTCCACCCGGCAGACTGTAGTACATGTTACTTTTTCAATTTAGGTTCATCCCTTGTTAAAACAAACTGATCATAAACAATGGAAATATAAGGGTTGAGTCATTATGCGACAACACATGCCTTTATCTGGTGAGAAAGAAAGGAGGCTTCTACTATTGTGCAGAAAAATATTAAAACTCAGCTTTTTTTTTTCATTATTATTAACCTGTATGTTTTTTTAAAGACTTTTTTAAAATACTTGTTTACTGCACTGGAGAGCAACTATGATAAATGTCGACAAAGATCTACTCAGAGGGCTTTTCACCAGCAGAATGGGACACGGAACTACCAGTTGGCGCAGGATTGTGTCAAAATCCAAACAAAAGTCTACGGTTCTACTATCATCCGAGTGTCATAATATATAGAATATGCAGAAATTAAAACAAATATGCTTGTCGGTGAAAATTTATAATCCTGTGAGAGGAGTTGACTATGTAATCACCAATGCCCTCAGAGTGGAACCCCTGGTCACTGGGGAGTTTAGTGGCAGATGTTGCGCTTGCTGGGCTGGTGAAGGAAGCTGTTCCTGGCGTGGGCTGGGTGGCGAGGGACCTGCTCCCTGGTGCGGTTTTGGCGCTGGATGCGATTGCGCGCCAGATGGCGCCGCTCGATGCGGGCCTTGCTACGCTGGACTCTGGCCACTTGGGTGACCTTAGCCAGAGCCCCAGCCTGGGCAGCGGCTCCGCGGCTCACCCGGGGGGTGCCACGGGCGGCGGGGGCGGCGGCGGCGGGTTCGGTCACTCGGCTGAAATGACGGAACAAGAGCAAGAGTTTTGAGAGGGAGAACTTGACGCCGGAAAGAAAAAAAGACTCGATAAGTTCGCGTGCGAGTTATTTCTCACCTCACGCTGCTCGCCAGGCTGACGATGCTCTCCTCCCCCACCACAGACAGGTTGCTGTTGGACAGCATGGACAGGTTGGTCGGGGAGACGTACACAGACATGCTGGGGTGCTCGATGAGCAGGTCCTCCATAGGGCTGGCCTCTGCTGTGGCTCCCTCTGCAGTGAAACAGGGGGGAGGGGTGACAAACCAGCTCTCATCCATGCAGCCTCTCTCTGAACCTGCCCTACTGCTACCCCCACTGCCCCCACACTCACTCCCAGAGCCGGGGGACATTGACGGGGTGGAGGAGGGCGTGGACAGTCTGGCCCGTCGTGGAAGGGTCACGGGTGTCATGGCACCCAAGTTCGAGGGGCTATTGCTGGGACAGAACAGGGGGTCGGGGGGTACGACTGCACCCTGTCCCCGACCTTTATGTGTCCTACGACGCTTGTGGGGTGGGTGGGGACCCGGGACTGGGCACTCAGTCCTCGTTTGTGTGTTTCGGTGATCCGATGGGTTTCTGTCTGAGGAGGATTGTGCCTTCTGTGGGGTTCCCGTCTCATCCTCCACCTGCATCATGCATTCAGACTCTTCTGAGCACATGGCAGTGATGAGACCAGGGATGGGACAGCCAATAGGGACAGATGTTTCAGACAGGAGGAGGATGTTGCAAAGATTATGCAAATGTGGCAGATTGTTTTTCAAAAAGCCATGCGGGTTAAAGAGGGTCGTTTTAAAGGGATCACATACGCACGCGCACACATACCAGTGTGGGGAATGTAGGGGGTGTTCAAACAAATTGAAGGAGGGGAGGAAGAGGAGGTAAGGAAACACAAGACATAAAAGAGTCACATCATTAGTTGTGTTGACCCTCTAAGGTTGGAATTATGTCAGTGACATAATGCTCGTCTTTGGCTCGGCTGAACTGTTTCTTTGGTTGGCTGTCAAACAGGCACAAGAGCAAATCGTCCCACCCAGTCATCTTTGTCATGATCGAAATCATAAACAAAGTGGAGGGGACGCGTATGCACACAGATAGTTCAGTGTTTCCATCACTTGACGGAGAACACCTTCAGCATGGCAGCCATATGGATGAGCAGCAGTGTAGTTGCGCCACGCCCTGACTGACTCTTCACCCCACTCCATCATCCCCACTGTTATTTTTCCGCTTCAAGAGTTAGTCGATGTAACGGACATGCGAGAATTCAGATACACATTTAAAAAAACGGCTTTTCCTACGTTCCAACGTGCACGCCAAATAACGAGTTTGGTTGTGCCCAAAATGAAACATGAGCAGACTTTTGAAAATTGTCCTGGCTGCTCTGACATTTTGGCAACTTTGAAAATCTACTGAAATCTTCCCCCAAGTGTTGTGTTTAATCAAGAAACTGTGCACTTTTCTTCTTGTGCACCTTTTTGGTAACAAATTATACTTCTGATCCTTTCCAATATATTGGAAGAAGTAATAACTCCTGTGAGAAATTGTGGTGTCTGTGTAATCCAACGTCACACTTTTTTTTTTTTCGGACTCACCAGGCAGGTTGACGAGCATCCATCCTTCCTCGTCAGCCTCCGTCACGCAAGGTTTGGGCCCCTTCAGCTCAGCAGCCACTTCCTCCACCTCGCCAAACAACAAGTTGCTCAGACGTTGAAACATGGCTGCTTGTGATGTCGAATGTCAGTGACACCGGTGCTTTTTCTTCCCTGTTTTGTGTAAAGAGAAATCTATAGCTGCCTTTTTTAAACTCCTTACTGTTCTCTCAGTCAATGTATTACTTGTCGCCGCTCTGTACTGTATCCAATTTTTCTTTGCAGATATTTTCCCCACTTAAAGCCCCTTAGTTGGATCTTGTTCTGACAAACAGTGGTGGACAGGCTTCTGTAGTGCAAATGTAAGGTTTCACTTGGTTTAGAGCAAAGGCCTGCAGAGAAAGGAAGAGAGAAAATGAAGACACATTTAGTTTCGAGTCACACCAGAACAAAATATTACATAGGTCACAATCTGATGATATGTAAACATCATAACTGCACAAGGTGACGATATTGTCTGATATTGGGTGGTAATGCTTTCCTGGGGGACCTAAAGTGAGGTTGCAATCGATAAAAGAAAACCAGAGGGCGCTAATGCACAGGACAACGACCTGAAGGTGAACACAGTGATGTCAAGTCAAACAGAATCCTGACCTGTCACAGCCTACAAGACAAACAATTGGGTTTTTCTTTATCTTTGAGTGGTTATTTATTCAGGTTAAACAGGGGAGAGATTAAATAAGACAGACGCGTGGACATGAATACACATTGGAGTGTATGTGTGAGTGGACTTCCTCAGGACGCTTAAAAGCATGGGAGAAGACATGCATGAATGCTTGTTGAGGAACTGATACTTTTTTATCCATATTTGGAAAATCAGCATGCTGGCTAGAAACATGATGACTCACATCCCACTCACAATCCTACAAAGCATGATCCTGGAGTTTTTGTTGTTGTAAAGTTTGAAAAGGTGCAATAAGGTGGAAAAAAAAAAACACGACTATGTAGCGATTATCTTGGGTGGAAAAGACAAAAAAGGAGACCTTTTTAAAAAACTGTGGCAACAGTAGAGCAGACGCTCAGCTGATTTTCATTGTCAAGGTTTTTTAAGCTCGCTTTGACTTGGGTTCAGTCATGTGCTGAAAAGGCATGAAACACTGTGAGCTGCTGGTATATTTCCCCCAAAGGAACTACTGTCAAGTAGTTGCCGTGCTGCACTCTCAACACTGGGATGGCTTGGACGCTTTTCGTGAATAATAAAACCACAGTCATGGGACCATGACAGCTTAATTCACATAAACAACCAATCTGCGAGAAAGTCCAGGGCGTATTTTGCACAAGTTGGGTTGGACGTCCATGAAAAAGTGTCCACTCATGGCACCAGAACTGCACACAGCTCTTCCTTAACAAAACAGCTTTTATCAGTTTGGTGCCTGTAGCTAATTCAGGACTACCTAACATATGTAAATACTGACACTGATACTGCCAAAAGAGCATGAATGGTAAAAACTGATATGGCTTGTAACCTAGAGAAGGTGCTTCCTGATTACAGTGTACATGGTGTCATGAGATTATCAACTCTATTACCAGAAGGAATCTTTGATGATGAGTATTAATGCTATTTAGTGTTAAGTTGTTGGTGTAATTAGAGTAGAGGAACATTCACAATCTGCTGGAGTAATTCTGCAAAATGCATCATAACAGAGTAGTATAACAGGTTTAACTGTGGCTGTTTATACAATTAGGCTCGTTTACTGCCCAAGTGACTGGGAATCAAGATACAAGTACATCATGCTTGAAAACGCAGTGTTAAAAATACACGCAAGACTTCAATAATGGCGTTATACGATTTGAGTTGTGAATCTCTTTTTTGCCATTGAGCTTTTTATTTTTTTTAAAGGGGGCGGGCTGAGTGGGAGGAGATCTACGGAATGAAAACAAGACGCATCTGACGTCACGTGACGTCACTGACGCTGACGGAGGCTCCAGTCTGTTCAGCGACTGGAGAGGGGGGAAAAACGGTCTCAGAGCCAAGCGGAGCCAAAATATACCGTCTAACGACTGTTAACATACATCCTGCCTGGGATATGACTTCTGAAATGCTTCGTTTCGCAGAATCGAGAGAAATCTACTACGAAAACACCGACAGTGTCGATTTTCACCGTCTTCAGTTGGAAGCCGTACGAAAAAATGTATATATATAAATAAATGGTGCCAAAGGCAGCAGTGTTTACATGCTATTCACGCGAAATGCCGCTGATTTTGTCTGAGAAGCCGCAACGTCGATCGGGCGAACGAAGACGCGACTTTCACTGTCGGTTATCCAGGTTAAACATGAATTATCCGCGTAAGCTCTCCAGCAGAAGGGTCAAAGCAATGACAGTTGTGGCTCAGCGAAGCCGCGCAGGAAGACGTCGCCTGAAACTGGCCGCTGCCCTCGCAACAGAACCGTTTTATTTCCCCACAGGCTTACGTAAGGGACCGGGTTCGAACTGCACGGGCAGAAAATCTCGATCCCCTTAAGGTCCGACCGCCACAGAAACGTCAACATCCGCCATCGACTCCACATCAGCATTTGGTGCAATTTCGCTAGACAACGACGGCTGGCGTCCAGTGGGATGGAAACGCAGTCAGTTTTAAGGGGGGGGGGGGGGTGGCTGGTGTCATTCCTTTGAAAAAAAAAATGGGACGCTGTTTCGACCTAATTTAGCCGTTCGGTTTGGGCCGCTTTACCGCCTGCTATCAAATTTATTCCTGACCTAATAATAGGTCATTACCGAATCTAACGCAGAGCGGCCACCGATCGGTGCAGCGGGGACAAGCAACAGACAAAGCGATGCAATTCCCGGATAATACGTGTGATATGATTTAATGATGACAGATCTCTGGCGTCTTGTGTCCCTGCGAAATCAACACGGAGTGCTGCAGGTTCACCAACAAACACGCAAATACGTCGTCCGAGCGGCGACACAGTTGCTACTGACACCTCACACCGAGTTAGGACAGATTAGGAAGGAATCTCAAGCAAAAAATGGAGAGTGCCTTACCTGCCTTTGCAGCACTATTCAAGTTGTAAACGAGATCTCACACACAGTAGAAACGACAACTCTTAAAGCATAGCTTTAGATAGCCTTTATGTGAGGTAGTTATAACACCATAATATAAAAATAAAAGGCTTTCTTCTTAGAAGAAGGGCTTCGTGTAAAAAATATTACACTGATGTTTTCAGATCATAACATCTGCAGCTTTTTCCTCCTCTTCCTCTTATTTTTTCCGCTGCAGGTTTTTTCCTTGTGTTTATTGCTGCCTCCAGCTGATCCTCGGATCAGAATGTAGAACGTACAAAACAGCTGATTGTGAGATCACAATACTCCGAGTCACGCCCCTAAGCCCGCCCACCCCAAACAAACCAGCCAATCGGAATATTACACCCACCAACAGCCGGGCCCCTCTTGGTACCAGGGTGGGGGCTGGGCAGGACGAGCTGTCAACCTGCAGCCAGGGATCCGCGATCTGCCTCCACGTCCAGCCTCCCTGCTGTTGGAGAGCAGCGCTGTGGGTGAGGGGGCTAAACTGACCCTGAGTCAGTGCTCGCATCATATAGACCCAGCTGCTGGTCCAAGTCAAATGATAATGAAAATCTGCTGACAGTAAAGTGATTCCCTGGTCAACTTGGTGCCCGAATGTAAAACATTGCACCTACAAAAACAGGAGCTGAACTTGTTGCAAAATAATCTATCACAACACATCCTGAATGAACTCTGGACCAATGGAAGGCCATATCTAGGTTACCTAATGTTATGATGCAAAGTCCAAAACACTTCGGTGCTCATATTTAAACTTTCTGCATCCTCTGGGTTCGTATGAGAAAATTAAACCACCAAATCCTTGCACATTTTGCCCTCTCAAAAATATGACATTATTCCTCTTCTGAAACAAATGAACTTAAATTTAGACCCATTTGATTGTCACAAGTATTCATCAAAACATTCAGCGATAATAGTGATGTTGCTTTAAATTGTGTTTGTAAATAGAACCCACTCCCCTCCCCCATGCATATCATTACTGTCACCCCGCCCCGACGAGGAGGGCCTCAGTATGGTTTACAGCCAATCGCATTTTCCTTCTTCTGAATGCAGCATTTGAGTAACCAATGAGCTTTGTCGCGCTTTGAAAAAAAAGGGGAAAAAAAACCCTGGTGGTCATTTTTATACTCTGCAGTCTGCAAAGCTTTGAGAATAACCGCTGCCTTTTATTGCTGCAGATTGTGTAAACGGTTGAATGATCACATAACTGTGCGTGTCTTACCCTTCTGTGTGTGTGTGTGGGGGGGTGAAAGATCATGTTGCGTTGTGCCTTATGAAATCCATACAGTGTTTTCCATAATCCTCTGGAGTGTCCACAGTTTGCTCCTGCTGTCAGACTGAATATTTTTGCTCACATGTATGTTTGAGTGCACCAGCAAGTCTGCAGAGCTTATTTGACATTAATACCTTCATTCTTTCCTGTGACACATGCCAGAGCCTTTAAATAGGCAAAGCCCGACAATAGAAACTACATTTGTAGCATATTTGTTGATCTCCATTCATCTGCGCGAGACCAGTCAGACCAGATAGATGATCAGTGTGCGCATTAGCTCCAGACTGTGGGAGAGTTTTAGCCTGTTGTGGACTCTCTGCCAACTGGAGCTGGGTCCAACAGGAGCTCATGATGATATTACTCGTCATTCACCTTTGCCCCTGGTTCCAAGATTTCAAGAGGTCGTCTAAGTTTAATCAGCGAGCGGTGTTTTCAGAGAGAGGATGTAAACAGACGAATGCTTCATAGCAAAAAAACTTTCAAATAAACAACACATTTTTAGCATGTGTGTCACGGGAAACTTGCTCTGATGGAGATCATCTAAGTTGTTTTTTTGTGGTGAAAAACAGGCCGCTGCAGGGAGAAAAAAGATATCTGAAAATGGCCTATCTGTCAAGGGAACAGCTTATCTGTTGATCCTATGTCAACACAATTCTATAGAAATGGAGATAACAGATTGCCTCCGATATTATATTGTGGAAAAAGTAAAATCTTCCTTACACTTTGCACAAGCACAGCTTGCCGGGATCAGCTGAGACGTTTAGAATACACGTGAGTGTGAGCCATACACACAAGCAGCGAGACTGAATGTCTTGGATGCAAATGAAAAACAAATGAACCACACCTAACAGGATTTTTCTCTCCAGATGCCTGCGTCTCATCGCTCGCAGTTCTTGCAGTTCTGCAAAAGTGAACACTTTGTCAAGACGCCGGCGCGCCGCTGAGAGAGATGATAGCAGGAGTTCGCGACGAGCTTTGTGAACGTCGGGGGATGATAAGGTTTCGGCCTATACTGTTACCAGGTGCTAGGCAACTCCAGCCGACACGCACATACTTGAGCACGCACGTTCGCCCCGCCGGGATGTTGATATCCAAACCCTGGTAACAAACGTGAACACAAACATTCGGCTCAAGCAGTTTATGCATCTGCGTTTGTGTTATTACTTGTGTTCTCAGATGTCACAGGCCTGGTGGACATGTCAAGTCATGTCTTTGCAGGAAGTCGTGTCGGTACCCATGATGTAAAATAAGTATAGATCGACATTTTTGGGGAGATTCTACCTTTGGATGAATAGAAGCGTAACTACACCACTCACATAAAAATGATAAGCATTTGCTTCTTTTGCACACAAACGTATGGAAGTTGTGATACTGACTTTTTTTTGGTCATTTTCAAGTTGCTTTTTTGCTGTTGCTTCATCAGTGTCTGGAGAGGGGTGAGTGTTAGTTCAGGGCAGCTTTCACTGCAATAGCCTGCACTTCACAGGATTCCCAGTTTCCCAAGCTGCTTGGAGAAATAGGTGAAAGGTCACAGTCATGTTTCTCCCTCCCTCCCTCCCTCCCTCTTTTCATGTTCATAAATGTGACATGCCACTCTCGCTCAGCAGCATGCCTGTCCTTGCCCCGGCTGATACGGCTAACCCAAGCGTGTGCGCAGGTGCAGCGGGCCCCTGACCAATAAAAACCACCCTCTCTCCACGTCGCTGTTTTGCTTGTGGTTAAGGACCGAGGTGCAGCAACAGATAGGTTGAGTCAGCCGGCTCGGAAGTCCAGGATGTTTTGTGTTGATGCCTGTTGCACAGAGTTTTGGATGGGGGCAGATCCTGACAGGGCATGTTTGCAACTGAGACACTCCCAACTATTAAAGTTCAGTTTCTGTGTTTGTTTCAAAGACCATCAAAGCTGTTGGATGAAACCACGTAAGCTTGTGAATAAAACAGTGCAAATTGAAGCATGTTACTTACAGCCACAGCCCGTTCACCTTCTTCCCATGTATGTGTGGTGGCCTTCTTTCCTCTGAGGCCTCTGTGCCCCCCGCATAGCTGGCTGCTGGCTGATGATAAGACCGCCCCCCCCTTCCAAAAAAAAAAAAAAAAGATATGAGGTCAAACCTGCTCCCTGTTGAATTACCTCCATATCTCGAGCCATCATGACACCTACTGCAGGGCACCTTTTAATTTTGGGTGGCATGGTGATGGCGGGTGACACGGCTGCCCTGGTTTGGTTTTGAATCTCTGTCTTTCTGTGTGCAGATGACACGTTCTTCGTGTGGCTGCTGTAGCTTCATCCAGCTATCCAAACATTTGCTTGTTGGGTTAACAGATGACTAAAACTGACCATGGGTGTGACCGTGTGAGTATTTTTCCCTTCTCTGGGGGTCAGACATGAAGAAGGAGTGAACCTTGCACTTAGCCCAATGCCTACTGGCACCTGGTTTTGTGTGGTTTGATGTCTCTGCTTCAGAAGAGGGGAAATCTCTCAAGAGAGAGACTTTACAAATGCTTTGATACCAAGGGGTGACCCAGATGACTCAGATCCCGTATCTTCACGGACATGAAACACATGGGGAATATAATCAGTTTGACACTCAGGGGTGACACTTCATCTGTCCACGGTGTCGTTTTGAAGTGAAGCCCACGGTACTTTCTTCGCTTTCTGGTGAAAAGCGCCTATTTCTTGGTCTGAAAAAGAAAAAGAAAAAAAAAAGCAGGTGGGCAGAGAAAGAAACATTATGCAAGTGTGAAACGTGATGACCACTTCGGGCCCTGCACACAGCAAGTATTTCAATCCCCCAAGCGAGAGACAGTCCCTCTAACACTGTCCACGTCACGGGGTCTGTGGTCTCGGATAAAGAATTTCTTTCTGCGTCTCACATTGCATGCAGCCTGTCACTGGAAGCAGCATTGAGCACTGTACAGTCCCTAGATAACCTGCCACCACATAATTCATACCAAACGTCTACTATTCCTTGTTACACAGTCAGCACACACTCAGCATGATGCTTTTGAGCTACCGTGCACTATTCACATAACAACAACAACATCAACAACAGAGCTGGAGTCCCTCCCTCCCGTCTTGGGCCCCCCGGTGTTTCAGTAGCTATCTATCTGTCCCTCACCTTTTCTATTCTCTGTCCTCTCATGCGTGCACCCTGTGGGTCTATCCCTACAAGGCCAGCACAAACAGGGCTTGGAAGTGGTGTCCTTGGCAAGGGTGCGCTAATAAACACAGCACGAGTGAGGACAGACTGTGCTCTCTCGAGGGGGGGGACGACAGCCCCTCATTTTAGATCCCCTGGGGGATATTATGAAACTCAATGAGAGGGAGCTATTTTGAATTCCCTCAAAGTTTACGGGGCCACAAAGTTAAGACAGTGCTGAATTTCACCCATGTGAGTGTCCCACTCGGTGGGACCTGAAAATTGCGTCAAAGGTGTTCAAGTCTGTCTCATGACATAAAGCTCCGGCCTCCATTTTTGATTTTTGTTTCACAGTCTGTGTGTGAAGAGAAGCCCCCCCTCCCCAGCTCAGACGTGTCCCCTCACTGCAACCAAAACATGACCTGCAGGGTAAAAATAGCACAAGGCAAAGGGTTAACCAGAAGGAACAGAGCATCAAACACCGCAGCTTCCCCTCCAGACCTTCACTGACGTCAATCCCACTATTAAAAAAAAGGAAAGACTTAAAATCTTTAAGCTCTAGAAAAGAAAAAAAAATCTTGCATTAAAATTGATCGTAAAAATCAGACGTGAAAAATTTGCACGCAAGTCCGAGGAAGTGAAACCATCCTGCTAAAAATAATTGTGTGAATCCTGGAAGCTGTCGCACAACAAGGGTTCAGGAAAAGTAACACGGATGAAGGGTTGAATCCAGGCTACAGATGTAAACTGAAATTACATAACTCAGCTCGCTCGGCATCAGTTTAGAGTAAAAATAACCTACGAAACGCCATCAACAGCTCTTATTACAGCAATGTTACTTTCTATACCTACACAGCGACAGCCATAACCGGAAAGGGGATGTAGCTCAGTGGTAGAGCGCATGCTTTGCATGTATGAGGCCCCGGGTTCAATCCCCGGCATCTCCACTTTTAGACGTCTACTTTTTTTAAAAAAAAAAACTTTTGTTGGACTTTGTCCCCTGAGGAAATCTTTCTTTTATTGTGTATTTGTGATGGTCGCTTTGTTAAATTGCAAACTTGAATCTATGCGTGTAAAACAAAAACTGTAGATACATGGATATAAATCGAGAGTTAGCTATGAGATGAAAAGAATATTGAACGGTAACTCTCGGTTGTTGGGTGTACTTATTTCGTTTGTAATAATTTTGAGCTGAGTTCAATCACAGGTTGAATTTGAGGTTAAATGTCATCTGCTTCAAGCGAGTGAGTCATCGGCGGCAGCCCAGCTGGACATAACTGACAAGACCAATGCCAGGGTCTCGACCTTCACATGAACTGTCCAGGCATTTGTGACTGTTTAACCCATATACTCAGTGTCTGCACATTATGACCTGAAAATGCCTCTCAACATCCACCTTGGCATTAATGTCACATATCCATAACTCAAATGTCAAGTTTGCATTCCTAAAAATGAAAAATGGGCCTGACTCGTCAATTACTCCTGTCTGGATTCTTGCTGCAAGTGTGAGGAAGGAAGAGAAATGCCGTGTGATTCAGCAGTGAGGGTGGTCAAAAGAATAATCAGGTTCAGAAAATAATACTGGGTGCGATTGGGAATCAAACTTTTTTAATCACTGCAAAATATTGTGACAACTGTTTTCCATCAACCACAAACCACAAAGACACGAGGAAACCTGACTTCCCTTTGAAAGAACGAAAACAGGTTTGGTCGAGCGCTGCAGACGGACGGGAGTCTCGTTTAGGAATCATCACGCCCGATTGGTGTTCATGTTGTTTTCTTTAACCTGAAGTTTTGGCTGCTGAGTCATCGAACGCTGGAGTGTTGGATCAAAACAAGTACCGGTGACTCCTGCTCTCGTTGGCACAGTGTGTATGGGATTTGTCACAGTACATGTGAGCCAGATTTTGGCAGAAACACTATTGTAGGTGAACTTGATCTTATGAAGTGAAATACTGTGGCTATTGTTTGAAATAAATGGGTTTGATTTAGAAGACCTCTGAAATATTCTTAAAGTTGAGTTTTACAACGACAAAAGTTGTTTATGTCCACAAATCAATACAAATAGCTACAACAAACAGGGGGAAAAAAATTGTAACGTGTTGTTAAAACATCCAAATTTTGTTGATAGTCTTGATGAGCCCCTTTGTGGCACACGTTTCGACAGCGTCTTCTAGCGGTGACTCCTGGAATAAAGTTGCAATCGCATGACAGTCATGATTGTCATCAGGTTAAAATAGAGCGAATGTATTAAAGCTCGTGTTACAGGGTCATTGGACCCATATTTGACACGTCAATAGCTGGTGATTGAACGTGTGCAAGAATCGTCTAGAAGCTTTCTAACATATTTTACAGGGTCCACTTGACTCAGGTGCTGTAAGGACAAGTCGTCATATTCTCCAGTTTTACTTGCTTTCTTTTTTCTTTTTGTTTTTTGGAGGATTGAAAAATCTTAAGCTCATACTGAAACATGTAGGACAAATTCAGCAGTTGGGGAAAAAGTCTCTCGCTGTCAGTGGCTTCATATAGAGACAAAACCAGGGTCAATTGTTGTGGCAGGTTCAGGGCTGGATTAACCCTCAGAGCTCTTCGCTTCGTGCTGCTGACGGACAGTAATGTTGGAGGTCTTTCACTGACTCTCTGTGGCTGCTCTCCGTCCCTCATTTTTCCATTTTCCAGGTTCAGTATCTGAACAGTAGATGGCGCCAGCGGACAGCTTTAGCCTCACGACACT
>JASSRZ010000053.1:8790213-8803028 GCA_032164315.1 Malacoctenus gilli | reverse complement strand
GGGCTTAATGCGGAAGAGCCTCATTCCGCTTGTTTCTAAAGGAGGGTCTATTAGGGCTGAAGGAGACGATCCAGATAGAATGAAATAAGGTGTTTAAGAAAAAGAGCTTGATCAAGTTCTGTCATTGTGGACTTGCATTCGAAGACAAAGACATCCAAAATTATGCAAAGTAGGGCCACTTTAACTAATAACTTTAACAGTGGGTTCCAACTTCACCAAGAAGAACAAGAATATCAAGAAACTGTTGCCCACTTTATCAGTGTTCTTTTGTTCATTTGCTACTTTCTGAGCAAACAGTTTTCATAGGTTTTTTGTGAATAAGTCAAGATCTTGAAAAAACAGCAACTGGAATTATCAAGAGAAAAAACAAACTTTTCAATCTCACAGTCTCATCAAAGGGGATAAAATACAGTGGATTAAAATCATGGACTTGAAGGGCGTTTGTACAAAATAAAGCTCACCATATCTTTGGCACCTTAAGAAAAAGAAACAACAGAGAGATAAATACACTCTCATTATTTACTGAACATTTTGTTCCGAGTCACCAATAAGCTTCAGGGGAGCTTCAATTGAGGACCAGTGACAGAAAAAAAACTTGCACAGAGCAAAAGATTCAACCTTCTTCCGTGTGAGGCAACAGCGCCAACCACTGTTTGGAGGGAGACCTGCATAGGTGACATGACCAGATGGTTAGATTAGCTACCCGTAGGAGCCACAAGATGACACTGTTGCATCATTGTTTTATGTTGATTCTGCCTCTTCTTAACACAAGATCGTCTTTCGAACTTGTCTTTGACTGAAAACCTTTTATTTAATACAAGCTTCATGATAAACCAAGAAAGTAATTTTCTATCAACTATAGAACACCTGAAAACTTATGAAGGCTAAGTTTTCTTTTGATTTGTTTTCTGGAGGAGTTTTCAGAAGTAGTTCAAAGAGTGTTTTATCTGCATGAAGTTTCACGAAAAAGAATTCTGATCATTTAATAGAACAAAAAACAAAACATGAAGCTTTAATTTCGAAAGAAGTTTTCTACATAATAAAATTTTACAAAATGAAATCTAGACAAATCCTTCAGTGACAATAATTTTGGAAGAGAAGTTTAAAAATGCAACAAGAAAGGGGGAAGCATAGTCCCACAACATTCATAGCTATCATTGGTAACTAATCAACAACGTTTGCAAAATATGAAAAATTACTCGAACTTTTACTGAAATGTATTACCACACACAGGAAATCCCTGTGTTGCATAAAAGAACAATTCATCCACATACACACTTTCAACTCAAACTCTTTTTAATTCAGTATCTGGTGAAGTTAAATATGATGAGGACTATTCATTGGCTATTTCAACTATCACAGTTTATTGTTACATTTTAAATACACATATTAGTGCACTTGTGGTCACAGGATGTGGGTAATTAGGGATAAACTCCATCATCACGCTGCTGTTCTCCACCAGCCTGCATGGGCCTCCGTAAGCAGCCTTAAACGTGCTAAAGTCGACCGCTTTTGTTCCCCTCGGCACGTGAGGCGACACACAGTAAAGCCTCTTGGCCCACTGGACTCAGCTGCGAACCCCCTCCACTCAGTTTGTGCCAGTAATTATGACAAATATTTGGAATAGCTCAACGCTTTTTAAAGTCCTGAAGTCTGTTCGGGGTAATTGTTGTTGTGATTGACAGGAGGCCCACACTGGACTGTATTAGCCTTAAGTTATGAGACTCCACGGGCGGCTCTCTCTGACCAATGAACACAAATCTTTTGTTTTTGCTTCCTTTTTCCAGCTGAGGAAAATATCACTGAGGCTGTGCAGCTCAAGGCACAATGAGAAGGATTAAGATTTGTTACCTCAAGAAATTTCGGCATTTTTTCAAGGTATATAATTTGTTGATCTCTAGTGTATATGCATGTGCATGTAACTGTACATGTGCACTTGTTGGTGTCTGTGTGTGCATCCCTCATTCTTCTTGTTGAATACTTAAACTACTTTGGCTGGAAATTGAAGCAACTGAATGTTCTGCAAAAGAGTGGCGAGCCCCACGTGCACCGCTCGTCGATTTTATGATGCCAGCCAGCAATAAATTCCAGATTGTTGACACAGAGGAACTTTTTGTCTTTTTTTGGTTCCCGCATATTCCAGCATTTCTGCATGACGCACTCAGCTCCGGTGAAGTTTGTCTTTTTTCCGAATCCCTTGTTTGAAACATTTTTCTCATCCAAGATAATCAAAAAAATCCCACTTGTTGGCATCAAACGCGTCTTGGCCAAACAGAACGCAGCTTACCAGGAAATACTTTAGCCCGTGTTACACTCAGTCATATTCACATCAACTGTATGTGGAGTTAAATCACAGTCATTATGCAACAGATTTTGGCCATGTGTGCGAATGACACACACTCGTCCCTCACCCGCGAGATGACAAATGTGCTCTCTTGTCTGTCCTCAGTCACTTTGTTGGAGTTAAAAGCTGCATCGGGGTGGTACAAATCAAGCCCCTGTTTATGTTGGCAGTCGCAGGCTTTTACATTTCCAAACAACCTGCTGACGGGCCTCACGTTGTTTCGGCTTGTTGTTATTCCAAAACGTCCGAGCCACCGCACGTTGAAACCTATTTTTTGTTTCAGACTTTATTGAAAATAAGCCAAAAAAGGAATTTTATCTGATGATACCACGGTCGTTGTCTAGTGGAGCCATTTCCAAATGCAACAAAGAACAAAGAAAGCCGACACCAGGACCTTGTTTACATGATGTTTTTCATGAAAGCTCCAAAGGAAAACACAAGACGCCACCCTGAATCTATCACAGTCAGTGGCCCATTACTCTGGCATGAAAATAAAAGTCAGTCAGTGCATTTGATTTGCTGGTATTACTTAAAAACAGAAGTATTGTAACAAAATAAAGAACTCGTGTTTTTTCCAAAGTGACAAAAAAGAGCCACTGTTCCCTGTGATGAGTATTTACACTTTTTATATCAAGCAGCACGTTAAAATCTCCTCCAAAATAAACCACACAGCATTTGAGCTCACATAATTTATTTCCCCTCAACCCCCCCCCAAAAACTATGAAATATTTGTACACAGTTAACAGATGTTCTTTTGACAATACAAAATTTACAGACTTGACGTTGCGCACATCGACCACCCACATCACCATGAACGTCACACAGCAGCGTGTGAGCTGCAAAAACAAACGTGGTCCGTCATCTAGTCACACTGTAAGTGTTCGTGCAAAGGAGCAAATTGTGCACAATGCTACCTTGTGTAGTAATGACAACACACATACTCAATCCCATTTAATGGAATACCTCTTTGGGTTTACATGTCATATGATACAGTTTTGATGAGATTATATCCTGACACATATTGCGTGTTTGTTTAGAATATGCAACATTTGCTAACAATTAAAATAATCTTGAAATGATTCACATTAATTTCATTGAGTCTCAAAAGAGTGCAAATTTTTAATACAGTGTGGGGGATGCAACTTTCTTTGTCTTTTCAAAACTGCAGGCACTTTTCACCATGAAAAAAGTGGTCCGAAAAATGGCAACTATGTCTCTTTTTCACTGCATTCGCTGCATGTCTCTGCGACCTATGTTTGCATCTCCTTCTGTTCACCCAGGCCCGCCTCGGGTCTCAGCTGCTCCAGGTCCTCCTCGGAGCTGCAGGCGCTGTGCCGCGTCCCGCGAGAGAAGATCCGGCGACGCGACTGAGCGCTGAGGTCCAGCAGGTCGAAGGAGTCGGAGGAGAAGAGGCTGTCCTCACTCACCACGCTGGACGGGCGGCTACGGCGCCCCTCGCCGGACCGGAGGAGCTGCTGCAGAGCTTCGGGGAATATCGCCGGGGCTGAGCAGGGCGATGAGTAAGCGTTGTCTGGGAGATCCAGGCTGCGGGAGAACTTGCCGTTGCGCTTCAGGATCCCCTTTCGCCTTCTCACCGCCTCTGTGCGCATGGTGGGACTGTCCTCTGCTGCTGGGACACGTGAGCACGTCCCCCCTGCATCAGTCTCCTTGACTCCCACTCCAGAGCCTTTTCTTTCCAAGGAAGAGCCGTAACCTGACTCCCCTCCGTACAAGTTTTTCAGAATACCCTTCTTAGGCATCTTTGAGGAAGGCTGACTGAATGTGGACGGAGGTGGCAGGCTGGTGGACAAGACATCAGCGTGAGAGTGAGCGAGTGCGCGCGTTCGACAAGGCTGGGGAAGAGTGTTACACAGCTGGGAGGGAGTGTTCTCCTTCGGGGGGCTGTGAAATACTGAATCCAAACTTCTCTGGTGTTTTAGGATGCCTTTGGGTTTCTTTCTTTCGCTGCCGGAACTGGAGGAGGCGGCGGCGGAAAACGTCGGCGGTGCACCCACACACCCGCCACATGCTCCCAGTGCCGTCTGGTGAATCGCATTCTCCTTGCGGGACTTCCTGAGGCTCAGACTGCCTCCGCGGGCTCTCCCACCGCCGCCGTCGCCTTTCAGAGGCAAAGTGAAGTAGAAGGAGTTCGGAAGTGGACCGGAGGGGTCCGAGGACGGGCAACAGGGGTCAACGGTCATATTGGCGGCGACCCGATTCTGCCAGTCGATGTAACGTGCCAGCAGCGGGGAGGGGCACTCTTGGTGAGGGGGGGAAGGGCAATCGCACACACTCTCTTCATAGCCCCAGTTGACCCACCAGTGGTTGGCCACGTCCTCGATGGTCGCCCTCTCATCAGTGCGTACTGTCAGGAGCCAGTCAATAAGGGCGCAGGCGTCTGCAAGAAACGACAACTTATTTGAAAACATCAAAACGGCAAAAAAAAAAAAGCTAAATGTACAACGAAGTGACGAAACCAACGACATCAATCATGGCGAATCCGCTAATTATCTCCGGTGGTGACGCGAGCGCTGCAGAAGGTCACCTGAAGGAGGGTTGGGTCTGCGATAGCGACCCTGGCTGATCTGCTCCGTCAACTTGCTGTGGCTGGCGCCGTCAAACGGCATGCTGCTGTAGACCAGGGCATACAGCAACACCCCCAGAGCCCAGCAGTCCACCTATCACACAAACAGAAACACAGACACACAAAGGATGAACAATGATGACCTAAATAGAGCTGTTTTGATGGCCCACTAAACTTTTCCCCTTTTCTTCTAAGCATTTATCTATGACTATCGTGGTTGTACAACCACACCAAGGGCAATATTTGTTGAATGCTTTCACCGTATGCCACTGTATGGTGATGAAACCACGAAAACCTTCACATGTCTACCCACATTATTCAATACAGCCCGACTCTATCATGTAAAGAAACAGTTACCACCCACCTCCGGTCCCTGATAAGGAAGTCCTTTCACTATCTCTGGGGCTGCGTACAGTGGACTCCCACAGTAGGTCTGCAGCAGCGAGTCCTTGTGGAAGTGATTCGACAGTCCGAAGTCAGCCAGCTGCAGAGAACCGAAGAAAAAAAAAAAAAAAATCGACAAAGGATCAATATCGTTTGTTTTGGTTCCCTTTAAATCTCCTTGTCTCAAACTTTCGGAGCAGTGCATGTTCCAAGGGGCAATCACGTAGCTCCTGAACTCGTTCAGGCACTAAACCGCGGCAAACGTGATCAAGTGAAATATCAAGCCTTGTTCATAAGTTTGGGGGACTTATCAGAAAACTGCTTGAACATGTGTGACTGGAACAAACAAGTTGTCTGACGGATGACATAACAACTCTGGAACTAAAAAAAAAAGAAGCCCCCCACAGCCGTGGATTCAGATTGCTGTTGACACGTTCCACCTTTTTCCAGTGTTCATTTGCTCATTCACCTCAACACTCACACTTATCCTCACGCAATTCGGATTCCTTTTCCGTGAGTATGCACTGCGGACTTTCAGTCATGCAGCAAAAACACAATAACTCTGAGCTATTCCTTTGGAAGGAGCCAAAAATAGGTGCGCGGCGCTTTGGCCGGCGCAAGTGTGAGGGAGGAAAGAGGAGCGGGCCAAAAACATCAGGCTGCTTACACTCACGTAACGGAACAATCACTCGCTGGAGGCTGCGAGCGCCATACACAGACATACGGTGTCTCCTCTCTATCTGAAGAGATTATTAAGGTGCACCAGTCCACTATCAGACCGCGTGGTGTTAAAAATATTCACCATGACAGCTTTATTTCCATGGCGGAGCAGCATGGAGGGGGAAAAAAAAGAGGCCTCACATACGGAGGGTGACATTGTTTATACACACCTCCTCATTCTTATTACACACAGGGACGATAACAAATGTGAGGACTGAACAATGTTTGAGTGTGTTACTGGGTCTTCGTGCATGCATCTTGCTGTGTAAATTGCCTTGAACCGACCGCGGATACATATTTGTGAGGTTACTGTAACCGTGTCAGTGGCATACTGTTCAAGTGTTGAGGGCTTGTATAACATGCTGCTGTCTGGTAAACATACACTCAGAAGCACACGAGTCGTTGAACTACACAAAGCAGCAGAGCACTGACGACGCAGTGATTCATCTGACCGTTTGGGGTTCGTAAAGGTCTTTGGTTGAATCCCAGAGGTAACCTTCAATTGCCAGGCTCCTTTCAGGGCAATACCTTTTCTCCAAACACAGAAACCCAATTCTTAGCTTTAACCCTCACCTCAAACCGGGACCCTAATCTAACTCTGATTAAAACCCTGAAAAAGACCCCAAGATCTTGAGCTCAATTGGGCGAGCTTGAAGAGCAAAAGGTCCCTGCTTCGATCTTAGTCCACTGATGTGTACCAAACTATATCTACCTTTTTGACATATAAGTGAATTAAAAAAACAAAGTTTTTCAGCTGCAAGAACATCATGCAAACAAACACTTTTTTTTCTGATTTCCCAAAGACATTCCCCCATCCCATCGAACAAAATGTACACTTGTTAAACACCAGCAGTTGGACTGAGTGGGCACTTTCTCTATTAAAGGCTGCATCATGTGATGGGTATGCTGCAGGAACACGTTTATAGCTCCCAGTCCAGAACAACAAGTCTCCCACTGAGCAGCCTTGTGACGTTAGGCTTGACTAACACATCTTACCTAACACGTCTGACTGTTCCTGTTTCCTACACATGCCACATCAAGCGGCTGTTGTGCAGACATTACATGCACATGCATTGCGGAGGGACTCTGTCATTTCCTGCTGCGGACCTGGTGTAAGCACGGTGTGGTGGACCTGCGGTGGTGAAGCTGGCAGCGAATGAAAAGCTGCTGCGAGTCTGCACGTTGTGTTTTTCCTTTGTGTCGGACAGACAAAACACACATGTATTTAAAAACTTTGGACTGGCACAAATGCCAAGATTGCAGCTGGATTCCCAACATTCCCCTTTGACCAGGCACAGCCCCCTTATAAGGAGAGAACCGTCCAAATATGGGAAAGTCTCCCCTGGGTTCTTTTATAGGATCCTTCACTTGTTTGTTCAGGTTCAGCATGCATCACCAAGCCACACATTAACCCTGCAAGCAGAGATTGGACGGATGTACTTTTGTGATGGGTTGTTTGCATCTTGACAACTGTTTGATGACCTGCATAATGATCGCCGCTACAGAAAACAACCAGCCGATCTGTTGACTATCAAACACAAAGGGGAAGACTGAATAACTCATGACAGACCTCACGAGTCAAGCCATGTATGTTTTTTGGGACGTATGTATGTTTACTGTTCATTTGTTAAACTTGGCCTCTATTGATGTAAAACTGGACCAGTCCTACCTTCACATTCAAATCCCGATCTAAAAGGATGTTCTCCAGCTTGAGGTCCCGATGGACGACATTGTTCTGCAAGAGACAGGAGAGACACACATGAAGATGGGTACGTGGAGAATCGCGACGAAGGCGATCGTAATGTTTTACTGGAGAAGACAAAAGAGAGCGCTTCAGTCTGGGATAAACCATCTTGAGCCTCAGATAAAAGGAGACATCTGTGTCACGTTAATTCCTCTGGAGGAAAAGAAAAGTCTGCGGGGAGATAAAGTGTTTCGCTGATGAAGTAGGAAGTGATTCATAAGAAGAGACAAAGCTGCGATAGATAAGCGTGACCACCCAGGAGGTACTGTGGATGGGAAACCTTAAACACTGCTGTCAGTCTTTCTCAGAGAGCCTCCCGTCTTTCAGTAATTACATCCTTTTGGGGCTCTTGGGTGGAGGAAATGACCCGTGACCTTGTTCTGTGCAAGTTGGTGCAAGCAAGAGCTGGCTGAATTGAGAATGAGGTTATTATTTGAGCCTACAATTGAAAAAAAAAAAAGAATCTGAAGTTGTTTTAAAGAGGCAGATTACTCTCATTCTTCTCTCGGAGCCTTGCTAATCTCTCCATGTGCACCGCATACCTCCGAGGCACGTTCAATAATTCATTCATGCCAGAACATTCGTGTCTATTTTGGGACAATATTTGAGGGCAAGAGGAGCACAAAACCCACCTCGCCACGTAATACGAAGCTCCAGGAGCCAAAGTCCTAATCTCTGAGTTTCATGTGACGGATTCCTCAAGAACCCAACCGGTCCAAAAAAAGACTAATAGAAAAACAAAACCTCTGTGTCATGTCCAGCTCAGCTGACTGTCAGGCACAGACACTCACTTCTGTATCAGTAATAGGATTTATGTATTTCCCTGGTAATTCCTGCTTTCTGGCACATCTATTGAATATATGTACACAACAATGAAAACAAAGGAACAAAAGAGGCGTGTGTTTCGTTGCCGAAGGCTTACACTAATGAAGAAGGTGAAGGGAAGTTTCTTTTTCAAGCAACATGTTCGTTAAATGTGTTAGTGTGTGACTGCAGAGCAATCAAGACCTAATGCGTGCTTAACCCAGAGAGATCTGAAAACTCGAGTCAAGTTTTTCTGCAGTATTAGGATTAGGATTTGGTGGATTTAGTTGTACAGTATTTGCTTATGCCCAGATGACTATTGCAGCATGCAATTCAGCACGTGTCTGGATGTGGCTCCCTCCTTTTTGGACTGAATTCTTGCGGAGCAGATGTTTGCAGTACGTGCACATGTGCGAACCTTGTGGCAGTAGTGGACGGCAGATGTGATTTGTCGGAAGATGCCTCTGGCTTCTGTTTCTGGCAGTCGTCTCCTCTCCTGAATGTAATCATACAGCTCCCCTCGGCTGGCGTACTCCATCACTATCACGATCTTATCCCGGCTCTCGAATACTGTCAACGCAGGAGGCGGGGAATGATCAGTGCACAGCGACAGCCATTTTTTTTTTAGAGGTATGAGCGGATGCCTCCAATAAACAAAACAAGAGAAACAACATGGTATTTATTAGGTGGTTAAATATTGCTATACCATGACTATGGGTGAACATCTGTGCTTCTCACTTTTCTGTACATATGAAGGTTTATTTTTCCTTATTCTAAAGCTAAATAAAAATATACTTTGTGGTTTTGAGCAAAACACAATTCTTCACGAGGCCCCTGAACTAAAACTCATTTTTCTTCCCCGCTCTTTAATTCTATATTGTAGTTATTTTCCCTGCGTCTAAAAGATTAGGCATGCATGTCTTTGGGGCACGTTAGTGTGCGTTCACAGTTGTACCTTCATGGATGCGTATGATGTTGGCGTGCCTGAGCGAGGAGGTGATCTCGATCTCTCTCTGGATGTGGATTCTGTCCAGGTCGTCGGTGATGCGCTCCTTGCGAATGGATTTGATGGCCACCTGAGGAGGAAGACGCACAACTGAGTACATACGTAAAACTTTTGAGAAAACTACGGGACTCAGTCTAGTTTGGAGGAGAACAAACCAATAATCACGCCACAAGTCAAGAGAAAGTTTTCGGGAAGAACCACTGGTTAACAGTTTCTTGACCTGCAACAATCCCACAGATGCAACCATGAAATGGGCTGTGAATTGACCCATCCAGGGCAAAGACTTGCACACTAAGGCATACATGTAACGGGGATACAGTTACTCCCATACCCAAATAAAATCTCCCTGGTATTAGAGGTGATTATGAGGATTTTGCAGGCTGGATGGTGAGAGCGGGGCTACAGTGGTTTGAGCACGCTCCGAGGCAGAAGGCCTAACCTCATTAAATCCGATGAACTCACAGTACCCCAAGGTAACCCCCAACCCACAAATACACACTCAGACACTTATTACAATTTAAGCACCAAATAAAATACATAAGAAGTACGTCACGTTGTGTCATGACAGCAACATAACAAGCGGGGGTTTCATCCCCCTGCGGCACAATCATGTCAGCAGCCACAGTCTTCCCGTGAGCGCTGCTCTCCCGGGTCACAACTCCAGCATTCCCAGCTGCCGGAAGAACGTCGACGAGAAAGTGAAAGACACAATTCACACGCTCCGTCACCCGCAGTAGTTACACAACACGGCACAAACACACTCTTGGGACAGAGCTGACCCTCAGTCACTGATGTGGGCCAGTACCGAAAAAGTAATGTCTCTATTTGTTTCTTTTTTTAAAAAAAAAAGTTGTGTCTTTACTGTCATTTAGTGCTCCAGTGAAGTTTTATTCTCTCAGTGAAATACGTTGCATGCTGACATGGCACCTTCCCGAGGTACACATAATCAGTTGTTGTCAGAAGAATGCTGCGTGTTGAGTGTTCAGGAGATAATAGGATGCGAACTTGCATGCTCACCAAGTCTTTCTGACCTAAATATGAAAGGTGAACAGCAAAAAATGATCTGCACAAGGGAGGAAAGTAAGTGTAGGAAGTCTGGTCAGATTTTGTCAAAGTATGTGAACTGTGGACTAAAAAGCTGGCACTTCATTCGAACTCGAACACTCAATTTACTCGCCCTCAAGACTCGACATTACTGCCCGATCAGCAGAGAAGACAGACACACTCTGGGCACCGTTCCCCCTTCAGGGCACTAAGTGCATTTTTTTTTTTTTTTAGTAAAGGCACGTGTGAGGGGAGGAAGTTCGATGACCTCACCCCTGTGGATGCAAATATGCTGTGTTTGCGTCATGAGTTTATAAAAACCCCAGAATCCTTCTCAACAACAATGTGTCGTTGTTCCAAATAATGTGCTGCGTGTGGAAAAAGCGTCCCCACACTGTGATCCATGTTGGAAACATGAGTAGCTGCGTGTGCGGGAGTCACGCAGATGTAGCCGGATATTGTTTCACATTAAAGGAGAATGTGACAAAGGGAGGAATTTAAACGCGGCTCATATTGTGTCGATGCACCGCGGGGACTGCGATACTGAGTTCAAACCACACAAAGCGCAGCTCTCCTTCTTTGCTGCTGTCGCTTCGGGGTCTTGGGTCTGTCCTGACGGCATTGTTCCTCGGCACGAACCTTCGGCCCGCCGACTTACTGCAGGTGTTTTTCTCAGGTGTGGAGTCATGAGCGCGCATGTGAGGAGCTCCAACTTCCTTGCACACACACCTATATTGTGTTGCAGGAGCCTGAGCATCAAGAGAGGGGCCTGCTTTAAAGATGTTGCTGGTTCGGATGAGGTCGAAGCGAGAGAAACAACCCAGTCCGAGCAGCAACTTGCTTTTGTTGAAGTGGATTCCTTTTGTGTTTTTCTGTTTTAACGTATAATATTACAAATGATTGTCCCAGATTACAGTACATGCAGACTGGGTCCACTCACTGAGTGGGAGGTATTTCTACCTTGATGCTGCAACAGCTAAAAGTGACACACAAAGGGGGAAAAGTCAAGACACTCACACAGCAAAGCCTACAAATTCTTCTCATTTTTGTTCGACAACTTTTAGCAAGATCCTACATCGCTTGATAGCTTTACCAAACTCACGTAACCCAAATAACCAAACCAAATAAACATATTATTCTCCATTGTTTTCTGTTTATCTCATGCTGTACTTACAATCAACTCCCGAGCAAATACTTCAACATTTTAACAAAGGGGAAATGTAAAGTCTGCTTTCGAAACAACGATTCACTCGGTAAAGCTTCTGAACTTGACAGCCTCACAAAAAATGTAAAAAGTTGTTTTCTCCTCTCTTCTTCCTTTTCTCGCTTTGAAGCTGTCTCCTCCTCTGCCTCCACCCTACACTTAAACAACAGGCCCCTGGTCTTGTTTCCAAAAATAATGTCCGTTTTGTTTCAAGGAATCCTTGGTATGCGCTGGCTAATGGCTCAAGGAATTCAGCGTTTTCCCGTTGTCCCACCAAAAACCCACTCACCCTACACATGCGCGCTCGCACGCACACACACATCAGTGACCTCTTAACCACCACCAACCACGTCTCTGCCCTTTCTCTCTTTGCCCTCTTCTGTCAGGAGTGGAAGCAGCTCAAACGATGAGAAGTCTCACTTTCACAATCTAACTGTAAAAGAAACAGAGATTATCCCGATTACCCCGTGTTTGTTTACTGAAAAAACAGACGGGGAATTTGGGGCTGATGAGGCCTCTGTCTCTTTTGTGCTCAGATCTCACCAGAGTGAGGGATTAAGGCCCGACCGCAGACATAAACCCACGATTATGCTAACTAATCTGGCACCACGCTCTGTTTTTAACCTACATATACCGAATGTTAGGTTAAATGGAAACATATTAGACTATTAAGTCTGTGTGTGTGTGATAGATGTGTGGGTGTGTGTGTGTGTGTGTCTGTGTCTGCATTCGCTGTGTTTCACTGAGCTCGTGGTAAAGCAGGTCAGACTCCTGGTCGGAGGAGACAATTGTAGTAATTTTATCCCCTTGTTCAAGTGCTGGGTGACTCAGACAAAAGGCATCTCGGCCTGGCAGCACAGGAAGCAAGAACAGTGTGCAGCATCAGTGAGTGAGCTCTGTTCACACACACACAGACACACACAGACACACACAGACACACACAGACACACACACACACACACACACACACACACACACACA
>JASSRZ010000053.1:8773126-8790097 GCA_032164315.1 Malacoctenus gilli | reverse complement strand
ACACACACACACACACACACACACACACACACACACACACACACACACACACACACACACACACACACACAGCCTTGCCATCCAAAAGCTTACATCCACCTCCAAGTGGGCAACAGGGGATCACAATGTCTTCAAAAAGTAAAACACTATACTCTAACAAAAACAAGTTTCCTTGCGCCCATTTCTTGGAAATACAGACTGCTGGAATTTGCCAAAATTACAGTCGCACATATCAAAGAAAACAACCCACAATTACATACTTTCTAAAATCTATCCTTGGAAGCTGGTCATTGGACTTCTTTGGAAGGCACCCATTGAGAATCTGTGTTTCTGAATGTCTTCCGCTTCCCTTTAACGTTTTGGCCAATCACAGATTGAAAATGGGCTCCGCAGTCTCCCTTTAAAATTTGGAATCGGGAATCACTTTTCCATGTAACTTTGCAAAAAGATCCAGAAAAAAGGGATCTGGAGGTCAGTCATCCCAGGAATAATAAAGCAGATTAATAAGAATAAATGTGAATTATAAGCTTTCGAGCTGAAAATACTGGAGAAGCCTGTCTGCTGCAACAAATACAACGGCAGATGATGCTCCCGTGAGGGCTGAGGTGGTCCAGCAGGGCACTCACCGTCTTCAGGGTCGCTCTCTCCACCGCTCTCTTCACTTTGCCGTACGTGCCTTTCCCCAGCGTCTCCATCACCTCGTAACGGTGTTTCAAGTTGTGCTTGTGTTGGTGTTTCTTCACCTCCACCGGGGCCGTCGAGTCCACCGCTGCGTGTCTCTGCCCGCCCGCCTTCGGGGACCGCTCCCCGTCCCCGCGGTCCCTGGAAGCGGCGTCCTGCAGACAGCCGAGCTCGGAGCGGTCGCCGGTGTTCATCGCGCCTCTGCTGTCCGCCTCGCGTCTGCCCATCCTCCCCGCGCACCTGTCAGTGTGCGCTCCCCCACGAGATCACCCCAAAATTGTAATTGAGTCCTTCAAGAAACCAGCAGCTGCTCGCAAACTGTGTCAATAGAGCCGACGAGGAGATGGAGATGTGAAGGAAGGAACCGAGAGCAGCCGTCCCATCCTCCTCCCTTCTCCTGCCTCCGCCTCACCCTCCCTCTACCCTACCAAACACAGCAACAGGAGCGATGGGAACCACATGTTCAGGAGCGATGGGTGGAGCCTCCTCCATACCAGCACCGGCTCTCATAGCAACTTCCCGGCCAGTTAGCAGTCATTTGGGATCATTTGGGGTTTTTCTGCCGGATCATGGGCTTCTTCGACCGACAGGAGGGGCGGGAAGAAGGCACGCGAGGAATGTCCTGCGGGTCAGACCCGCCACAAATCCACCACTTCAGACGGAGATGTTTGTTGATGCTTTCATTTTCCATGCAGTGAGCTGTAGGAAAAAAAAATTAGTAGCCTACATCTTGGAAAATACTTTGAAGACTTTAGGTAGAGCTCAGGAAAAAATAGGTATTGTTGGCATCACAGCCTGAAGTCTGAGAGTCTTTAGATGTAAAGTCTAAATATAAATATACAGCCTACTTTTATCATCCAAGAATAATAGCAGAAGAGAAGATCAGTCTGTAAGGTTGACTGTCACAAAGGTCCCAAATTATCACACTGGAATGTGAAGAAGTGTCTTAAAAAAAGTTATTATTCAGTGGTAAAGTTCAGCCTTCCTCAATCAGTCACACTTCTATATATTTTGGTTCAGTTCAATCTATTTCAATCAATTCCTTTTCTAAGTCATCTGACATCACTCTCATATTGTTGCTTTAGAAATGCTTGAAGTAAAAGTCAAAGACGTACTGAACTTCAGAACATTTGGGATGTTCCTGCGATTTTAATGTTTTCTCATGAAATGTAATCCTTATTTTGGCTGGAAGCCTCGAAGCTACACAAAATGTCTCTTCAACAACGTTATTCCAGACAAGTTCAGCACTTCGTCATCATGTTCGGCTCACGGTCAATAAATTAAGTTACTCATTCAGATAGTTGGGCAATAGTTTGTTTTATTAGAGGAAAAACATGAATACAGTGATAGTTTTAATCGGCTTTTGCTCTGATTGGCAAACTTTATTGATCTGTAAAAAATAAAAAAAGAGAAGGTGAGGTTTCAGAAGACAAACACTCACTTCTCGCACTTTCTTTTCATTAGCATCGTTGCGCAGGGAAGGTCGGAGGGCATCAGGGTGTGAGGAGGTCTCTGGGATTCAGGTTCGCCACCAAACAAACGTCATAGCTGTCCTGCATGGCTGCTCGTCTTTCCACCACCGTCCACACACTGTCCTCGGGGTCCAATTCCAAGATTTCCTTGGTGATGATGTCATGGCGGCCTGGAGACACGAGAAAACACGAGATGAGAGCGGCGGCTGAGCGAAATCTAATTTCCACAGACGTGGCCTCATCAGTGAGCTCTTTGCATTCCCCGATGCAAGCAGAATGCGTCCCTCGTGTCTTCAGCAACAGCAAGCCGAAACCATTTCCGCTTTGAGGCAACGCGAGCTCGTCCGTGATGCCAAAAGGCTGCTGCAAGAACAACCGAGATGGGGATCAGTAATCACCGGCTCCCTTGTAGTAACCACAGACGTAGAGCTTCCCGTCCACCACTCCTGTGTTGGAGGCGTTGGTTCGAAGGGAGAGCAGGGACGTGGGGAGGGTCGGTCCTGCCCTCCAGGTGTCTGCGCCTGGGTTGTAGATCTCCACAGAGCTCAGGCACCGACGCGACTGTCCACGGTCCTCCCCATCACAGCCGATACCACCTGGTTTAAAAAAAAAACACATAGAACTGTATTCCAATGCAGAAAAGAAAAAAAAAAACTTGTTCAACCTAAATGTGTATACAGTTTTGCAGTCTCGCCTAATACGTAGATTTCTCCGTTGAGGACAGCGGTGCCACAGCGATACCGGGAGTATTTCATGCGGGCACACTCTGTCCAGCTGTCTTTGC
Organism: Malacoctenus gilli; assembly: GCA_032164315.1. Classification (NCBI taxonomy): domain Eukaryota; kingdom Metazoa; phylum Chordata; class Actinopteri; order Blenniiformes; family Labrisomidae; genus Malacoctenus; species Malacoctenus gilli. Next base: position 8,787,160 of record JASSRZ010000053.1, on the reverse strand, counting down.
CCGGGTCGAACTGGAACACGCGGTTATTCAGCTTGTCAGGCTCCTCGTCCGGCTCCTCCTGAGCGATCGGCAGGTGGATTCGGGCAGAAGAAGAGCAAAGCGGAGAGACGCATGAAAAAAAGGACAATGGCTGAGAAATTACATGAGAGCTTTGAATGGCTGTGAAACCTGAGTTCGAAACGGCATTGGATCTCGAGCACCTTGCACACATATCATGATCATAACAATTATATAACTGATATTTGTATACTGACACAATTGTAGGAGCATTCTTGTGACGCATGCAAGTGAGAAACAGTCTCATTTCACCCCAGTCACTCAACTTGTCTGTTTTGAGTTCACCAGTAGAGGGCAGCATTGTTTTAAAATGTTGGTGGTCCAGAAATTCTTATTAATTTTACTTCCACCCAGTTTCTGTCTATACTTTTGCAGAAAAAAACCCTGCCATGTTCATTTCTGTTGTGTGTGTCTGACTCAATCTATCGGAAGATCATCGCCCCTGTGACGGATGTGTGTACCTGCGGCGTCCAACCTCCCAGCACATAGAGGTGGTCCCTGAGTCTCACAGCACAGTGGCAAGCTAAAGCGACAGGCAGCGGAGCGAAGCTCAGCCAGCTGCCCCCTCTCTTCAGCGACCACCTCTCCACGTTGTTCGTGATGGCGTAGTGGCTGCGCACTCTCGTCTGCCCGCCGATCAGGTAGAGTGCGTCGCCCACCAGCCCCAACGCGTACATGTCCCTGTACGGTGCTGAGCACACCTCCACCCAGCTGTTCTCCTCTGAACTGGCGTACCTAAAAACAATAGCAGGACTTTTGGGAGCCTTGCCACTTGATAATACACAAACATTTTACTTGTTGACACACACACACACACACACACACCCACACCTGTAGATGTCGACCCTTTTTGTCCTGTGCTGGTCTTCTGCCTCGACAGCCACCACAATGCCGTTGTCTCTGGTCACTGCGCCTGCCGTGATTTGCCCCTCACCTCCACAAGCCACCAGAGGGGAAGGGATGTAGTAATTCTTTCTACCAGGAGGTGAAAAGCAAAAACTCAGGTCAGCATGTCCTCCACGCCTGGCGGGAACCCCCTCCGTGTTCACTCCGCCCAGACAGAGCAGCAAATCCGTCGTTTCCATGCCATAACGAAGGGCGGGGCGCGGTGGAGCCGAAGTCTCGCAGAGGCCTGACGTCTGCAGGGCAGCATCGATCATCCCAAAGCACTCGGCGTCTCGCAGCAGCACCTGGAGGGGTTATTTCCAAGCCCGAAAGTTAACGTTGTCTCTCCAGATGTCGATGAATGAGATGTGACTTTCAGGGTGTGATCTGTTCCCCTCACATCTCCTCACCGGGTTTCTCCTCCTTGCCTTGCGGAGAAATCCGGGGTCCACCAGCTCCAGCCGGACTCGCCTGAGCAGCTCCACAGCGTTGGCTTCACTCTGCCCGTCCCCCCTGCGCCTCTCGACCCAGCGCAGCACCAGCTCCAGCACGACTTCCTCCTGAGCTATGTTGAGGTCATCCGAGCCCAGCAGAGCCCCGAGACTCTGTGCGTCCAGCTCCAGCACTTCCTCTTCCTCACAAACCTAGAGGCAGGAGGGTCAATGATCGATGACAAGTCCGATAGAACAAACAATGCCTCGTTTAGTTTGGAGGAAGACCACCAACAAATACTGGACTGAGTGAGCATATTGAAAAACTAAGAAGCCCACTCCACTGCACAATGCCTGTGCACACGTTTCCCGGCACTGATGACGCAACTTGACAGAATCCAAGACCGCATGACATAAGGTGATCTGACCCGACCACAACATGCAATTATTGTATCACTGACATCCCAGACAGAAGTGGTTTTTTTTTTAAAGAATAACATCACTGTCCCACTCGTTGTGACAATATTTACCAATGCTGCCGCCATTGCTCACCTGTGCAAAGTGTTGACAGAGGTATCTCAAGGCACAGTCAGCCAGACTTGTCGCCCCCAGGTCTCTGGCCCAGTGGTACAAACCAACACAGTTGGAGGGGTCCATGCAGACCTCCATGTGGCTTTGACACAACCTTTTTGCAGGGGCAAAACAGAGACAGGAGGTGCACCAAATGGTCAATACTGCCTGCTCCCTTCAACTCATAGCACGTCTTTATTCATTCCCAGTTTCTGTCTCGACCTGAAGGCTCCATCCACGTGGAGCAGGAAGGCAGCAGCAGCCACTCCTTGGATGTTGTTGTTGGAAAGAGGGAGCTCTGCACGGTACATATAGTCCAGCAACAGCTCCAGGCTCTGAGCAGGAGTGTCTCTGAGAGGCACCTCTCCTCCCCGGGTCTCCTTGAGGCCACATGTAAACATGGCCTGAGCAGAAACATTCATTGAAACGATAACATTTTAATCAAACAACACAGCAACATATCTGCATCAGTAATGCAAAACACGTATTCTGATCCCTCTGGGCGTCTGGTAAGTATTTTACATGGCCTCTTTACCTGGAAATAAGGACTGAATGCAGACAGCACCACCTTGTGGCAATGAAAGGGAACCCCCTCTGCCAGAAGCACCACATCCGTCAGCTCCTTCGTTGCTCTCATCCTCTCAAGCTGTCTGAGCAGCAGTAAACCATGTTCTCCCCGAGCGGGTTCCAGCACATCTGCATCCATGGTTTCCTGTGGTTACAGCGGCGCTGTCAGCACAGGGACAAACATTGACGAAAAAACAGCCTCAATTCAACATGCAACTCTAACTGACCTGGAAAAAGACCAACACGAGTTTTGGTAATTTTTGAAACTAAAAATTAAAAATTATGAAATACTATAAAATGGTAAGTGTTTATTCGCTGATGTATTTTTATTTTCTTATCTGAATTCTGCTTCAATTTTTTAATTGTATCTTAGGACAATGGTGTGTTGTTCTAAGCAGAAGGCCTCACAATGAAGACAATGTTTAATTCCAGGTTAATGTTCTTAGTGGAGTTTCTCATGGTGAGACAACTTCCTATAATCCAAAGCTTCCCTGGTTGATCTGTGGCTCCAAATGGACTGCGTGTGTGAGAGTTTAATTGCGAGTCCCTCCCCCTGTGTTTTTCCTGTGACCATTTGATGACCCGTCCTGGGTGGAGCCTTTCTGCCTTTTGCCAAATGTCAGCATGACTTCTCAAGGTAGGTGTAAAAAGAGTCAATAGAGGGTGGTTCTCCTAGGTTTTAAAGATTCCTTACTTTGAGACTTTTCCTACTAAAATCAGTCAGGTCAATAAATAAATAAATACAGACCACTGGTGGCCATGGTTCTGCTAATATGCTAACAACTAATTAGCAAAGCCAGCATTTCCAATGGGAGACCAGCAGTAACATCACCTTTGGTAACCTTAGAAACCAGCAAACCAAGCCGATTAAACATAATATAGCTTTTTGTATGTGATTTTAGCATTTTTGAACTAAAAAACCAAACTAAATTCACATGAAAAAAGTTAGAGGTTATCTTTCACCAAGAACTTTACAGTTTTTAATTAATGGTTTGTGGTTTTAGCATTAGCCAAGTTAATGTTTCAGTTTGTGGATTAAGGGTTGATGAAATTAAAGTTTTTTTAATTAGCTTTAGCCACTACTGAGAAACCTATAATTGACTACACACACTTCATTCACATCAAAAGGTTGTTTCCGACCTAAAAAAAACTTTTGATAATATCATTTTCTTAGCTTAGGAAAGCAAACAAAAGGCCCTGTTTATAGAAGTTTTTACCTATGTAAACATTGTTTTGAGTGTGGCCTGGGGCAGCCGGCTCACCAACTCACATACTCACAGAGTTTATTATATTGACACTATCAGTGGTTGAGCTAAACATACACAGGACAGCCCGCAGGCATGAGCAAGCAGCAACACCTCATGCGAGCGAGCACGGCTTCAGCTAAACACATGCAGGAAAGAACAAACCATACCAGTGGTGTCCGAAGACTACCGCAGGCCAAGACTCAGACGCTCCTGGACTGAGATGGCATTGGCTTGGATCGGTTTGAAAACTACACAGTCTGTTACTTTGTGCTACTAGCTGTCAGTAAGCTGGGCCGCAGCAAGCTCACCACTAAATGAAGCTTAAAATAGACCAGCAAGGGCCTGTGGAGCTGTTCCTGTCCTGCTGGGAAAAAAAAAAAAAAAAGCGCACTCAAACACAGAGGAGGGTCAGGTGCATATTTTGAACTGGGGTTGTCGAGAAAGCAGGCAAATAATTCCACAGTTGTGGGAAAATATAAAAAATATAGGTTAAAAAAAGGTGAAGGGCAATATTACAAATACGTTTTTTAAATAGCTTTACTTTCAAGTGATTTTTTTGAGAATGTGATTTAAATTTAAGCGTCAGGGGTCCAAAGACAGATGCGTGAAAAGTTCTTGAATCTGTGATCAAAGAAGTGTGAAGGATGAGCAGTGAAAAAATATTTGGTGCTATTAGATCTTTATATGAATGATTTAAGGCTGTAGATTCACTCACACATCACTTTGTCGAGTTTCCACTAGATTTCACTAAAATACAGCTCGGAATTTTACAATATTAGCGCAAGAAAGCCATAAAATAAACGGTCAATAAAACGGTCCCCCCTTTAGCAGGCAACAACACCTAAGTAGGTCAAAGTAACTGAAGGCTGAAAGTACAAGTATAACGCGAAATCACTGACCACGTGACTTCCGGTTTAGAGGCTCTGTCTTAGGTCCAAATGTGTTTGGAGGTGTGTCTGTTTCCCTGGCAGATTATTGGAGGAGTTAAGTGTTGTTTGCCAACAGTGTTTCCATGCACAGCATACTCTATTACACAACGGTGAGATATATGTGCTCCTCGTTTATAGACACCGTGGATTAATCAATGACACCGAGTTGGAACGAACATGCACGCAATAACTTTTGTGCACATGGGAAAAGGTCTTCCTCGCATGTGTTTGTGGCAGACGGCTCTGAAAACAACCTCTGGCCACATGCTTGCGTCACTAATCTTTCAGTTTACACGTGTGGCTGCTGTTGAGGCACGAAGGAAACGCTGACGCATATAAAAGATGACGTGAGGACATCTTAAACCGAGAGTCATCCAGTTTTATGAATCAGGCAGCCACTTCAAAGAAACCGAGAAGAGAAAAGCAAGTGTATTAAAAAACGCAATAAAACAGCAAATGGAACAAAACAGTGAGAGTTCAGTCTTGAGAGACTACTTGGAGATATATACACATACTTGCATGGACTCTGCAGGCTGACAGGTGTCACAGACCCATGCATCAGAAAAAAAAATTACACTTAAACATATTTTTGATATTGTTAGAGAATATTCATCACAAATGAATTTCTGGCCTACATGCTTCACAAAACAACACAGAGTACTTGAACTTTAACACAGTTAGTGTCGCTGTGTGTCTCAACGGCAGAAAAACACACAGGGAGGACGCCGACCTTGAGGAACCCACCGGCATGGCTGACACTTTGATACACGTTGCACCAGATACGGACATACAGATAACACATCCGTTAGGGAAGGCGGGCTCCATCTGGCCCGACCAGCATAGTATATTATCTCTGGATAATGGAAAAACGGGGCCGACCTCTTGAGGGGAAAGCATGTCAGACTCCTGCGCAGAATCCTGCTTTTAAACTCCATTTGCTTTAACTTTTGGAATCTTTTTGTTGATTAATAGTAACTCTGTCACACTTGTGTTCAACTTGAACATCAGCCTCAATCTCGTTTGCGTCTCGCCTAAAAACCTGCCTCAGGACCTGAGAGTAATCAAAGAACCGGCCGTTGGGACACGGCGGCCCGAGAGGGTCAGAAAATGCTCTCAGAAAACTCCCAACAATATTCATTCAATTACACACAGTCATGCACACGTGTATCAAGGCAAAAATGGAGGAGGTGATGAACCCGGACAACTTACTACCTCAAAATCTGTAGGCTTTTAGTCTTTCGTGGTAAAGTATGTGACGGATAAAACAACGACGACAAACTTGTAACAGGAAACCAAAGTCATGTTACAAATTATTAACTCTCAACATGATTACAAGTTCACATTGTGGTGTTGCTCTGACATATTCATGCCTTTTCTGCAGGAAGTGCAGGAACAACATAAAAAATATAATAATAAATGACACTCGTGGAACTTATGATGTGTCTTTTACCATGAAAAATCAAGTCAATTCAACTATTCAGTTTGCAATGCTCAAGTGAAGACAAAGCTTTTTCCTAAAATAAAGTAGGTCAGGAAGAAAAACAAACTTTCCGGCCACGAGAGAATATACAACCCTGGGTCACTTCATCCATTAACACCTCACCTCTTTATTCAAACTGTAAGCAGACTATTTACCTTTTGATAAGTCCTAATACAGACATAAAACAATTAGCTTTTTTGTTTTGACATATTAGGATTCGATTAGATTCGAGCTGTATCAGGCCTTAGATACCAGTGAGTTTATTTATTATGTCTGGCCCAGCCGTGTCATTTGCGAACCTGTGCAAAAACAGTACTTTCGGGACATATTCATGACACAGGCCGTGCTGCTAACTGTCATCTGAGGTTGTGTGGAAGTTTGTAAGAGAGTCCTGTGAAAGAGAATCAATGGAGTGTACAAAACTAAAAGGGAGAAGACACGTAAACGACCAGCTACGACCAAGCAAAACGGACAAAGCACAATTTACACACAATATACGCAGAGGTTACATTGTTTTTCAATACACTCAAAGTGGGTTAAAAGTGTTTGTGCCAAGTTTCATCTGCCTTTAATGTTCTCAGAGTAAGTTATCCTTTCAACCCTGCTCGGTCATCAAATTTTCCCTGAGATTAAACAGCAAACAGTTACATGAGAGGAACAGGGACTAGGGTTAATATGTGCTTGATCGCTTGCCGGCATGTTCAGCACTCATCTACTGCTGTTAGTTATTTGAGTCCTAAAACGAAGCGTCTTCCTGTGAGTGAGTTGTTCCTTTACGTAAATGCTGCAGGACGTGTGGGCGTGGATGCGTTGTTATTGGTCAATGATCAGCAATCTGGAAGTGATTCTAAATTATAACAAACAAAAATATGTTGTTTCAAGTGTTTGTTTGTTGGGTTTTTTTTTTTTTACGTTTTTTTGGGAGCATTGTTTGCCGAAAGAGAAAGCCTGACAGAAAGTATGTTAACCAGCTTCTTCACTCTGTCTTAAAACAACACACACGCACAAGGTCGTACAACTTGATCTTCCTCGGCAGTGTGGAGCATCATCAGTTAAAACATCGTTGACACATAAACCATCCAGCCAATGTTCAACGTGAATGAATAGGAAAGTAAAACCATATGTAGAAATGTTTGTGAGCAACAAAAGTGAAGGGACAACTCCACGATGAGTAAAAAGGTGTATTTATTCTATTTCTTTCATTAAATAATTGAACGCCAAGATTACTGGAGCATCACTTTCTATTTTCTTTTATCTCCTATCAAATAAAGCCTTGAGTTACAGGTAGGACTAGGTAATAAAATCTTGCCTACGTACTGGTTGCTCTTCAATGAACTATGTTGCAGACAGAGAGCTTTACTAACAAGATCCTGTACTTGACAAAATAGGTCTGTTTGAATGGTTTAACCTGTTCGCACACTATTCTGCTTTTCAAATGGTTCCAGAATCTACATTTTAACAAATAATGGGGACATTTTACAAACACACCATTTGCTCCAAATCAATGTGAAACTATTTAGTGCAAACAGATAGTCTGAGTGTTAAGACTTAGACTTGGAGAAGCCCTGTCACCACTGTGACTGATTGGCTTATTATATGGGGTCACCTGGCTCTAGGTAAGCAGCCCTTTATTTACTTTAAATGCTGAAGTGATACTTTGAACTCATTAAGGGCATTATTTGGTTGACCTTTAACATTGGGAAGGCTCATGGGGGTATTGTCTTTCTAGGCAGAAAAGTAGGATCCCACATTTTAACAGATATGATGTCCAGTTAGCCATTTTCTGTTGTAAACAAGCATAAGTTATAGATTAAATGCCACAGACATTTGAAGTCGACGTGCGAGAGCTCACGAAACAAAAGGTGTTGGTCAGCTCTCATTTATCAGGCTTAACCACGGACAGTGGACACTGCCACAGCTCAAGGTGCCTCCTCGTTCCTGCTGACTGTGAATGAGTTGAAGTTTTATCTCCTGAGTGAGTCAAGTTATGCAGCAATAAAGATAAGACGTATTCAGCCAGGATGGGGCTCACAATCCCCCCGAGCAGCAAAAGTTCCACATGTGAGAGATGTCTGTTCGTTACTTCTCAACATACACATCTCATTGTTGACATGTTTGTATATGCGAGCAACAGTTGTTTAAACGGTGGCGCTTCAGGAAGGCCCAGCATCAGACATACAAGTTATACAGCTTTTCAGCATTTTCCAGAGGCCTGGCCTCTCGACTGACTCCCAACGAGTTGATCACCATAGACTAACACACACGAGTGCGCACACAAACACATGCTACCTCAGGTGTACGTGTTCATGGCAGGGTCATTTGGGTTAGTGGCTGTTGTCTTATAAGGACAGAAAAGAAGCGGTCACTCCCACAGTCCAAAAACCAGCTGAACAAGCGAGAGCTGTTAGTGTGAGCAGAGAGGAGCCAAGAGACACCTGTGACCAGCGCTTCCATACGAAAAGGACCCTCCGGCCAGAAGGAGCAACTCAAACAGAGAGTGGCTGAACAGACTCAGACGGACGTGATGGAGACGGAGTACTTTGTGCGCCGGGATGTTCTGGATGAGCTACGTCTGGAGGAAGTGGCGCAAAAAGGCTCATGGTCAACCAAACCAACCCTGAGTGATCGAGTGAAAGACTCTATGAGGTAAATGCAGAAGTGACAACAACACGCAACAAACAGTATCTTTTCAGAACGCAACGTAACGTAACGTAACGTAAGAGTAGCTTCACTGAAAATATCTTTGTAAATCTGAATCTAAAATCGTTTATTGATTTAGCACAAGGCAAAGGTCATTGTTTTACTCAGCCTCGAGCTCTTTCACTGTCTTCTACTATCTCTTACTTGTGACACATTATTATGACATGAACATCGCGAAGAACCCTTGGATACCACAGAGTAATCACTATAGATCAGAGGATAGCAATGTTTACAGGAGGCTATGATGCTGTATGATAACAACTTAAAATGTTTACTTAGCCTTTCATTGTTCTTTTGGTTCGACAAATTCGAATTTACCCATTTTTGCTTTGACTATAGCGAAACAGTAGCATATCAGTTATACAGAACGGTCCTGTTTTTACAAGGCCAGGTGATAAAACAGCAGCTGTTACAACTCACAAGCTTCCTCATGTAGAGCGCTTAAAAAAAATGTGACTAGATGTTGATACGGATTTTAAGATCAGCAGTCTTCAAAATTGATTCTGTGTCCCACTCGGGCCTCAATGGTGTGAAAACCCGTTGCAGGTGTTCCTTTCCGAGGTTGAAGAGCATTCTTCTGAGCTGGATGCCCGTACTTGGCTGGTTGCCGCAGTACTCCATCCGAGAAAATGGCCTCGGGGACCTGATTTCTGGCTGCAGCGTGGGGATCATGCATCTGCCCCAAGGTCCGTCCAAATGATTGTGCACAGTGGTGGGAACTCAATTAATCATGTTTGTTTGCTCAAACTTGGTTCATGAACAATACGATTTAAGACAGATTTTGACCCTCTATTGAGTATCAGCATGACGGTGATTGAAGGCAAAGATAAGATACGGTACAATCTCGTGTGGGATATATTGCTTTCATACAACAGGTGTATGAAGAGCAACTATTTGATTGAAAGAAATATATTAAATAAACTAGTAATTTCTGATAAACAAAACAAAGCGGGGGTTTTTTTCTGAACACAGGCAACACATGCAAACAAACTATTTGTGGGGTCAAAGTAACGTATCGAAACGCCATTTCTCCTTTCATGAAAAAATTTGAGACAACATGAAATGATTTTCGCTTGTGACTTTGAGCGTCATGGTGAATTAAACTGTTTAATGATGCGTTCAAGAAGCAAACACTTGGAAAGTTATCCTCTGATCCCTAATGGGACAGTCCACATGACAGCAAGGGACAATAGAGAGTAAACAAGTAAGCATGTCATCCAAACCTGCAGAAAATTCTACTTTTGTACGGTTGTACACGGTAACTTCTGTTTTCTGTTGTTCTCTGACATTCATGTTGACTGAACTAGTAAGGACGATGTTCACTATTCTTGATTTCAGATCTGTTTATTACACGGTACAGGAAATTACTCTTTTCCTAGAGATGCATTAGTGTTATTTTGTGTAATTTCTCATAACTTTTCTGGCGCTCTCCTGAAGCTTTCTTTGAATGGGCTGAGTGTGTTCGGATGTAGCGATGCTTTGATCCCGTTGCCTTTGAACTGGCAACTCGGAGCCGCTCTCTGAGTTGCAGAATGAAAGCAATGAAAGACCTCAGCACTTTGTGTCAATATTAAAATGGTAACCTGTGTAGTTTGGAAGACACTTGAACATTGTGTTCCGTCAACATAGCTGTGTGCATTGTGACCATTAGCGGGCAAGGAGCAAGTAACATGTTTATGCAGTGTTGAGGTAGTGACACTTGTCTTGTTGAGAATTGTGCGACTAAAAGACGAATGGATTATAGCCGTACTTTCACCACTATCTACCTATAACTTTCCTAAATGTGCTAAATATAATGGTATTTTTTTTACTTTCACCAGGAATGGCTTATGCCCTCCTGGCTTCCTTGCGGCCTGTGTTTGGGCTATACACCTCCCTCTACCCAGTTCTGGTCTACTTTATCTTTGGTACATCCAGGCACATCTCCATTGGTGAGTGGAAACAAGTGGACGGGAAGTTGTAGTGAAAATTTAAAAAAACGACTAATGCATCATTACGAATTTCACAAAAACAACAAAGTCTCCATACAGGATCTAATCATCCTCGACGTGTTGTGTAAATGCATTTGTGTCTACACAAACGTGCAGGTACATTTGCGGTGATTAGCATCATGATTGGGAGCGTGACAGAAAGACTGGCGCCGGACACGAACTTTATCGCAAATGTGACGAACGGAAGTCAAACCGTGGACATCGATGCGAGGGATGCATACAGGGTGCAAGTGGCGTGCTCCCTCACAGTGTTGGCAGGAATCTTTCAGGTGTGGTGCTGATTATAATTGCTTAATTTTATAATCGATATGATGTGGTACGAGCTTTTATTTTTGGTTTGTTTGTTTGGTTCTTACACCCCTCCGACTCCTCTTCTCCATCAATTTTCCCAGATCCTGCTGGGTGTGGTGAGGTTTGGTTTCGTGGTAACCTACCTCTCTGAGCCGCTTGTCCGTGGCTACACAACAGCATCTGCCTGCCATGTGTGTGTCTCCCAGCTGAAGTACCTGTTTGGTGTTTCACCATCGCGCTTCACAGGTCCTCTCTCCCTCATTCATGTGAGTCTTTTCCTTATGATCCGACTGTTCACTTTTCAGAGATTTGATGTGATACAGTCGAGACTTTATTTACAAATGAAGTTAAATACCGTGGAGGGATGCGAACAGAAATATGAAATTACACAAGTACAAGTAGTTTAATTGAACCAAGTCCAGTCGTAGAGTCGCATAATTTTGCAAACCAGCCATCCAACAAACTAATGCTCACCAATCCACTACCTCATTGCTAATGATTATGTCATTTAGCCCAGTCAACAGGTGCAACTGCAACTGCGTTGTTTTATTAAGTGTTGTAAAGTTTTACGGCCATTGTCTGCACGCTGTGACAAATGCGAGATATCGATGTTATTGGCCTAATTAGAAGATGCGCGGCCAGATCGCTCTGACATGTGCACATTAACCGCCCTGCAGTTACAGATGGGACAGCTCAATGTACTGGTTTTAGTAACCTACAAAATGTTGACGTTTCCCAGTAATTCATCAAAGCACAGAATCACTTCAGGTGTTGGAGAAACTTCAGAATTAAATGAACAAACATGAGTTGAAGAAAGATGAGCAGAGAGATAACAAAATAGTGTCATATATATTTTTTGAGGGACTGTACATTTGATTTTTGTCCCCTGCATTGAAGATAATCAACATGGCACATGCCAATGAGGTAAAAAAAATCACTTAACTCGACAATACGAAAATAAGATTCCTCTGCTGCTCTCAACCCGCCTATCTGTTTCCCTCGCAGACTCTGGTGGATCTCTGCAAACTGCTGCCTCAGACGAAGGCGCCAGAGCTGGTGGTCAGCTTGGTGGCGCTCACCGTGCTCATTGTGGTCAAAGAACTCAATGCCTGCTACAGGCACAAGCTGCCTCTGCCAATCCCCATAGAACTTGTAGTTGTGAGTCCTCGATTTGCTTTGCTCGTCATTCTCTTTGTAATCCAGCAGGGGGCATCAGGCACTCAGGATTGGTGATGATGCGCCCAATGTCTTGACACTAAACCAGCTTTTGCTGTTGTTTTGTTTTCTCTGTTTTTTCCTAAAGATTATAGCAGCAACAATTATCACCCACTTCTGTGGACTTACCACTAAATACATGATTGATGTGGTTGGAGAGATTCCCAGTGGGTAAGTTCATATAGATGCAAATTTTGAAGGACAGGCTGCAGGTTTGGTGGCTGTAAACTCAAGATATGTTTTAGAAATATCTCTCATGATCATAGAATATGAAAAAAGAAAGTTTTTTTTATTGTGATTACACAAATTTACTGATTCCATAAAGAGACAAGGGGACAGTGCGTCTGAATGACGTAGCTCCTGATAAGCCCCTGTTCCTGGAGATAACTGCAAGTGGAAAAACCGTAGTCCAGCAGAAAAGCTTTTGTGTTCTCTATTTATAATGGATTTATTTCTTTATGTTAAAACGCAAGAGAAAGTTGCTCCCAAATTTCAAAAACTATGATGTTCATCGACTTATCTACACCTGTGCATTTCCCATCTGTTTTATGGGAAGGACTTGGGTTACCTTCTAAATCTTCTGAAACAAATTTCAAACTTTTTATTCCTTGTAATTTCCAAAAAAAAGACAAACATGGATTGTTGTTCTTTTTTAAACCAACTATCAACCTAAATTTTAAATGACATTGCGTGTTTTTGTCTTTTTCGAAAGCACAACGTTTTGTTGAGACTTTGACTTCTTGTTGTTGGTTCTAATGAACTGTTCATGTTTATTTTTGTGCCATTTCAGGCTCAAAGCCCCTCGCGCTCCAGACGTGATGTTGTTCTCACAAGTTATTGGTGATGCCTTTGCTGTGGCTATTGTGGGCTATGCCATCAATATTTCCTTAGGCAAAACATTTGGCCTCAAGCATGGTTACAAGGTGGACAGCAACCAGGTGGGGAAACAAACATGCGCTTTGTGGTGCTCACAATCAGCTGACAGAGAGTCCGTCCCTGTGCAACTCACTGTTTACTGATGGAGGTAAAACTTTGGTCTAATATTAGACTGGACACTCCAGTCACTCCCAGCTGGCCATGACTGTCACATTAGTGGAAAAATGACTCAGGTTGTCCTGGACTGAGCTCCATCTCGCTGCTGCTCCGACAGGAATAACTTCACACATGTGCTTTCCTTCAGTTTGTATTTCTGTTGCCCGGTTCACTCCAGATTTTTAAAAAAAACTATCGCTGATTTATGGGTAGACATTGCAAAACAACCATTCCCATAAGTCTGATTCAAATTCAAGTCTTAACAGAGTTCAAGAGTGATTCAGACTTTCAGGTTTAGAGTCATGCAATCGCATAGCCAGAAATGACACATGTAAAAATGTATACGTTTCCAACGTGTCTGTGCACACATCACTTATGTAAGCTTCTCCCTGATGCTTATTCAACCCTAAACTCTCTCTGACCCTAAACCATGGCCAGGCCCTCCAATTGTAGGATTAACCCTGTGGGGGCTTGTTTTTTTTGTCAGTAGGAGGTGGGCAAGTCCCCCTTATGTGTTTGTGACCAAACAGAGCCATGATATAATGATGGTCCCCCCAACCACCACACACACACACACACACACACACACACACACACACACACGCACACGCACACGCACACGCACACACACACACACAC
>JASSRZ010000053.1:8747669-8763337 GCA_032164315.1 Malacoctenus gilli | reverse complement strand
GTGTGTGTGTGTGTGTGTGTGTGTGTGTGTGTGTGTGTGTGTGTGTGTGTGTGTGTGTGTGTGTGTGTGACGGACAGACGTTGTGACTCTGCAGAGGGAACATGTGGCTAAATGAATTAGAAATGAGGCTTTGCTGGTTTTAGAGGAAAACTAAGCAACCCAAGAATCTTGTGACGTCCCGCATACACGCTGGAATCTAAGCACCGGTCTGGCTGCAGTGCCTGCGTGCTGCTGCAGGGGCGAGGAACAGGAACGGCATACCTCTGGCCGCGAACTCATCCTTCAACTTCCAATTAAGGTCAAGGGAGAGAAAAAAGGCTGATGGCGACATATTGCCGCAGCCCCTCCTGTTATGGGCTTTCCAAATATGCGCGCAAATGCAAAGGTTCATCAAAACAAAGTCCCGATCACAGCTATGGAGCTAACTATTTGGCAACAGTGCTGCTTAATAGGTTTACATATTTTTCTGTTAAAGATAAACACCAATGAACACTTATCAGCCATGCTGCTGCAGCTGTTGTTGGAGGTAGACAACATACCTAATTTGTCTATCGGAGTGTAATTGATATTATATTGACCAAGGTCTTTTTTTCTATGGTTATTTGACTTACATAGCATAAGGTAAGTTTGAAGTTAAGCCAGAGCTTTTACATATCCAGCATTCATGGAGGCCTTCCAGGACATTAACTCCCTTCTATTTTGATCAGCGATGGAAAATACGGCAAACGAAAGCGGCTTGCTTGGAAGCGTTTCGGCCCCTCGATCACATTTCCTGTATGTAATCATATACCGTCCTCAGGCCTAATGGTCGTGGCGGTATCTGGAGAGGAGTGCACGTTGCGTAATCCTGCCCATCAAAACGAAAGTAGTGTTATTCTTGAGGAAAAAAAAAAAGGAACTGATTATTTTTGCTTCTTCATGCGACTGCAAGTCGCTGCAGACTGAGTTTTTTTTTTGTTGCTTCTTCTGCTCATGTGTGCGCTGTGAAAGAAAGTCCTCTTTGGGGGGAATTATTATCTGTTCTCCTGTTTACATGGGGCCAGAGTCATGTACAGCAGCCCGAAGAGTCAAGCTGTGACTTTGTGTTGATATTGGCCTCCTTCCAGTGACCATGGTGTCGGACTTTATGTTGTGTATAAACTCACTGGTAACAGTTGTTATGGAAGCGGTTGTAGCTGCCCAGCGCAGTCAGGGCACCTAGTCCAATGGCATAGGAGAAAAAAATCTGAGTGCCGGCATCAATCCACACCTATTATGAGAAGAAATGTGTGAGCGATGTTACATCAACTTTTGACCTGAATTCCTCAGACAGTGCATGCAATTACACTTGTACAGGGAAGTGCACTGAGACCCGAAAGCAAGCGAGTATAAAAAAATAAACCTGAGCTTCTCCGAGTTTGGACCAGTCTGGTCTCAGGTAGTAAACAATGCCGTCCAAAGCGCCTGGCAGCGTGACTCCGTGGGCCAGCAGAACAACCAGAACCAGGTAGGGGAACAGAGCTGTGAAGTACACAACCTGCGGAGAGAGGGGGGAAACGGAGAGCTGTGGAGTTTACCTCCAGACTCAAAGGTTGAAGGACAAAATACGGTTGGAGCGGTAAAGTCTGAGTGCTATGCATTAACTTACATTAAATAGACAAAACAATTCAACCCTTCACATTAAATGTGGTACATCAAAGATGTGGTTATATACTGTATTCAACAGGCTAGCTGAAAGGTTCAGTGGTTATCAACACAGTTCACCAGTCAAATAGGACTGTGCCTAAAAATAACTTTATCACTTTGATTTGGCAATTACCTGCTTTGCAAATACTCAAGTCATAAGTAGAAGCCCATTAGGTCCTCCCTGTAGTAGATGTGTAATGGGCCTGTCATGTTACTTTGGAGAAAAGGTAGCCTGTAAATGGAAAGCCAGACAATTTGTAAACCTCCTGCAATAGCAGGGGTTTTTGGCAGACCTTTTCAGAAGGTAGTCTTTGTCAAGTAATGCCGAGAAAGCCCCGCCCCCGCCGGCCCCCCACCCCCCACCCCCACCCCCACCCGCTACCTCATAGAAAGCATCAAGTCGCGGCTAATTCGGTGTGCTAAAAGCGAAGTGGTGAGAAAGCACATATTTGCCTTGATCTAGGATGAACATGGGCAGAAAAGCCCCTTTTCCAGCTTTCAAATATCTACATGGTGGAAAGTTACTAATCGGCTTAAAGCCGCTTGGCTCAATCTCTTTCATTATTTTTTCTTTCCTTCTCTAAGCTTTGGCTACTCTGCAGACACAAGTATGCAAACACAGCCTTCCCCACATGCGACAAAAAAAAGACATGTCCGTCATGCTGATGTAAAGGAGCGCACTGATACAAAATGTAGCAACCCTGAACGAGGTACACATAGTGTAGAACAACAAAGATCCAGGGGCCACTTAAAGATTACAGTCTGAATGCAACTACAGAAACGAGAAGTCAAAGAGCACACATGGGCTCATATTGTTGCGCTTCTACATGCGACTCCCTCGGAACACTGATCCTCTCGCTATACTAAAGCAGATTTGGGATCAGAGGGCAAAACACTGCAATTACTTGAACCTTTGTGAGAAGCCATGCAAATATTAGTGTGCACTGCATGAACTGGAATCGTGACTGTTTGGTGCGGGATATACTGTGTGTATAAAGCTATTAAAATAATCTGCACGTCATAAACCCACACGATGGCACGTGACATTGTGTATTATGAAGGTCAGGAAATACTTTACCTTGCCAGTCGATTTCACTCCTTTCCACATGCAGAAGTAAACAATGATCCAGGTGGCTATGAGACACAGCACCATCTCATAGCTGATCCCACCAGGCTCATGCAGGCCTCCGGACAGACGGAGCACTTTACGCCTGGGAGGAAAGTCAAAGAAGTCCCTCGATTAGACGCAAACAGATAGATGTTATCTTCGGTGAAAGAGCAAATAAATATAAAACTACATTCCACAGCAAGCAGCTCACAGGATGACCTTGCAAACTGCTTTTTTTTTCCACCTGGCATGCCTTGTAAATTTTTAGTTCATTCAATTTGCAAACAGAACCCAAAGAGAGTCGTAAAGCTGAACTTTTGCTGATCACAGCAAGACTGTAGTGAAAGTTTGCATCACATGCTGAAAGTAGCCCTGAACTGAAACCAGCTTTGGTTCAGGTAGAAAAATGAGCAGCCATCCTACATAAGCTAAAACACATTGTTCTTAACGTACTCCCAGAACTCGATGACTGGGGAGCGCATGCCCTCAGCCTCCGCACAGCTGCCGTTGAAGAGAAACTGGGCCGAGGAGACGTTCAAGAGGGACGCGGAGGAGAAGTTGGACGTGGGGGCAGCAGATGACGGCAGTGCAGGCTGGGTGGCACTGCGGTTGTGGCAGGCGCGGCGGAAATCCTGCGTGCAGTTCGGCGTGTTCCAGGGGTGTCCGCAGGTGGCCCAGGGCAGCGGGTTGGTGAAGGAGTGGAAGAGGAAGTAGAGGCCCCAGACCAGGATCATAATGTAGTAGGTGTTACAGAAGAACACTATGACCATCGAGGCCAAGCCCAGACCTGACGGAGAGTCACAGGAGCAGGTCTTTAATTGCAAAGTCAAAGTGATGCTGAAACGGCGTCTGTTGGTCTCTCTCTCTACAAACCACAGGAAAACAGGACGGTACCTTTGAAGAGGGGCGCTATGTTCCAGGCCGAAACCCCTCCCTGCTTCATGAACTGTCCCAGCGCAATTTCCAGGAAGAAGACTGGGATGCCCCCGATGAACACAATCAGCAAGTAAGGGATCAGGAAAACCCCTGCAGAAAAACAGCAAATAGAAACCCCGCCCCCCTGTCACTGGGTAGAACTGACAGTACCTGATATTCCATAAAACATGAAGCTATCATGGTGATTATCATTTGGTGTGAGTGACTGCTGGCCTCAGGAGTGAGAATGAACTCTAATGCATGTGTTTTATCGGACTTAAAGTATTTTTTAAATTAGTCTCTAAATTCATTCATTGAAAATATAGGTTGACAGAGAGGGAAGGACTCTAAAGGAATGATTATATCAATACTATTTTAATTAATTAGTCATGTTCGACTGTTGATAGTGTTCAAATTGATACAAACTGTTTATATGATCATCAGTAGAACAAAAAAGGAAATAACTTTTTTTGTTTTTAGAAAGTGAGACCTGCAAGAGAGAAATACCAGACTACTGCTGATTGGCTAAAACTCTGACTTTCTTGTTTTTGTTTGTTTTTTTTTTTTCTTTGCTTCTTTCTCTCATTTTCCCATTCAAGGTCCTGGCATTCGCGAGTACGCTTTGGCAATTAAACTAAGTAAAGAAGCTGACTAAAAAAAGAAGAAGGACTTTTTGCCCTTTTTTTTTCTCTTTGCCAAAATTGGGAAGAGTCTTGTTATCATTGCACGAACTGCAGTTCAATGTTTAGGACACATGCTACACAAAAGTGAACATAACTCCCAGGTATTGGGTTCGTAACACAACGAGAAACAGTGAGGAGGAGGGAGAAGCAATAATAAAACAAAAAGAGCAAAAGCCAGGAAGGAGTTGAAGCAAGGCCACAGATAAGAGACGCATTCAGACCCTATGTGGGAGATAAACACATTGTCTCTCGTTCCACATGAGGTCTGGCATTTTTGGCAAGCACAGTATTGTCCTTGAAATGAAAAGCTGCATAGCTTCGAGACAAAAAACAATGAAATGCAGCAGGGAAGGAGACAACAGGCTCAAGCAGGAGTTATCAGGAATGATTACACCTGACAAGACTTCTAGGACTTGTTTAATTCTGACTGGCAGCGGATGGCCGAGTGCAACTGGTCTGTTTTGTAAATAAAGTCTTTCAGTTTCAAAAGAAAAAAAAAACGAGCAGCGTCGGACAATAATCCTGCAAAATCCAATAGCCATGATTCAGTTTGAATAATAATACCACTGCGTGATGCCACCACAGCGTGCAGATGGGAGGGAGTCACATGACTAGCTATGACGCAGAGCCGAAAGACGCAAAGGAAGAAAGGAGGGAAGGATGGATGGGTGGAAAAAGAGAGCAAAACTGGGACAAAGCTGTGGTCGGAGAGGCCAAACAAATGAAAATGACACGCCGAGGCATTGACCTGGTCAGCTCTGCCACAGCGCTACTGCTTGACAAACGGAGCCTCATTCAGTTCATCATTCTTTATGTCATTCTCTGAGAGCAGAGGGCTGTACCCATATAAGGAAACATTCGTGAGCGAGAGTCCAAGTGAGAGCGGGTGGGAGAGAGGGAGAGGGAGGGAAGGAGTGGGGGAGAGAGAGAGGGAGAGAGAGAGAGAGAGAGAGATGCAGAGAGAGACAGAGGAGATGCAAAGAGAGAGTGAATGAGATGACTGGAGAAAATGCTGGTGCTGACATACCCCAACATATTGGCCAAATCATCAAGGAAACGCATCCTTAATAGGCTTAAGTAAATCCTCTGTAATCATAACTGGACCAGACACATCAGGCCTAGCGGCTGAGTCACAAACACACAGACGAGATTTGCAGAGCGTTAATTCCACGAGTTTTACAGTACATTCACATACAGTCTTCCAGTGGAGTGTTTTGGTAACAGGCCCCGGCTCTTATCTTATACCTTTGCTGTGTTGTAAAACGTACCCTGGGTTGGTCAAGGGCATGAATTAAGAGTGCCGCACAGGATGCGACTGCGCCGGCGCCGAGGGGAGGATTCGACGGGCTTAGTCACAGGACGGTTATTGTGTGACATATCCATATGCCTCCTTATCAGGAGGAGGGTGGGAGAGAGCACCTTTGTGTGCCTCATGAGTGCTGGGCAGGAGCACAGGGGGTGGACTGTGTGAGGCAGACCATTGTTATATGATACCAGAAGGTGGGTATCAGAGCCACTGGTCACAAGACACACATGCACTGCAGGAGGTGGGGGGGTGGGGGTGGGGGGGGTTGAGAGCTGGACTAAGAAGTACGCACGCTCGCACACGTATGCGGACACTGTGTCACACATAAAGTTTTATTTCAAACGAACGGCTCATAAAACAACAGAAGAGTGGGCAGGGCGCAGATAAGGAGAAGTCAGTTCAGGTTAAGATTACACAATTTGGCATGAATGAAGAATGATACAAGACTTCAAACTGCTGAAATGACCATAACGAGAAATTAGGGGCATGTGGCAAGAGGAAATGAGTGAAGTAAAGCGGCACTCGGTGTGCCTGTTAAGCAACCCGCTCCGATGACAAATATAGTGAAGTCACTGCGGGGGCTGAGCCTCTGTGCTACGTGTCGAGGGCCACGCAGGCCCTGCTCTGTGACCTTTTTTTACACTCCATACAGTAGCGTGGTTTTTTTTCACGCTGTTTCTTTACTTCCTCCTGACGAAGTGAATTCAGTTAGACTGTCACGTGGTGAGTACCGCCCTCCGAATCAAGACATTTGAACACGCAAAATGCTGATTCACAAAAAAAAAAAAAAAAAAAAAATCATCTTATGTTTAGGCAAATGCCCGCAACCACAAAACAAACGGAAACTGTTTGGGTTTTTTTTTATTGGTTGACAGCTTTATATACTCTAAACATGACAAATAAAGTGCGTTAAAGTGAGTTATGCAAAGCATTTGGCACAAAATATTCAGTCACAGGATGACACAATACCTAAAGCTTGAGTCATCCTTCTCTTTACCTAAGGTGGACTTTCTTACCAAAGGCCGTCAACCATTGCATTCGTCCCACAGCGTGAACACACTCGTGTGGCCTTCACCTAAAATTTTAGGAACTGCAGACTGACACTTTTGGTGACCTTCAGCCCCCATTTTTGCATATCCTGCACTGCTAGAACACTTTTACAAGTATCCCGAGAGTCAAAATGAGTATTTAATTTGTTGTTTTTTTCCTAAGACAAGGTTTCCCCCCACGTTTCAGGCTCTGTTCAAGACTCTGCAGTATGGAGCACCAACAGGGTACTGCTCCAACAGTTAAATTATAAGGAAATACACAAAAAAGGCCATTTTTGAAGGACTTTAAAACAAAGATTTTTTTTCAAAGATCAGAATACCAAACATAGAGGCTTGCCATCAAACTTAGTTGCATTTGTGTCCATTTGTGTCAAAACAAAGAGTAATAAGTGCCGTGGTATCTCACCTCCTCCATTCTTATAGCAGAGGTAAGGGAACCGCCAAACGTTCCCCAAACCAACAGCAAAGCCCACACAGGACATGATGAAGTCCATTTGTCTGGTCCAGGTTTCTCTCTCCACTGCCGGTACCGCCACAGCCCCGTTCCCCGTTCCGGCGCCCGTCCCGTCCGGGGTCTGCGGCGGGCCAGCCCCTCCGCCCTCGCCACACCCCGGGCCCGCTCCGGGCATGGGCACCAGCGGGCGAGCTGACCCGCCGCCCTCCTCCTCAGACAAGATCCCTGCCTCCAGCTGGGGGACGCTGATTTCACCTGGACATGAAGGAGAGCAGATCACAAAGAGGAACAGATAGTCTGAGGGACTCGGGAGGCAAGGAGGGGAACGTGTACTTCGCGAACAAACTCAACATTCCCATCGCAAGGAAACATGCAGTGTTGCAGACTCGTGTTCACATTCAGAGCTGGACATCCTACGTCAGCGATCGAGACGGATGAACCCTTCAGCTGAATGGAGAGAAAAGGAGAATGGGCGCTCTCCATTCATTGCCATCGCCGGAGCAGCCTGAGCCAATTAAAATCAGCCTTCAACATGACTGAATTACACCTTCAGCATTTCTCGTCCACGTCTCGTTGCAGCTACATTGTCATCCCCGAGCCCTCCCCCGATGTTCATTCTCCCCGTCTCGCAGACAGAGTGATTAGTGTGCTGCGGCACAACAGAGCAGAGAGCCGCCTCAAGGTACATCTCAAGCCCCTCTGCTCCACACAAAGCTCCCATTTTTGTTTCTATTTCACGTCCAGCACCGGCTGAGCCAGCGCATGCAGACTCCCAAACACGGATGCAACGTGCCAGCGCGTCCTCACTCCCATTCTGTGATACTACAGCGTCAGCCGCGCCGTGCTGGATGCAAAGCGAGGCAGATGAATCCAGATCAGAGCAGTTTGAGGGGGAGTGTGTGAACACAGGAGGGGGAAAATATCACGGGGAAGGATGTGAGCATCTTAAAAGCAAGTCAGCGAGAATCTACATGGAGAATAGGATCATTTGTGAGGGAACTATCTCCACGGAGACGGTAATCTCTTATTAATGGCCCAAAAGATGGATCCTTTGCTAAAAATGACATGAGGTACCTTTTGTTCTTAAGCTGGACCAGGATGCATCTGAGGGGTTTAAGTGGAAATCAGAGAGCTATCTTCAGGTGAGGTTTGCCAGCCTGAATGAAGGCAACCTTGTGATGCTGACATAAACACTTGGCAGTGATTTATTGGGAGAACAAGGAGTGACCCATGCCGGGCTGTTTCAAGGCATTCCTACCAAAACATTTTTGCCATGTTCACCCAGGTGCAAGCACATATTGTGATCACAAATTAACACTGAAAGCAGGTCGCATGTGCAGCTTCAATCCACAGCAAAAAAATGGCCCAAGCAGATGCAGAGGCACGGGTGCCTTATTACAGCAGCATGTGTTCTGCTTTACAACACACACACTGATCGAGGTTAAATGAACTACTCACCTTGGCTGTTTTCCTCCAACTCAGGTGACATCTTGCTTTTTTTCTCGGATAGTGACACAAAAATATCTAATCTTCTAAAAAATTAAAAATTAAAATTAAAAAAAAAAATCAAACTGGCTGTTGTCGTCTGGCCAGGGGCAGTTGAAGTTTTATATATGCCTGGCTTTGAAGGCACCCGGCGGGCTCAGAGAGGCAGTCAAGAGAGATGTCGCCACAATATTCAGCGCTCCAGTTGTCTCTTTTTTTTTTCTCTCTCCCTCGATTATCTCGAGTTTGGTTAAGTTTCTCCCTCCTGATATTGAACAAAGCAAAAATCGCAGTTTTTTTTGTGATTATCGCACGTTGGAACCGCTCAGCTCAGCCAAGAGATTGGAAAAAAAAATATTTCACAAAGCGCCGCGGTCAATTCAGCCGTAGACGGAGGAGATTCAGAAGCAGTCGACGAAGCACTTGAAGGTAAGCCTGAAGAATCTCATGGATAACAGTTAGATGAAAATAATACTGCGCCTTTGGGTGAAGATGGTGTTTTTCTCGTTGGTTTCGGCAGCCCAGTCAGAAGCCCATGAACCTGTGGGAGATGCCGCGGTTCGACGGACGAAGAATGTGATCAGCTGCACGGTCCGTTAGCTGTGACCGACGCTCCCCCCGCCTCCTCGCGCCGCCGCCGCCTCTGATTGGCCGAGGGGGGCCAGTGCGGTGCGCACAGCATCAGCAGCACCGCTCAGTCAAAATGAGAGGAGTCACAAGGATGGGTTTATGGCACCGCATGCGTCCTTGACCTGAAACCGCGCAAATAACTGCACACACATACCCAAAGCGATGTCATCCGATTCGCTCCGCTCATTTGTTCTGTATCTTGAGGCAGCGAGGGCGGCGAGAGAAGGCATGCCACGCAGCTCCAAGCGCAAGGAGCCTTGACAGCAGTAATATGACCAGGGGTGGAAGTAATGAACCACAAATACTCACATTACTGTCGTCAAATATCTATACTTTGAAGGGGATTTCCCTCAGTGATGCGTTGCTGCTCCGACTTAAATAGCAGGTCACGCTCTTCACGTATGTCCAAACTGGCTGAATAGCGTGTTCAAACATTTTGACTTGCATTCTTCATGCCAGGTCGTTTATTCTTTCAAAAGAGACAGCATTTAAATCTCACATCTGCTTTGTTGACAAATCAAAAATCATGTGGAAGTTTTACATACTCAGCCATCTTCAATTATGACTTTCTCATTAGCCTTCTCTTGCTGTCTCAAATATGCAGCGGCAAACTGTTGCACTCAGATTAACTTAGTTCAGATCCTTATTGAAGTGTAAACCTTTGTCTTGCATTGGTAGCTTTGACTTCAGTTGTATTGAAAAGTGTATAAAAAATTAAATTAGAGGGCAAAATGATAAGACTTGCACTGCTTTGATGTTTATGGCAAGTGAAAGCTATCCAATGTCCACCTATTAGAGGCATAAAGACCATGGCCTTATACCTACTTCATTGAGTGATAAAACTCTTTTATCTGACTGGGTCCAGCCACCACTTTCCCCGCCATCTAATCGCGTTTATTTGGGAGATAGTTGTTTTGCTGTCACCCCTCAATTTCTTATCATTTTAAACACTTTGAAGTCCATTCTCATATCTGGTCTTGTTTGTCCTCTCTCAGTCCTTTCCTGTCATTCTAGCATCAAATACTTTCCTTATAACGTAATACTTGTGAAACATCTGTGTTGCACAAGTGCTCCTAATGGACTGTTTTATGTCCGTGGTGCTGCTCGGTTTGATCAGATAGGAGATGTAAATATCGAGTGGAGGTTATTCTTAGAGCGTTTGACAGAAACGTGTGAATGTACGGTTACAGGAGCACGACAGTTGTAGTTAGTTTCCACCCAGAATGCCAACACCGATGTGTCAGTTTTACATCTACCCTTACATACTGCAGACCTAACCGGTGCAAGGGAAAACACGCACGGCACCAGTAAAATATGTCAGTCTTAAAACGGTTGCTCAACTTCTTCATTCTAAAGTCACGAGTCACTGGAACTGTACATCCGCTTGTGGTGTTGGATGACATCTAGTGGTCGTTGTCAATCTTGACAATCACACAAAAAAACGGCACCAATAAAAGATTGTTTTTCCCTGTATTACATGACACATAATAAATACAATTGAACACAGTACTTCAGTGCAACAACAAGCTCTTATAAGTACGCAAAACTTAAATAACCAGGTGGTGGCAATAAATAACCGTCAAATAAATAGTCTCAGACAATAAATATATAAGAGATTTAGAAAAAAAGGTTAAATTACCAAAAAGCAAAGTTTGAATTACACCTGAAGGACTGGTCCTCCATAGCTTGTTTGACTGTTCTGTCCAGTCTAAAAGCTCCCTGCATTTTCAGAAGGTAAAGCACAAAGCACATCATGATACTCTGGAAATGAAAGTAAAGAATGGGACGACATACACACATAAACTTCACCCAAAACACATCCACAAATGGGTAGAGTAATATGGCTTATGACCAAAGGCTTTGATACTGTAACTATGAAGAATATTGACCTGCGATTGTGGTAAAGTTCTGGGAAGCCTAAATGAAAGCGCAAAGCTGCCTTTTCCAACCTACATCATCAAATTGTGTTTAAGGCGTGATCCACTACAGAATAATATTGAATGTGTTTTACCACTGAATTCCAAAGAAAACAATACATATGCTGTGAAATGTCCATATCTTAAAATCTGTAGTAAAATCCACTCTTGGAGAAAGTCACACGTATGATATGAGAAGCTATTGTGTGCAATTTTCCTTTCAACAGCAATCAATGAGAGTGTAAAAACGTCAGCAGGAGCGCAGGGACTTCGGTGAGGAGCCAGTCAGTTTAAAGTGAAAGTTGCTCTGTTTGATGACCAGAAGTCCCAGCTATAGGTCTTGATGGAGATCACTGTGTGAGAGAGGAGGGTAATGGTCCTCCACTGCCGACTTTGCTTGATGCCTTTCAGCAACTAGTCTGTGGTAGCGGGCTTGCTGCTGGTGATCGGGATCCACATTCACCCAGCTGTTGGCCACCCACTTCACCCCACGCCTGACTGGGCAGTCGCCGTGCAGGGAGTATTCGTCCAACTCTCCCATCCAACCTGGGAAGGCAACAACAGAGAGAAATAGCAGATAATTAGGGAGCAAAGTATAACAAAAGTACTGAAGTGACTCTGAAACACTTCCTATCACGAGATTTTGCGCTTCTCATTTCGGGTGATCACCGAAATAACACCAAAGTAATACAGTGCTATGACGTGAGATGTTCTTACCTCTGCCATCAGACAGGTGGTTGTACCAGAAGACAGCAGTGCCGGCAGGAGGCCTCATCCTCAGATTCCCTCTGCTGCATGTCTCCTGTGTGTCTGTCAAGTCAACCCCGTCCTGCACCAGAGCCTGGGACACACAAAAGGGAAATCACAACTCAGGTCAGAGTTTGTTATTCGTCTCCACATCGTCAGAAGCAAGAGGCTGCGGTATGGTTAGGAAGAAAGAGGAAAAACACATTAGAGGGTTCTCTCAGTGAACTCTGCCTGCACACCCACCTGCTCCTCATAGGTGCGATTGTCAGCCACAGGAAATGTGGTCTCACCTCCTTCCTCTACAGAGTTGAGGTAAAATAACACCGTGAGATACCTTGAGCGAAACAGAAAAGGAACAAATCAAAATGAAACAGATAGACATCAATAAGCATCATAAAGATGGCTTTCTTTGCTTTGATATTCCCACACCATGAGGCATTATTTGTCAATCTGAAGGCCTCCTAATTTCATTACGTCATAAATAGGAAACAAAAAGAATAAGTAGAAACTTCTCATCATGAATTCATTTAACGTACTGACAGCATGTCTAAAGAGTCTATCGTGCGCAATCCCTCGAGTTCCTCGGCTGCAATAAAAGTAGAAGCAATAAAGTTGGCCAGGGAACGTTTTCTAAAGCTGCAAAGCTATCAAAGCATGGTATGCATACCTGCAGGAGACCTCTGAGAGGGCAGACGTGTTTCCGGCCAGTCGTGTGTGCGCGCATGTTGTCTCTGAGTGGGATGGGGTGCTGTCATGGTGGGCATTACTGAAGTCTCCTTGCTCGAAGCGAATGACCTGCAACGGCTCACTCAGTTCGACCAATGCTGAGGGCAGGCGGGTGAGACTGGTTACCCTGAGAGAGAAAAGTACAACAGCAGAAGGATGATTCACATTTCAGTTGTTAATCGCTGACTGGCGAGGACAAAAGCAGAGTGTATGCGTGCATGTGTGGGTAGCGACCTGTTCCTGAGAGTGTGCAGCACATGGTGTGACCCTGGACCTTGGTAAAGCCACGTATGCTTGCTCCTCTGTTTGAACTGGCCATGGAGTTTCCCTTTCTTTTGCTCTTCTGGATGCTGAGAAACATCGTAAACTTTCCTAAAGTCTGCTAAAGTCAGCATCCCTGTGAAGGCAAACACAGAAGTGGAATTCATGGATTCAGTCTGTGAGCTGTGCACGATTTCATTGTCCTGCAATCTAATCTTGAATTCTTTCACAGTGAGACATTTGGTTGTGACACTCTCCAGTCTGCCCCCCCCAACTATTCTTTCCTTCTTTGTCCCCTTACTCTCTACTGAATAATTGTCTGCCCCCCCCCTCCATCAGTTCCCCTGGGAGACCGCGCCCAAGCGGCAACAATGGCTGAGAAGAGGTGGCCAGGAAGGAGGGGGTGGGATAACTGCGGAGCGTGGAGGAGGGAGTTGTGGGGTGCATGGTATCCGGGGGAAAATTAAGAAAAGAGGTTGGAGAATAATCAGTTTTTAATTAGATAGGACCAGACACATCCGGAGTGGGATGCTCAGTGTCACCCCTCTTCCTGGCTTGCCACGTTCGAAAAAAGACTTGCATGCAATTACAGGCGCCTGTTTGTTTGAAACATCTCAAACTGTCCCAAATATCCGTTTTTATCCTCTTTAGTGGCACAATTGGTAAAGATCCATCTAAAATACAGGTTTAGAAAATGAATGTACTGACCTATTTAACAACACCAATGACCTATTTACACCACAATGTCCCACATTCAGCTGGATTCCTTGAAACAAGATCTTTCACAGCAGTCCCGAATGAACCACATGAGCACAGACCTGTTGGGCAGGCTTCCAGGCCAGCCAGGATCTGCCGCAAGTTCTCTGGGTTCAACCAAGTGCCATCCCGGGATCGTGAATGACTCACTATCTGAAGAGAAGACCAGAGAAGCGGTTCTCATTGAAGCAAAAAGCACGACACATTGTGGTCGCTCTCCCATTAACTTGTTCACTCAAAAGACAGCACACTGTTTTTGACTGATCACCTCTTGCTTTTGAAGCAGCCCATCTTGGTTCAGGTCCAGGAGACTGAAGACCTCTTCTGTGCTGAGAGACAGCAGTGGCTGGTTTGACTCCTCGTGTCCTTGGCTGGATGCTGTTGACTGGCTGTCCATCAGACCCTTGAGCTGAGCGAGCTGCACCACCACACGGCACTCCTCTTCTGACAGGAATCCAGGGATCTCTAATCGGGTCACAAAAATGACAGCAGCGCAAAATTGTTACGCTTCACGGCAGTCGAGTTTTCATTGACGACACGCTGCGTGAAATACAAATTCATTCTGCAACTTGATTAAATCCTAAAGAGTATCCCTATTGAAATGAGCTAATAAAGCTAAAGCAAATATTAGATAAGGGACGATAAAGGTCTGGCTCAGAGTCAGAATTTGCACGTGAATGAACAGGAATGCACGATGTTGTATAGTTACAAGTTTCAATCAAATTATAAAAATCAAGTTGGAAAATTGAGACATGCAAATTCCCCAGACTAACGGGCCAAATGGGGGTTTATCTCCCACCTAAAGTCGCGAGTGACTGATTGAAGCTAAGTGGATTAGAGAGACTCCTGTTAACAGTGACTGCTTGATCTGTCAGACAGCTAAACTAATTATTCAGATTACCAAACAAAACCTTTCGGGATGAGCTCACAGACAGTTTGATCAAAGCATGTGAACAGAAGGCAACGCACTTTCTTTGTTCATGGTAAGAAAAGTATGGAAACTACAATCCTGCAATCACAAGTACAATGATGTGCTCCACCTAAAGTACTTTTTCAATATGACTCCTGGAAGGAAAATCAAGCATATGAATTTTCTCCAAGCTATAGATTTCTTAAAGTGTTTCGGGACATCTCTGGTGGGAGTCCATGTACGATCGATGTTTATAATGAGTAAAAACTATTCCCTTCTGTCACCCAACAGTAGCTCATTTGTGGTATAGAACATCCCGTAGGAGGTCTTAATGAGCAACGATGTGGGGCTTCATCCAGAGAGGGATAAACAGTGGAGCCTTCAGGGAGTCGGAAATACTAATATCTATTAGCAAGAAGTAACAAAGGCAGAGTTTAGTGCACTAAGCCTCAGCTATACATACTTGACTTATTGGTAAGTCAGATCGCCAAATCCAACATTTAACAGTTGTATATGTTGTCTCAGAATATTTTATTCGAGATCTGCCCCCAGATATTCTGAAGTGGTTAAACCAGTAAGATTTCCAATTCAATGTGTTCCCTTATGTACCTTAATTTCTCTTTTTTTTAAGCTCAAAGCATTGCTTAATTGCTTCCGCCTGTTTCCTTCCACCAATTCGCGTCGCCGAGCCATTTTCTTTGGTAATAAAAGGCTTCCGGCAGGTTGCCTGCTCGTACAGTAGAGGCCTTGTTTGTCACCCGTGTCTTTCACACTGTACCCTTGGTTAATCCCTATTGTCCAGTCAAGCCTCATTAATCAGGATAACTGATATGAATGAAGGGGGGGGGGCTGAGTCTTCCTCTGCTGCCTCCTACCCCCACCACTGTCACTCTTTCTCCCCCACCCGGGCAGGAAGTGACCTGCTTGTCTGAACAGGAACCAGGCCACGGCTACACAGCAGAACAACAACTATCTAACTCTTATCAGACACACACACACACACACACACACACACACACACACACACACACACACACACACACACACACACACACAC
>JASSRZ010000053.1:8720092-8731735 GCA_032164315.1 Malacoctenus gilli | reverse complement strand
ACACACACACACACACACACACACACACACACACACACACACACACACACACACACACACACACACAGAGTCTGATAAACGCACATCTTTACATAAAGCTACAAATCCTTATGAGTGCACTAACAAGCATTTCAGCTTCCAAAATGTCAATTTTATGTTACTTTTGGTTGCAAAAGTGGACATTTTATCTTTTTATTCAGCATAATGATAGACACAAATTATACTCAGAACCTTTCCTTCAGCTTGCTTCCACATTTAGTTGGGTGCTACATGCGGGTTTCACTGTTATGTGAAGTGATTTAGGTTTCATCTGATATGAAGCCAACAAGACCTGCCATTTAGTATCAATCCTTTGACGAAGAAATTCAGCTGCAGTGACTTAATGCTTGAACTCCGTTCGTCATATGAGTGCAAAAAATCCTATTCATTGAACGCTCGTTATTATTATGTGATTTGTTTTTACCTGAGGGCTACTTGTAATCAACAGCAACTATGGTAATAACATCAAATTAAAACAAATACTAGCCTATTCACACTTTGTTTTTTCAGAACCAGCCGCCAACTTTGTTCTCGTCTGTGTTGTGTCATATCCGCATATTTTCTTCTATTGTGTGTGAAAAATTCAGGGAATAATGTCCTTAGTGCCATCCGAGTTTTGGAGTTGTGGAGCACTGCACATTAGGTTTGCAGCATGTGAGGTCACAGAAATACTGCCACCTGTGGGTGAAAAGCTTACAAACTTGTGCAACATCGAAGTAACACATTCTCTCTGAAAGGAGCACCGTTTGGTGTGTGTGTCTAAGTGAGTTTCCACTTAGTGCACAAGCATTTCTACTTGCACAACTATGACTATTCAGACTATCGTCATATTGTGAAGAAACTGTAATGACCTTAATCCAGCGTACACAAACAGATGCTCATGCGCACAACGCTCACATGGTCATACAGTCATTTTTCCTCCCCTCAGTCTGCATGATGTGATGTGGTCATTGGCTATATGGATCCCAGTAATCTCATTTCCCACTGTGGCAGAACGGCTTATGTGAGGAGCAGTAGGCCAGAACTCTCAAGGAGGGATAGGAAGAAAGGAGCTGAAGATGATGATGCGCAAGATGGGTCCGGAGTGAAACAGAGCCCACGAAACAGGAAGAGCTTGATTCATGAGGGAGTGGAAATGAGAGAAGAGAGGGAATGGAAAGAAGTGAAGTGTGGATTAGAGAGAGAGAGAGAGAGAGAGAGAGAGAGAGCATCTTGTTTCCTTCAGCACTGCACAGTGTAAGTCACAATTCAGAGAAAACTTTCAGGGAACTCGTTTTTTAAGAAGTCCTTACAATTTCTATGGTTGCTTGTATGGTTTTGATGTTGAATGAAACTTAACTGAGATTTGTGAAAGGAATATAAACAATCCTAAGGGATGTTATGGAAGGGATACTGTGTTTACTTTATTCTTAGAGTCAAACCATGTGAATGGTTATGTGGCTGTTATGATAGAATTGAAATATTACTCATAAGTGTCTCTATATAAACATTTTAAAGGGACTGGTGGCGAGTTTTCAATCGGCGCAATAAGTCCAAAGCTGTGTGAGCTCATAAAAGCCTCACGAAGGACACACCCCAGCTCAGAACCCAGAAAAGATGCTACTCTATTATTAAACTCTTGTAAAGGTGTCGTCTGAAATGTTAAGAGGTAGCCTCTGAGTGTGTGGGTGCCTGTGTGCGAGTGTGCCCCCCCCCCCCTCGTTCGTCTAGCTGACTCACTGTGTGCCACTCAGCAGTCGGAGCACGTTGCCCGCTTTAATAGAACAACATGATGATGCAATCTCTCTTTCCTGCTGCACTAAAAAGATTACCCACCCTCTCCGGCTCTCTTACTTTCTCCCTGTGTATTCCCCCCTCCTTCCTCTGTTCACCCATGTTCACATTCAATCAGATACACTCCTAATTCGTGTAAGTTGGCAGCGGGGGTTATATGTTCCTGCTTGAGGTGTTTGGATGCAGCCGGGGAGATCCTGCAGGTTTGTGATTCATCTGTTGCTAACTTGGCCAACACCCTTTCCCACCACACTGCACGCACGTCGTCGAGAAAGATGAGGTCTGCACTTTTTTTTTTTTGGTCCGTGGGTTTTTGCCGCTGCCTCACCTCTCTCTCTCTCTCTCTCTCTCTCTCTCTCTCTCTCTCCCTCCCTCTCTGGTCACACTGTTGACAACCGGTCGGCCGTACTGTCTATTTGAAAGAGGAAAAAAAAAAAAAAGACTTAACGCTGTCTGCTCTCCTGAAAACTCATTGCAGGCTGCCGTTTCCAATTCTGTCACAGATGTCTCTTCCTTTCCTCTTCTGTGTTTTCGTCTGTGCCTCTTTCTTACTGCGTACATCTAAATACTACAACCTTCAGATAAACCATGAATGGGAGGAAATTGAGTTATAGAACGCGTTTTAGACCACCTTTCTATCTCCTTGAGTATGTAGCGCATCATAAGAGACTTTGTCTTTGCCAGGGATTTAATGTAATGCATTAACACTGCATTAATCGCTGAAGCCTCCCGCACGTCCCAGTCTCTCAGCTGGCCATTTGCTGACCACCGGGCCGGAGTTATTAAGAACAATAGAGGAGACTCCCTCTGTGTCGTTGGTCTTAGGAGCTTTTTCTGTCAGGGTGGCTTGTTGCTTCGATAGCTTATGCTTGAGGCTCAAGGAAGATGTTAATAACCCGTGATTTTCAGAACGACATGGGCGAAGGGAGGGGGGGTTGGTGGGGGGTGGGACGTTAGGGACCGGCGTAAACATCGCCCGTATCCTACAGTAGGCACTCTGGTCTCCGTAATTGAATAATAAGATTCCTTAGATAGAGATAAAAGGTTTAGCGGTAATTACTGCAGTCTAAATTCCCCCACCCTGGCAGCCCTGCGAAAGTGTTCAAGCCGTCTCCTCAGGGATGTTATATGCACTTAGATTTTTATTGTCTGGAGTCGAGTCTGGGACCAGACTGTGGTATTTATGGCCCCAAATTGTCAAAACATTCCATTTCATATTGAGCCTCGAATCCAGTGAAGCAAATCCGAATGTATTGACGTTTTGTAACAGGATGGCAAGAAAAAATGTCAGCGAGAGAGACCTTGAGGGGAGGGAAAAGCAGCTTGGAGGTGTTGAGAGAGAGAGAGAGAGAGAGAGAGAGAGAGAGAGAGAGAGAGAGAGAGAGAGAGAGAGAGAGAATCCTTGGATGTATACAGTTGCTCTGGTGAATATAAAGAGACAGGGAGACAGTGATGGGTGGAGGACTGAGTGGTGAGCTTTTGTCCTTGACGTTTCAAACAGCCTAAAGCTCAAGGATTCATCTCTGCACATCAATACATGTCCATCAATACACTGTAAATGACTGTTGCTCTGTACTTGAATCTAAATGACAGGATTGTGTAATGGATACCACTGCAGTCATAGCCGCCACAACTCTTTGTTTCACTTCCCATCCTCACCTTCTGACCTTGGTATAATAAAATCTTTTCTGGGTGTTTTACAGGGCAGAATTTCAATCTTCCCACACATTTACAGGGTTAAAACATATTATTCTTGCGTGTTTATGTTAGCCGTCCTCTAAGTGCGTCGGTATTGACAAGTGGGGCGTGTGAGTCTCTTCACATGAGCCTGTTTTCTTAGCTAGAGTTTACAAGAAGGCTTAAATGGTGATATAAGGGGAGGGTTCACCTTGCAGCAAATAAAAAACAAAATTAGATTGTTATTAGACACGATGGCAGTTCAAACTTTATCTTGCTGACATTTTGGATGCGGTTGACTTTGAACTCATTAGCTGGCTTCAAATCCATTTTGAAGTTAGTCTCCATGGTGGCATTCGCACATCCTAAATGGCGACGATGGGAATCGATTATTGCTAGGAATTCTTTTACCTTTGCGTTTACAATCCAATTGTGGCAAAAAAAAGTGGAGAATACTCATCAAATAATCTCAAAATATCAAGGGAGAGCAGCCAAAAGTCACTTTTACGGGATATAGAAAGAGTGATTAGAAGTTATACAATATTGATTGCGTCATTCAGACGGTCTGACCTGAAAGCAAGATACTTATTTTATAAACTAGTCATAAACTGATCATGTGTTTCATACACATGGACTGTGCTCATGTAATAACCTTATACAAGAGAAGCGATTTCCCTTGGCGGCTGTGTGACTTTGCTGTTACTGCGGCTCATCTTTTGAGCTCAAGGTTTGCAGTTCGATCCTTCACTTTGCATGTCAAAGTGTCCTCGAGCAACACGCTGGACAATAATTTGCTCCCGAATATGTTCAAACACTTGGCATGGCAGCAGTTGCCACAAAAACAACGACGTGTATTTCTATGGGTGAATATCGCTCACAATGTAAAGCTCTGAAAGACTGGTAAACATGGTGATGTTGACGCTGCAGATGTGGAGTAATAAAGCACGAAATGATCCAATAGAAACAAAAGATAAAGGTTTGAGTTTCATATTCACAGCACAACTCTTACTTTGAAATGCAGAACTAGCATCTTAAGGACTAATTCGTTTTCATCCCGGTAAATAGTTCTATAGTTGACATTTGTATGAAGGGATATAATTGTGCTTGCTCTGTATCCACTGCAGGTGTGTCAGACAGATCCAGTTATTTGAGCAGGCTTTGTAAGGGATGTGCAGAGTATGTGCTGTAGCATATGCAGGGGAGTGTATGTGTGCTTGTGCCTTTGCATGAATAATGGCCTGCGTGCCGCGTCCATGGGGAAGGACGGCGAGCGGAGGAGGAGAGCGAGGAGTGGAGAGGGAATGCAGGATGCACCGGGCGTCACTCAAAAGCCTCCGGGTTGGGTTTTCTGCGTTAGAGAGCGATAAGGGCAAGGAGGCAGAGGCGGAAAAGGGACACGAGAAAAACGGAAGGATGGAGCGACGGAGGAGGGGTGTTGGAAAGAGGCTGACCAGGCAGAAAATGCTGTAATCGCTCGTGAATAGAAGGAGAGGATGACTGTGCTGATACTCAACACCATCTTTGGACCCAGGCGGAGATAGCAAGAACGAGGGAGGGGGAGGTAGAGACAGAGGGGAAAGGGGGGGAAAGAGAGAGAGAGAGAGAAAGATTGCCGTCACATGATAGGGAGGGGAGTAATAGCAAGGTGAAGGGAGGGGAGCAGGAGGACTAACGACACTGAAAGCTCTGATAGGGGCGCCAGAGGCAAGGAGGGAGCAATCGAGAGAGGGGACGGAAAGAAGGAGAGCGGCACAAACAGCCGGAATAGAGAGGTGTGCGAAAACAGTGTGAGAAGAAGAGAACAAAGAGGAGAGATCTGCCAGACAAGACGAAGACGAAAAAACACTGTGAAATAGAAGAAACTGGAATCTTAAAGAAAAGTATGATTGCACAGAGATGGAGGAAATACCCGGGAGCCAGTGAGGTGAAATAATTGAGCACCTGAAGGATGACAGTGTTTTTTTGTTCCTGGGAGCTGTAAGTTAAGCGCGTTGCGAATCCACATGTGTCCGAGATTGCGTGTGGACGACTGAGAGGAAGACGAAACACCTGTTTTTCTGAGATGACAGCTCGAAGCAGTCTTTTGCTCGCCTGCGTTGTTGGACAGTCTCTGCAGCATTTTGCCTACCTGCACGGTGTTTGACCTTCCTTAGTCAGCAGGCAGAGTGTGACTGCAGAGAGAGAGAGAAAAAAGAGTGAGAAAGAAGGAGAAGAGGAGAGAGGGATTGTCTACAGGAAAACACACAGAAAAGAGGGGGAGAGAGAGAGCGAGAGAGAGAGAGAGAGAGAGAGAGAGAGCAAGAGATAGAGAGAGAGAGGGCGCGCTAAAGTGGAGTAGCAGCCGAGGGAGTTGTTGCATTGTGATCAGTGTGCCTGTGCAGGCTGCACAATGTGAGACCTCTTCTCTCCTGCATGGGGCTCTTCCTGTAGGAGCCGGACGGTTGGATTTTTCCTCTGAAAGCGTGGACCCTTTTTCACCTCCTGCTCCTCAAATCTAAAACCCACTCAGACAGATTGACAGCGCACAAAAGAAAAGCTGTTTTGCAGGGTCTGGACTGCTAGTAAGAGCTATGCATTTTTAAGATTTTCGATACACTTTTTCTTTTATCG
Organism: Malacoctenus gilli; assembly: GCA_032164315.1. Classification (NCBI taxonomy): domain Eukaryota; kingdom Metazoa; phylum Chordata; class Actinopteri; order Blenniiformes; family Labrisomidae; genus Malacoctenus; species Malacoctenus gilli. Next base: position 8,725,636 of record JASSRZ010000053.1, on the reverse strand, counting down.
CTGGAACGGTAGTGCCGCGGATCCCTTGGGCTAATGGATGTGCCAGACAACCCCCAAGGGGGCTCAGCTCGTATTCCCAGAGTGGGAGACTCAAAGATAGGGGAGCCTAGAATTGGAGAGGGAGTGAGAATGGGGGAGAGAGACACTCCATTGAGGCTGTCACCTTTCCGCATGCTTCGAGTGCTGGACTCGTGCCGTCCTCCAGGAAACCGTATTGGTGAGTCTCTTCCCTGTTTTCTCTTTTTTAGAGGTTTTTCTATGTCCTGATGCTTAAAACAACCTGAGAAAGTCCCAGTCACCATCTAATAGAGGACTGATAAGTTTAATAAAAGATAGAGGTACTTAAAGTGAACAATTGTGGCATGTGGTAAAAAGATCAATACATGAAAATGTGTTGATCAATCTCATTTCTCCAAGAAACTTGCTCAACTGTGACTCTGAACATCCTGTTGTTTGCCAGATCTGTTTGTTCCCAGATGTTCGGTTTCGGGTGAAGAGGGTTTGAATATATGGAGCGATGTGTGTTGGCTCAGAACGATGCAACCCAATGAACTCCTTGGAGGAGTGAAGAGTCCTGAATTTTTTATCCACTTGCTTGTCAGCACATTGACTGCAGTAACTATTTACTTGCTGTTCAGCCTCGACTCAGAAAGTAATCCACCCCGAGCTTTAAAGGAGTTTCGAGAACTTCTGATTTCAGAGCACAAACCGAAAGTGAAAAGACCCAGTTCAAAGCCAAAGTCTGCCGTAATATTGGTGCGTCGTGCTGACGTGAACGGTAAGTTATAAATCTACCGGCGCACCCTGGAGCGACCCACTGAACTCAGCGACTGTCCTCGCCAAGTGATGGCTTATGACAGGAAATCCCAACATTTCTGCTGCTCTTTGAAGACCTCCAGAAGCGAATCTGTAGACTTTCTTTGCGTCTTTCAACATCTTTCCCGCCAGCTTTTCTCCAGGTTTCCGGGGCCCGGCTGTCATGTGCTGGAGATGAATTACTAACTAAGATGAATGCATGCAGAGTTGGGTGAGGTGAGGATACTCCTAAAAGTAGCCCACCCCCTCATCTGGATGTACTAGCGGGGAGTCAGCAACCCTAACTAGGCCAGCCTGGTTTCAGACACGGAGTCAGTGTTTGCTCGGGACATCCACTGTTTGCCGTTGGTCTGCTGTGAAAACGAAACAGTCGAACAAAATCACACCATAAGTTGTTTTGTGTGATGACGCGGGATGTGAAAGAGGTTGACTTCTTTTTTTTTGGTGCAAGAAAGTATGCTTGCAGACACTGTTTTATGAAAGACAAATGCAGCGTCTTCCATCGTATCGGTTTCCAGGTGGAATTTTCCTGCCAGATCAGGTCGACCCGTCTCATCCGCCCACATCTGCTCGACTGTTTACACAAACACGCGAGACAGCGGCTCTCAGAAAAAGAGGGAGTCTTGTGATGTAACACTGAATTACTGCATACTCACACGTTGTAAGCGTGTGCGCATGTAGGTGTATCGGGTGGTGCCCGGGATCAATTTCTCCCGGTGTCAGTTACCTTGAGTTTAATGTTTCACCATGGGGGTTGTGAGGGTTTGATTCTTGATTCCTGATACGGGAACTGGCTGCTCCGTTTTCTTATCAAGAGATATTCATTCCCTCTATCCGTTCGTCGGGCTTTGTGTCTGGCTTTGAGGGCCGCAGGCTGTATATCAGACTTAGTGATTTAAGCGAGTGTTTTACTGTTTACACAGATGGTTGTGTTTCACTAATGAGCAATATGCTGCCTCTGTCAACAGATAGTTTATACGACTAATGTAGGATGAAATTATCAACTTCAGTCAATGCTAGTAGTTAACTGTGTCGTTAAGAGCATCCATGATACCATATAAATTAAGTGCTGGTTTCCTAATGGGATGTTTAAGCCTTTGTTTTTACAACTCATTATATTTGATTGCTTCTTTGTTTCATCATATGTCTTTTACACTGATAATGTCAGTAAGTCAATGACAGTCACAGAATGAATGGAGAAGTAGCGGTGCTAAATATTGACATGGATGTTGTTTAACAAGAATCTGCAGAGTTTGCAACCTGAAACTATGAATGAATCCAAAGAATTTGAAACCACATTCGCTCCCATTCTACTGGATGTAGTTTAGATTTGGTCCTGTTCTGGTTATTTTCAAGTCTTCAATATCAGTTAGACTGACCCAACTGCAAAGTCAGGTATCCCATGTGTCTTGCTAAGACAGTGTTTTGTCACTTTCTCTGAAGCAGCAGCCTGTACTTAGTTAATTCAGAATTGCCTTGACATTATTGCTACTCTGATTAATTGGCGCAGGCAGGGGGTCTGCAATCTGCTGAGAGCTGAGACGGCGGCGTGATGAAGACCAATGTGACATCATGAATTAGTAAAATGAAAATTTTATAAAGAGTGACATTGCGATCGAGGAAAAAAGGTCTCATTTAATGCATATTTTTTGGAAATGTACTCAAAGTAAGATACAAAACAATAATTTATGTTGATATATTCATTTCTCACACATTTACTTGTGATACCAGACTGACTGTAAATTTTACACCTCTAATGTTGCATTAAAAAGCCAGTTGGTTGTCTTTTGTATGAAGATTGTTTTCGGAGTCTCTCTCTTTTCTATTTTCCTTCCTGTCGTGGCAGCTCTCTGTCATTGCCCATAACCAATTACACAAAGGAGCTACTGTACACTCGTACGACCTACAGTGAACCTCAGATGTTCCTCAGCTGACAGACACTACACTATGATAAATAGCTGTACCTATCTGGCCGCCAGCCATTTGATTCCACGGCTGAGGCGTCACCGTCGCCCAGGGGACTTATTTTTCTTTCCACTTCATCAACTCTTTCCCCTCCAAAACCGTTCGCCGCCCAGTCTCCCTAATCTTCTCATCCTCTGTTGATAGTGGCTGCTGTGAGTGTAAACAGCAGATGAAGGTACGGACGGGAACGTGTCACCAGGACGGTCTGTCAGTCTCTTTCAGGCAAAGGTTTCCATTGCCAAGTACAAGGAGAACGCGCGCCCGCATAAAGATGCCAATACATACTGTACGTGCTGTACATGACCCAGACTCTGAAGCTGAAAGCCAGAGAGACACCCCTCCCCCACATGTACTCACACACACACACACACTCACCGTCGAAGGAGGCAGTCCTGTCTGCTGCACCGTGACTCATTAATCAGATGGATTCCGGGGCGGCTGAAGGTGTGGGGGGTGGCAGCCAGAGATGGGAAGGCTCCCGCTGCATGCAGGGGAATAATATTGATCTCTGACTTCCTCATCTTACCAGTGGCATTTTATACACACTTGATAACACAACTGCATGTCTGGTGGTTCAGCCCATCATCTGGGGCCTGGGACGATATAATGTCCCGTACAAAGGGACGGACTTGTTTTTGAAAAAGACAAAAGGGCCTCATGGTCTGAGAGTCAACCACAGTAAATGCACAAAAAGACAATGTTACATTTTGTTAGAAAGTTAATGCGAGATACATTTAGTTCTGATATTTATGATTGTTTTTATGTGTTTTTTTTAGGAATCGTCCATGAAAATGTGAAGATGGGCTCAGACGGGGAGAGCGACCAGGCGTCTGGCACGTCTTCCGACGAGGTCCAGAGTCCAGTGAGGGTCCGCATGAGGAACAACCACCATCGGCGCATCTCTAATGAGGTACTCTAAGCCGGGACTCACACGCATCTCTTTGTTGCACAGGCTTACTTCTCTGTTGCATTTATCATGAAGAAAATGCACTTTGAAAACCTCATTTTTTTTATCAAGTTTCAAAACCATGATGAAGACAGTTCACAGTTATTTTCCATTTTTGCCAGATCGCAGATCGAGACTGTCAGAAGGGTTCATGTTCCTGCTTTTTTTTATTGACAGAATTTTAAGACTGAATAAGTCATTGAAATAAAAAATTAAATCATCAAAGTCTATTAAAGATTCATTATGTTCTGTACAAAGGGTTTGATCTAGATGGTGAATAAATGGCAGAATATTGTTGTAAACACGCCAGTATCAGGATATTTTTTGCCAAGAAAAATAATTAGCACACTAAATGTTCCCAAAACAGAATATGAGCTTTCTGCATTGTAAAGTGTGAATTTTATTCACAAATATTTGTGTGGTAACAGTCAGAAAGTCCCCAGTACAGGTGAAGGCCACCCTGCTATCTGTGTGCAGAACAGACCGTGCCGTTTGATGCTTTGTCCGACCACTTCTCTGAGTGTGCGCTCCTGCCTCAGCCAGACCGTGTGTGTCCGTTTAAAGGAGTTGCAGAGTGATGAGCGCAGCAGTATTACGGGAAGTGCCTCTGGACACACAGCTTCTGACTAGTGGAAGGGACTAATTTGGAGCATGTTTACCACAGTGAGGAAGAAAGAGAAGGGGACAGGAAAATGCCGGGGTGACGGAGTAATTACGGCTCGAGAAATAATTATTGGCGTGACAAGAGAAAAGGGGGCGATCAGGAGGAGCAAGGCCCAAGAAATTATAAGAGAGAGAAGGAAGGAGAGACAGAGGAGAGAGGATAAAAACAGTGTTTTCTGTCAACTACCCCTCCTCTACTCACCCCTTCCCCCATCTGCATTTCTCCCCTCAGGAATCTGTCCATTCCTCTCTCCTCTCCTCCTGCTTTCCCCTCCTCCTCGTCCTCCTCCCTCTCTTTTTCTCCTCCTCTTCCAGAGCATGTGGATGGCACTCTACCACAGTGCCAGCCCTCTCTCTCTCTCTCTCCCTCTCTCTATCTGACTCTCTCACTGTCAGCGCGTGCAGTCATGTATCAGGTCAGAGGCACATGCATCGTTGAAAGCGCATGTGTGTGAGTGCATAGGAAAACACGTTTAAGGAGGACAATGAGGGAGCTACTAGAGCTGTTCTGCATTGTGAGTATGGGAACACATGTGTGTGTTTATATGTAGGTATCTATCCTTTCTCTGGTGGCCAATAGTGGGGCATGAGGGTTGATGATGTTGTGAACTTGTGTCCTTTGTTGTCCTAAAAGAGCGCATGAACGGTGCACTTGTGCAGGAAGGGTTTGTTTGGGTTGCTGTGCTACTCGTTTGTGCCATAAATTGCCGAAGAATATTGAGTGCATTTGCAGAAGAGCTTTAGAATAACACTCCTCCTCAGGGAATAATATGCATGGCATGTGCGTACCCTGTGTTGTGTTGCTCTGCCGGCTCGTGCTTTGTGATTCAGACACTCAGTGGAGCTCACGAAATGTGGTCGCCGCAGCCAGGAGGTCACGTCGGTACGAGCGCATTTTTGTCAACGTATCGAGAGTAATTCCTGACATTTTCGCTGTGTGTCAGTGTTTATTCTTAGGACGAGTAGTGTGTCACTGCACTTCAGGTTTGGGTTTTTTATTGAATGGTGCATGTTGTTATGTTAGCCAGTGAGCTCAGATAATACTATTACAAGCGTAAAATCCCTCTACCTTTCATCTTGCGCCACACACACACACACACACACACACACACACACACACACACACACACACACACACACACACACACACACAC
>JASSRZ010000053.1:8689653-8707795 GCA_032164315.1 Malacoctenus gilli | reverse complement strand
ACACACACACACACACACACACACACACACACACACACACACACACACACACACACACACACACACACACGCAGCAAATTGACCACAAAACCACACAGAACTAAGGCTGAAGTAATCACACTCTTAAAATTAAAGACTTTGTTTAAACCTAAGAAAGAAAAAGAAACAAATGGGGGGGAAAAAAATCTGCGTGATGCTGGAAGAAAAGTGGGAGAGTGGTAAGATTCTCCTTGATGCTGCTACTACCACTGCTGTCCAGAAGAGGGCACCTTTAGGACGTGAGCTTATCACAGAACTTACTGTATCAGTGAGCTGTAGGAGAGGCGGAGTCAAAGCGGATATGAGAGGTGGTACCCTGTCACTTTTTGTTTTTTGTTAAACTATTGTACATAGAGACTGAGCTGTAAAACTCTGCTTTTTCATAACACACCTCAGCCTGTGTACACACTCTGAGTAACACACCTCGACTCTCCAACCTTGCCTTTTGACCCTGTACACATTCGAAACAACACATGCTCACACAGCCTCTCTCGCTCCTTCTCTCTGTAATGTTACTAAACACGCACGTACACACACACACACACACACACACACACACACACACACTCGAACGGTTCGCTTGAAAGGTATGAGTGTGTAAATAATTGGAGTTTACAGAGATAAACTTTTGCACCTTATTGTCCAGTAGGGGTCGGTGTGGCTGCCATTACGTTACCTCACCAGTCGTGCTTGAGCAGAGCAGGATGTGAAAGTAGACACTTGAGAATTCACAATTGCGAAGAATCACAACGACGAACCAAAAAGAGTTAGTAAAAAAAGAAAAGGAAAAAGATGCAAACAAGACACTGACCACAGAGCTCGCGTGTTGCACACAATGCTACTCTGCAATCGAAGACACTCGGTAGTCGTCATTCGTCACGTTCTCATACGCTGTAAAGCTCACAGGGTGCTCCTGTCGCGGTGTGCGAGAAGGACAACGCCGAAGGACAGAGAGGGAACAACGCAAGTGTACAAATCCTCACCTGTGCGCTCTCAGACACCCCCCTCCCTCGTTCGCCTCGACGTAGAAGTTGTCTTGAACTGTTGTCCGATGTGCAGGTGTCGACTTCGAACCTGATTTTACCTCCCTAGATCATGAGTAGATCGTTTGACAACCCTGCCTTCTCCTGCCCAAACCTTTGTGCATTTATTTGACCTTTTTCTTTTTTCTATAATGGAAAAATCTGTATATATGATCACATGTTTTACTTAGCAGAAGCAATGATAATTCCAGGATGCTGTTCTCAGTCCTTACAGTAGGTGACTGGCTGGGGACGTGTTGCACATTCCTTGAGCTCAGGACTTAATGCTCGTGTGGTGGTATTGTAGATGCTGTGAGGTGGTCTCAGACGTCCCCGCCGTAGAGACGAGGACAATACACATGGCTTGAAAATCTTTGCAAGGCTGGCTGTGCGCTGAGAGAGGTGTGAGAGTTCCTCAGAGTCAAGCCTGTCGGTCCTTTCTGTCGCCCACTCTCTGTTGATTTGAACATCGTGTTGCGGTTCGGTAACTACCTTCCCCCGTGTCCCTTCCTGCCATCTCCTTACGCATGTTTCTGTATTAAACACAGATGTGAACTAGCTGCTGCTGGAAGAGGATTACCTCCTTTAGGTCTTGCATGGGACATAACTGACTCACGTGACTTTGATACCGCGTTCACATCTGGAAACTCTAATGTAGACAATGACAGCCCACTGTCCAGCAGCAGTGTGAGGTGCTCGCAGCACTGGGACCAGATCATCCGCGTGACGAGTGTGACTCAACGTGCAGGTGTGCAGGAGAAGCTTGGGGTTCGCTCCCGACGAGCCGGGCGGCGGCATCTCTCCGAGCGTCTCAACGGGACTCAAAAGCACTCAGACACACCGTTGTTTCATGCTGTTGTTACTTCAGGCTGCCAGAAAACAGCAGGACCAAAGTCAGTCCTCCAAGCACCAAGTGTTCAAGCACACAACTGTTTCACACCAATCTGTTGACATGTCAACATGTACTGTATCCATGAGGTGGCCGGTGAGCGTAGGCGGGAGTCTTCTGCGTCTCGGGCGTTGGCGTCGGGTCATTTCACGGGGATGAAACGCTGTCACGTCTCCGCCTGCCACCGGGGACGACGACTTCTCCCAGAGTGTGACAGTATGTAGCATGTACATAGATGTTCCCTCACTCTGTATATACAAACATGTACAGGTTTGATACAGCTACTCACATTCTGGCTTTTTTTTTTCTTTTTTTTTCTTTTCTTTCATAAAAGTCATAGCAATATTTCTGTAATCAATAAAAGCCATGGTAATAGGATGATTGCATTTGTTTTTATTTGGAGAACAGCAGAAGAAATGACTGTGAATGACGAAACTGTGAGACTTGACAAAAAGCATTGACAGAATAATTATTGTTTCCTTTTTCTCTTCTCTTTTTTTTTGTGTTGCTGATTAACATGGTGGATCCAAAAGGCTGGAATGAAGTATCATATAACACTGATTTCTGTTGATTTTTTTTTTTTTTTTTATCAATGAAAGCCATAAACATGGAGAGGGTCTGCTGCTGTGTGAGGGGTGTATCCCATGTAACGAGGACAGACCTTGAAAAGCAACGGGGATGTGTACACCTAATAAAGAATAAAAAAAAAAAAGTGACATTTCTCTTTTCTCGTCATACATCTTCTGACTACATGCTGCTGGGCCAATGAACTGTGGGATTTTTCATTGAAATTTAATCTAGCGACTTAGCCCAGAGAATTTCAAATGAACTAAAAATGACCAGATAATCATCAGTATTCATGTTAGAGAGAATCGGGGCTTCTTGTTTGATGCCATGACAACAAAAAAGGTTGAACAGTTGTGGTGTCTCTTCCTGGCCTTCTTCGAAGCAGGAATTATTCCAAGGAGTTGTTGACACAAATGGTTAACTGAAATTTGGAGTTAAGTGTTTATTTGTCTAATGACAAAGGGCCAGAAGTTTAGCCTAGATAACGAAGCTCAGGATGTCATAAATCTTTAGATTGACAGGAGATGGCTTTCTTTTGTTTCAAAGAGCAAGTGGAGCTGTCCCCTTTCATGTACTGATCTTCTCAAAGACTGTCCTGGAGAAGGGAGGGGGCTGAGCCAACCACCTATATAACCTAAACATCATGAAACTTAGAGTTAGAAAGGCATTGGCATCTCTTTCTCCGAGTTGAGTCTAGACAACTCGCTTCGACACTGTACTTGTAATAAAAGACTCAAGAAACTACAAGACTGTGTCAGCAGAGACAGTCCACGCATCAACAAAGAGAAGATACACGACAGTGACCAACCAAACTGCTATCACGACCTTTTGATCTGTGCATTAAAAAGATTGCCAAAACAGGCAAGCTGTTTCAAACTTTTCTCTCCCAGTGAAGGAGCGTCGTCCACCTAATGACTCAACCGAACTTGGAAGGCGCTTCCTCCTCTTGCATCCAATCAGAACGCTCATGCTGCTCTGCTTTGCTTCGATCAACCAAAGTTACTGAATCACACCTGAGACTACTCGAACGTGGAACACGGCCCCTCTAATGTTTTCACAGGAAATGCACAAAGACAAAATCAACGATCAAACATCTTGGACGCAGTCGCTGTGTCACATCTGGATTCTTCTCTGAGAGCAATTTATTGGGTCTCATCCGCGCAGAAAAGTAGGAACAGCGTAGCCTCGAAACTAGAAACACAAACAAGCAGACGATTGTGGTCAGTCGCGAATATGCCGGCGGTTTATCGTTTGCTTCTTTCGCGTAAACATAAACGTGTCTCCGCTAAAACACCTGTTTGTTCATGAAGATGTATATGATCGGGTTGTAGACGGTTCCGCTCTTGGCGAAGTAAACTGGTATGGTGGCGACGACCGGGTCCACCTGCAGGTTGGCGTCCAGGACGACGGCGAGAGCCAGCGCGGCATACGGCAGCCAGGTGACGAGGAAGGCCAACACCATCACCACGATCATGCGGGACACCTGCACCTCCACCCGATGGGTGCTTCTGTCCTCGGAGATCTGCAGCTTGGTCACCTGGAAGAACCAAATCATGCAGCTCAAACACGTTTTCTTCCGAAAGCGACGGGATGGAGCAAAGTCGCGGGCCGCGTGTCCGTCACTCGCCCTGTGCAGCGTCCACAGAAGCCGCGAGTAGGACACCATGATGATGGCGAAAGGCACCGCGAAGCAAAGCAGGAAGTAGATGACGATGTAGGACATGTTCCCGACATCTCGACTGTACCAGTTCGGTGCACAGGAGGTTTTGATGCCCTCCAGCTCATAACTGCCCCAGCCAAACAGAGGGGGGGTGTTCCACACAAAGGACCAGACCCAGGACAGGACTACTCCAGCAACCGCGTGCCTGAGAACAGCAGAGATGGAGAATCATGAGGCTGTGAAGGTCTCCCCCCCCCCAACCCCCCCACCTGGAGTGAGCAAGTCATTACTCTACCTGGTCTGGAAGATTACTGCACCCATGGGGTAACACACCACGATGTAGCGCTCAACAGAAATGACTCCTATCGTGCACAGACTTGCGATGCCTGAGAGGAAAACAGAAGAAAGTTACAGCCACAGAATATTTTTTTCCTCTTTCGGTAAATCAAGCAATTTGGGTCCCGGTTGAACCATTTCAGAATTTCAATCTTTCAAAGTGAGAAAAGAAAAGAAAAGAAAAGAAAAGAAAAGAAAAGAAAAGAAAAGAAAAGAAAAGAAAAAAAATGTAAAAAGACAAAAAAAAGAAAAAAAGAGAAAAAGAATAAAAAAAAAGCCCTTTTTTCCTTGGTGCATTCAGTTTAAATGATCTCAAACACACTCCTTCCAATCAAGGGATAATTTAAATACTTTCGACCTACAAATAATGTTTCATCAACTTCAACAGAAAATTCAGCTTGAGAATACAACTTTTTTACATTTTTTACCATATTTTCCATAAATAGTGAAAAAAAGATGTACCAGATGCCTCGGTCTCTCCACAATTCAATGAGCCATATTGCAAAAATGGTCTGAATGTACACAGCTTTTTTGTATTTATACTGTATCAGCAAAACAAGATCTGAGTTTCTCTGCAACCCTAACCCCAACCTCTATAATCCACCTGTGTGCAACAAATAGTGTCTCTCCAGAACATGACTGCACACTCTTTGGACGATAGAAACAACAGACTCACCAAAAAAAGCAACAGTAAATCCCTCCAAGATGCAGCCCGAGCGTCCCAGGCTGAAGTACCCCATGGCGCTGGTTACTGTGGTCGGCAGGCCGCCAAACAGAGCGCAGCCCAGGTCACATACAGCCAGGTTAACCAGAGCATAGCTGAGCGGCTGTCTCAACTGTCTGTACCTCACGATCACTACAATCACCAGCACGTTGAGGACGATCCCCACTGCCGAGAACAGCCCCATGACAATGGCCAGTATTGTGAAACTCGTCCGGGACAAAACCTCTGTGGGGACGGAGCTGTTTGACAACGAAGTGTTTCCATCAGGTGCAAGTCCCTCCATCTGTGTGGCACCCTACCCAAGGTGGGCACTGCTTGGACATACCACAAATTAAGTCTCCTGCAAAGGAAAAGGCAGATGTGAGTCAACACGAACCCAAAACATCAGGAATCTCCACAATGCAAAACCACAGCAGGTTTACAAAGTCCTTGAAAAATGAGTGTTGGAGGACTTTCAAACAATAAAAAAGAAAATAATAAGATGAAATAAAATAAAAATCCAAGAAAAAAAAAAATCAACCCAAAAACTGCGTGACCTCTTCTCTTCAATCGTTATTTTTTTGTTCTGGTACAATTCAAAGAGTGACAGGGAGCAAACCCTTCCTAATAAGCTTTAGACTGCAGACAGATGACTTCTAATTCTTTGGATGTAAATCCAGACATCCGGATTGTGACGATAATAAATCTGTCCATCATCCTTTGAGGCTGCACTCTGCAAAATTGTTGGGCTCACAAGTCCCCATGAGTGATGAAGCAGAGGCTCAGCAGCACAATATGCTTTAATCTCTATAGGTAAGAAGAGGATCAAAGGTGCAAAATGACAGTTTGATTTTCGTAATCTCTTGAAACTGCACTTTCTGTCTTTATTCTCTCTGAAAACCTCGACGGTGAAGCTGAACTAAAGGAAAAGACAAACCTTCAGAGTAATGGCACTTGGAAGTTTCCAGGTCTGCTTCCGACTCTGTAATATATTTCATTTCGTAAAAAAAAACTTATTGTGACAAGCTGCATCTCCTTGTGATCTCTTATCCCCAAGTAAGAAACGAGGAACGACTAACCCAAGATTTTCCCAAACTAACTGGCACAGCTGTGTCACAGTGACGCCACTTCTACTCCGCGCCACTAGAGGGCGATGAAGGCACGGCGTTGTCGACGCTCCGAGGCTCTTCTACCGGCTGTCCAGCGGTAAACAGTTCAGCAGACATGGCGGCCTCCATGAAGAAAGCCGCCCACGACATCGAAACGCGCAAACGGACCGACGACGTGCTTCTGTCGGAGGGGATCGACTTCGGCTCGCTGCTCTTGTCTCCGCTCGTGCTGGAAGGCCTGTCGGCGGCAGGTTTCCAGAAGCCGTCCCCGATCCAGCTCAAAGCGATCCCGCTGGGCCGCTGCGGACTCGGTGGGTAGAATCACCCGCGTCGTTCGGCCCGCACGTGCCAGCACGGGGGCTGCTGAATAACTCAAGTAGAATTAATAATGAATAAGAGCAGATCACTACAGAACAGCTTGAATGATGTGGAAGATTAATATTTTCACTGTATTAGTGTTTGGTTTTTTTTTACACTGTTCCAGTTCGAAGCAGGAAGTGAATCCGGCGTCAGAATTTACTAAATCGACAGTTCAAGTCGGGATGAGTTGCCATGACAACCGTCGTAAATGAGGGATCATCCATAAAGACACACACAGTGGAGTGCTAAATAAGGCAAAAGTAGTGATACTTCAAATAAATCTTAATTTTGGGGTAGTCGCGTTTCCATTGCACGTGAAGATTACGCTGCTATTTGCAGGGCTAATTTCTCTTTATGTGGCAGGAACGACTTCTTCCTCCGCCTGTCAGCTTTGGCACTCACATCATTGAGCAAGGTTCTTTCATAGGGTCAAAAGGCTCTTGGCTGCAGCTGCTTGGAGGTTAATCACTGCAGCCTTGAGGAAATTGCCAGTGATTGGTCCGAAAGGTGAACTGTGAATAGGGAGGCACTTGATTTGATGCAACACATGAAGGCCAGCGCTGCTCCCAATCAAGTGTGGTTAATTATGGATGCCAGCATTGTGACTGTGATTGCAGCACAGGCCCTCATTTAGTGTCCATCTGTTTTTCCAGATTTGATTGTACAGGCCAAGTCTGGCACGGGCAAGACGTGCGTGTTCTGCACCATCGCCCTCGATGCTCTGGTCCTGGAAAATCCTGCCACTCAGGTATTGTCTGGTTCAACCTCACTTGGATTTCAAAAAAAAAAAAATTAAAATAAAAAAAGAGGAGTTTTTGTTAGAATCTGTATTCATCTCATTATTGTAATATTTCCTTTTTATTTTAAAAACCTTCTGGCGCAGGTAGACAAGATTTGGTCAGTTTTCTATGGGTCATACCTCCTTCAACTAAGCCATATTGGAAGGCAACGTGTATTTGTGAGATGAACAGCAGAGTTGAGTAAAGAGGCCTTCCAACAGTATCAACTTTATTACAACAGAAATAATCTACAATGCCTTTTCCCCTTTTTTGGGAACATGTTTGAATGACAAAAGTGAAACTCGGGGTCATGACTTATTTTATTTAAGTCGTACTAATCTCGCTCTTTTAAGCTGCTTACTGTTGTATGATTTAAAGGTTTCATCACCAATGAGGGACAGTCGCCCCTGTTCTTGTTCGACCTGATGCTTATCAGTTCACTGTAATCCTGTTACCGTGGAGGGAGGGGGTCTTACTGTCCGGCTCACATCCAGCAGCACCTGCCTGTCATTAATCCCCTCTCAATCAGGTCCAAGTGGTTGTTGACGCCTGATTTGCTCCCGCCACCTGCAGGTTCTCGTGCTGGCGCCGACACGCGAGATCGCGGTGCAGATCCACTCCGTGGTGATGGCGGTCGGCTGCGCCATGGAGGGCCTGCAGTGTCACGTGTTCATCGGCGGCAGGCCCGTGAGCCAGGACAAGCCGCACCTGAAGAAGTGTCACGTCGCCGTGGGCTCACCCGGTGAGAGGGGGGGGCCGCAGCTCCCAGGGGAGCGACGCACGTGTGTGTGTGTGTGTGTGTGTGTGTGAAATCGTGGCATCGACCGTTTGACCATCGTCCCCTTTCTCTCCCGTGCTCAGGCCGCATCAAGCAGCTCATCGAGCTGGGCATGTTGTCAACGTCCAGCATCAGGCTGTTTGTTCTGGACGAGGCCGACAAGCTGCTGGAGGAAGGCAGCTTCCAGGAACAGATCAAGTGAGACAAACTCCAGCACATAAAACCAGTCATCATCATCAGTTATTGTGTCTGGAGGAAGTTTTTCGAAAACTGGAGACACTTCAAAACTTCTTAAACCGTTACACACACTCAGTGTACTATTTTCTTCTCCAAACCCACTCAACCTGAAACTCCGCGTCCCCCCCCTCTTCAGCTGGATCTTCTCCTCGCTGCCTGTGAACAAGCAGATGCTCGCGCTCTCAGCCACCTACCCAGAATCCCTGGCTCAGCACCTCACCCGCTACATGCGAGAGCCCACCTTTGTCAGGCTCAATCCGTCGGACATGGGCCTGAAAGGTGCGTCGGCTGTCATTCATCAAGCTCCGACTCTTATCTTTAAAAAGAGGGAAAAGCAGCACATTGTAACACCTGATGTTTGACCTTTTGGCCTTGTAAAGTTTATGTTTGAGTTCATGTAAATTTTATTTTTTTTAAATTTTTTTTAAATATTTCGATTTATTAATCGTTTGTTTTTATTTTCGTGTTTGTGAACAGATGTCCATCATGCTGTCTCTGTGTTTCCCCCTGCAGGTCTGAAGCAGTATTACAAGCTGGTGCAGTCGCATCCTTTAGCTCACAAGGTGTTTGAGGAGAAAGTGCAGCACTTATTGGAGCTGTTCAGCAAAGTCCCGTTCAACCAGGCTCTGGTGTTTTCCAACCTACACACAAGGTAACACCTGCTCCCATATCCCCCCCCCCCCCCCACACACACACACACCTTTTTCATAGTGGCTGCTGAGGGATAAAACATGTTTGGATCGTTTATTTGACTTTTGACACGATGAATTGATGGAAATGCCTTAATAGTCAGGCTATTTGTGCTGGGTTTTAACCTGCAGGGCTCAGCACCTGGCCGACATCCTGTCCTCCAAAGGTTTGCCTGCTGTCTGCATCTCAGGTGAGAGGACCGATGGACTGGTCCGTCCCAGTAGAGGCGCCCAAACAGGGCTGGACATTGAAGCTGCTGTGTTGTGGACCTGAGCTGCGGGGATCAGATTGATTATGACTGTGTGTGTGTCTGATGACGCGTTGCAGGAGGCCTAACTCAGGACCAAAGACTGGAGGCGATGTCCAAACTGAAGCAGTACCAGTGCAGAGTGCTCATCTCCACGGACCTGGTGGGACAAACGACGTCCCCCACAGTTCTTTTTGTGAATGTTTGTCTTGCCGTCCCATTTTCCTATCAAGCTATTACATTTGTCTCTGTCACCCCACCCCTCTGTCAGACCTCTCGGGGTATAGATGCAGAAAAGGTGAACTTGGTGATCAACCTGGACGTGCCGCAGGACTGGGAAACCTACATGCACAGGATCGGGCGAGCCGGGCGATTCGGTCAGTGCTCGGTTGTGTCTGGTTGTCGCAGGAGGCAACAATCAGACTCCACGAAAATCTCTGTTTTTGCTGTTTTTTGGGGTTTATCTGCATTTAATCGCCATTATCCTGACTCATCGGGTTCTTTCTGTGAATCGGAAGGTTGTCTCGTCGTGGCGTAACCTTTGCTTTCTCATTTATTTCCCCTCTTGCTTGTTAAAAGGGTCCTCATCCAGATTGCATTTTTTTTTTGTAGGCACTCAGGGGCTGGCTGTGACCTACTGTTGCCATGGCGAGGAGGAGAACAAGATGATGGCCATCGCTCAAAAGTGTGGCCTCAGTTTGTCCGCGTTGCCATGTGAGTACCCTTTCACGTGTCTGTGTGTTTTCCTTCAACATGTTGCAGATGGAAGGAAATCTTGGAAGTGAGTGTTTTATTTTAGAAAAGAGGAATTTTATTCTCTCTTTGCCTTCTGTGTTTCAGCCACGATCGAGCCGAGCTTGATGGATGAACCGTGTGATTGGGACGTCTGCACGGAGGCCTCCACGCCAGGCTCCGCATCCAAGCTGTTCCCAAAACAAGAGAAGAAGAGGCGAGCGAAGGCTGAAGCCTCCAGGTCTGAGTCTGTCGAGGGTCACATTGAGGAGCCCGGCAGGAGTGTGAAAGAGGAGACGGCCCAGCCGGCGTCCAGGCGAGGGGGACGTGCTGAGGAGAAGCTCGGACGAAGGACGCCCGGCGAAGACGATCGATCGCCGAGTCCCACAACGACACCGACGAGGAAGGAGCTGCAGGACGCGCTGCCGAAGATCCCGCCTCTCTGCTCCTTCAAGAGTTTGGGGTCGCGATGTTTGACGTTCGAGGAGGCTGAGCGGGACTTCCACCAGTTCATCACCGGCGGTTTGGGGAGATCGGTGGAGGTCATCAGAGATTTCAGAGGCCGAGAGGACGGAAGCAAAGATGACGGCGCGCTGGGCGACGGCGACAGTAATCGGGAGTGTTTCACGCTTCGTGATGATGACGAGGCTCCAAACGGGACGCAGGATGAAAACCAGTGGAGAAGGAAAGCGGCACCACTGAGGCTGACGTCCAATTCTTCAAACTTTACTTCTAACAGGGAGGAGAAATGTAACGGCTCCTGGAGTCAGACCGCCGGGGCCAAAGATAAAGCAGCCGTTGACCACCAAACGGAGACCAGAAAGACTTTTACTGCTCCCAAAACACAGACGAGTCCCGCTGCACCCAAGGGACGCACTTCTTCTACACCTGAAACATACGACCGCGCACGGTGGACAACAAGTCCAAGTGCTGCAACCACGGACGCCGAATCGGTGCCGAGGATCAAATCGAGCAGGCAGGCCAACCGCGCGTCTCCAGCGTGGACTCGAAGGGAGGAATCCCAAGCGGTGAAAAGAGAAGATGGGAAACGGAGCAAGAAGCACTCGGAGAAGATGAAAAGAGAACCGAGGAGGGAGCGCAGTGATGAAGAGGAGCGCAGTGACGAAGAGGAGGAGTGGAGCGGCGCCGAGGCCTACTGGAGAGCCTGCTACAGAGCCTGGAGGGATTACTACAGCTCCATGCCGCCCCCCCAGCAGCCCGCTTACCAAAGCTACTACAGCACAGCCTCCAGCTGGATGGCAGCGTACCGAATGAACGCCGTCTACATGGAGGAACTCCTGAAACACTGACGCTGCTCGACGGAAGAAGTATATTTCCAGTGTGACACATTCAGTGTAACTTTGTATTTTTGTGTATTTTTGAATAATTCCAAGTTGCTTCATTGATTAACACAATCAGGCGTGTCACACTTTTGTTTGTTCAAGCTACAAAACCCCCGTTGGAGTTTGAATTCCGTGTAAACTCAACAGGTATAAAGGAATAAAGTGAACGATCAAGGAATTTATATATAAGTAATAAAGTAAAGTAAACAAAAACCCGTCACAGTTCTGTCTGCTGCTTCGGTTTCAAGGCAAAAGCTTCAAACATTCCTTCCAATGAACACTCGAGACGAACACAAGTACTCGCATGAGAATATGTGGTATTTTTGGATCGTGTGTACTTTTTCCAACACGTCCTTTTACATAAGTACAATCTACACGGGAACTTTCTGACCACTTAATGCTACAAATTTGAACTAATTTTAATTTGATTCGTCTCTAATAACTTCATTTCAAAGGAGAATTTTCCTTTATGTCAGTGTTTCTTCTTTCGATGCAGTTTGTTTGGCATTTTTGTTGGACAAAATAACCGAGTGACGTAGGAGCACCTACATGAGAGCAGAGAACACACACACACACACACACACCCTTCAGTGTGTCCCGCCTTATGCAATCTCATTATCTGCACACCAAGGTCAGGCAACTCTACAGGCTCTTGATTACAGGCCAATCAACCTCTCCCCACTGGTCAGCCAATCACTGGTGGGCAGCAGGAGGGCAAACACCCTCCAATAAGTCGATGGGAGCTGGAGGCCCACTCCTGCTAATTTTTCCTGCCATCTGTAGCTTTTATGTTATCAATTCAAATCATGCTGCCTGGAGGTGGCTTGACTTCGATGCTCCCTGTGCATCAGCTCGCTGATGTGGCCTCTGGTCTATGGAGGAGTCGCTTCATATCGAAGGACTGACGGGAGGGATGCAGCTGAGGCGATGGGACGAGTCCGGCTCCTGGAACGACACAGCGGGCCACCCGGAGAGCCGCGCGGACACCGCCTTCCTGGTGTTCAACTGCACCGTCCTGACTGTGACACTGCTCGTGGGTCTGCCCGGGAACCTGTGGGTGTGCTGGGTGGTCTTCAGGACCAAGAGTCTGCAGACGTGCAACAACGCCCTGCTGGTCAGCCTGGCCGCCAGCGACCTGCTCAAGTGCTCCGTGGACACGCCGCTGCTGCTGCTCTCCTTCCTGTGCTTCGGGCGGGACCGCCGGGCGTCCGTGTGCACCCTGCAGCAGTTCACCTACGCGCTGTGCAGCTGCGTCCAGCTGCTGACGCTGGTCAGCATCAGCGTGGAGCGCTTCCAGGCCATCGCCTTCCCCTTCCAGACGGAGAGGAGGAGGGCGAGGGTCCGCGTCTGGATCATGTCCGTCTGGGCGTGCGGCCTCGTCCTGGCGGCCGTCTCGTTGACTCTGTCGCAGAAGGTGCTGTTTTACATGCTCTGCCGCCCGCAGGTCGGGGGGCGTGGCGACCAGCTCCCCCGGCGCCCGGACCCGTTCGGACCCTACGTGCTGGTGCCGGTGTGGGGGCTGTCCCTGGCCGTGATCGTCGTCCACTACGTGCGCATATTCAAAGTGGTGAAGCAGCACCGGAAGAAGGTGTTCAACCGCGGGGTGCAGCTCAGGCCCACCGTGTCGGAGCACGCGTGGGGCTGGCTCAGCGTCCCCGCGCCGCCGCACGGGCCCGCGCGCCCGGGCTCCTTGAACTCGCTGCCGCTGGTGGGCTCCGGCAGCCCGATGCCCCCCCGCAGGGCCGTGCTCCTGTTGGCCGACGCGGGCGGCCCCCGCGCGGGCGCGCCCGCCGGCGGCGCCCCGCGGAGGTCTCCGGAGATCGTCGGGGCGGTGTGTCTGCTGACGCCCGGGGCGAGAGAGCGGGGCAAGAAACGGGTGGAGGGCAAACTGGCCCAGAGGTTCGGCTACATCATCATCGCCTTCATGCTGTTCTGGGTGCCAATGGTGGTGATTCTGCTCATAAACGTCTTTGCGTGGCAGAACAGGGTGAGTTAAGTTATTGATCGTCCTTTTGCTTTAAATCACTTTTGGGGGATTTTCTCGCTTAATATAAATTTTTAAATTTTGACTGATTTGCTTTGGAATAAAAACGAGTGGTTAAAAGGTGAATCTGATATTAATCAGGTTCAGAAACACCCAAAAACTTCCGCTACTTTTTCTGGCAACAACTATGCAAACGCTATTTCTAAGAGAACAGTTATCATCCATTCTCCATGTGTATTCTTTTTAATTCACAAATGCAGCAAAAATCAATCAGTTTGCTCTAAGTAATGATTGGCCAATTTGTTAAGGCTTTTTACTGACTTAGAATGGAAAAGCAACTGAAAAAGAAAACGTAATTCTAAGACATTATCTGAAAGATGTGATGTATATTTGCACTATATTTCACATTGTTGCTCTGTCGTCTCTCCTGCTTCCCGCCAGTGGCTGATGGAGCTGGAGACATCGGCGGTGGTCCTGACCTGCGTGCAGGCGGCGGTGGACCCCCTCCTCTACACGTTCGTCACCAAGCAGTTCCGCTCGGAACTCAGCAAGATGCTCTCCTCCGTGCCGCGGTGTCCGCTCAAAGCCAGAGCCTGACGGGCCTCGCCGCGTCGCCACCGACGAAGAAGAGAGCCGACAGACGTGTGTATTTGTGGCAGATATAGATGTTTTTTTTTATCAGGCGTTTCACAGTCGGGACACAAGACAAGGTCATAAATAATATCCAACACCTGACAAGATACGCACAGCAGTAGTCTCAACAACGACAGGTGGCAATAGGAGGGCAAAGCAAAGAGTGAGGAGAAAAAAAACCGACCAAGGCCGGAAAAAAGACGATCAAAGGAGAGTACACAACAGAGAAGGAGAGAGACAAACACAACCACGGACCTGTTTTTGTTCGTCAAATAAAAAAAAAAAAGGAAGAATGCAGTCCTTTGATACTTTGAAGCAGAATATATGCTCACATAAGATTTCAAACCGTGTCATC
This sequence comes from Malacoctenus gilli, assembly GCA_032164315.1. Lineage (NCBI taxonomy): Eukaryota > Metazoa > Chordata > Actinopteri > Blenniiformes > Labrisomidae > Malacoctenus > Malacoctenus gilli. The sequence continues at coordinate 8,693,332 of JASSRZ010000053.1, read as the reverse complement.
CAAGAGTGCAGCTGACACAAAGAGGCCTGTTTGGCAACAGGGAAGCAGGAAATTAATCACATTTGAATCACCGCCATCCGCAACGAAATACAGCGTGTCTCCCCTCTGCCGTCCCCTTTTGTCATACTCTTGTTGTGTGTTTCAATCGACTCTTTAAATGTTGGGACTTGATGCTGTGAATATGAAGTCGATGTCTTGAACCCCACTTTTGTTTTAGGAATACACTGAGAAAAAAAAAGCTTGGTCGTCTGCCTGTGCTTCTGTTCTTTTTTTTTCTTTTTCTTTTCAACTCCATGTAAATCGGCGCACAGTTGGACGAAACACTATCACTGGATCTAGGCAGTTGTCACTGTGTACAGTACTAAAAATACCAGGTACGAGACCACTCACTAAGGAACATCGGAGGTAAATCACGACCTGTGTCAACTCTGCCCGGCAGCTGTGGCTTCCTCCGTGTTGGCGCTCACTGGTTCCAAACACAACAGCAGAGCTTGATAAGGGATCCGTGAGTCACGCGTAGTGATGCACTGATATGTAACCAATACACAATGATATTCCCACCTGTTGGCTGATGTGATGATATGTGTTTTCCTAACTCTTAGTACAAATGTATATGAAAAACTGATTAAGGTTTCTCCATTTTAAGCTAATCATACATATATTCATATTTATATATATATATATAATTTTTTTTTCAAAGACTGCCATATATTTGTCGCTAGATTGACAGTTGTTTTAAATAGTGTAATTCTATAGGAAGAAAAAAAAATAACAGCTACATGTGGGCCAGACAGAACAGTAGAGCAGTTCCAGTATTGCTTTTGAAATATGCTGACGGCTGACACTGGTGTATCTCTCGGCCCAGTCTGTGTGCTCTTCATCGCCATTTCATGTCATCCACACAGAGAAGTGTGCGTGTGTGTGTGTAAGTGTCAGTGTGCCTGTGTGTGTGTGTGTGTGTATCGTCTGCTACGAAATGTGACCGCTGCTCCGTGTTTCTAGCGAAAGCCCAGCGCTGGTCTCACGCACCGACGCCGTTCGAACCCAAAAGGACACGTGAGGAGAAAGAAAAAAAAAAAAAGGCCAGCAGAGCGGCATCAGCTCAGAGATCTGCACGGCTTAAAGGTCACCGTCCATAGTCACAAAGGTCAACTTTGATGGGATTTGATGAGAGGTAATACTAAAGTTAGAAATTGGTCTGGGACCCCGAGGGAACGGACGGAACAGCAACGTTTTTTTTTTTTCTTTTCCTCCCCCTTCAGTGAAAGAGATCTGTGGACGGTTCATCCAGTGTCCTCCGTGTCTCTCTTTGTCACCAGTACAACAGACGTCCCACAGACGCCCCCCCCCCTTTCACTTCTTCAGAAGATAAAGTAAATAAAATCATTTGGAACACCGAGGAGGACGAAAAGTACAAACATCAAGTTTCCTAACCACATAGAGAGTACACATACTCAACAACTCTGAAAAATGCCCGCTGAGTTTGGGGAAGAAAAAACGTTGACAGCTATAAAGGTTACTGAAAGCATACTGTTGTTCACACAGGAGGTGGGGATACAACAGGACAACAACAAGAGAGAGAGAGAGCGAGAGAGAGAGAGGGAAACAGAGTGAGGGTTTCAGAGAGAGAGAGAGAAAGAGAGAAAACGAAAGGACAGCTTCACTGATTCTGCCAAACGATGGTCAAATATTACAAAATATTCTATTCACAATATTCACAAAGTTCCCGGGCTCAGGACAGATTTGTGTCGGAAATTCTCAGCAGGCGGCCTTGTGCTTTTAATCGCAGTGGCTTCAAATTCAACGACGCATCTTTGAAGGAGGGATCGAGTCACCGGAGGTCCTTCGGGCTGTTGGGGGAGGGGGGGTGGGGGGGCAAAACACAGTGGCTGGAAACTCATGAATCCACAGAAAAAAGGGAAAAATAAAAAATCTGTTTCACTCCAGCAAAACAGGCACATGTTGTGTGAAGGACTCACAGCTGAGAATTTTAGACAGAAATGTGTGCGATCAACCCTTCAGAGTGGCAGCTAGTTAAATACACCATATACTGAGCCGTAGAGACTTCCAGAAAAATTGAAACACACGTTTTCAATCAACTGAGAGAAACACACACGCACACACACACACACACGCTCGAACGCACACACACCTCCTATTTGAACTGTCACGATTCCTCTATCATCTGTCACGAATTCCCGACTCACTCATTCACAAACGCAGAACTCATTGGTAATGCTGTCGCAGACACGCCCACGGCGCCTCGTCTGTCCGAATCGGGCGGGAAAAAAAGGGGAACGGTGGCGTCTTCATCCGTGAGTCGGTAAAAGTGGACCAAAGTGACACACACACACACAAAAAAAAAAAACAGCAACAAAGGAGCGGGATGAATCACTGTGGGAAGAAGAAAAAAAAGAGTTTTGATTATGTGGTTTCTTCTTTCTTTCCCTCTGAGAATTCCTCCGATTCCCCCGTAACTTCGGCTAGAAAAAAAAGAGGAGTCGAACTGAAGCATAAATCATTCTAAAAAGAAAGAACAAAAGGTGCATTGTGCACAGTGACACATGACGTCCTCTGGGAACTCACCTCTGGTACCGAGGAGGCGCGCACTCACTCGCCTCCTCGCCCAAAATGACTCCCTACGTAGCTTTCACACTCACACACTCGCATATGCACACACGCGTACGCCAAACACTAACATGAAGATACGGTTATCTAAAAGCCATCCTCAGTCTGTACAGGGGAGTCCATGTCGTTACAGTACATGACCAACAGAGGGCAGGCTCCACCAAGGCCAGACTGGAAGCTCCGCGCGCCCACCGCCGCTGCCTCTGTCCCCCCCCCCCCCCTCCTCCAGCCCGCCTCTGTCCCTCCGTCTCCTCCCATGAGTCTTTGTCCGTCTCTCCGCGTGACGCGCCTGCACTCGCAAGTCTTCACAGTGCCGACACTTTCACGACATTTTGGTGGGTGGGGCCGGCGGGCAGGTGGGCGTCGCCCTCCGGGGTCGTCACCGGCGGCGTGGGAATGCTGATGATTGCTGTGGTGATCTGGCTGCCCTGGCAGTTCAGAGGTGCTGGCTCGTCCACACGCATGTTCAGACTGGAGCGGCTGAAGGAGACATGCAGGAGGAGGGAGGGAGTTCAGAGTCGGGACCGTTTTTTTTCCCTCGTCTAACCTGAGGCAGAGTTAGTGAGACACAGTTCGACATCTTCCTCTTCAGAGATTTTAACCTTTTAATCTTTCGTTTCGGGCGTGCGGCTTTTTTTGATGTCATCTTTTTGTGTGTTTGCCAGTTCCTCATTACTTATAAAAAAAACATGACAGGATTCCAGCATCCAGTTGGCAGGGAAAGCAACACACTCAGTCCACATGGACATTTTCTCCTTTTCTGCTGATTTCGGCGTTGCTTTGGCTCCCTCTGACCACGGCGTAACAACTCATTTAAATTGATCTACAGGTGGAATTGTAAAACATGCAGGGACAGAGCCTAAAGTGTGGCCGGTTGCAGACCTCTAAGGTAAAGTTCGAGTGACATTCGGCATCAAAAGTGTTAAAAGCAAATGATCAGAACAAACAGGACTGTGTTAGAGGTTGTTAAAGGAGCCCTATTGTGCTATTTCGACTTTTTTCAGCTATTCACAGTGTAATAGTGTTGAAAGCTCATTCAGACAAGTGAGCA